>CM056611.1:16940720-17378327 GCA_029721355.1 Tegillarca granosa | reverse complement strand
CACTGAAGACTATATATATATATATATATATATATATATATATATAAAATTTATTTTTGAAAATACTATCACATAATTTTAATGGCTACATCTACTTTCTTAATACCAAATTTTAACAAGTGGAATAACAAATTAACCTGCATCAACCATCCATCTCGTTTTGCTATTTTTTAAAACTGTGGCCATCTTGGTTGCTGTGCACAGGAAGTTGATTTGTGCAAACTTTGGTTTGCTCTACCTAAGGACCTCCCTCATCAAATTTGTTTTTTTTCTGACTAAGTTGTTTCAGAGAAAAAGATTTTCATAAGTTGATAACAAACATATATTGGTCGTTTATCATTTATTGCTATTTATAGATATGGGACCATCTTGGTTGCCACTGGCGATTGACTTGATGATTTATTTTAAGAACTACTACATACTTTTCTTGGAATACTGGAACACTCTATATCCTCTTTAATCCTGCTATGGATCAGTGAATAATCTCCATGTAATCCACCAACACCTTGGTACATCTTTGCAACTTTTACCTAAAACAATTATGATAACATCTAAGTAAAGAGGCCCTATAGACCTAAAATGCTCATCTGGTACCTAAAACAATTATGATAACATCTAAGTAAAGAGGCCCTACAGACCTAAAATGCTCATCTGGTACCTAAAACAATTATGATAACATCTAAGTAAAGAGGCCCTACAGACCTAAAATGTTCATCTGGTACCTAAAACAATTATGATAACATCTAAGTAAAGAGGCCCTTTAGACCTAAATGCTCATCTGGTACCTTGAACAATTAAGATAACATCTAAGTAAAGAGGCCCTTTAGACCTAAATTGCTCATCTGGTACCTAAAACAACAAGAGGCCCATGGGCCTTAACGCTCACCTGAGGATATGGCCAAAATCATTGGCAAAAATACATACAATATTCTAATAAACATGCCTATACAAAAGGTTAAATAGTTTCCAAGATAATTAACAATTTCAGTCTTTTTATGCATCTATGACCTTGACCTTTGAGCGTATGACCTTAAGTCATATATCATAATTATCGTCATGTCAATACCTACAATATTCTGATATATATGTCTATACAAAAAGTTAATAGTTTCCAAGATATTTAACAATTTCTGACTTTTTATGCACCTATGACCTTGACCTTTGAATGTATGACCTTGAGTCATATATCAAAATGATCGTCATGTCAATACCTACAATATTCTGATATATATGTCTATACAAAAAGTTAATAGTTTCCAAGATAATTAACAATTTCAGGCTTTTTATGCACCTATGACTCTGACCCTTGAACGTATGACCGTGAGTCGTATATAAAAATGATCGTCATGTCCATCTTTACAATATTCTAATATATGCCTATGAAAAAAGTTAACAATTTTCAAGATAGTTAACAATTTTAGTCTTTTTATGCACCTATGACCTTGACCTTTGAACTTATGATCTTGAGTCATATATCAAAATGATTGTCATGTCAATACCTACAATATTCTGATATATATGTCTATCAAAAAAGTAAATAGTTTTCAAGATAATTAACAATTTGAGTCTTTTTATGCATCTATGACCTTGAACTTTAAACATATGACCTTGAGTCATATATCAAAATGATTGTCATGTCAATACCTACAATATTCTGATATATATGTCTATACAAAAAGTTAATAGTTTCCAAGTTAATTAACAATTTCAGGCTTTTTATGCACCTATGACCTTGACCCTTGAACGTAATACCTTGAGTCATATATCAAAATGATTGTCATGTCCATCTTTACAATATTTTAATATATATGCCTATGAAAAAAGTTAACAATTTTCAAGATAATTAACAATTTGAGTCTTCTTATGCATCTATGACCTTGGCTTTTGAACGTATGACAGTATCATTGAAATCTGTCCAGCAGTTTTGGAGGAGAAGTCGAAAATAGGTGTTAACAACGCACTCACGCACACACGCACATACATACGCCGCGCCATGCCATAAGCTCACATGACCTTTCGGTCAGGTGAGCTAATAATGCTAACATCTAAATAAAGAGGCCCTATAGACCTAAAATGCTCATCTGGTACCTAAAACAATAATGATAACATCTAATTAAAGAGGCCCTATAGACGTAAAATGCTCATCTGGTACATAAAACAATAATGATAACATCTAAGTAAAGAGGCCCTATAGACCTAAAATGCTCATCTGGTACCTAGAACAATTATCATAACATCTAAGAAAAGAGGACCTTTAGACCTAAAATGCTCATCTGGTACCTAAAACAATTATGATAACATCTAATTAAAGAGGCCCTTTAGACCTAAATGCTCATCTGGTACCTTGAACAATTATGATAACATCTAAAAAAGAGGCCCTATAGACCTAAAATGCTCATCTGGTACCTAAAACAATAATGATAACATCTAAGTAAAGAGGCCCTATAGACCTAAAATGCTCATCTGGTACCTTGAACAATTATGATAACATCTAAGAAAAGAGGCCCTATAGACCTAAAATGCTCATCTGGTACCTAAAACAATAATGATAACATCTAAGTAAAGAGGCCCTGTAGACTTAAAATGCTCATCTGGTACCTTGAACAATTATGATAACATCTAATTAAAGAGGCCCTACAGACCTAAATTGCTCATCTGGTACCTTGAACAATTATGATAACAACTAAGAAAAGAGGCCCTTTAGACCTAAAATGCTCATCTGGTACCTTGAACAATTATGATAACATCTAATTAAAGAGGCTCTACAGACCTAAATTGCTCATCTGGTACCTTGAACAATTATGATAACATCTAATTAAAGAGGCCCTACAGACCTAAAATGCTCATCTGGTACCTTGAACAATTATGATAACATCTAATTAAAGAGGCCCTACAGACCTAAATTGCTCATCTGGTACCTTGAACAATTATGATAACATCTAATTAAACAGGCCCTACAGACCTAAATTGCTCATCTGGTACCTTGAACAATTATGATAACATCTAAGAAAAGAGGCCCTTTAGACCTAAAATGCTCATCTGGTACCTAAAACAATTATGATAACATCTAAGAAAAGAGGCCCTTTAGACCTAAAATGCTCATCTGGTACCTAAAACAATTATGATAACATCTAAGAAAAGAGGCCCTTTAGACCTAAAATGCTCATCTGGTACCTTGAACAATTATGATAACATCTAAGAAAAGAGGCCCTTTAGACCTAACATGCTCATCTGGTACCTAAAACAATAATGATAACATCTAAGAAAAGAGGCCCTTTAGACCTAAAATGCTCATCTGGTACCTAAAACAATTATGATAACATCTAAGAAAAGAGGCCCTTTAGACCTAAAATGCTCATCTGGTACCTAAAACAATTATGATAACATCTAAGAAAAGAGGCCCTTTAGACCTAAAATGCTCATCTGGTACCTTGAACAATTATGATAACATCTAAGAAAAGAGGCCCTTTAGACCTAAAATGCTCATCTGGTACCTAAAACAATAATGATAACATCTAAGAAAAGAGGCCCTTTAGACCTAAAATGCTCATCTGGTACCTAAAACAATTATGATAACATCTAAGAAAAGAGGCCCTTTAGACCTAAAATGCTCATCTGGTACCTAAAACAATTATGATAACATCTAAGAAAAGAGGCCCTTTAGACCCAAAATGCTCATCTGGTACCTTGAACAATTATGATAACATCTAAGAAAAGAGGACCTTTAGACCTAAAATGCTCATCTGGTAAATTATAGTAAAATCACAGGAAAGTAAAAAATTATCCTGAACTATTATCTTGACTTTAGACAAAATTCTGAAGGACATTTGAAAAAATAACAAAAATCAAAACCCAGTGTTATTGTTTTTTAAATAATGAAAGATATAGCAATTTAAAGCTTTTTCACAGAGTTTTTGAAAATAAACTCAAAGAGTGTTATCCATCTCCTAAACAATGCCATGAAATAAACAAACTACAGACTTACAACTTTATATAAAAATATCCCCTTTGATTTTTTGCCTGCACTAATTTTACTTGGAGAAGAAGGCGCTTAAAGATTTCTGAGTCACTGTGATTTAGTCACCTCTATTTGGTCATTATGTCTATGAAAGAAACAATTGAGCTACAGCAGCCCATATATGCTTCTTACTAAGTTACAGGTTTACAAAATTTAACAGGTATTTGTGTTATATATCTACATTGAACTTGGCTTAGAAGTTTTAGAATAGATAGCAAAAATAGGTTTATAGATACATGCACACATGCTCAAACACATGCTCAAACACATGCTGTGCTATGCCATACAACTATGAATCCTCACTCATTCAGAATTCACATGCAAAACAGTGTTGTAAAAAAGTTAATATTAACCCATGTGACACAATTTACATGAACTTGAAATATATGTGTAAAATAGAAAATCAGAAAATGTTTTTAAGCCGTTAATTTTCTATCAATTTTTTTTAAAAAAAAATAACAATTATAGTAACAAGTATTAATTGTAATGGGATGTCGTTATGAAGTCCCACAAACAAAGCAATATGGTTTTTAACTTGCAATATCCTTATTCCAAACTGGAACGTGTTTTAGATTGACAATTATAGGTTTTAATGATAACCTTACTACCAAGTTCAACAATAACTTTTTATGGGACAATAAACTTTGATAAATATAGCTCTTGTTTTTAGAACATGATACCATTTGAAACAGACTTTAGAATTAAAATGTACCTACCAAGTTTAAACATTATTTGTCAAGTGCTAAGGGAGAAATAACTATTTAATAAAAAATATATTTTTGAAGGGGGCATTAAACTCTGATAATGTAGCTCTAGTTGTAATTTTTAAAAATAGCAAAAGGTACCATGACACACAATCCTTATTACTCCTGTAATGTGTCAAAAGAACCCCAATGAGTCATCTCTGAGAAATGCAGCAAAACCAATACTAGTATGCCCCCCTCCAAACAAAGTTGGGGGAACATAATAATAATAATAATAATAATAATAATAATAATAATAATAATAATAATAATAATAGTAATAATGATGATGATGATGATGATAATAATAATAATAATAATAATAAAAATGATGATGATAATAATAATAATGAAAATAATTATAACAATAATAATAACAATGATAATAATAATAATGATGATGATGATGACAATAATAATAATAATGATGATGATGACAATAATAATAACAATAATAATAATAATGATGATAATAAAAATAAGAAATAATAATAATAATGACAACAACAACAACAACAATAATAATAGTAACAATAATAATAACAATAATAATAATAAATTAAAGATTTCAAGATTTTAACCTTTCTTTTCCTTTTTCTTTTCATTTTTTTCTTTGCTACTGCTAGATTTTTGCATGTTTGAATTTGTACATTTAAGTTTCTTATGGTTTTCAATCTTTTTTTCTTTGTCTTTTTCATCACCATCATTGCTTTTTCGTGCGGTACATCTTTCCAAAACTGACTCCTACAATTCTTATAATGTTGATATGTTAGTTTGTTGACAGATACTTTAACATTTTTCTCATTTTCAGGTTCTTGAAGAATTCTCAGGTTCTGTTTTTGTGTTTCATCATCTTGATTGTTTTGCATAAATTCTTCCAATTTTATGGAGCATCCATTTATATTTAGCTGTATATCCTTATAATGGAAGAAACAATATTAATATTCAACTATATAAATTTGTAATTTGATTAAACACAGGCCTTATAAACACAAAATGTTAAACACAGGCCCTATAAACACAAAATGTTAAACACAGGCCTTATAAACACAAAATTTTAAACACAGGCCTTATAAACACAAAATGTTAAACACAGGCCTTATAAACACAAAATTTTAAACATAGGCCTTGTAAACAGAAAATTTTTAACACAGGCCTTATAAACACAAAATTTTAAAAATAGGCCTAATAAACAGAAAATTTTTAACACAGGCCTTATCAACACAAAATTTTAAAAATAGGCCTTATAAACACAAAATTTTTAACACAGGCCTCATAAACACAAAATTTTAACACAGTCCTTATAAACACAAAACTTTTTAACACAGGCCTTATAAACACAAAATGTTAAACATAGGCCTTAACACAGACTTGAAATGTAAACACTAATCTGTCAAGGTGTGACAAGGCCATCTTTATTCTTTTTTGGAACTGGCACTAATGAGACAAGTGATCAGAAAATTTGTATTCTGAATTACTTCTGAATTTCTAAGGTGGCCTCCTTATGACACCAGTTTGTACAGGAAAATCCCTCCTGTGTTTCTGATAAAGAAATTGTTCTAATCCAATGCACAATTGAAAGGCATAAAGTCTATAAAGGTCAGAGAAAATTGCTACATGAAAATTCGACAAAAGTGGAGTAGAGTTGTAGTCAAGGTTTTTCACTTGTATCAAGGCAATCAGTTTTGGAATGGTGGAGAAAACTGGAGAACCAGGTGAAAACTATTGACCTTTGGTAAGTGAACTGACAAACTTTCACACACAAAGAGTACCAGATGAAAACTATTGACCTTTGGTAAGTGAACTGACAAATTTTCACACACAAAGAGTACCAGGTGAAAACTATTGACCTTTGGTAAGTGAACTGACAAATTTTCACACACAAAGAGTACCAGGTAAAAACTATTGACCTTTGGTAAATGAACTGACAAACTTTCACAAACAAAGAGTACCAGATGAAAACTATTGACCTTTGGTAAATGAACTGACAAACTTTTACACACAAAGAGTACCAAGTAATAACTATTGACCTTTGGTAAGTGAACTGACAAACTTTTACACAAAAAGAGTACCAGGTAAAAACTATTGACCTTTGGTAAGTGAACTGACAAACTTTTACACACAAAGCGTTCCAGGTAAAAACTATTGACCTTTGGTAAATGAACTGACAAACTTTCACAAACAAAGAGTACCAGATGAAAACTATTGACCTTTGGTAAATGAACTGACAAACTTTTACACACAAAGAGTACCAGGTAAAAACTATTTACCTTTGGTAAGTGAACTGACAAACTTTCACACACAAAGAGTACCAGATGAAAACTATTGACCTTTGGTAAGTGAACTGACAAACTTTTACACACAAAGAGTACCAGGTAAAAACTATTGACCTTTGGTAAGTAAACTGACAAACTTTTACACACAAAGAGTACCAGGTAAAAACTATTGACCTTTGGTAAATGAACTGACAAACTTTTACACACAAAGAGTACCAGGTAAAAACTATTGACCTTTGGTAAGTGAACTGACAAACTTTCACACACAAAGAGTACCAGATGAAAACTATTGACCTTTGGTAAGTGAACTGACAAACTTTTACACACAAAAATCTGGCTCAGTAGGATTATAACCTAGGCCTCAATATAAGTGAAAAGATCTTGACTAGGGCATAAAACACAACTACATCAATCTTATCCATCCTTGATAGATCAGAACCTAGACCTCAATATAAGTGAAAAGATCTTGACTAGGCCATAAAATACAGCTACACCAATCTTATCCATCCTTGGTAGATCAGAACCTAGACCTCAATATAAGTGAAAAGATCTTGACTAGGCCATAAAATACAGCTACACCAATCTTATCCATCCTTGGTAGATCAGAACCTAGACCTCAATATAAGTGAAAAGATCTTGACTAGGGCATAAAATACAGCTACACCAATCTTATCCATCCTTGGTAGATCAGAACCTAGACCTCAATATAAGTGAAAAGATCTTGACTAGGCCATAAAATACAGCTACACCAATCTTATCCATCCTTGGTAGATCAGAACCTAGACCTCAATAAGTGAAAAGATCTTGACTAGGGCATAAAATACAGCTACACCAATCTTATCCATCCTTGATAGATCAGAACCTAGACCTCAATATAAGTGAAAAGATCTTGACTAGGCCATAAAATACAGCTACACCAATCTTATCCATCCTTGGTAGATCAGAACCTAGACCTCAATAAGTGAAAAGATCTTGACTAGGGCATAAAATACAGCTACACCAATCTTATCCATCCTTGATAGATCAGAACCTAGACCTCAATAAGTGAAAAGATCTTGACTAGGGCATAAAATACAGCTACACCAATCTTATCCATCCTTGATAGATCAGAACCTAGACCTCAATATAAGTGAAAAGATCTTGACTAGGGCATAAAATACAGCTACACCAATCTTATCCATCCTTGGTAGATCAGAACCTAGACCTCAATATAAGTGAAAAGATCTTGACTAGGCCATAAAATACAGCTACACCAATCTTATCCATCCTTGGTAGATCAGAACCTAGACCTCAATAAGTGAAAAGATCTTGACTAGGGCATAAAATACAGCTACACCAATCTTATCCATCCTTGGTAGATCAGAACCTAGACCTCAATAAGTGAAAAGATCTTGACTAGGGCATAAAATACAGCTACACCAATGTTATCCATCCTTGGTAGATCAGAACCTAGACCTCAATATAAGTGAAAAGATCTTGACTAGGCCATAAAATACAGCTACACCAATCTTATCCATCCTTGGTAGATCAGAACCTAGACCTCAATAAGTGAAAAGATCTTGACTAGGGCATAAAATACAGCTACACCAATCTTATCCATCCTTGGTAGATCAGAACCTAGACCTCAATACAAGTGAAAAGATCCTGACTAGGGCCAAAAACACAGCTACATAATCTTATCCATCCTTGGTAGTCAAACTGTCTTACCTGTTGAAATATGAACTGAACTGATGATTCTGAATAAAGTGTAATATATCCATACCCCTAAAAATAAATAAGACACTGGTTGTAAATAATTAAAACAAAAATTACCTAAATATAAAAAATTTGACACTCCAAAATTTTCTTCTGAAATTATTTTAAGAAAATTTCAACAAAATTGGAATGATTTTGCAATATACTGCAAGCACGTTTTTTTTTTTTTTTTTTTTTTTTTTTTAAATCTCTTACACGTGTTTTTGGACAATATAAAACATAAATTATAATATCAGATTACACTAAAATGTTAGAAAATTAAGTATGGAAAGTAATATTTATTTGCATAAAGAAGATTTATTGATTTAATTGGGTTTTACATCCCAGTCATGAATATTTCACTTAAATCGAGAAGTCACCAACTACAGTTGAAGCGGCAGAAATTTTGACCTATGCAGTTTGTTTAGGGAAATGTGCAGGGAGGGTTTTTTTATTTGTCACGCCTGCTATGAAACAGGGCATCAGTTTTTAAGGTCTCACGCGAAGGACCCCATGACTTTCATTTCAAAACGCCGAGTGCTTGGCAAAAGAACAGACACTACCTATTTTAAGTCCTGGCCCCGGGATCACGAACAATACTTAACTTAAGCAAAAACTTATTTTCAAAAAATAAGTTTTGACTTAACTAAGTAAAGTCCAAGAAAAGTGGATCACGAAAAAAACTTAACTCAAACTTAGCTAAGTCCAAACTTATCCGATTAAGATTTTTTGCTTAACTGTGTCATGGAAACTGCAAGGCATTTGGCGGAATATTTGTAAACATACAAGCGGCCCACTGGAACTCTTGTTCGTTGAAGGTGTAAATGTATTGGTTGTCAATGTACACATTCGCGGTTTCGTACATGTTCGCGTCATACTTCCACTACATTTTTGCTGTATTTTTGTGAAAACGCAATAAAATGGGATGAAATTGTGTTGAATAAAGTAGTCTCTTATATCTTGTTATCTCCGAAATGTGTTACAAGGACGGCCTTGCATTTATTACGATAATTTTATATGTTTATATCGCGACTCGGTCGTCTGCATTTTTCTTCTTCAATAAAATAAAATGGAAACGATCGCCAGTATGAGCAGCGAAACCCTAAAAGTAAAGAAAAGAGACAGAGAGGCTAACTGGGCAAAGGAAGAACTCCTTCTTTTAGAAGAAGTGGAGAAACGCTCCAAAGTTTTGTTTGGAAGTTATTCTGGCCCCTCAGGGTCTCTTATGTCCAAGCAGTCCAAACAGGCTGCTTGGGACGAGATCACAACTATCTTGAATTCGTAAGAAATATTTATTCAGTTGAACCTCTCTCTCTCTCTCTCTCTCTCTCTCTCTCTCTCTCTCTCTCTCTGTATACGTTTCCAAGGAAGCAGTCACCAAAATGCAAATACGGATCAATTTCACAAAATCATTGTTTTCTACATTGCCATAGAAACTTATAAGCTAAGTACAGTATTTCTGTTTTGTTTCTATATACGGGTATAGCCAAACCAGCTTTTTGTAAATACAAATGGATATATTAATTCCACACAGAAGTACTTGTCCCTTTATATAGCCAAACCAGCTATAAAAATAATAAATCCACACAGTATTTATAGCCAAACCAGCTATAAATATATTAAATCCACATAGAAATATTTGTCCATATATATGGCTGAACCAGCAAAACGTGTCATTTATTGAAATTGTTGTTTTCCTTTTCTGTTTAAAAAATAAATTATCAAATATATGTCTAAGGGATATGCCTAAATTGAAAAAAAAAAACCATTTAATATGAAAAAAAACTTGCTGGTTGTAATATGTTATATTATATGTTGAAGTTTTTTCTTGTAAATATAAAATGTTTGTGTAAACAGTCAGACACTGTGATCAATGCACAGACTAAAACTACATTGACTGGCTGGCAGTAATTTTAATATCATACAACATACAAACTTGTATGTTTTTTCTCTTAATATTGAAAGTTAGTAGAAAAAAATCCCATCCCTATAGAGAATGCACTATTTTACTAGTTTGTTCATATATTGGACTGTAAATATAACTTGAACATCTTAAGATTTGATCTTTTATTTTACAATATCAGCATCATTTCTTAACCATTTGATAACATTGTAAAAATTTAGCATATGCCAAATTTTAGCAATCTTTCAATAAGCAAATCAGAATACTGAATGTGAACACACACACACACACACACACACACACACACACACACACACACAAATAAATTTCAATAGTGAATGGAAATTATACTGAACAAACTAATACACAATATTTGACTTTCAAAAAAAAAATCTGAATACTGAACACACACAGCTGGGTATTATATTTGGTTATTAAATGTAATAAAAACTACATATACACAGTATTATTCTCTTACATAATTATGTAAGCAGATGATTCAAATTGGTTTTTCAGACAAGGTTAATTGTACATTAATATCTACAATCTTGTTTCAAGGTTTTAAACTTTTAGCAGTAAATGCTCTATAATCTTTATTTTAGAAGATCAGCCAGTTCAAGAAGAACCACTGAACAATTAAAGAAAAAGCATGCTAATTTAAAGCAAAAAGGTGAAAAATACCAGAACATCAATATAATTAGTAATGACCTATTAACGGCTGAATCAATGTTTCCTTTCAGTGTTTCCTTTTTCAATCCATCTGAGGAACATGTAATCAATCAAAAGTACATGTATACTTATGTATCTGATACAACAATAAGAATGAAATTGTCATCCAAAAGAAGGCAAAACTGTTTATTTTTTAAATCATGAAAATTATGAAATTCATGGAATTGTTGATTTTTAATGGAATTGTGAATATGAACCTATTTCAATATCATATTGATGTTTTCAAACATATATAATACATAAATCTCAAAACTGGCTTATTTAATTTGTTTTAATCATTTATACAGTTACACCAATATGAAGTTCAACATGTTCATTTTGATCTTTTAAAAAAAAATACATCTGAATTTTAAATTACAATACAATTAAATTTTCAAGTAAATATAGTTTAAAACTTGATTTTCAGCAAAAGCCAAAGTAAGTGAATTCAAGTACCCAAAGACTGGAGGTGGTCCTATAGCAATGCCCAGTCCAGCTGTCCAGGTCATTATTGACCAACTGGAAGGGACACCGGGACTGGAGGGTATTGTATTACCTCAGATAATATTTTATAAAAGAGTGAACTTAACTTATCAAATACAAATATCTAAATTGACTTAATTTTAGTTTTTAGACTTAGCAGCCTTCCAGTAGTGTGAAAAAGTGGTAAAATACATTTGATGAAAACACAGATGACTTCAGAAAACCATTATGATTATTTTTTATTCATAAAGTATTTAGGGTTACAAACCCATGTTACAATTCTATTTATATATTTACACAACCAGAGTGTACATGTGTTTAAATGACATGCAATGTTAAAGTCTGTCATATATGAAGCATCCCACTATTGAACTTAATTGTCTTTTACTCTCTGAATAAACACATTCAAAAATAATTTCACTTTAGCTACACCTTGAAAAAAACCACTCATATTGAAACCCATAATAATACAAAAGGTTTTTAACATTAGCTGCCCAAATAAAAGCACATTTTCCAACACTATCTATATAATTAAACTACTTATTAAATTACAACATTTGGATATCTATAGTTCCATCCATTTGTAAAACTTTGAACCAGTGCTTTAAATACTTTTTATAACAATGTATGTACAGTGGATAGTGCCAAGTTTACACATGACAGCAGCCCTGGTTGTATAAATTTTGAACTTTAACAGTCTCTTAAAAACTTTATATGAACAGACTTGATACATTAGGGTGTCTCATAACCCTAAATTTCTGCACCTTAAATCAGTATAGAAACAACCATTCTATCGAATAGAAACATAGCATATATTCAAAATTTATAGCTTCATGATAGAATATAGCCAAATATTGTGTTCACTGGATATTTAAGTTGAGCCAAACAAAATAATAATTAACTCTATTGTATGTATACAGATTTCAAAACTGGATGAAAAATAACTGACTTATTTAAACTTGAATTATTATGGAAAGAATTAAAATAGTCATATCAATAGCTAGCATTTAAACAAGAGACCCAAGATGGCCCTAATTTGCTCACCTGAGTTTAAATGTAACTGGTATGTCTTGATAATACCTGGTTATGTCATAACATGTTGCCTCAATATAAGTGGTTTCAGATAACATTATTTTTATTGTTTTGGTTTTTAGCTTTATAGGTCACTGTGACCTACTTTTGGTAGCCAAAGCTACCAAAACACAAATGAGAATGGCAATGGTCTAAAGGTGCTATTGATTTATATGAATGAAATGTGACCAGTAGTGTCTGAGAAAAGTCTTTTGATGGATGTATGGATGGATGGCAGAGTTCCTATCCGTAACAAAAGCTCACATGAGCAATTTTCAGATTCGGATTAAGGACTTTACAGATTTGACACATTAATTCAAATATTTTTAAAAAAAATTGTAAAATTCAACTGCAAATTATTTTTAAAAAATTGTTCAATTAATTTAAATAATGTCACATATCAATGATTTTGTAAAACAAAACAAAAAAAACAAAAACAAAAAAAAACCCCAAAAATTCAAGGTTTTAGCTAAATCAACATATCAATATCACATTTATTTCAAAAATAATAATTCACTAAAAAGTAATAATTCATAACATCTCTTCCATGCATCATTGTAAGTAATAAAATTCAGAAATTAAAAAAAAAATAAATTAAAAAAAAAATTAATTAAAAAAAAAAATAAATTAAAAAAAAAAAAAAGTGGCCTCACTGGGATTTGAGCCTTCGACCCTTGGGTTGCTAGAATTGAAAAAGAATAAGGTCGAAAAAAGTGAAGTGGTTTTGGAGAAGATTTTTTTAGGTTTTTAACTATGTAGGTCATTGTGACCCACATTTAGTAGCTATGGCAACCAAAAACACAAATCTGAAAGGCAATGTTCTATAGATGCTTTTGACCAAGTCTAAACAAAAAGTGACCAGAGGTTTCTGAGAAGTCATTTGAAGCAATTGTTGACGGACGGACGGACGACGACGGACGACAGAGGGTCTGCCTCTATTGATACCAATAGCTCACATGAGCACTTAGTGCTCAGGTGAGCTAAAAACAAAGGCTATTCTTGAAGCAAACTAAGTGGAACTGAGACCCACTGATTTAAATGCTCTTTTGCTCTCCTGTCTCACTTGCAAGTTGCAGTGTGTTATAATAAACATAGTTATTTTCAAATACTTTAAAAACACTGTTGTTAAAATTTAGTTTGTGCACAGGAGATCAATGTGTGTATACAGAGTAATAGAAATATTCACAAAAAAGAGATTGATGATTATAAGTATTAAATTACTATCAACTGCAGAACCAATAGATGTAAATTAATGACATCAAGCTTGATTAGTGATGAGCATATAATCTGTTACAATGAAATCTCCAAAATTAACTTAAATGTATATCACATTATCATTTTTTCATAAAGTTCTATATGGTTTAAACATTAATTACAAACAATCAAAACAATAAAACTTAAAAAAAAATCTTTCCTTTAGATTTAATTCCAATGGATATGCTATCCACTGAAGAAACAACATTGAATAATACAACTGAAATGGAAGTGACAGATCTGCCAGTAATAATTCATCCTAGTACAACATCAACATCAAAAAAGAGGAAAACTGAGTTAACAGAAGAAATACTAAATTTGGAAAAAACTAAAATAGAAGAAGAAATAAAACTCCTGAAGGAGAGACAAATTTTGGCAAAACTGCAAACAGAATTAACTAAATTACAAATTTTGAAAATAAATCCTTCACAAACTTTTGATTTATAACATTCTCGAATTGAATATGTTTTAATAAAATATAATCAGCCATGCTTTACACTAAGTTATTTGTCTGTAAAAAAAAAATATTCCATTTGTTCTTGATAGAATTGTATTGACAATCAACCAGCCTAAATCTACTATGCACTTTTATATTAATAGGAAAGCTTATTAACCATGTGATGTGTCCTGGATTCAGGTCAAACTAATTTATGTTTTGTTATGTTTTGTGTAAATATGAGATCCAATGGGAAAATGTATTTACATTTATATAAGTATATCTGGGTGAAATGAGTAATGGATGTACCTGGGTGAGAGGATTGAAGGGTTTATATATATATATATATATAATGGTGTTACCTTCTTTGAATGCAACTAATAGTATAAGGGTGGGGTATGTTAATTTTTTTTCAAGTGTGAACATATTTGACAAAAACTTACACTATGTAGAGGCAAAGTTGAAAGTTAACAAACACTCAAATCATTATGATATACATACTAGTATTTAGTCAAGTCTGGATCTGTACACAGCCTTTCTGATTCTCATTTCTATCTGGTTTTTGAGAAAATTCCATAATACTTAGTGTTAACCATTTCTGATTATATTTATTTTGAATAACAGGGTTTAGTAAAATGATTTTTCCATTCCACTGCATTTTGATCCCATTCAATTGTGTTAAAAATTTATGTATTTATGACATGTAGTTTTTGAGTATTGTAATTTTCAAGTTCTGTGGCTGAAAAAGACAAATGGTGTCTGCCAAAGTAAGAAGAAAATGGGTCAGTCTACAAAAATTGATTTACAAACTAAGTTAAAATGGACAAAAAAAAAGGAAAATTGTCAAAGTAGGGGTACATTTACAAGACCCTAGTGAAAAAAAGTAGTCTAGTGAAAAAAGTAGTATTCTACTATAGCATGTTTTCTTTATTAATCATGCCCGATTCTTCCAAAAATTAGGTAAAGAGAAAAGTTAAATGCATGAAATTTTGGGCTGTTCAGCAGTATACATCCTTAAGGTAATATTGGTTAAACCCTGAAAGGGCACAGCATATTGCATTGTACAATGGACAAAGGGGGATAATTTAAGTCTTGGCACTTTATGTACATAGACATAAACTATGATATTTCTACTTGGTTAATTTTGTTGATGCCATAACCAAATAATAATGGTAATTTGTTATCATTATTACAGTAAAATATTTTGTTTAAGAAAGAAAAAAACATTTTATGTATTGCATACTAAACATATTTAACATGATATTATACACCAACATTTGACAAATGAAAAGTTGAAATTATTCTAATGTAATTTATCTCCCCTTTGCTAATACATCATTTTATCCAAAAAATGTGTGTGCAATATGATCTCTCTTGAGGAAACCATTGCCATGCCTACCATTATCAACATGATAGATAGGGTCATTTGCAATGGTGTCGTCAAGTGGATCTATACGCACAACATCTTTCTGTAAAATTCCTATATTGTGCAGTATAACTGCATCAATTACATATATACAGGCCCTTTCAGGGTTTGTCCTCAAACCAAAATGAAGTGAAGCAAATCTTCTTTTTAAAATACCAAAGGTCTGCTCTATAAGAACCCTTGTTCTACATAAGGCTGTGTTATATCTTTCTTTACAAGCTTCGTCAGTTGTATAGTACGGTGTCATTAAATACGGCTTACATGCATAACCTGAATCTCCTAATAACATCCCATCATATTCACCTGAAATTGAAATACTAGTATTTAGATACTGTAAATTTTAAATGAACATCAACAACTTGATTGAAGTCTAAAAATCTATTTCAGCAGTTGCTTTAGTCTGGCTAATTTTTTTTAGTCTTATAAGGCTATAATTTATCAAGACAATTGAAAGGTTTATTGTAAATATTAGCTAGTTTATCCAAATCATGTTGATATGTTGACACCTGATCCAAAATAAACAAAACGGAAGAGTAATTTGTTTCTTTTTTTAAATTTGTAATAGATGTATTACTTAATGTTAAGATTACATCTATGTAACTTATCTCAATCTTCTACTGTGGTAAGTAGCCACTACATTTTAGTCCCAAAGTCATTGTTAACCTGTCTATAAGAACCAGTGCTTAATTTAGTTCTACATTCTAATTATATAATGAACTTCAACATAATAGAAGCCACTGAGCTCTATATATTGCTTCAAAATCAAGGTAAATTCACCTGAAGTGGTTACAGGTAAATGAAATGTATTAATTAGAGACTTTTGTTGTAACATTCTTTTTTTATATACAGAGGGTGCTATAACTAATTACCATTTGGATCACAAGTTTATGTTGATGAAATTTGAGCAGGGACTTGTATATTTGTTTATGATTTAAAATGAAATTTAAGTTGAAAAAGAATTAAATTCATTATGTCAAATACAAATAAAATTATTTATGTACAATTTTCTATAAGGAATTCCTTACAATACTATATATTCATAATATTTTATGAGAGTTTTCAGTGTACATTTGACACACATTTATTGTACTTGATACAATGGTAGATAACACTCAACAGTGTAAAAACCTGTCCATAGTGGTCACCTGTCTATAGTGGTCACTTTGGCCTCTTCCAGCAGCTGACCACCATAGACAGGTTTGACTATGTGATTCATCTTGAATGTTTTCTGACAATTTAATTTATAAAGTATTTCATATTTAGATATATTAATGTAAATTACCATTTTCAAACTGTCTGCACAAGTTGCTCTCTTTAAAAATCCTTGAATCATGAACTGACCCTGGCCATTTTGCTACACAGTTAGTAATTGTGAAGTTTTCATCACATACCATCTGCAAAGGGAAAAGGAATAGTCCTAATTTCTTTTACAGTCATTGATGGGTTTTGTTATATATAAATTTAATAAACTTGTATCAGTATTTCAATTCAGATTTTGTATTTAAATTCAATATGGTATACAAAGCTTTTAATTCTCTAAAAGTTAAATATTTTGTAAAAACAACTGAAAAAAAAAACAATTAATAAAATCTTTGTTGTAACAGTTTAATATTATGATATTACAACTTTGTTTAACAAAAAGACCAAAACTTCAGTTTTTTCTTTTTTCCCCTTTATAAATTATATACATTATATGTAAAGTACTACACAAATACTATGGACTTCTGGTACTACATATACAACCCCAGTCTTGATTAAGACATCATGGGGAATTTACTGGTACATTAACACTTTGCTCCATTTAAATATAAATCAAAACATTACTACAAGAGGAACTGTGTTAAAGAAATCACTTATAATATACCTGCACATTAAGTGAATGGAAACCTTTCCTGTTCACAAAATCCTTTTCATGGAACTTTGGTTTAGTAATTCTAACTTGTGTTCCATCTATACAGCCTATGACATTAGGAAATCCTAAAAAAAAATCCATTCAAAGATTAAAATTACATATTGTTTACGTTAATTATCAAAATATGTCATTGGTGTGTGTGTGTGTGTGTGTGTGTGTGTGTGTGTGTGTGGTGATATTCATGACTATAAGTATTGGAAACATTTGATTTGGTTACTAGTATACTAGTAACCAAATCAAATGTTTCCAAATCAAATGTTTCTATTTATGAATGTAAATAGATCATGATTAGACCAAAAATGTGGGAAAATTGGGGCATGTGAACCCTTTCTCTTTGATTCTTTTTTGTTATATAATTAATATTAACTCAAAAGTCAATGGCATGGTGTTAAATTAAGATGGTACTTTTGATATTATTTCTTGTACTTTTCAGATATTCTGGCCATATCAAACATTAAATATGAAATTTCTAAAAACTTTCCATTTTTTGAATTTTAATTTATTTTATTTTTATTTTTTTTGGAAATATATTACATTTGCCATTTAGTGCAATGTTCCATATATATTTTTTAAATGGCATTATTAATGGGATTATATTTGGAACATAATTTCAAATAAGAGATAAAAGAAGGTTAACATGACTTAACTCATACATGTAACTTGGTTTTTCTGTACTTAATTTTTTAATTTCACATGCCCACACATTTTCATGTAATCATGAGACCATAGTTAGCTATTATAGATTGAGAGAAACTTTTTTAAGTCATATAAACATGTGATATTTCAATAAGGTTGTTTTTGTTTTTTGGGTTTTTTTTTTTTTTTTTTTTTTCATATGTACTATTTCTTCACAAAAAAAATATTTATGTATTCCTGAAGATTTTATTGTAATGTTCTGTATTGAGACAGATTTATATAAAACCTTCATCTTGTCAGTTAATTTAATTAAATTTATGAAATAAATATTGTTTACACTAACATGTTTTCTATTGTATATTTAATTCAAGGCTAATATTTTTTTGAATTTGTGAATTCCTCTGGAAATAAACCTTAATAGCCAAGTGATTTTTTTAATATTTTATATGGCCTTGTATTTATAATCGTCAACTAATAATATATGTATGTTAGAGCATATACAGCAGTTGTACCCCCTTTCATTGATCTAGGTGGTAGTAGCGGTTTATTTTTAGATAAGACAGTGTGAAGGTCACAAAATTTGTAAGATGGCTGTGTCGTGCGTTGGTGATGTGTTGTTTGCGATAGAATTTGGATACATTTATCAATGGAAAATTATGTTTGCTAAAATAATTACCAGCAACAGCATAAAATCCAGACTTTCGCTGCATGATGCCATTTCCAGTTGGAAAAACGATAAACTGGCCCGCAAGAGATGAGATGGCTTCCCCTACTCTTCTAATACACCTGCCAGCTGTTGCCTTGCTTATGTTGACACTGTCTCCTATGAGCAGATGGAATGCACCGCTTGCCAAAAAACGTAGAAATACCAAGACTTGAAGTAACGGCGTCAATGGCAGGCTCCTTCTCGTCGGATGCATTAACCTGTCCGACACCAAATCTGTGATGTAGAGTATGGTTCTACTACGGAACCGGTACCGGACGAAAATCTCCTCGTCTCCCAAACATTCTAAAGGGTTTTGACGATCGACAAAAACTCTACGAACGTTCCTATTACGTTCAATGTCTTCCAGGCGTTCCAATAAACGAAGAACGGTCGCCATTTTGAGTCAGACTTAAATATTTAAGACTGCCAGGTACTTGTCTTAGAAAAGTTAAGTTCAAACTTAGATTTAAGTAAAAAAATAAGTTAAGTTTGTTTCGTGATCCATTTAATTTTTAAGTTTTTTCTTAACTCACAGAGTTAAGAAAAAACTTAGATTTAAGTTCAAAAACTTGCTTAGTATTGTTCGTGATCCCGGGGCCAGGGTTCCATTCCAAGTGAGAGCGGATAAGTAATGATGTAATTTTTATTTAATTAATTAGCAGCCAATTTTATTTAAAAATGTAATAAATAAATAAAAATAAATAAAATTATAAAATTAAAAACTTGAGATTAAAAAATTATAAAAAGAAAATTAATTTATTATCGCTTTTTTAAAAAAAATAAATGCAATAGTTTTTTTCAAAAGAAATTTTTAAAAAGATAATGATAAAAATAATGTTTCATTTGCTTTTTTTTAAAAAAAGGAAAAAGATAATTTTTTTCTTAAAGATCCTTAAAGCTTCCTTAAACATCCTTAAAATTTCAGTTCCATTAAGGATATTTAAGGAGTCCTTACAGACTCCTTAAAGGCATATTTAAGGATGCTGAAAGCCCCATTAAAGGTCCCTTAAAGAGACATTTAAGGCAAGCTTTAAGGAGGCTTGAAAGATCCTAAAGATGCCTTTTCATCATGTGGTATCATCTGCCTAATTATTAATTTTATTCGCCAAACCTCATTTTGTTTAGCTGGAGGGTTCCTAGTGAATAATATTAATTCACATAATTAAATACATATATATTTTGGATATAACAGGTAGTAATCTTTGATTGGCTAAAACGTGTTTCAGATGTTGTATAAATAGAGAGAATAGTGTGTGGAACTATCTGTGAACCAACCCTGTTTGGCTGCTAACATCTTACATATTGTTGGTCGAATAGAAGACGAGCGGTAAGATTTTTTTTTTTTAAAATCATGGAAAAATCTTTCACAAAGCTTTAAGCTTTTGGATACTATAGGGAAAGTTTGTGCACAGTTATACCTTTATTTTTTTTTAATCTAACACCGACGTTGCTAATTTCTGTTTAATCTTATTGTGTTTTTTTTTTGTTTGTGTTCAGCTGCATTAAGTTTTCCAAAGAAAAAATTAAAACGGTGCTAATCTAATTAATGATGTTCCTAATGAACAATGTTACATTTGGTTCAACGATAAAAGCTTGAATAAATACAAAAATTACAGTAATTTCCCAGCGAGGTGCAGCATTTGGGATCTAATATTAGGAACATGGCTACGTCATCAAAACCCGTGTTATTTGAACACAATTAAATACAGAACTTCGTTTAACTTGTTATTTGTGACATAGTAAGGGATACAAAACACCATTTCAAATACATCTGGATATTTATTAAGGACAATTAATGCAATTTTTCATGTTTCACTTTCGATTCATGGATTTTTCCGTGCATCCGTGCGAATGCTCCAAGCTCATTATAACCATCGTTAAACATTGACCAACCGTTCAGAGGTTTCCGTTTATTAAGAGCTAAAAGAAATGAAAATTTTAGAAAATGAATCTCACGGATCGTGGTTAGAGGATATCTATTTTTTATAAAAAAATATATTTTAGAAAATCAAAAAATTTTTTAGAAAATTGAAAAAATTTAATGCAGCCTTAATATTATTTAATTAATTATTATTATTCTTTGTTATATTTATTTTAATTTTGAAGGAAGCTAAAGAAATCTGTTTAGGTTGAATAAATGTTGTGAATCATTTAGAATATTTATATCTAGGTAAAAAAATAATGTGCCGACTGTCCTTATTTTTTATCTTATCAACAAGTCAAAAATTAATAATAATTTTTTTTTTTACAATTTTCAACAAAAAGGAAGTACATATAGTTTTATATTGTTTATTTTTATTGTTAAAGCTATTGTTCAATTAGTTGGACTTAATATGTTATGCCTGTTCTATCAGTTACATTTTACATTTTTGGATGTTATTATAAATAATATGATATCTATAATTCTTTTTGTTCCGTCTTATTTACATATATATATATATATATATATATATATATATATATATATATATATATATATATATATATATATATATATATATATGTGTGTGTGTGTGTGTGTGTGTGTGTGTGTGTGTGTGTGTGTGTGTGTGTGACGTTCTCTTTTTTATTTATCGTTTTGGGGTATGATACTATGTTTTATGAACAATTAGTTACATTAGTTATATTAGTTTTTCATATTGCACATTTAAAATTAGTACAAACAAAAGTAACGGCAGATAGTCCAGATAATTACAGAGGAAAACTCATGATTCAATCATTTTGTATTCTAGTTCGAATTAATTTAATTTGAATGTTCTTCCTTAAAATATCCAATTTCATTAATGTTGTATTTTACTCAGATACAAATTGAACAAACCGCGGAAAACAATTTAACCTTGTAAAGAACTGACCTCTATCTATGGATTATGTTCTACTACCAGTTTCTTTACTATCGGTTCCTTGACGTCTTTGAAACCAAAATTAGTACTGGTCTAGTAGGACTAGTACTTTGCAAAGTAAGCAATTAACAGTATAATCTCAACTCGAGGATAACTATGAACTGTCATCAATAAACAGTATTTAAAAAATAGTGTTTTGAAATGTGATTGTTCGTTTTCTGAAACAAGTATTTTTTAAAATCTCGTTTCGTTTTATTTCTGTATAACAAAAATTTTATGAATCACAAGGAAAAAAAGATATAATTTTTTTTCACTTTAATAATCCTCATTTTACTCTGTATCTGCACTAGGGATGTTTAAAAATGTTAGGACTTAGCAACTTTTACAAAAAATATATTTCAAGGCAAAATGAACAAAGTTGTGGCTTTATGTGTTCTTTCCATGGTATGCACCATTGGCTTGGTTTCAGCATTTAGTGGATACGGAAGTGGATATGGAGGTGGACAGTATTACGCAATGCCATACCATAGCGGCGGAGGCATCGGAGGAGGCATACTCGGTGGCGGTGGAGGTTTCATTTGGATCATCCGTGAGTATTTAATATCACCATCGTAATGTAAATATTACATTCTTCCTTTATTATTTTAAGCATGTGTTTTCTTGAACTTTTCAAGTAAAATAAAAATTTTGTACAGTCATTTTAGAATAATGTAGAGATGTTTAAGAGAAGCTTTCTAAAGTAAAAATAAAGAAGAAATAGATTTTAGGACTTCAATATAGCATGACAGTAAGGACAGAGACATGCAGAAGGAATGACATTATAATTAGATTTAAATGCTTCTTCTAGAAAGCAGCAATAGCCTATTACTTTGTTTCATTTTGTTATAGTCTGCCTAAATAGCACAAGTTTATTTAAAAAGTTTCGCTTTTTTCACTTCTGGTCTTTAGTATAATACAATTATTATATTCTTATTTTCAGTTCTTCTTTCACTTCTCGGTAATGGAGGTTTAGGTGGTAGCAACTGTAACAACTGGTAAGTTCGCTATATTTTATATACACAAACGTAATTTTAACACGCATGTCCTACTCTTCAAACAACGAGGCGGTAGATTTGATTTTATCATTTGTGTATAGTTTATACAAAATGTACAGCAAAGTTAATACAATTACCATCAAGCCATCAAGCGCTTCGCAGATAGAGAATATATTTCTTTGCTTGTCGGCCTTGTTTAACATATTATATTGACCTATATTCTTAAACTAATAGAAAATTTAGATATTTAATTGTCTAAATGGTTCAGTTAATTTTATAGGGAGCAATATTTGGTGTTCAGTGACGTTGACATCCATTAGCCAGAGCATTATACTACTCGCCCACCGAGAATTCTTTTTTGAATAATTGAAAGTATAAAGTTACATATTTTCAAACAAACACCACCATTTCGTGTATTTGTGACATGCTTTTTCCTTCCATTCAGTGCAAATGTTAGAAAGAATAAGTCCCTCTGTTCATCACCAAATTGCATAAGATGCTTATTTCGTCCAAAATATGACGTTAATGATAACAATTTATTTGTGTTTTGTTTCTGTTTATTCCTTACGTATAACAAGCTATGATAAAATATATGCGGTTACAGGTCTACTTATAAAGTATTGAATATCTGAGTAACTTGTTCGTTTCTTTTTTCAGCAATAACGGAAAGAAATAGATGGCAAATAGATTAAACAATTGACACAATGACAGGGCAAACCGAAAGTGACCTCCTTTTTATATGTATTACATTAAAAATAGAATATTCCAGCATTCTATAGTTCGTTCTTTTGTGTTTTTTCTGTTAACGTTTACCTTATGAATCCTGATATGTTCGTTTGGAATCGGGCTTCGTAAGAATGCTTGTAATGAAGACAGCTTTGGCCGGGATAAGACAGTAGTTCAAAATGTCAAAATCCTGAAGTGGTCTCTAAGACACATTCAAAAAATAAGAAACAATATGATTATTTTTCAATTTTACTGCGGTTGATGATAATGGTGATCATGATTAATGCAGTTTAATGATGTTTGATGATAATGATGTAGTTTGAGGATGGTGACAATGGTTATGATACTTAACGAAAATATTTTGATGATTTACTGGGGAAAAAATTTCATATTATGTTACAGCTTCAATGTTTCGATTTAGTATACGCATGACTATGGTTTCTAGTATAGTTTTAATAACGTTAAAATCCTAGTCGAGATTATGTCACTTTGTAACTTTATAACACCAGATAAAATTTTATATGGGCAATTGATGTCATCGAAAAAATGATTTACCTAACAAAACCTTAAATGTAGGGATAATTGATTTTTACCCTTTGGTTCTTCTTAGTTGTTTTATCCATTTAAACATTTTAACGAGATAAATTAAACACGATTGCAATTCACACTGTCTTCTGAAGAAACATTAATTGTTGATATCAGTATTAACCAATATCTCTTTTTTAAACAAATTTTAAAAAGATTAAGAACTTTCTAGGTTATTACATTAACATACATGTACTTGTAATTTGTAAAAAAGGGCCAATTGACATCTATTCAAACATTGAAGAGTATATCTATTATATAAAGTTTAGTGCTGTCTACGAAGAAATCCGAACGGGCAAAGTTGGATCCAAAAATGAACCAAAAGCATGACTTTAAACTATAAACAATAAGTTTAAATGAATGCAATTTAGCATATTAATCAACAATGGAATAGTATTTAGTGAACTTGTTCTTATATATATCTTAAGGACAACCATGCTAGATAGAATTTAAAATGGACTAATTATTTAACAAAAATGCCTGTTTAAAATTTGTTGTGCCAGATTTGCACATTTCGGAAAATCATTTTTCATCAGAGACACTAGAGCCGAAAAGTTTGATATATAAAAACATCAGCCAAACATTTGAAAATTAATGAATCTATAGTTCCAAAATCAAATGAACTCAAATTCAGCTAAAGAATGCTTTGCATGAGGGAACAGACCTTAGTTTTAAATTAATTTAAAAAATTGCGAGCGCAGAAAATTTTGCTAAATAATATATTTACCGCCATTTTTTTAAGAAAAGCCGAAAATAATTGATGTATAGCAAGCACCTTTAACCGATTATATATTTAGTCTATGGAGGATATTCTAAACACGTAATTATGTTCTAAATGAACACTTTTATTAACTTTCAGTCGGTTGTGACAATATACCATTGACTTACAGTAAGTTGTTTTTCATCCTTTCGATCCAATATTTACTGAAAAGTTGATAATTTGTTGATAGAAAAAGAGTTTTAAAAGTTTTTAATTTTGCTTCGTTTGAATTGATTCATTTTCTGTAAAAATGTCAAAAAAGTTAAGTAATTGCCTACATTTTGGCAACTATTCTATGATGAAAAATTAAAAATTTGATACCAAATAATTTTTAAAATCTTGGTAAAACTCAGCCCGGAAGGGAACCATAAATCGAACATCCGACGCGAGTTCTGTACCAACTGAAATACCAAAGTGTATTTTCAGTACGACCTTGATCTATAATTATTGCAAATGTAAAAAGTAAAGAATCATATCGATTTAAGAATTAACAGGAAAACCCTGCACCAAATTATCATTAAATCAGTACATTGATATCGTTTACCTGTTTAAAAAAATACGTGTTAAAATGTTTTTATTGTTGGAGAATTATCAAAAAAAAAAAAAAAAAAAAAAAAAAAAAAAAATTAGCTGTTGGAAAAAAAGCTGTTTCAAAAAGAAAAAAGTACTTTTTAAAAAATTATTTGTGTTGTTGGAGAAGAATGGATAACAAAAGAAAGACAGATATGCAAAACACAATGCCTACATCTCACATGGCTCAAAGACAGTTGAGTTTATAGGCTAAACGCAAAAAAGCCTAACCATCCGTTTTGAAAGAATAATAAAATAATTTCTATATAATTTGAAAAGCCCAATATCAAAACGTATATTGTGTATTGGTTTTTAATATCTGACATAAAAGTTTTTTTTAATACATTTCTTTAATGCTACAAGGGTAATTAATTCCTTACGAGTTTTGTTTTAACTGCTCCGACAAATTTCAGTTGTTAACGACGCACGGACTGACACAAGAAAGCATAATTTAAGATAACATTACAATTTTACATTCATTGGTTCTAAATCTAGAATATCTTTAAAAAGATTTTGAAAAAAGGTTTAAAGAACTTTTTATTTTACTTCATAATATTTAGCCCAAGACTGTTCAGCCTTTTTATAAGAAATTGTTATACTTTTTATTGCTTTATTCTCCGAATTGTACAAAACAGGAATGCATATTATATATATATATATATATATATATATATATATATATATATATATATATATATATATATATATAATATATATATATATATTTATATATAAGTGTGTGTGTGTGTGTGTGTGTGTGTGTGTGTGTGCGTGTTTCTATTCATTTAACTTTTGTCAAAAGAACGTCTTAATACTTTTTTGTGTCCCGCTTTTGCCAAATAATGTTTTATGGCAATTTTGCATAACAATTACTTGAAAAATATAAAAATACTTTGTCTTTTTTTAGTTTTTAACATAAGATAAAGAAAATTGAAATGCATAATTATTATCAACATAATTGTGATTTATTTTGCCTTTAAATACCAAATTCAAAATATGACTGATCTTACAAAGTATCAATAGTTGATTTTGTCGATCAAATCCGTTTTGGTCCTTGCTAGTTTTCTATGCTCACAATAAACATATTGCATCGAAAATATTTCATTATAACCAATTACTACAGTGTTAAAACCTCATAATGGTACTCTACCTACCTGCTTTTGTTCATTTCTCCTATATGTTTTGACAAGCAGGACATGTAACAAAGGTACTCTCTCATAAAAATATGAAATGTCTTCTGTTAAAACGTCCTACATGAAGGAAAGCTTAGTCTTATACTTGCGGGATGCATTGTGACCTTTTCCTTCATCAAATATGTTTTGTTCTTTAGAACAGAACATATTGACCTGTGTATTGCACTATTTGTTAAGAAATTTGACGTTAGATACTGCCTACGTATAGCGTAGCCGAATAATAATAATAATAATAATAATAATAATAACAATAATAATGATAAAATAAATTTAAAAAACCTTATTTTAGAGTACATATTTTTGACAAATAAAAACCATTACTACATATAGCATAATTTCTTTCTACATAAAATGTGCCCTTTCGAAATTTTTCGTATATTTCTTACTGCATCCAGCTTCGTAACTACGGATAACGTAATTTCTACTAAAATGGGTTCGACTGCAATTAATGTAAGCACAACTCATTTAAATTAAGGGTATAACCGTTCGTATGAATTTTGTTCTATTCTCTAAGGGTGTAAACATATAATTATCCATAAACGGTTTCCTTTCAGTCCATCTGCCATAATTAGGGACAATGTCCTACAATTTCGAAGTCATTGCACTTAACTACCACAATAAACTACAGGTACTGCTAAAGTAATATTTATATTAGATGTTGATACATTCTTAATATAATTCTAGGATGGGCGTTTTTTGCAAGCGAAAATATCCACGTAATTTTTGTAAAAAGTTTTTTCTGTTTTCCTTTTTTTGATATATTGTTAAACTTTATGTAGATAATCTATAACGGAAACAATAAAACAATTAGTTAATTGATATGAAGCTCATATTTTAGCGTTCTCAAGTACGATTTTTGTACCAAATTTTGGACACGTGCTTAAGTTTTTGTTAGCCCCTAACGAGAAGATACAGAATCAAGAATATTCAACTTATATTGAGACGTCAACAGGTATATGTAAAGTGGCAGATATTTTTACCTTTGCAAAGCGCTAAAGACAATGTGTAGGGGGGGGGGCTCTTTAACCTGACTCGCCTACCGTGACACTGTACATCATGTTGTAAGGTCTCCTCCAAAGAACCATGTGCTTTTCTTTTCTAAATTCCGTGTGCTTGACGAATGAACAGTCACTATCAATTTCCAAGTCTTGGCCAGACCGGACTGGAGTTGGAACTCCGAACTGCAACAAACGAAGCCAGCACTCTGCCAACTGAGCTACCGTGGTGAAGTCCTTACGATATTTAGAATGATACGGCAAATAATTTGTAAAAATAAAGCAAACTTCCTTTGTGCAGTTTTTGAAAGAAACGTATTTTACAGATTTTATGAAATTTGGATTTCCATGGTAAACTGTAAACGAAATTGAAGACACACTTTGTATATCTTGTCATAATAACTTATGCCTTTATTATTTCAATGCAACGCATATTACATCATTTAACGTCTTTTATTGAAATATTGAATAAAACCATGCAATAATACAGTATAATAACCATACAATAATTTCATTACAAATTGTCATTTGATTAAAAATAAATATTAAATTAACTTGCAGGAATACTGAGAAATTAGGTCTATATTTTCAGTTGGGGTAGGTTTTACACACTCTACTGAAAAAAAACCTAAGTCTAGTTTTTTCTGTTTAACAAAGCATATTGTAACGATGGGTGAGCATAATTTTAGAAAATCCTATTTCGGAAAAAATTGTCTTAGTTGCTGGAAACAATCTTAGAGTTCACTTTCTTTTGTTCTGAATGCATACAACTACAGAATAATGTTTCGTTAAAATTCAAAATTTGAAATTGAAGTTTGAAGTTGAGATCATATATCGTATATGAGATCAAAAAATTAAAGCACGTGTCAAGAAAAACACAACACAAATGTATAAACATTTAACGTACGATAAACAATGACGGATCACTTTTTAGCATTTGTCTTATATACCAAAAGCCCGCAATTCAGCAAAAAATATTTGCACTTAATTGCAAAAAAAGGGTGATTTTGTGCCATTTTTCAAAATTTTTTTGGGGAAGCATGCCCTCGGTCGCCTGGGGGGGGGTTGGTTTGGGTGGGTTGGTGGTTTGAGATTGGCTCTTAGCTTGAACGCCCTTCCCCTTGTAAAATTCTGGATCTGTCTTTGGTAAACGCAAACCTTTTTGGGACTATCTAGTACCTATTCTGAAAATCCTGACTTTATACTAGCAATTGGAATTAGTTCAGACGGATAATTAATTACCTATCGTAATTTAAAAGCACTCTACATTTGCTTGAAATTAAACACAGTGTTTTTAGATTTATCAATTCTTTCTGTTTAAGCTTTAGTTGCTGATTAATTATAAAAATTGTTTATTTTACATTAAATTTAACTTAACTACACCACCTGGAAACAATGTTTTGATTGTGACTGATGAGATTCCACCGTCTCGATTGTTGTTTAGTTTTTTTTTTTAATTACCGTGGCTTAAGGAAAGTACATCCATTGAGCTACAACAAACTTTGATATAAATTATTTGAAAAATAAAACAAAACAATATGGTAATTATCTATTGAATATTTTCAGCATGTGCTTTTTTGGTAATTATTTTGTACTAAAATTGCTTCGGGTGTTGACATTTGGATGTTTGTTTTACTCAGTGATAGAAACAAACAAATAAATAAATTAATAAATTTATTAATAAATAAATGAATAAATAAATAAATTAAAAAATACACAGAACCAAATAAACAGACATGGACAGATTGAAAGGCGATAAATTGTATGACATTTTTTTTCTGTTTGGTTCAGTTTGCTAGATATTTGCGACTTACTTTAAGGGTTAGATACTTTTTTTACAATTAATAAAATAGTTAGGTAGTTAGGTATCTTCTTATCATATTATAAAGCTGAATACAATATTTCAGTGAAGTACAGTTGTTTATACCAGGGAATATTTTTCACATAAACAGAGGCGGTAATTTTTTTTATATTTTCGAGGAACCCGGAAAAGCCCATTAAAATCATACTTCTTCAGCTGGTAAACTGGCCTGGCCAATTTCTTAAACTATAAAAGTCTGTTTAAAGTTGTATTCTAAAATTTGAGATAAAATGTTAAAAATGTACTGTAAGTCGGTGTATTAAATCTATCGGCCTATGGCTATTTATGATCTTAAAACATTTTTATATGATAAAACGTAATATTTTTTAAAATATTCTATACACCATAGTATAAAAGTTTTTTCACATAAGTATTAATTATAAAGTAACATGTTAATCAGCATTAACAAGGAATAGAGTATATGCAAGGAAGTGCAAAGTCATCCATCAGTTATAAATTCAGGATAAAGGATTCGTGATATTGTACCCGGAACACGGTAAATATAAAATACATATTAATATATCAATCAAGTCCATCCTGTCTATGAATATTTCATTGGATAATACGTATGATAAAAAGGGATATAAATTTTGCGGTAAAGCCATATCTCACACATTGCAATCTTGAATTGATAAGATCCTGATAGTCAGATTTGCTATCACTAAACTGTGAGTATATTTTTCGTAGTTGATCATTTGAATATTTTATTTTACTCATTTATTATTGTTTTTATTTTTATGATTTTAAATAATAAAGTTTTAATAGTGTGTTGATCTGTGTGTGGTTACATTTTTTTGAAAAACCTTCTTTTTTAAAGCCAAAAAATGACATTACATTACCTTGATATATATTTAAAATAAAGTACAACTTGAAAACAATTTATTGTTTTATTTTTTGTATGAAAGTCGTTAAAAGTCACGTTGTTTAAAAAACATAGCTCTCGGAGTGCTTGCATTACATTAAATACATTTTGTTTTAAAAAAGATGAGTTTTCGTTATGATTATATTTAGATAATCCCCCTGTGTTTTATACTCACCAATACAAATCCGGAATGTTTAAACTCTCTCTGCATATTATTATTATTATTATTATTATTATTATTATTATTATTATTATATTGTTTGGGTTTTTCTTACAGACAAAAATGTATAAGGTAATAGCTTTGTGCCTTTTGTCCATCGCTTGCACATTTGGAATAGCAATGTCAGGAGGATACGGATATTCACAGCCATATGGGTATTCAATGGCTTATAGCTCTGGCGGAGGTTTGGGAGGAGGAAGTGATATGTTTATTCTCAGTAAGTATATCAGATTTGTATTAAGAATAAAACGCAAATATTCCATTCATTCTCAAAATCACAATCTCAAGGAAAAACCTTTGAAAACTGGTCTGTTCAATGCTTTAAAAAGGATTCAGAAAAGAATTTTACACCCTCAACCGTCCATTTTGCACAATTTTCAGCCGTCTTTTTTTAAGATTAATTTAAAATAGGGTCTGTTCCCCCATGAAAAGCATTCCTTAGCTGGATTTGGATTAATATAATTTTGGAACTTTAGATTCATTATTGTTCAACTTTTTGGATTATGGTTTTATCTATCAAACATTTCGTCCCTAGTGTCACTGATGAGGAATGATTTTCCGACATGTGCACATATGGCACATCAAAATTTAGTAGGTATTTGTTATATATTTACTACCCCTGAGCGCATATAACAACAAAATCAATGTGCAATTTAGAAGTAAAACTTTTATCTTTCTTATGCTGTTCTTTTTTGTCATTGTATTGATTTGTGTTTATGGATATCGTTGGTCATTTATTTTAGTTTCCACTTACTCTTTTTTAAGAATGATACTTTGATTCGCTTTCCTTGAGATATTCTTGTTGAAGTTTCCAATTATCTAAAGTGACCTCTTATGTCGAATTGTGTAATCTGTCGGTAGGCTTTTCGTTGTCCATGGTCAAATCCTGCTAGGGGAAAACTTTAAATGAGAGAGTAAGTCAATGTTCCTTTCTATATGAGTGAAAAGATTTTCAATGAGGCGTTTGACCAAATTGCCCCACTCCATTTATCTAAAGATGGAAATTTTAAACTTTGTTTTTTATTATTTCAGTCTTCCTTTTGTTGCTCCTTAATAACAATAATAGTCTCTTTGGATGTAACAACTGCAACAACAAGTAAGTAAAGAATTTTTATTATCAAAAGTGTCATTATTTATAAAATTTACAATTGACAAATGATTTATATACAAACCTTTAAAAAGTAATCAATCTTTCTTATCAAGTCCTTTCAAAGATTATTATATGCTGAAAAAAAATCTAGAAATTGTATTGTTTTACAGATCTTAATGTGGTTTGTTAGTCATATCTGTTTGTTATTTCTTTAATTTTTAGGAATAAAAAACATTAGAAATATTTACATTATTTTGTATGGCTTAAGATAATTTTTAAGATATTATTTACAAAGAATAAATAACTTTAACTTTGTTTCTTATAATTTTTTATTGTTTCTTTCAGCGGCAAGAAATAAACACCATCACAGAATAAATGATGTAACATCATCAAACCGAACGAACCATAAATCCTCTTATATATTTTCATTGAATAAAGATAATTTCCATTGGCTTAAGCTCGGTTGTATTTATTTATATTACAAATATCTATTTTCATATATTTGTATTGAATAGAAAGTACCTGTATATGTCATATCTATTACACCACCTTTATTAAACTCCATTTATTACTTCTGAGTCTTTCTATGTTTTTTTTCGGATGTCCTTTGTTTTACCCACCTTCGATGCTACAAGAAAATTATCGAACAAACACAACCATATAACTTGGGATTTTTACCTGACTAGATGTTTTATTCACTTCAACTTAACTATGTTATTTACGACATAACGACACCAAAGTGTGTTTGAATCTATATCACATCTTTTTGTTGTTCATATGTTGTTTTATGCCGCATTAGTAATATTCAGTTTTTTTAGACTGGAGCAAGGTTTTTAATATTTAAAAATCAAGTTTGTGCGTGAGGTATGCAAATAAGTATAACTGTCTGTCTTGTACTATCAACGCACTTTAGTAACATTTTGTAAAGGTGCTAGCTCACCAAATCAGATCTATAAATAACGGATGTTGTTATCGCGTCCGATACATTAAGTAAGGCTGAAGTGATCGAGAAGTAAAATCCTCCAGCACACAGGCCTTACTTACACATCTTAGTGGTAGTTATTCCAATAGCCGAAGATCGATAGTTTTTTTATTATCAACAAAAACGCCTTCTATAAAGCGAATTTTTCTTGACAAGTTTATCTCAAAACCGAATTTTGAACTTTTTAGAATTAGGTTTCAATAAAATTATCATAATGGTACATCAATAAACAAGAGTACAATGGATTAAAAACCATTTTAATTAAATCTTCATTTCAAAATTGTTTTATCCAATATAAATATTGAGTGGGGTGAACTAATGGTGTCGTACTCTACAGATATGTTTTTTTCTCAATTATACCAGTCAGTTCTTAGGTTTCAAAGAAAACCAGAGTACTCGAAGAAAATTACTGATCATCGATAACAGAAATGACAAACTTTTTCACATTTAGATCTGCCCGGATGATATTTGCACCTAGGCGGTTAAAGCCTACGTGATTTGACAGCCCGTTTTTTAGCTCTGATTGTAGACCACTTGATTAATTTTTTTAAAATCCAATTAATAAATAAATTAATTAATAAATAATAATAATAATAATTGGCCTTTATAAAAAGACTGATGATATAAGATCACCTAGATATAACGATCGACTGTCTACAAAAACCACCCACTCTGAATCCAATTTTTCATTTTATTTTGTTAAATGCCGAATTATTGATTTAGCAAGAAAAAATAAGTTTACAGTCTTTAATACTTAAATATATATATATATCAATAAATAAAAATTTCACATGACCAGTTCTTAAAAAACAATTTGTATTGTCACTAGCGCTTTCATGTCTTACGACAATCTTCAGGTGACTATGAATTCTTTTGAATGACAACGAGTTTTACTACGTAAAATTATTATGACGTCATCGATACAAAGGGGAGATAATAAACGTCACTGGTAAAATCGGAGGTAGTTAACTACAGTGTTGACGTAAAAATTAATGAATTGATTAAATTTTTGAAATACGTTAATAAATAAATGTTTTTAAGTTAACAATGTCCATTTAAAACTGGTTTAAATTTATCAATAAAAAACAGTTCTTTGATTGTCCGTTTAGTATTATCACTATCCATCAATTTATAAAAAGGAAAAACTGAAAACTGCTTATTTCCGCAAATGTCTAAATGTTCACTCAGAGGGATTTGGCGAAGATTTGGTTGTCTAATTTGTTGCCGGTGCACTCTTATTCTTTCGGAGAGGGTATTTCCGGTTTGACCAATGTAGATCTCATTACATCCAGGACACTTTATACAATATATAAGGTTTTTACTTTTACAAGTCATATTTGTATTGGCATAAATTTTCACCCCACCGTTGTTATATAATTCACTACCAGTATGTATATATGCACATGTTCCACACCTGGCATCATCGCATTTCTTCACTTCAAATTTCTCTATTTTTTCATTAAAAACAAACCTTGCTTTGGTCAAGAACTGTTTTAAATTTTTAGGCTGACGTTTGCTTCTGATGACAGTTTCTTTTGATATTAGGTCTTTCAATTTTTGACTCTCTTGTATGATAGGGAGGTTAGATTTTGCAGTACGGAATATATCCGGATTAAGTGGATTATGCGTAAACACAAATGGAATGATGTTTTCATTTTCTTCTTTTTCCACCGTTTTCCTCAGTATATCTATAGGGATCGCCTTTGCGCGTTCAATACCATTTTTTATCAAGGCAATAGGATAATTTTGCTTAAGTAAAAAACCTTCAAGTTCATTAAGTCGTGTTTCCCTTTTTGAGGTATCGTCCACCACTGTACAAATTTTCCTTGCTAAACAATAAGGTATGTTGCGTTTTGTATGTGCCGTGTGACAAGACCGGAAATCCAAATACTGATGTGTATCTGTACCTTTATAAAATATATCAGTGTTAATCTCGGTACCATTTTTTATTACTAAAATATCAAGGAATGGAATATTGTTCGAGTTTATTTCCTTTGTAAACTTTATCGCCGGATGAAGATTGTTCAGAAGTCTTTCGAAGTTCGTCAACGCATTACTTGATTTAGTCCAAATAATAAAACAATCATCTAAATATCGTTTCCACGTGTTTTCAAAATGGTGTGTAAATTCTGCTCCTTCTATTTCCTCCAATTTCCGGTAAAGTTGTTGCTCGAGAAAACCCATCACTAATGTGGCATATGTAGGCGCCATCTTGGTTCCCATTGCTGTTCCGCGTATTTGTAAATAGTATTTTGAGTTGAAGAAAAAAGAATTGTTTTCTAGAATGAAGCTTACCGCATCTAGTATAAATTCTAAAGTGAATCTATTTTGTATTATACCTGGGTGGTTTTCTATCCAATATTTAATTGCATTTAAACCAAGATCGTGCGGTATGTTTGTATATAGACTTGTAACATCAAATGTTACCAGAATAGCATTTTCGTCTATATGTTTTGGTAAATGTGTTAAGAAATCGATGTCATCATATATATATATATAGTTTCCTTAGTAAAAATTTAAAAATACTGGCGTTTCTTCTCCTCTGTAATATATGATATATTGTACACAGCCAAATGCCAAATCTATATACCATTATGCACAGGAGGATCCCAAACAATTTGTGGACAACCTTGTAAATATGGTGATCCGAAGGCCCAAATCTTGGCACCATGTATCCCCTCTTTGCAGTTCAGTCTGGCAGTTAATATTATTACTTTTTTAAATTATTGTACTAATGACTGTTTATAATATTATATGTTTACTTTAAAAAAATCGCAATTTTGACGTAATTTAGTTAAAAAATAGTGCTTTTGCTATTCATATTTTTTTTTTATTTCTTTAGATATTAATTTTATGATTTTCTTTAATATTGGCTTTTTTCTGTCAAAAAGGCATTTTCATAATTTGACATATTGCAAATTTTAAGTTTTCATAGTAAGCAAGAATGACTAAATAATAATAATAATAATAATAATAATTATTATTATTATTTTTTTATCATTACATCATCATCATCATCATCATCATTATTATTATTATTATTATTATTATTGTTATTATTATTATTATTATAAACAACAAGTGCATTTAACAAAATAAAATTTGAATTAAATAGAACTTACCACAAACAATATATTTACAACAGTAAGAACAACGCGGCCACAACACGTACAGCAGCTTGACTCCCCCATGATCTATTTACGAATGGCAAATTACCGCACGCAGAAGCAAAATATTAAAAAACTTTTTGTAAATAAAAAAAACCCCTGCTGTTTTTAAATCCAAACTTGTCCTCGCGAGTTTTAAGTGTAAAATATATATCTTTGATACTTACGTTGTCACTTTTTATTTCATGTTCAAAACTAAAAATGAATGTTTAGTGAAATTATGGTGGCTGCGTTGCGCCATAATTGTTTCCTTGCGTTATTTACAAAGCGTAAAGAAGGGAATGGATTAATGGTGCTTTGCGTCAACAACCTTCTGTAAATATTTAGGCGGTGAGTTCTTGGACTGTAGAGGAAATCGGAGTAACAGAAAAAACACAGACCTTTGGCAATCAAAATGACAATTTTTCTCAAACTAGAATCTGCCCGAGTGTGATTCGAAATGGGGGGGATATGATCCGAAACCTACGCTTTAGACAACTCGACTATTGAAGTGTTAGATAAAAACTATATTAATTCGAGTTTAGTGTCTTAATTCTACGCACCTGATTTTTACCACTCTCGAAGTGCATGCAAGTTCATGTAGTGTATGAGCTTGCAAATGTTTCTGATTTGCATTGTACTGCGCACTTATGGCGACGTTTAAGTTTTTAGTCCCCCCGCAATGTCGCAGATAATCGCAGACCATTTTTTCCGTGATACCGTTACTATGGCAACCGGTAAGGGCACCGCTACAAAAAAATTCTTACTAGTAGTAAACCGGGGTCCAACCCAAAACGGTGGAATTCTTTAAGGTTAAAGACTTATTTTATTTTTTAGTAATAAAAAATGGTACCGAGATTAACACTGATATATTTTATAAAGGTACAGATACACATCAGTATTTGGATTTCCGGTCTTGTCACACGGCACATACAAAACGCAACATACCTTATTGTTTAGCAAGGAAAATTTGTACAGTGGTGGACGATACCTCAAAAAGGGAAACACGACTTAATGAACTTGAAGGTTTTTTACTTAAGCAAAATTATCCTATTGCCTTGATAAAAAATGGTATTGAACGCGCAAAGGCGATCCCTATAGATATACTGAGGAAAACGGTGGAAAAAGAAGAAAATGAAAACATCATTCCATTTGTGTTTACGCATAATCCACTTAATCCGGATATATTCCGTACTGCAAAATCTAACCTCCCTATCATACAAGAGAGTCAAAAATTGAAAGACCTAATATCAAAAGAAACTGTCATCAGAAGCAAACGTCAGCCTAAAAATTTAAAACAGTTCTTGACCAAAGCAAGGTTTGTTTTTAATGAAAAAATAGAGAAATTTGAAGTGAAGAAATGCGATGATGCCAGGTGTGGAACATGTGCATATATACATACTGGTAGTGAATTATATAACAACGGTGGGGTGAAAATTTATGCCAATACAAATATGACTTGTAAAAGTAAAAACCTTATATATTGTATAAAGTGTCCTGGATGTAATGAGATCTACATTGGTCAAACCGGAAATACCCTCTCCGAAAGAATAAGAGTGCACCGGCAACAAATTAGACAACCAAATCTTCGCCAAATCCCTCTGAGTGAACATTTAGACATTTGCGGAAATAAGCAGTTTTCAGTTTTTCCTTTTTATAAATTGATGGATAGTGATAATACTAAACGGACAATCAAAGAACTGTTTTTTATTGATAAATTTAAACCAGTTTTAAATGGACATTGTTAACTTAAAAACATTTATTTATTAACGTATTTCAAAAATTTAATCAATTCATTAATTTTTACGTCAACACTGTAGTTAACTACCTCCGATTTTACCAGTGACGTTTATTATCTCCCCTTTGTATCGATGACGTCATAATAATTTTACGTAGTAAAACTCGTTGTCATTCAAAAGAATTCATAGTCACCTGAAGATTGTCGTAAGACATGAAAGCGCTAGTGACAATACAAATTGTTTTTTAAGAACTGGTCATGTGAAATTTTTATTTATTGATATATTTTTCTGTACACAACAAAAACTAACTGTGGACTATATATATATATATATATTTACTTACAGATTACATCTGAGAAGCGTTCTATTTGGTAAAGGCATTAGTCCACATAACAAAGGCGTCTTCTTTATCTTGTCGGTTCGAATATCAATACATTAATCGAGAAAGAATTTTTTGAACGCGGCTCGGTACCAGTTAAATGGGTTAAATGATCCGCAACATTGGAGTCGAGTGAACTAGCACTCTTAAGGTTGCTCAATGTGTGCACTAGTAAAATCGGCCCCCGTTTCACAAACATTCACTCAATTGAGTGAAGACTCAACTCAATTAAGGACTATTTCAATGTGAATTTTTAAGATATTACAAAGGTAAAATTGAATATCTAAAGTTATATTTAAATTGTTTAGTGTAGATTATTGAGTCAAAAAAACATAATGTAATAAAACTTAGAATTTTTAAAATATTGGTGAGAGAAAAATGGTAATATTTGAGTTAAGTGTACACTCAACTGAGTGAATGATTGTGAAACTGACACCTGATCATTAGCACTTGCAGACACAACACATAAATTAAACTTGACATTCATAAAAAGCTGAAAAATTTCAGATGTGATGTAAAACATTTTCACACTCTTTTTGAATAATTTTTTTCTGTATTATACCCAGTAATCACTCATAGTGAATTAACAATTCCATAACATTGCCTACAGCAGCAAAAATTGATACTGCAGCATTTATAGTGTGAGAATTGATATTAAAAGTTGATATTTTATCAGAGTCTATTAACGTTATGTATGTTCATTTTTAATAATAATGTCTATTTTTTATATATGCATGTTTAGATACCACATGTAACAAAATGTGCTGAATGTTTGGAGTTAGTTATATAGTCACTGTATCCAAACTTATACTGGATATATTTGACTTGCCATAGTTCCTTGTTCCTTTCATTTTCAATGCTGACTTGCACTTCCTTGATGGAAGCTCACGTGAATTACTCATTTAACCAGCTTTTTTTCTTTGTTTTTTGTATTGTGATTTGGGCAAGGACTGGTATGTTTGTGTTTTATTTGAATTGTTGACTATCAGAAGTATTGTCTAATCTATTGTACGGTGAAGGCTTCCCTTTTAAACTGCTTTCAAACTTTTAGCCATATTGATCAGTATAATTCCGGATAACACTTGCATTTAGTCTCCTTTAAAAAGTATACATGTAACAAAAATACCTGTTGAAATTTAATGTGCCATGTGTCCAGATTTCGGAAAATCATTCCGATAGTTAGAATAAAGAGCAAGTTTTGAGCAAGAACAAAATTTTAATTTGTTTAACAAGACAAAATTTAATACTTTAATATCGAAAAAAATTGGCAAACAAAAATAAATAAATAATGAAAACATGACCTTATTAGATAGACAAATGAACCAAATTTTAACATTTAGTCAGGATGAAAACGCTAGTAAACAAAGCAAAATTACCTTAAAACAAATGTAATACGATTTTTTCCTAAGAAATATAAATATATCAAACTTTATTATATTATAAGAACATTTTTCAAATATTAAAAAAAATAAATCCAAAGTCCCAAACTTATATGAATCCAAACCAAACTTAGGAATGCTTTGAATAAAGGAACAGAGCTTAGTTTTTAACATGTTTTAGAAAATAAGACGACCGAAAATTTTGCTATAGGGTATACCTATTCTCTCAAGACAAAATTTTTACTACTTGGTTTAAGAACTACATTTAAGTGATTCTTATTCGCAATTTTCATAAGCCTTTGATGATAAAAAACTGGCAAGTTATTATTATTATCGAAATAAATTAAATCAATGGTATTTGTATTATATTTTTGGCTAATTCCTATCATACCCTGCCGACCTAACAAATTTAGATATTTGACAAGTGAAAAAGTGTAAATACTTTTTCCCATTTATTTTCCTTTATTTGTCTTGTGTTTTTTATTGACTATCAGCAAGTTTATATTTTAAAGCTACAAATATATGTGTTTTTTTATGATAAATGCACTATAAATCGATACTAAGTTCTATCAACTTGTATCGTCACATTATCCAATCAAAATTCAATGAAGTAAAGATAGTATGAGAAGTCTAAGAATCATATGTTAATATTGCTGTTAGACAAATCAATCCATCATATGTTGTTACATTATAAATGCAGTAAATCCCCTTTTCTTCATACTTTAAGAACCAATTGACACTGTCGTGTGTCAATCAATCAACTATGTTATTTACATCAAGGAAAATGTTATTTTATAGCAGAGAGAGCAATGATTGGTTTTTCTATCCGATGACGTATACATAATTACATCCAGTGCGTTTGAATTAATTCTGAGGAAACATTGGCAAAATATTTCCCTTTTGCTTCGTAACCTGTATTTTAACAAACATATGTAAGTAATTTTTTTTATTCAAAAACATTTCTTAAATTTGTTCAATATTTAATTGAAAGAAAGTGCTTTATTTCCACGCCAAATTAAATGTCGATTTTAAATATAAATTTTTTTTTACAAAATTGAATACTTTTGAGCTTTTCTTTTTCAAAATACTTGTAACGTCAATTTAGTTAAACAGATATGCTAAATCTTCCATAATAAGGTTTTTTTTTGATTTATTTAATTGCTCGTACTTTGGCACTATTGTTTGTCAAAATCATACAAAATATGAAACAAAATAATATATAATCGCTAACAAATACATTTCTCAAATTTTGTCCAGCCTTCGGCAACAAGTTTTATAACCCAACCAACATCCTTTTCTTTACTTTGAAGTATGCCATTTGATATAAATATAAAAATATATACTAAAATACCATATTAAATTTTTAACGCTATGAAAGTAACATCTATAATGCAAACAATAATACAATCATCTTGATGTTGATAATAATTTCTCGTCAACTTAGTTTCATGTAATTTAAAACTCCCCAAAAACGTTTTATTTTAAATTTCTTTAAACAGTACAAATAAAATTTAACATTTTTTGTAGAAAATGAAGAAATTTATGGCTGGTTTGTTTATATCTTTGATCTGTACGTACGTAATTGCCGGAGGTTATGGTGGGGGTGGTTACTATGGTAGCCTTTGGTCGCAAGGACCAGTAGCTTACAATCAACCTTCAAGTGTCGTTTCCAGTAGTGCCATGGGAAGATATGCTTCCACACAAGGTTTACCATGGCTTATACTATTGTGTAAGTATTTATTTATAAAATTTTTAATAAATATGGAAGAGGTATTGTTAAAAACTGCAAAGGTATCTTAACAGTTATTTAAAGAGATATAAGAAAGGAACAGGGAATAATTGATCAGACAGATTGTTTGCTCAGACTATACAGGGTTCACTGTCAAAGAGTAAAGTCCGTGTTAAAGCTTATGCGAAGAGTAAATTTATTTTCAAAAAATACCTTTTTTAGAAACAAAAAATCAACAAAATAATTAAAACATTTTGAAATACATTGTTTTACTTTGTATTTTGCAGTATTGTTCGCTAAAGGAGGATTTGGTTTAGTATGCGGTAGCAAAGGATGGTAAAATAATAATTTATAGTATTTTGTTAGCTTCTGGAAGTTATAATGAAAACACTTATAGAATTTTGATGAAAGAAATTAGTAAAAAAAAAAAAAAAAAAAACTGGTCCAGAGACAGGGAAATAGTGTATCCTAAGTAGTTCCTTCTAATTTCAGTCCTGAAGATTTTTATTTGAGAACTTTTGTTTTTTCCGCATTCATTTTCAGTAACAGGACGTTCGTCTTATGTAATCTTTAATTTCAACTCGTGACTTTTACAATAATGTTTTTGTTATTTTGCCTCTAAATCTTCCAAATTTCGATTTTACAAGAAGGTTTAATTTGCACTCGGGTCATTTTCTATTCAATTTGATAGCCTTCACAACAATGGCTATTTTAATTACATCTTTTTAACAAAAATTGTCAGATTTTGTCCCTATATATGTTTGTTTTTACTATTCTTGCAGCTGAGGATCCGTAACGAGGTTCAAAGAAACAGGAACGAAATATTGAATAAAATGATTGTAGTCTTATTGATAGAGATTTGTGAGTGTTGTTTTTGAGTAAATATAAATGGTACAATAATCACAACACTGCAAAGTGAACACGGTTAAAACCAACATTTTATAACCAGTCTCAAAACTTGGATTTGATTTCGTTTCATACTGACTAACTATATGAACATTTCCAATCACACAATGGTCAGAAAGTACTTTTTGCTTTGTTTCCAAATTGTTTCGAAAATGTTCCTGTTCAATTATCTTATCACATCTTAGAGATAAAATGAAACTCGGATATTCAATAAGATGTTTGATGAAATAAAGCCATTACATATTCTAGTTGAATTAAGTAAACATACTGTTGTTTTATTTAACTAGGGAAGGTGTCTCCATAGAAAATAAGTAGCCACAGAAACGGAATCTTAAAAGAAAGAGTAAAAACACTTTATGGCTTATGCTCCATTGAAATAAAAGTACCCACTGGGACATGAAAAAAACACAACTATAAAATGTACGTTGCAGATTGTAGCTTATGCTTCATCAGCTGAAAGGTACCTTATGGCACATGAGAAATTTGAGATATAAAAATGTGCATGACAGCAAAGACAAACGAAAAAGTACAGGAACAATTAATCATGCAGTACCATTATACCTTTTGTTTCGGAAATAAGTTTGACAAATATCTGATGCATCAAAAATTACAAATAATAGTTATGATAAAACATTTTCCGATTTTGTTGCGGAATTATTATCTAGCATACCGCTTCGGAAATTTTAAAAAATCTTATAAATGACTAAATATCTCTAGCGTTCGATTGAGTGCTCATTAGTTACTTATAAAATGAATCGCAGCATAACAAAAAGTGAAGTTAGTGTCTTGTCTCGGGTTCTTTTATTTTTTACTTAATCTTCAACCACCAATACAAAACCATGTCTTTTTTTCAAAGAAAAGGGATGCGAAAAAACCAAATACAATTCCTTCTACTTGATTTCCTAAGCGCTAACAAAATCAAATGGAATGGCAGAGGTCACTTATTCAAAGCTTGATTAGTTTGATCAATTGATTAGGCAAAATTTGATTTTAGAAGTATGTATAATATATATATTCTTTGAAAATATTATTGAAAATGTAGAAAGTAAAAGTAAAAATTCCATCAAACTTAAGCACTTACTTGTTAAATCATCTGTTTGATAATGATAATATTGATTAAATTATGCTTTCAAATTGTGATAATTATTGATTAAATTAAACAAGCTTCGAAAAACTGGTCTCAGAAAGATAGCGAATCGCAGTTTTTACAACTGTTTATAAGAAGAATGCGAGACTAATTCTTTTAAATCTGCAATTATTATATCGAATTAAATGAATTAAGGGGTTTTATGCACAAGTAAAGGTTGCTTTTTATATCGACGATGTGAATTTGGTTAAAGACTAGAAAACGAAAGAACGCCAAGTCAAAAAATAACCAAAATTTTCGCTCTCAAATTTCTTTCCAAAGCTTGATTAAAACTTATGTGGTGGGTGGTGTCTGTATAATGAAATAGTAATTAGTTATGCAAATGGCGTCATAAATAGTGTATTTTATTTTTTTTACAACGTAAAATGCATCTTAAGTCAATAAATACTAATTGCGCTTCATCTGCAGAGAATACACGAACTCGTATGGTAAGTCCTAATAGTCATAGTTATTGCTAGACATAATTAAGCAAATTCTTACTTACTTTGAGAAGTGAAGCGATTTTTTAAAATCTGCTAACTATGAATTTTATGTTTGTGTACAACGCTTTTTTTCAACATATAATCTGGAAGAAGGATGCAAAGTCATGTCAATGACGTTATGATAATCAAACGTTTGTGAAATTTGGTTTATAAACAAACTATGGATTATTGCTTTGCATATTGTATCACAAATTATGAATCTTCAATCCAGAAATTCTGATATTTTGTACTGCAGCACAGTAGAGGATATGAAAAAAAACAGTAACCTTAAAAAAAGTTATGTAATAACGTACAAATACTTGGGCCACTAAAGCCTGAAATAAAGGACATTCGGCCTCACAACTTCTGTGTTTTTAATTAAGCATTGGATAAATTTACGAAATGATTTCTGTTTACCTTCTCTAAGTACTTTTGTATGATCATACATAACTATTACAGTAATTCTATGACAACAAGAGCCGAAGTCCTGTATAAATTCATATATATATATATATATATATATATATATATATATATATATATATATATATATACATGTTTACAATGTGTGTGTGTGTGTGTGTATGTGAATAAGAAAGCTTTAGTTAATGTTACTTAATTTTTCTACTACTTTGATAACTTGAAAAATGTACGTGCACAACAATAAAGAACTTGAACAATAAATAATGAAAACAACAACATAAGCCGCTATATTACAAAACGAACCTTACGACAATTATGTCATTTTGTTGTTACGCGTGTTGTGTTAATAAATAACTACAGGTACTTATCTTGATAGATGTTTAAAAAGAAAAAAGTTTTCAAATTATGAGGAATTTTGTAAATCTTGATATAAGTTATAAAATTTAAAAAAATTGTATTTTATACCAGTGATTTAAAAGTGAAATTGCATTTGATTCACTAGAGAGTGTCATGAAAGCAGCACACACACACACTTGAAAAATGTCAGACCCTACTTTTCAACGAATAAGTAATAAATTAAACAAATAAAACTCTGATAAGAATTATACATTTTAATTTAACAAAATGGTTTTATATACTAAAAGTATGAAATTATGGGGTCCTTTAAAAAATAATAAGTCTTAAATTTTAGTTCTTTTGCTGGTGTTGTATTTATTATTTCCTATGATGCTCTTTTCTTCTCTTTTGTAACCAACGAAGCATTTTTAAAAATTTTTACCAATTTAAACCTTGCACGCAAAAATATTTTAATAATCCTATCTATTATTATTAATTCAACCAAAAAACCTCTTAATGGGCTTCCAAAAGGGTTAGGTTACCTGGACATGTATTACCGGTAAAAACAATTTGTATGTTTTATAAGATATGATATAAAATAATCAATAAATGGCACAAAACCAATAATTTTTCTTGCATTTTAACAGCCCATAAAATATTAAAATGAAAACCACAATTGTCCATTTTGATAAGTATATGTTAATATAATTGATTTGTATATTCATTTTATAACTGTCATATTGGAGAAGTTATAAGTCGAATTCAAATCGAAGGGCATAACTGGTCCTTAAAATTTCGACCTTGTCTACAAAGGTCATCTGTCAACAAAGGCCACTTTTAGCCAGTCCTTCAAGTTGCCTTTGTAGAGAACTTTTACTTTACAAGAAAAAAAATAAACTTGAAGCATTTTGGTTTTTTTTAAATTTATACCGATTTAAACCTTGCACGCAAAATATTTTAATACTTCTACTTATTACTATTAATTCGAAACAATTAACAAATGTATTAAATACAAGGAGAGATAAAACACACCGGTAATTATCATGAATTGATATAAACCAATAAAGTTGTCTAGAAAGCTAGAGCGCTTTAAGATTTATTTTAAAAAGCTAATACTTTACTTTTCCACAGTAGATTTTCTCCCTTATATCATAAATGTGTTTAGTTTTTTTATATAAAACTATTTTAAACATTTGTTTTATTAAACCTGCGATTATAGTATTAATTATTCAGTATAAAACAAGTTAATTAATTAAAATTTAACGCATTTTTACGTTATACTATTGTTAAATCAGAATATCAAATGGTAATAACTGAAATTAAAGGCGCCATTTATTTTATTTAACAGAAAAAATAAACAATATTTTTTAATGAGTTGCAAAAAACGAACAATAAGCAGTTTTTGGAATGTTTTGAAACTTCATTTAAGTGCTTTAATTGTTGTTTTTCAACACAATTGTATCATCACAATTGTTTAGTATTAAGTCACTGTATCCAAACCTATACTGGATATATTTGACTTCCCATTTGGTCATTTTATTTTTACCTTTTTTTTGGGGGGGGGGGGATTGTGATTTGGACATGGACTGGTATGTGTGTGTTTTATTATAGCAGGCAAATTATAAAGTAACAAATAACAATAGATCAGCACTACCAACATTTAGCATGAAAACATTTTTTAAAACAAAATTTGTGGAAATTTTTTATACAAAAACAATGACACAAAACTGGCTTTTAAAGCTAAAAGTAAAAGGAAAAAAAGAACTTAATCTAATGTTATGTACATAATAATATATAATAATATTACAAAAAACACATAATTTTAAAGCATTAGAATATTTTGCATACTTTTTTGCATTTGCAACACTGAAATATGTAAAAAAAATTAGTTAATAAATTTTTCTGTTTAAAATTAAATGTTTTAATTCTTTAATTCATTTTGAAAACATAATTTTGAAAAATTTTGTCATTAATGTTACAGTTGTTTTGTTTTTATATTTTGATAATAAAAAACAAGAATACAAATTATTTAGTAAATAGTTAAAACTCCAATTAATATCTTTACTTGCATTGCAACTACCCACATGTTCGTGAATTGTTTTTCTATGTACATGGAATTCCTCAATTCATTGTTTACCTTAAACTAACCATTGTTGATCTAAAACTGAAATATGTCTTAAAACAACCAATTGATTTTTGTGATAACATTTAAACAAACATAGAAAACAATTTGTCTCATAAAATAATTTTTTTCCTTTTTGCCTTCACAGCTAAGTTTATCCATTTTTGTCGCAAATTCTATCGTCGTCTTTTAGTTCAGTATTTATGAGTTTGTCGACTTTAGGTTCAGGAACTACAATTGCAAGAAACACAAATTATGACTACTTTAAGTCGCCTAGTAAATAATGTGTGGTTTTGACACCAAGACTTTCATTTAGTACAATCTTTGTATAATCGAAAATATTTTAAGTAATAATAAATGAAAAACATTACTTTTAACATAGTTTTAAGTTTGGTATATAATTCTATCAGATAATTCAAATTAACTATTAGCCCTTTTAAAAAAGAAACAAAGAACATACTTTAGCATTTGTATTAGCTGTGATGCATGTTGTCGATTTTTCATTATAAATAAGACAGACATCGCTTTTGACATATAAAACGTATATTCTTTATTATACAGGTACTATGTCGATTAAAGTACTAAGAAAATTTGGGTGCAAAATATTGAACCAATGATAAATTTAAAATACACATTTTGCTACGTATCATCACAAAACGTTGTGCAGAGCTCACTAGTTTTGATTCTGCTCCATATATCAATTTTATCCTACTGGGCCAAAATAAAAATATAGTTTGTTTCCCCTTGCGCGACCGACCGTAAAAAATACCGCCGACTGAAAAAATTTTATTAATTTTTTCGCGATTCTGTGCTAATAGATTCCGGTTCGTTTCTTTTTCCTTTTCACGATTTAGTCGCCAACCTTCTTAGTCGTCAAGACGCCTATACAGTTATAATTCAATGCGATACAAACGCCGTAGTGATGATGATGTACTAGTAAACACACAAGGTGACAAGTGAAGAATGTTTCCTAACCAGAAAAGAAAACTAATGAGAAAAAAGCCTACCTACCTACCCAATATCAGAAGTAAGGGTAGGGCAAGGGTAAACAAAGATATTTTTAATTGTTGCCCTGCTAACAATTTTATAGTGTTTGTGCTAGATCATGTTGCACTTGATTTCAAACATGTAAAGAATAATAATGACGTACTTTATAAGAAAATTATGTTCACTTTTTATTATTCACATTTTTTTATCAAATGCAAAAATACTGAATATAAATATCTTAATACGGTACGGTAGAGCTTGTTCCCACTATGGGGACTTTCTGCAACGAAGCAAATTACTTACAATTAAATTGTTGACACAAGGATATTGCAAGCCTAGGCTAATCAGGGCCCTTAAAAAGTTTTATGGCCGTCATCACAATATTGTTGATAAGTATGTAGTCACTGTATCCCAACTTATACTGGATATATTTGACTTACCATAGTTCTTTGTTCCTTTCATTCTCAAAATTGACTTGCACGTGACGGGTGTAGCTAGCTAAACAGGAGGTGCTTACCCTTCCGGAGCACACGGCCTCACTTCCTTGATGGAAGTTCACGTGTATCACCTATTTTGCCAGTTTGCAAAGTTTTTACTTTGTTTTTGGGATTGTGATATGGACAAGGACTGGTATGTTTGTTTTATTTACAAATAACAGCAACAAGACATTGTGTAATTATTTACCAAGATAATTTTTTATATGTCAATAAATTTAATGACACAAATTGTAATACATAACAAAATATTTAAACACTACCATTCATAATCAAGTAATCTTTGATTTCTTCTGCAGGATCATTCCTTTCAAGACATTCGCCTAAATCTCGTCTTAGCAGCAGAATTAGAAAAAAACAAAAGTAATAAATCATTCTGTTTAGACAATTCACATATTAAGTTTTGAAATATTTAATAGAACAAAACTTAAAAAATGTTTATATGTCAGGCACTATTATATCTGCAATATATGTAATTATATTTTAGCAAGAAACTACCAAACGCATAACAACAAAGTAATATTTCTTTAATTGAATATAAATACGTATGTTTAATGTTTTTGCACATACTTAATTCTAAAACTTTATTAATAACTTGTTTTATAGAATTGTAACAAGTACAAATAATATTATACATATAGATACTACTAATTAATTTTTTCAGACTATTGAATAACTTTCATCACTCGAGAGTCAAAACAATTATTCACTAAATGAAACCTGATGGTTCTTTTTAAGTATTTAAGCAGTAAAGATTACCATGTTTGTTTTGGTGTCTGTTCAATCAGTAATTAAATTACATTGAGTTTGAGAACATTTTTGCTGGCTAGGCAGTTAGTTTATATATTCGCTAGTTATATAAAGAAGGCAAAACCGGTTTCAGACAAGTGAGCAAAACATACGTGGATAAACAAGAAATTATGATTTTATGACTTTCACCAATCATTAAAAATATAAAATACCGTAATGTGGGCAATACTTCATTTGTGACATTAGATAATACAATATATATATATATATATATATATATATATATATATATATATATATATATATATATATATATATATATATATATATATTGATTAATACATAAAAATATTCTACTAACTAAAATAAAGTGTGGTATTTCCACTTGACTCTAGGTATTAACTAGAATCCAACATTTACATTGCATTCCACATGTGAAAACAAAACAGCAAGAACTTTTTACTATGAATAAAAAAATGCAAAGCTATTTTCAGTTACGACTAAAATCCAGTAAATGAAATAAAAAATCAAACTTTATGCATACTAATTAGATTCTTATGAAAAAATAAACATCCTTTATTATTTATTATCAATGACTTCAACTGTAGATTTAAATAGCAAAATTTTATGGTTGGTTTTAGTTATGTATTTAGTTATTAAAATTTTAATTTTTTACATATTTATGTATTTTTATTTTTAAAATTTTATTTTGGTTTCAATGATAACATCTGCCACATAAATAAATATATTATTATAATAAGTTTTTAGCCAATGTAAGAATAATTGCTGTTTTTTAAAAACTCTGTAAATTTCCTGTTAATATTATTTGAAATCTAAAATGCACATAATACCTTTCTAGTGACTGCTCCTCGTCATCGATATCTACAAAACAGAAATACACCCAAAAATATTGCTTATTTACGCTTATTTAATTTCGAATGAATTACAAATGATTTGTTTTATAAATTCTACGTTTTTCGGTTTGTAAGCTTTTTCAGTTAACCGTATTTATTAAAAGTGTATTAAAAAGCTTTGGAATATATTAAATTAAAATAATAATTTAAACAGAAGAATATTTTTTTCAATTATTAATTCTTTAATGATAAATAAACTAACATTAAATTTACATTTAAACCTCATGAGAACATCGATCTAAAGTACAAGAAAGCAGTACTTTTCTTTTTATATTCATTTTTTAATTCTTCAAAGCCTTATAATAGTATGATCAATTATGTAAACATATACCCTTTTAGTTAATGAATCATTATATCAACCCAATGGTGTTTTCTTTGTCCTTGTTAATACACATTATTGATTTGTCATTTTATAATTTTGGACATGGAAATATTATTCTGTGAACAAAAAATTAATTATGTGGTTTAAAATTGGGCAAAACTTTTACAAAAAACCGGTTTTACAAAAAAAACTTTCTAAGAGAACCAGAGCTGAGAATTACTCTGCGCATGTAGAACACATGTGCAGAAGGATAAAGCTTTAAAACAATTATGCGAGAATATAATAGATTATAAAAATATCATTATATGTAGCTTTAATCTCAAGTTCTTTTTTAAAAATTCGGAAAAAAATAAAAAAGATAAAAACGCGAAAAGAAAGAATTGAAACATATTAAAGCATTGAAAAGCGTTGCTTTGAAAGCGTATGAACATATGATGGTGTCTTTAAGTAATATTCACATTGCTAGTAAAACAAGATGACGTATGTATGTCAATTTATAAAATATATGGTCCTCATGTATCATGTCATTTTAGGACATTTAATAACAGCTAGACGCCAACTGATAAAATGTGTGACTTTTCATTTGACTAATGTATTTCGTTGATTTTAAGCAATAATGTACTCCAATTTTGAGTTAAATGTTTTTTGCATACATTGTTGTCCACCTAGTGGCAAAATATTCGGGCTCAATGGTACGTTTAATGTCAAAATAGACTGTTCTGTAAGTGTTGATGTAAACATTGCATTAATATTAATAAAGTGCAACTGTTTAAATTTGACATATCCAAAAATTATTATAAAAAATAATTAATGTGAGAGGTAAAAATATTCTGAGTTTTTCCGCTAAAACACAAAGATAAAAAAAATTAATGAAATAAAACCTATATGAAAACAGGTTGTTATAATGTGAGAACATCTTTCGATATAAAATATATATGTATGAAAGGTATTATTCATCTAACTTACCAGTAACAATTGGATAATCATTCTCGGTCCTTGACATATGATGTTCTATTTCTATTCCTCGACTATTTTGTTGAATGTGGTTACTATATTGTGAAATAAAAACAATTTGTTTTATTTGTTTGAAAAAACTAGGAATTTATTCCATAACTGACTTTCCTTTCTGACTGACATCCATACAGGACGCACTTTTATTAACCTAGGAATTATTGCATAACTGACTTTCCTTTTCTGACTGACAACCATACAGGACGCACTTTCATTAACTAATTAATATTGTATATTTTACCTTAGCTGCAATCACACAATAAAAGAAATTGTGATCGCCTTTAATATGTTTCTGTTTGCTGCGGCATCTTTTAAAAAATTTTGACGATTATTTCAAAAGAAATTTAACATCAACTAACATCCTTTATCATTCAGACTTAATTCCTTTTACTTTTCGTTTCAAAAATAAGTATTTACACGAATTTGCAGAATCGTTTTTAATAACTTAATTCCATTATTTGTGGAAATTTGGTCACGGAAAAAAAAGTCACCTTTGTTTTAAAGTAAATGGAAACTGAGTTCGGTCTTTGATTTTGAGATGTCTAATTTTGTTACATAAAATTAAAATTCACTAAAATAACTCCTTGATTGGTTTGCAAAATACGCAGTTAATTCTGTTTGAAAACGTCAATTGTTTTTAAAATATATGGGAGATTTTACTTTATAAAACAAACTACTCTCAAACAAGCTCAAAAAGAAACATGACTGTCGAGCACAAATTCAACAAACGAAAAGATGAACAAAGAAAAAAATGCAAGATTATCCAATAATACCTAGAAGACGTAATAAAACTGTGCTGTATTTTGGTTAAAATTTACATAAGGATTCCTTTTAAATTCATTTTTCTTGAATAAAAGGGATGCTTGATATGTCGTGAGCCTTGTATTGATCGATGTTGGCATCAAAGTCCTTTTGATGCCCTTCCTATTTTCTGACTATTTTAATCCATGCACTAGTACCCTAGACTAACGTCATTTGGTCAGTTTATAAAGAAAAGATAGAACCCCGTATCAAAAAAGCACGTTACTTTTACAGCATTGACAAAATCTTCGAAAGAGAGTATGTGGTATTTGCATAAAGATATTGTATACTGGATGGGTTGCAGTACTCTAGAGATGCAATTTAAAAGCTACAATGTACAGGGAAAAGGTGAATGGCGGAATGATAAGACGCCATAAGCGCCTTGATTATAACCCCATTTCTTGAAGAACCGTCACTGTTGCAACCAAAAATTGGCCAGTCTTTTATCTATTTAAAATAATGGCAATCTGGTATCGACTTTTGCCAGATGTATGCAGGAGAAGGCTTTTTGATCGGTCAAAATTAGAACTTTTTTGCAGATGCATTAAGGCAGTTAAACATCTCTGGCAAAGTATACAAATCAGCATCGTGAGTTACAAAATCTCTCTCTCTCTCTCTCTCTCTCTCTCTCTCTCTCTCTCTCTCTCTCTCTCTCTCAAAAAGAATGATGATAAAAGATACCGTTCTGAAGTCTGAGAATCCTTGTCTGAGAAATCTGAAAAGAAAGCCAACATTTTATAATAATGATATATAATCTGGACGAGATTTCATAGTTCCAATAGTAAACCTATTTACAGCAGGTAAACCTTTAAGACTTGTATTATTATTATTTTTTTATTATTATACAATTAAGACATAAAAAAACCAAAAGAAAAAAAAAACAAATATAACACCGATTATATGGGTTACATATATATATAATACCTTACCCGAAAATATGCTTCAATTATTTTTGCGCTGCATTTACAATTTATTTATTTTATTGCAGATTATAATTATTATGATCATTTCACTTTATTATTTATCTGAAGATTACCTATATTTTGATCCATATCTTCGTATATAGTAGTGCCACCTGTTACAGCAAGATTCTCATAAGAACTAATCAAATATTTAAATAAAGAACGTTATACACTTTTGATTGCAACGTATGAATTTTAATATATTTTGACAAGCTTAAATGAAGTTGAACATATAATTATCAAATTTCAAAAACATCTGCAAGCACAGTAAAATGTAAAAACAGTATTGTTTAATATTGTGAAATAGTAATTGGAAATTGGTTTTATATATTAACATATAAATATAATAAAAAATAATTGATTTAAAAAAAAAGAAAATACATAAATAAAAAAAATCCAATTTAAATGATTATTTAAAAAAGCTCGTCTTGCAAGGATGGATTAAGTCATTATACACGTGTTAGATTATAGGAAAAATATTTTTTATAAATTCTTTTTAAAACAAAAAATATCTTACTCAGATGCTGCCAGTTCTGAAAAAAAAATTGTTTTTATCATTATTATACAAAAATATCGGTGATTTATTAAGAAATTTCTTAAATAAATTGTTGTTAGAAAGATTATTTTTAAATCAATCATTGGCAATAACAAAACAATTAATTCTTTCTGATTTTTTTCTTAATTCTATCGGAAAATACTTGTTTCCTCAAAAATTTTGTTTGTAACAATCAGCTTTTCAAACAGGCCAAAATTGCGCTGTTAATACATCAAATTAAATATATAAATAAATAAAAAATAAGTAAAACAACGATCAATATTCAGAAAAAATACCATTTAGCAAAATTTTCTGTCGTCTTAAATTTTGAAATTTATTTTAAATTAAGGTTTGTTCATACTGTAGCTGATTTGGATTCAAATAATTTTGGAACTTTAGATTTATTAATTTTCATCTGTTTAGCTTACGTTTTTATCTATCAAACCTTTTGGTTCCTAGTGTCACTAATGAGGAATCATTTTCCTAAATGTGCATATAAGGCACATCAAAATTTAACAGGATTTGTGTAATATATTTACTTTAAATTGTTTGTAAGACAACGCAATAAGATCTTACCAATTTCTCTTACTCTGTTTTGAAATACGTATAAGTCTCCAAAACTGATTTCACTTATGCTGCTAAAATGCAACGCAATAATAACATTTAAATATAGAACATTGCAAACATTTATTTTACATTTTAGACATTTAAAAGCAAAGAAAAATAAAATCAATTAAACTATTATCTATTAATTTTCAGCAATTTAATTACAAATATATTGCTATTTGCATTCAAAACAGTAGTAATAATACTAGAATGTAGTTATTGCTAGCACAGTGTACAAAATCTTTCATGATCTTCATGATTTGGGAGCCTCTTTGTGCAAATCACAAATTGATTTCATTTCTCAGAATCCATATGAATATTAATTTCACTGTAGCCATCTTATATCCTCGAAAAAATAGATTTTCAAATAAATCACAAAACAACTTTAAATTGGATCGCTTATGCAAATGCATCAAAAATTAAACAATCCTTTTGGCTTTCGTATTGATGAGATAAGCTTCAAAAAGAATATAGAATATGTTTATTCAAGTTTTTTTTCGGGTTTCAGTAGCCAAATAGTCTAAACGGACACTTACGGATAACGGGTCCTCTAACCGATAGAACTATAGGAAAGTTCGCTTGACAAAGATTGGTGTTTTTTGTGTTTCTAACATATATTCCAAATATAAGTGAAAAAATTGCTATGGATCTAAAGATACATTACAAAAAGTAATCCTTTTTCAGTTCCTAATTAATTTTAGAACAAAAGCTTTTATGTCCAAATTAATAATGTTTTTTGGACCAACAACAGTCTGTTATTCACATTTAACCTTTTAAAGTTGAATGTCAAACAGCACAATTTTGTTGATGCAAGAACTTACACTAAACTGGATATAATGACCCAAGTAGGAAATAAAAGCGTGGACAAAATGCAAGGCAAAACAAATATAATGCAGAATCAGAATGAGAAAAAAGCAATAAATTTTCGAAATGATTTACTCAGTTTTAGGCTTAATGAATGATTAGGACTTACTCTGCTACTCCAAAGTCTGCAAAATAAATGGACAAAAGGTAAAGATTATATTAAGACACAAAACTACATCAGATTCTAGAACATCCTAAATGTTTGGTGTTTTGTTCCTATTCATACTGCTGATAGATTAAAACTCCCAGGTGGTATCTATATCTCATGAACAAGTATTTTGTGCTGTCAGAAAATGTACCTTGAGACAAATATTTCAGCAGTCTAAATTTTGGAAATTTATTTAAAACTAAGGTTTGTTCCCATATGCAAAGCATTCAGTAGGAGAATTTGAATTCATATAATTTGGGAATTTTAAATTCATTATTTTCAAAAGTTGGGAATTTTTTTATCTATCATTTATTCTTCGGGCCCCTATCACTGACGAGGAAAAAAATTTCCGAAGTGTGCACATATGGCAAATTAAACTTTAACAGGTATTTTTGTTATATATTACTTTATATATTTTAATCATTACCTGGAATCGTAAACATTCAAATTCACTCAATACTGAAAAAATAGTTTTGTTTTCAACATGAAACCATTCACTTTGGTATCAAATTCATTAATTTCATTGAATATGTTTACAAATAACTCTTCATAACATTGAAATTGTTTTGTAAACAATGTTTCGTTGTAAATTAAAACGAATAATAATAAAACACAAACATACATGTCCTTGTCCAAATCACAATCCCAAAAACAAAGTAAAAACTTTGAAAGTTGGCAAATTTAGTAATACACGCGTAACTTCCATCAACGAAGTGAAGCCGGGTGCTCCGGAAGGGTAAGCACCTCCTGTCTAGCTAGCTACACCCGTCACTTGAAAATGATCTATTTAAGTTTCTTGAATTCTATAGAAGTCATAAATTAATTTATAATAAAAAGGATAAATAGCGATAGACAGTTTGCTTTCTTATTAAAATCACTTTTTGTTCGACATGTTTTTCACGAGAGTTATTATATTTGTAATTGTGTATACTGATAATAGTAAGTTAAAGCCTTACCAAATATCATAAATATAAAATACTATTTTCCATTTCTTTGTGAATTCTCGATGCCCTAACTTTCCATTGAAAAAAACTTTATTTTCATTTTAAAAAAACCTTCTCATTGATAATTATCTTACCTGTATTTACATACGTTGGAGCAAAATTACTGAAAATATAAAGATATCATTTTGAATAGAGTATATAAAATCAGTTGTTGCTAAAAACCAAACAATAGGTGAAACGATAATCTTCTTGCTATGGCATTGTTAAAACGCCAAAGGCACTAGAAAAAATTATATTCAGAGATACATTTGCATTGTGAAATATTTTAGTGTGAAAAAGACTTTTGACAATAAAAAATTACAATAAGAATAGAGAACAATCATCTTTTATACTGTTCTAATTTATATGACATTCTGTAAAAAACGGATTAAACACAGTTTTTTTTCGGAGAAAAAGATAACATGGATGTTATCAGACAGATGGTTATAATGACCTATGCAATCTTATACCTAAATATTTTTTTTCTTTTTACTATGACTGAAAGAAATGGACCTGGACTAGGCCAAAGAGACCAATTTGGACAGGTATCTATCGTAAGTTGTTATCACAATATGTAATAAAGACATATTACAGAAAATATTACTTTCAAAAAAATTGTATATAAAAAATAAGAATATGTATACTTGGCATAGTGAATTTTATTCCAAATAATCGTAAAGTTACTAAAATTATATTTTTTTATTTTTTACTATGAATAATACTAATAAACAAGAATTATGTTACTTTCTGTGTTAAAATGTTAGAAAAAAAATAAATACATGACTTGTCATCCAGTATAAAACTAAATGACTTTTGTGTTTGTTTGATATGGTAAAATAAAGTGTTATTCTTATCAGCATAAAAAATAAAGGTTTCTTTGGATCAAAACAAAAGCCCAAATATTAAACAAGACACTGGCTGTTATAAACAGGTAAAGATGATTTTTGGATTAAAATGTAGTGGCCACTAACCACTTTAGAAAGGTGGTCACAATTAAAAGGTCAAAATCTAGCAACAGAGATTTCGACTGATAACTTACCACTATAGATAGGCTGTTTTTATAAACTGTTGTTGTACTAGACTGTTTAATTTGTGGATTTCTAAAATATTTTAATTTTTTTTTGTTAGAAGACGCTTCAAATAAGTATTCATCTTTTACACTCAAAATGTAAATTGGTCCGATTGACAAAAGGTAATTAGTCCATTCATAACCAATTTACACCTTCCGACATTATCAGCATAACTATACGAGGGTACAATAAACACAAGGTGCAGGAGAAAAAGTGTTTTAAAAATAATTTTGAGATTTAATAAAGCCTTTATTATATAGCAGGATCTCTCTTGTTTTAACGTTCAACTTTAAAAGGGCAGAAAAGACCAAATTTAATAATTCTTTATTGGTTATAAATGAATACACAACAGGAAACATTTTATTTGGTTTAAATTGAACTAAAAATGTTTTGAAACTGGAACTTACCTAAGTGCTAGATTATCTGAAAGTCAAACGAAAACTTTTTACATTTTTATTAATAGTAAATTATGTTAAATACCGGAAGTACATTTATTTCCTTTTTGTGAAGTACTGTAATATTAGTATCAGACATAACCGACAATAAGTCTATCGAATCTCCAATTTTTAGACAAGCTAAATTTGTAGAATAAATTATACGCATTCAGCTATGTTTTTAAGATAGTAAAAATGATAAATACAAAAGACTTTGTAAACTTCAACTCGCTCTGTAATTCTACGGCAGCATGAAGAGGTAAATGATGGACTAAAAGAGTATACAAACTGTAACTCGCGTTGTTAATCTGTAACAACAATGGTCCAATAGAGATGTTTAAACTTGCGGTCTTATTTTGCGGAAATAAGATTATTTTTTGTCTCTTCTTGCTTATAATGTAACAAAAATGATATTTTCAGTAAGTTGGACAAAGGATGTCTATTAATTCTAATATAACTATTTGTCACTCGATGGGTATCATTAAATACCATATTCATAATTTGCAACAAGTACATGGAGAAATTGATGTACAAAAATTCTGATAATTCTAATAAAAAATCCATGATTTAATAGTAGCTGAAAACAATTAATATACGCTAATAGAGTATAACTTGCCCCCAAACTTAGCCAAATACATTAACAGAAATATATGTACCTCTACGTTGTTTCTGTCTTTTGACCACCAGGTATATCACAGTAGGGACTGTTAAGATTATCAGAAAAGACAATAGTGATATTCCAATTATAAATTGAAAATTTTTAGCTAAAATATATATAAAAAAATTATATAGAAACAAGAACAAAGAGTATTAATAATAATAATAATATTATAATAATAGTAATAATAATTATTATTATTATTCAATGTGATCTTTTTTAATTTTGACTTTGTATTAACGATAAAAAGATTCTTTTTTCTCTTAAAAACCCCATTGCAAAAAAATTTAAACATACGACAACATTATCAATACAACAAATTAAAAACATTAATTTTGTCAAAAGATAAGCAACAACAAAAGGAGATATAAACACTTAAACCGGTAAGAAATTTTCCAAATGCTCGTGACATTTGGTAACAGTAGGCAGTGGTTAATACTCGCACAAACACATATATAAACATACATAACAATAACTTGTTTGATTGTAAAATAAAATCCTTGATTTCTTTAGAATTATAAAAAAAAGTAATTACCTGTTTGCAGCGTATTTTTTCTTTCTACTTCTAGAACTATTGTCACTATTCCGTCAACATTTCCAATGATTACTGAATACTGACGAAAATCGGAGCCAGATGAAATTAATTTTTGTATATAAACACCAAATAACGTTTGAGATAACTTTGCTATGGTAATCTTGACATCATCAGTGACGAGTTTTACATCTGGTGATGGATTAGCCTGAACGGTAACATTGAATATGATTTCATCTCCAATTGAAGCTTTTAAATTCCTTGCAATCGCATATCCAAAATTTTCACCAATAAATCTAGGTTTACCTAAAAGATATAATCAACCGAATCAAAAGGAAAAAAATCATTGGAAATTTAAAGTTTTGTAAAGTTAATACAAATTATTTGTTAAAATAGTACTTTTATATATTCCATCATCTGGTCCTGCTGTGTTATTATTTTTGAAAGTTAAAATTTTTTTTTGTCAAGACGATCAAAGCATTTACTACTTTATTAAATTGAATATGATTAAATTACAGTTAAATATTAATTCAGTGTCAATTTTCTCATTTAAATGATGTGAGAATAATTCATTTGAAGCATTATGATTTTTTTTCTGAATCAAAAAACTATTCAACTCAATTTAAAAATGAAATTACATTCTTAAATGATTTTAAATAGAATATAAGCAGTTTAGAGAACGATTTATACAATACAATTGATACAATCAACACCACAATATATTTTTAAAACTTGTTTAACAATCATTTATGAGACATTTACTTCAATTTTTGTTTCTAAAAACATTTTTATTGTTTGAGGAAAATACAATATACATTAAGATTCTGTTTATTTATTTATTTATTAAAAAAATATTTTGTTCTATGAGATGACAAGTGCCCAAGAGGCTGTTTGTAAATACTGCAAGGAGCACTTACAATATAGAAAATACTTGATATACGTAATAGAATCGTACTTTGGAACCATCTATATATAAAAACAATCAAAAAGGGTGGTTTGTGCAATTTATATTAAGATGTAAGGAAAATAAACATAACTCAAAATATTACAAAATAAAATAAAAATAATACTTATTTAACTAAGCCAACATCCAATGAGGAAAATACTTATAAGAGTATAAGTAACTAGAATTTATTGAAAAAAAAGAAAATTGTATTTCTAACAAAATGATAAAGCTGAAACAATAAATGCCTTGGTTGATTGGATAGTGTAATTTACAGTTATTATTATTATTTTTTAGAACATTTTTATGTTACAGTTGAGTCTGTTTATAACAAAGTGCGAAGGGACAGACAAATTTACTTCTTTATAACCATATTTCTTTATATGCATTGTAAAATGCACTGTAATTCCTTGCTGGGATAAGTTTTTTTGACTTCTTTATTAGCCTGATTTTGTTATAACAGACTTTGTTATAACCAGAGTCCACTCTATATATATTCCTTAACAAAGGGTTAACTTTTGTAAACTTACATGATACGTTTAATTTGATTGCTTTGGATTCAATCGTTCCGATGCCATTAAAAGCAGAACATGTATACATGTCGGTATCATTGCATGTGGTGTTACGAAAATGCAACATGGCTTCGTTAGCTTTGTCAAAGGAATTAATGAGTTTTCTTTCACCTCTAAACCATGATATATTAGATATTGGATAACTGTCTACACTACATGTGATATTTACATTGGAATATTCTTTTTTATTTCCACGCATTGTCAAATTAATTCTAGCTGCATCTAAAATACAAATAAAACACAAACATACCAGTCCATGTGGATATATGTAGAATTTAAATAAATAAAAAAATAATAATAAAAAAAGCTACTAGAACGTAGCTGAAACAAATAGTCTTTACAGCAAAGAACACAAATATGATATTTCAGAAAAAGACATATATTACTCATAAAAAGGATAAAAAATTTCAAGATTGTAGCATACATCTCCTCGATTTAACCACGTTTGTAACAACCCATTAAAAATAACGCAACTAAAATAGTATTATTAAGAAATGATCAATTTTAAACGCCTTTTAATCTATATTCACAAAAAAAGTTATCTTCTTTTTCAATGACAAACAAAACAAATGACTTTTCTATTCAATCCTTTCAAAGTATGAACAAAAAATGTTCGTTTCCATTTCTTGAAAAGGATCATTTATACATACCAAAATGTTAGGCTTTCTATCTAAATAATTCGTAATCAATATACCTTTATATAGATCACTGGCAATAACGTAAGTTTAATTGATTTTGACCCCGAGATAGAACAAAAGCACTGAACATTTCATATACACTTCTAACATCTAGAATGTTATAATTCTTGCTACAAAATCTGTTGAAGGGTTTTTAATTTATATTTTGTTTGTTTTTTTTATTTTATATAATTGCATGTATTTGCTTTTCCAAGTCTCTGCTTATATGTTAAAACGGGTAATTTAAACCGCATAATTATTAATTCCATAATTCCATATCAAAATTGTTGATGTGTTATAAAATGTTTTGAAGACTACTCTGTTTCAAATTTAAATTAATACATGCTGTGATCTCTTTTAAGATTAAATATTAATTTAAAGTCACTGTTTCAATAGCGAAAGTAATGTATTTTAAATTTTAAGAATTCTTTGTGTATTATTCTAATATCTCCGGTATAGTTCAATTTTACTAATTCTACATATATACTGATTCATTACATTCAAGCTGTAAGCTGATAAATTGTGCAAATGTATTTATAATGATAAAACCGATTCTGTTTTGTTGCATGCAACGATATAAATATTATTTCTAACTCCAAATAAAAAATTATTGTTATTGGAATTTCAAATTAAAACCATTAGTGTATCTTCATCTTATCTTTTGCTTCAAATACCCTAAAATGTTTGCGATTCTAGACTTCTTATCACATTTGATACATACTGAAACAGTGTTATTATTGATATTTTGACAGACTATGCGTCATTAAATAAAAATTATATCGATGTCTGATTGTATATTTATACTTACAGTTTACTAAAAATCTAAATTGTCTCGACAGAATAAAGCTATTATTTGCAGGATTTTGAGCAGAACAAATGTAATCCCCACTATCGTTTTCGGACACATTACTTAAAAAAAGAGAACTGCTGCTCTGACCAATTGAATCCAAAAGAACGTTTTGTTTTCTTTTCCTCCATGTTATCGTACATTCTGGATTACAAGCCGCTGAGCAATTTATTGTAAACTCTTGACTTTTGTTTAAAATAATGAACTCTTCAATTTTTGGTGATGTAAACACTTCTTTCGGCCCGTCTACAATTATTTAAAATATTTAAAAGCTAAAATTAATTCCTTAATTTTCAATTCAAATTTAATTTTTTATTTATTTACTTTTTTTGCGGAAGGAATAAAGTATGTATGCATGTGTGTGTGTGTGTGTGTGTGTGTGTGTGTGTGTGTGTGTGAGAGAGAGAGAGAGAGAGAGAGAGAGAGAGAGAGAGAGAGAGAGAGAGAGAGATGAATACTGCTTTTATTGTACACAACAATATCCCGGAAACCTAAAACAATCTCTATTAGCTTTTTGGTGGAAATTTCACACTTTTTCTAAATAAGTCATTTTCAAAATTTTAGTTTGCTTTTGGGACTGCGATTTGGTAATGTTGACATTTAGATTTATAGATTGCTAAAGTATAAAGTATAATTTTTTTATTGATAAACCGTCCATTAAACCTTTCATATTTTTGTTAGGACTACTAAGTTCTAAATATATAATACAAATACCAGTTAAATTTTGATGTGCCAGATGTGCACATTTCGGAAATTCATTCTCATCAGTGACACTTAGGACCGAACAGTTTGATACATTAAAAATATAAGCCAAAGCAGTTGAAAATAATGAATCTAAAGTTTCAAAATTACATAAATCCAAATCCTGCTAAGGAATGCTTTGCATGAGGGAACAAACCTTAGTTTCAAATAAATTTCAAATTTTCTAAATCATTCATTCATTGTTTGATCTTAATAGTCATATTCGCACACGTTTGGTGACTATATTTTTTTTGTTCCAAAATTGAATGTTAAAAGTTTGTGCTTTTTCTGATACATAATATATATTATTTATAATAAAGTAAATTTTCGCTACATTTCATACTGACAATACAATTTATTTTGCATTATTATCATGTATTTTTTAAAAATTATTTCTTGTTATTTCAGAACGTCATAATAAAAAAAATATTTTAAAAAAAACATTATACGTACACCATACTTCGAACGTTATTTTATGTTGATTGTCATTATCATCCAGCCATAAATAAGTACCAGAATCATTTCTTGATGTTTTTAAAAAGCAAAATTCCAAATTATTCACTGTGCCATTATTAACATTTATTTTCTTCTTATAAAAGGTACCAATCGTAGACTCCCAATGTGTGCCATGGAGTATCCAGTTAACAACTGATGAAGAGTTCTTTTTTATAATAACTGTCTTCGTAAATGTGACATTCTCAATCGTAATGCAGGATTTTTCATCTTCAAATCCGCTGAACATAATTGCTAAAAAAGTTAAAAGTTCAAATTAATTGAGACGTTTAAAACGTCTCTCTCTCTCTCTCTCTCTCTCTCTCTCTCTCTCTCTCTCTGTGTGTGTTGTTTTCTTTTTTGTAGTCTGCAAAGTATGAAAACTATGCTTTATTTTGCATTAAGTATTTTATTAATTGAAATAACATAAAATCCTTTTATTTGTTTTTACCATTTTTAAAACATTACAAATATATGAGTTTGGTATAATCTTTATTGTGGTAAATACATGTAATTTAACAATGCAGAAGAAAACAACATAACAGTGATTTTTTGTTAACTATGTGTTAAACTTACCTAATTTTGATTGATAAAATATCCCTAAAATGAATATGAACGAGTAAATTCTATAAACTTGCATCTTTGCAAGTGCTAAATTTCAAATACATCTGTTATAAAAGTATTTTGCATATATAATTCTTGAATGTATACAAGTTATAGGCCAAACTATCCAAATACAAAAAAAAAATAATAAAAAAAAATAATTTAAAATATATATATATATATATATATATATATATATATATATATATATATATATATATATATATATATATATATATTTAATAAAAACGGAAATTCAATTAATGTATATCGCAATTAAACCAATAACTTCCTTTTAAAGGGAAGTATTAGTTATTGCTAGTTTGTCATTGGAATTTGCAAGGAAGTAAATACAATTTATAGTTTAAATTAAAACTTGGTTGAAAAACATCTAAAAATCAACATAAAACCCTATAAAAAGTTTAAATATCACGATATTTCTTCTATAGCATATCTCTTGTTTCAATATGCAAAAAATAGTATCAAGCCGACTTTGCAGAATTAAATTTTCTGATAGTCCAAGAAGTGGACGAAGTTTTTTTAAGCTGGTTATTTTCAATTTTGCAACACGTTATGAAAAGGTATTATTTTTACTTTTAAGTTGAGAATGAGATTGCTGAAATTTATCTCGTGTACAATCGACTGAATGAGAACCTGTCTACTTTTAAAAAGCAATTATATGTCAAAGATGCCTGTCGAATAATTGTATTTTAATCATTAGTTCGATACTTAACTCGGACCAGATTTCTTAAAAAAAAGAGTGTCATGCGGATAACTGTTAGTTGTTTGCCCCTTCTAGGTAAGAGTAAACTGCCGTTAACTTTCTCCAGTTTATTTCAATTTTCTTTCTTGTATGAAGTCTTTTTACTCAGGTTAAATTGGCGATCAAATGTCTCAATTAGTAAACAGAAGTTTACACATAACTTAAAGTCATGAATGACTAGACGACTGTACATGTGGTTGGTCTCTACCATTTCTCTATTTTGTTACATCTCTCCACTGTCTAGTTTTTTCCTCAGTGGTTGGTTAAAAGTGGGTAACTGCCAAAATCTATTTAATATGTTACCATAAATTTGTAGCAAATTAACACATTCTTATATCAGTTCTTTAATATACTTGATATCTATTTTTGTACATTACACACTTTACAGTATATTGTTTAACTACAATATTAAGTACATAAAATTCTCTCACGTTTTTACTTATTTTCACCTCAGTTAGCCTTGACAGCTATAGAATATTGTCCAGTTCAATATGTTAGCAAATTAAGGAGACATAACAGCTATTACAGGTATGCATCAGTAACAGCTTTCCTTTATAACCAAGACATAATACACGTGGCTTCCAAGTAAGGATACTCAATACCCTCTCCTAATAAACTTTTGGAGACTTCTTCAGGATTTTATAGTATTTAAAGACATATACAAATATATAACACAAATAACTGTTACATTTTGATGTGTCATATGTGCACATTTTGGAAAATCATTCCTCATCAGTGACACTAGGGGCCTAAAAGTTGGATAGATAGAAGCCAAACAGTTAAAAATAACTGAAAATAAAATTCCAAGATAACATGAATCCAAATCCAGCGAAGGAATGCTTTGCATGAGGGAACAAAACCTGATGACAAAATATACTAGAATTCGACAATTTTTTACCTACACTTTCCCAAAAATATGGTTAAAGGACGTAGGTTGTCGAGCTGACATGACTGACATATTGCTGACTGTATAATAATTGCCCCATGTTTGTCAACACCAGAACAGCCTACAAACACAGACGATATTGGTTTTATTCGTTATAAGCATAAATATACAAGGACAAAAATAAATTGTAGAGCTACAATACCCTTAATACCCCATATTTATCAAAATAATTTTATCTTAGCAGATATGCTATGCATTAAACATTATAATGCACTCTACTGACCACAACAAGCGCACATAATCTTTTCACAGATAAATGTGATGGATATTTTTCCATTTTACCAACTTATTTTAAATACATCACTAATCCTTGGACAGCCAGCAAGACATTTGTAAAGTAATCGCATATATATGAATTATAGAATAAAGTAGACCGTTTCCACTTTACATGCCCGCAATTACTGCTTACTGTCAGTATAAACACAATGTTTTTGTACTCTGGAGCAAAGTTTACTTAATACCTGCCAAATACCTGCCAAATATGCGGTTTTATTCATGTTAAATTACCAATACCTTATGAATCAATATCATATTTCTTTCATACCTTCACAATTTCTCGTCGGCTTAGTGGTAGAGTTTAGGGGTAGAGCAAGAGTTAGTAAGTAATCCCGGAAAGGTTAAAAAATTACATTCATTTAATTGTATAACTTTAAATTCATTATCTTTCAAATGCTTGGCTTATGTTTTTTTATCTATCAAACTTTTCAGCCCCTTATGTCACTGTTTCCACTTTACATGCCCGCAATTACTGCTTACTGTCAGTATAAACACAATGTTTTTGTACTCTGGAGCAAAGTTTACTTAATACCTGCCAAATACCTGCCAAATATGCGGTTTTATTCATGTTAAATTACCCATACCTTATGAATCAATATCATATTTCTTTCATACCTTCACAATTTCTCGTCGGCTTAGTGGTAGAGTTTAGGGGTAGAGCAAGAGTTAGTAAGTAATCCCGGAAAGGTTAAAAAATTACATTCATTTAATTGTATAACTTTAAATTCATTATCTTTCAAATGCTTGGCTTATGTTTTTTTATCTATCAAACTTTTCAGCCCCTTATGTCACTGTTTCAACATTAAATGCTGAATAAGTATCTAATTTTTACGAGCTATGCATTGAACATCACTAAATGTGATTTAATTATTTCTCGGTATGAATTATTAAAATTATTTTCATCTTGAAAAAACAAAAAATAAATACATTAAATAGATACAACATTTATTGTTTTTGTGTTTTTTATATATGACACCAATCGACGTCAAGTGAGAAGGCATTTACTATTATAAGCCAGCAACATTTTTGTTGTCTTGGTGCCAGTATTATGTATTTGCTAGCTAGATATTTTTATCACGACATTGTGTTCATTTATACAAGAACTTAAATATCGATATACGGGCTCACTGGCAAAAAGCAGATCACGTATAATACACCATCAAAATACCCAAAAATAGTCAATATTGTCAAAAAGACTCAATGAAAAATCAATTGCTCGCTTTGTATGCAGGAGGTCGGGGGTTCGAGCCTCGGTCGGGTCTGACCAAGACTTGGAAATATGAAAGGCATTTGGAATTAAGAAATTCAAGTCACAGGGTCCTTTTATTAGACCTTAAAGACCGATACCGTGTCACCGCAGGCGTGGCACTTCAAAGAACTCTCCCCGCTCCTTGCATGGCGAAGTTCAAAATTTCTTCCACTTCATCTATAGTTGCTTGGACGTAAAACCCCATTTAATCAATCAATGTTATCTTTTTGAAATGTTAAATTCTAATGAAGAATAATAATTTTATGAAAGACTTACAAAAACATGTATTTCTTATATTCCTTTAGTTTTGGTTTTGTTTGGAATTCGTATTTTTCATTGCAGTTTGTTTGGAATTTACCTCCTAAAACTGAACTAGTGTATGCATAATGTTTACCTGTGATGAAAGAACTATAAAAGTATTATATGAAACCTGCTCGATAAAAATCTGAGGTCAATCCCATCAACTATACCTATGCGGATATGTTATTTTGTCTTTCTAATGCAAAATTATTATGAACTTATTCACTGGTATTCAGTATTATAGAAAAATTCAATATTTTTCTACATTTTTCGCATGTTTTGTCATAAGAATTTTCTATATCTTTTGCATGTGAGTTCATAAGTACAATTTAATTAGTTTTCTTATCAATTTATAATTGTAGCATAATATCTTCCTTAGATACCGGTCTCTTCATTCTTAATATTTTTGCCATGAAGCATAATTCAATTTTTCTTAAATATCTTTTTTAAGAATGTGGGTTTTATGTGTTTTCATGAAAAAACTATGTGTTGAATTGTGAGTAAAGTGCTTCATTTATGTTACATTTTAGTTCCTCTGTTTCCATTGAAATGTGATATTTTTATCCAAGTTATCTTGTTAAAATCTAATGATATTGCATTGAGATTTATATGTTTCCATGAAAATTTGAAAATTGGAATTCACATTCTTCCATAGTAACGTGATAATATTTCATTGTAATTCACGTGCTTCCATGGAAATCATGACATTGTTTTGTTTGGATTCACATGTCTATGGAAATATATATAGTCATAAGAAGAAAGTATTTCAATGGATATGGTAATTTTTCTGAGAGTCATGCATTCCCATGGAAACATTGGGTTTTCCCAAGGCAGCTCCTTTATCCTTTTTACATTTTTATCTTAGAATTTCAATCAAATACTAAGTAAAAGGAGTTATCTAATTGGAGTTTTCCTACATCCCATTATTATGTGAAAAAGACATATCATTAAAAGGAAGTATTTAATTTGATGATTTTTGTAGTACATGAATTTATGTTATCTTGATAGAAATTGGTTGACATGAATGTATAAGGGAGTGCATTTGCTGTGGCCTTATTTACTAGTACTTGGTATTTTAGGTTTGTAAAATAAAAAAATGTATTTCTTCTCATTATTCTAAAAAAAATGTAAGTCAGTGCAGTTCATATAACTTTGTTTTCCGCATTAAACCATGACATTTGAATAAATTATTCAAACATATAGCTTTGTTATACAATATGGTTTTTTAAAATTGTTTTGATCTTCATTAAAGGTCAAGGTTATTTCGCATCATCTTAAAGTTCTTTGACTCAGCTGACAGAAACTATTCTCTAAATCTAAATGTTTGTTAGGTTATATATACACCAATGATTAAACATTTTTGATGTTTTTTTCAAGGACTAAATTGTCTTAAAATAATTTGCGCTAAAATCTTTGTATAATATAATTTTAATGAAAAAACATTTATTTTTCTTAACTTTTATACTTTTTCTTTTCTCATCTATTTTTCCTTTTGTTTTTGCCTTTTTATTTTAATGTAAATGCTCATAAATTTTACCATAACTTTGTACTTATGTTCATTTCTCTTTAGTCATCTAAAATTTATTACTGATCAAACAGATAGTCAAGTTATTGTAAAGAGTTTTCTATTTTCCCATTGTTTAAAAAAATGTTTCATGTTCATTGCCTTGATATCATATTTTAGAAATACATTGATTAAAATATATATTTAAATATTTAGATGTCTGATTTGTATAAATCTTTTTTTTTCATGCATAAAGTTGTGATATACATATGATATAAATTTGGCTGTCATGAAAACTTGGTGTGTTCTTATTGTCTTTGTTTATTGCTCTGTGTATGATTTAACATTGGTGATTAAGAATTAAGTCTATAGCTTTTATTTAGATTTCTTTACTAAGACTAAAAAAGCAACTTTAAGTTCAAGACGATATTATGTATATAAAAATCACTTTATTTCTTTTTTAAACTTTGTTATATTTGCCAAGTGCATTTGTTTTTGTTTATTTAGACATTAAATGGTCTGCAATCCTAGATATCTGTATTTCACAGATCCTATTTTTTTTCAACATAATCAAATGCTTTAGTTTTTTGCATGTTCAGCGATCTTACTATTTTGTGACGCCAGTTTTCTAAAAGGTCAAATGCACTAAGATAACGATATAGTAAGCAACCTTTAGATTTTCAGAGATCCTGGTTTGTTTTATTTCAACGAGCAAATGACTTTAGTTTAATATATATTCAGAGTTCCTTTAGTATCCGTAGAGTCGAGGGTACCTAGTTTTTGTGAATTGTCACTTGTACAAATGAAACTGAATGATCAGCAATCCAAAGACATTGAGTTGGTTCGTAGTTCCCAGTTTTCTAAATGAAAAGTATTTTATATATCAGAGATCCTTGGGTCTTTATTTGATCAGAGTTCTTTTGTTTTCATCAAGAGTACATGTCGTGTTTTACAGTTATAAAGCATCTAGAAGATAGATTTAAACAATCTAGATAAAAATCAGCGCAATTTTGACATGAACTGCTAGTCGCCGAACTTAGGTAAAAGGAGCGATAGTCTTTCAACAACGTTTTAAGTTTATCTCCTGACATCAAATAAAGAGTTTCGTATTTGTCGAAAAGTACAAAATACATATACATAGTTATGAACTCATAATTTAAAGTTAAAAGTTTTAAAACATAAAAAGGTTAACCTAAACAATTATATTATCGAATATCCAAATGCGAAATGTGCACTTCGTTCGTTAGGTGGTGGCCTAAAGTTTACGCCTATGGTCCACAGTGCCTTTTAAACTTTTATGATTTTTAGAGGGTGTGGAGTGGAGTATGGGTGTTGTACGCCCCAGTCAAGATATTTTTACCTATTTTGAGGCGGTCAGTTTTGGGATGGTGGAGGAAACCGGAGTGCCAGGAGAAAACCACTGACCGTCAGCAAGCGAACTGACAATCTTTCTCACACTAGGATCTGTCGAGTTGGATTCGAAAACAGTGCGAGTGAGAGGCACTGTGATCCGTAAGCGCGCGCTTTAGACCACTCGACCAACAAGGTCTCCGATTTTAGAGGGATAGAGTATACTAAAACCAGTTTTTTTCTAACAGCCTAGTGTATAGAAAATCAAATTATAACATCGTTTTAAAAATTTTATTCTGTTGGATTAGATAAGTTGAGTTTGGTAACAGTATTTCATACATAAGTAAGTAATTATTCCATTAATATTAAAAGCGGAAGGAAACTAGAGTGCCTGGAGAAAACCGCAGACCTTTAGCTGACAACTTTCCCCACACAGAGTTATGCCCGAGTGGGATTCAAAATTAGGCAATAGAAGACACTTTGATCCGTAAGCGCTTTTCATTCAAGTTTGCCATTGAGGCCACGACTTGAATGAGTACCTAGATTTATCTGTTTCTTGAAACATTATCTTAATACTATATATAATGAATGTATAATATACTGAGTATATATTTTTAAAATCAGAAACTGATAAAAATGGCATAGTTAGAATTCTGGAATTGATTTAGCTGATGCAATTAATACCGGTCGACGTTGCCCTTCATCTAACAATTTGATTAGACGAGATTAATTGCAGTCGGTGCTAGAATGGTGGATGAAACCGGAGTTTCTAGGAGAAAGGGCTGAAGTGATGTAAAACAACTCTGAACAAATCAAATTAAGTATAATATGAATAAGATATACAACTAAAGGTGAAGCTACTCCATTGCTGGCAACTATTTATGTAACTGGTCTTAAATTCCCATTTCAGGATTTCTGCGGGAAACTGAATGTTTTATAATTTACAGTTTTAATATGAGAAATAATTACCCAAGAAGTCTGAAACAGCACTTCAACCATACACCGATTTAAATATAAAGAAGGATTTTTTAGACAAGTCCATATTTTATTTTTAACCATTTTGTTTTGTTTAATCTTTGTTAAAATTTAAATGTGTAAAACAAATCGCAAGACAGTTAAATAGTTGAATATAAGTATTTGTACAGGTAGTATTACATGTAAAAAGTAACATAAAACTTGAAGTTAATAATGAGGAAGGAGTATACAGACGCCATTTCAGAGGCAGCTAACTGTGAAGAAAATGAGAAAGAATATCTTAGGAAACTTAAAGGTAATGAATTAAAAGACGAGAGGAGGACAATTTGCAAGCTGCAATAGAAGGATGTATTTGTGCAGAATAAAAAAAGAGAGAATATTTCGCGATATTGTTGCGGAAGGAAAGAGAGACTATTAAGTATGAGAGAGAGAGAGAGAGAGAGAGAGAGAGAGAGAGAGAGAGAGAGAGAGAGAGGTTGTATTATATTCCAGGACTTAAACAAAATGTGAACAGAGTTAGAGAAGTAATGAATTTGAGAGGGTGAAGGAAAATACAAATGGAACAAAAATGTGTGTGTGTGTGTGTGTGTGTGTGTGTGTGTGTGTGTGTGAGAGAGAGAGAGAGAGAGAGAGAGAGAGAGAGAGAGAGAGAGAGAGAGAGAGAGAGAGAGAGTTTCAGGATGTTTTTTCTATAATATTTTGTATATATTACTTTTAGATATAAACATAATTTAATACCTTGAAAGAAAAAAACCATAGATACCTCGATAAAACAAACATATCAGAACAATCATGATACATTTTATAGAAAATAAATGATCACTAGGGCGTGTATGTTAAGCAATAAATTAAACAGGTTAGCCGGATTTTATAAGCTATTCTCTATGTAACAATACTACCCGCTTGTTGCAAAACAACAACTATAACACTTACTGGATATTCTACAACGCACTGAGGCCGATATTTATAACCGAATACCACTGAAATGTACATTAACATTATACCATATAAAAATATTTCAGAAAAATAAATAACCATAAAAAACGAGGTTTGTTCTACCCAGTGCGTTGTCGAACTGAGCGAAAAAAACCCGCGTTATTATCTTTTAAACACAGTGACAACACAATCACGCCACCAAGCGGTACGCGGATAGAAAATTTTTTTCTATACTTATTCCGTTGTCAAACGTATAGAATAACGTGTGTGTGTGTGTGTGTGTGTGTGTGTGTGTGTGTGTGTGTGTGTGTGTGTGTGTGTGTGTATATGTATATGTGCGTGCGTGCGTGTGTATGTGCGTGAGTGCGCGCACGCGTGTGTGTGTGAACCCAAAATGTAAAAATGGCTATTATGAATTTAATGCTACCTAAACATAAAACAAGTGATGTTTTTTGTGATTTTCTATTGGCAATTCAGATTATATTCGATTTCCAATTTTATTTATAATATTTGCCACAAATCAGAAGCTTGCAAGTCTTCAAAGCTGAGTGTCGTTGAGTAGATCCAAAACTTTGCCTAGGAATATTCCGAGTTTTGTTACAAATACAATGATCGTTCAATCTTTCGCTACACGATATTTTTATCAGAAATTAAAATCCACTTATTACAGCCTAGCGCCAATGATAAGATCAAATGTATGGTGTTTTTTTGTGAATGAGAATTTCGAATCTATAGTCTAAACTTAACATAGTTGTATTAGGAAAGTGAAGACTTGGTTAGGAGATATTGAAAATTTTTAGTCTAATTGTGAATAATCACTGAATAAAATATTTGGTAAAAGAAAAAAGTTTTTTAATATCTAATCTCCTTTAATACAGACCACTGGGGTAGCTCAGTTGGTAGAGTGCTCGCTCCGTTAAGTAGAAGGTCGTGGGTTCGACCGGCCGGGTCTGACTCATAACTTGAAAGTGGATAGTGAATGTTCTTTCGACAACCACTCGGCATTGCCAAATGAAAGTCACGGTTCTTTCGAATGGGAACTTAAAATAAACGAGGTCCCTTGTCACGGCAGGCGTGGCAGGATAAAGAACACAGCTGTATAATGCCATCATCGCAACGCACAGGCAAAATTTCTATTTCTGCACTTTCGCCTATACCTGGCGACGTCTCGATATAAGTGAAATATTCTTGACTGGGACGTTAAACACCATTACTCAACTCAACTCATCTCAACTCTCTTTTAATACAGTGGACTTCGGTGAACAAGTGGTTAAAAGCGCCACTCAACGCCTTAGGCATCCAATGGTAAGGAAATTTAGTCAGTTCGCTTGCTGAAGGTCTGTGGTATTCTTCGGGTATTCCTTTTTCTCCACTAAACATGAACAATATCGAATAAAGTCTCAAAATAAATAAAGGAACCTCGATGTGAGAGTGAAACACTATTTATCCAATCCAATACAATCTTTTGGGGCCTCGGTGACCGAGTGTTCTAAAGCGTGTTATCGCAATGCCTCTCACTGCTTTGGTTCGAATCCAACTCGGGACAGATCCTAGTGTGAGAAAGTTTGTTAATTCGCTTGCCGAAGGTCGGTGATTTTCTCCGGGCACTTCCCGTTTCCTCCACCGCCCCACAACTGACCGCCTCGAAATAAGTGAAAGGGGCGTAAAACATCATTACTCTACTCCATTCCAATCATTTGATACATGTATGTTTATGGACATGTCTGTACTAGTACGAAATCGCTAATTCACGTTAGTCAAATGACTAGATTTGCGTATACTGCTGTCATGGTAACATGTAAGTTATTCAACTTCATTCTATTTTTATATTTAAACGACATTTCTTGTGTAACAATATAAATAAATTTCTAGATTCGGTTATATTATACTGCAATACAAACTTAACGTAAAGTAACGCGATCAATTTTCTGGTTACAACCCAAAAAAACCACTGCAACGCTAAGCATGAAGGGCGTGGTTTACATATCGTTCCATTTCATTAGCTAAAACTGCTTGTTGACAGTTCCTACGTGGGGAAGTGGAGTAGAGTAATGGTGTTTTACGCCCCAGTCAAGATTCTTTAACTTTTTTCGAGGGGTCAGTTCTAGGATGATGGAGGAAAACGGAGTGCCCGGAGACAACCACTGACCTTCGGCAAGCGAACTGACAAACTTTCTCACACTAGGATATGTCCCAAGTGGGATTCGAAGCCAGGCGGTGAAAGGCGCTGTGATCTGTAAGCGCGCTTTAGACCACACTGCAACCTCCATTGTACGTGGAGGGAAAAAAAGAATCAAGAATAATAAAACAAAAATCTTTTCAATTTATAAGTACCGCGTTATGAAAAAGTTTGCACACCCTTTTTAGGTTATGACTCAATTATTTGTTATCAACCAAAAATTACTAGTTTCTCTGAAAGTATAATGCTGTAAACGGAATATATGTTTTACTCATATCTGACCGAGCCGTTTGCCCGAAGATTTAGAAAGTAAATTCTGATATGTGGCTTCCTTAAAACTTTATCTTTAGTCACACATTGTCTAGATAAAAAAATAACCTTGACAGATTTAAAGTGTGTCATCCTTAACAATTGCAAATGCAATGCCCTAGATTTACCTGTTTGACATATGTGTCTTTTTGCATTCATGCAGTCTGGTGACAATACTTACAAAAGACGACACCCGTGACTTATTCAAATGACATTAATACATTGAAATATTTTGTGCTTTTACATTACAACACAAACAGAGTATAAATAAACGCGTAAGATGCTTGAAATTTGATGCCTTTTTTTATATTGAGTTTTTTTTTACATAGTTTATATTAATTATTCTAAATTGCATACTTCAAGTCAAATTGTTGTTGCCGATATTTTATACATGTGTATATTTGTTTTTCGAATTGCAATTTTTAAATACCTGTAAAAATGTACGAATGTCAATATATGAAAAGGTAGTAAAGATTCCTTAAAATTCCGGAAACTCCGATTACCAGAGATGTGATTGATTGATAAATTGACGGATTGATTGATTGATTGATTGATTGATTTTAACAGAAAACAAGACAAAATTTATGTCTTGTCGATATTTTCCTGTTTGACTATTTGATTTAGTGTGCTTACGTACTGGTAACAATTCACAGAACTAATTTCTAGAGAAACTTAAACTCATTTCATTTTTCTTATTAATTTATTTATTATTTATTGTTTTTTTTTTTAATTTATTTGAATTTTTTATTTTATTTTACTCATTTAAGTCTAGAAATGCAAAATTTGATATGCGCAATTAAAATAGAATATTTATAAATACAGTAAACAGTCGCCGCTATGGGATTTTTACATGTTGAAAAGCATAGCAAGTGATGGATTCTTTTGTGCATATGACATATTGCGTCACCAAGAGCATCATTTTCGGTGTAAACGTCGCCATGTAAAATCCCCGTATCTTCATAAAAAATCAACATTCCAAAACGTTTGTGAACATATTTTGCATTATAAAGGAACGGCATACATTTGTCTTTTTTTTTGTCTGAGTAATTTCTTAATTATCAATTATGGAGCAAAAACCAAAATTGTATATGCATTATTTTTTATGTGGGTTACTTTCAACTAAATCTTTTGTTTATGGTTGTTTCAGAATCCGTCCCGTTCTGGACGTCACAAAGGTTATTTGTTGCAGTATTCGCCTTTTTTGGACTATTCAATTCCTTTGCTTTAAGGAGCAACATCAGCCTTTCTATTGTGTGTATGGTGAACCATACGGCAGTTCAAAAGTCCAATGATGCAAGTAATGTGACATATATTGCAAATGTGACGTCATTTCCTTTTCAGACGGAATGTTCCTTAGAAAATAATAACCTGTCTCTCAACGAATCTAAATCAGTATTTAAGGTAGGTTTTAACTTCATTCAATTTGTAAATTATACAGAAACAATAATTCCACGGATTTAAATGTCTCGCCTAGTTAGTTGTTGACAGAGTTGTACTTTAACATAAACTTTCACATTTTGACACGCCGCCGCCTGCGACACCGGAAAAGTAACACCTAAGTCTCGCCTTATGGCGATACAAGGCTCGACAAAAACTTATTCTTCTTGAAATGGCAGGCTAGGCAGTTCAACTTTCGAAGATCTATGTTTTTCCAGTTAGATTACCAACTGTCATCCACTATAAAATTGACGGCCTTGGTATAGGTATTTTGTAGAGGTGTAAATTATCAATCATTTATTCATTCATTTATTCATTCATTCATTCATTCATTCACTTATTCATTCATTCACTCATTCATTTTAAATGTTATTTTATTCCTTCTATAGCTTCATTCATTTCAAATCTATTTATATTTACATCCTTTCTTTGCAGTGATATTCAACTATTGTTCGTGGCCACTGTAAATTTCGCCTGCATTTATTTCCGTAATTTTTATTTATATATTCTAGATTTACTAATAATACTAGAGATATCATATTGTAAATATTTTCCATTATAGTATGACCAGATTATAGGCAATAAGTGCATTTGTTACGCTCAAAACAAGAGACCGTTAATCGTGAGCAGTTCCGAGAGTTTAGTATGTTTAAATTACCCCAGAATAAGTGTAATGATTCCATATTTGTGATTATTTTAACTAAGTAATTTAGCTATAATCATATTTTCGACTTATAAAGTTTTAAGAAGGAAAATAACTTCATCATTGCTCATTACGAAAAAAAGTCATGTCAATTCAAATTTGATGCCTGCATTACAAATATGTTCCAATACATTTATAACAAATATTAATTTCATACCAAGAATTATACATATGAACATAACAGTATAGTTCAGTTTGTTGCTAATGACATCAAGGCTAAGTTGAATAATAAACACAACAGAGTGACAAGTGACTGGGTCACAGTCTCTACCAAAGAGTTTCTGTAATGCTTATTATTCAACGAAGCCTTTGTTTTTATAAGAAGCCTTCAAGACACACACACACACACATACACACACACACACACACACACACACACACACATATATATATATATATATATATATATATATATATATATATATATATATAATACATTTATAACAGATACACATTTCGTACTATAAAGAAACATGTAAGCAAGTAGCTTACAAACACGCTGATGGAGACTAGCAAAGTTTATCAATTATAGAAATATAACATATATTTAAATTCATTATACATATAGTGCGATGCATGTATTGAAATACTACTGCGATAGCTCAGTGGTATAGTGCTTAGTGGAGGGTCGTGGGTTCGAACTACGACCGGGTCTGACCCAAGATTTGAAAGTTGGTAGAGACTGTTCTTCCGCCAAGCACTCGGCATTTCGAAATGAAAGTCACAGTTCTTTCGGATGGGAACTTAAAATAAACGAGGTCCCGTGTCAAGGCAGGCGTGGCACGATAAAGAAAAATAAAGTAAAAATTTCTGTACTTTCGCCTATAGCTGGCGACGTCTCGATTTAAGTGAAATATTCTCAACTAGGACGTTAAACACCATTACACAACTAAACTCGTACTTCTTTTGTTTATACCAAGTTGATATTGAGTTTATCAACCGTTACACAGCACGGGCACAGGTTGATAACTAAATACTAACCTGGTTTATGTACGTTCACATGTTAGTTTTTGGTTATCTACCTGGGAACATAATTATTTGCTTTAGTGCAACAAGTTTGACATTGCCGTTTGATTTTCATTAGCTTATATCCAAAATTAATTTTCAGTTTTTTTAATTTAATTTAATTAATTAATTTAATTAATTTAATTTAATTTAATTTAATTTAATTTAATTTAATTTAATTTAATTTAATTTAATTTAATTTAATTTAATTAATTTAATTTAATTTAATTTATTGCTGTACTTGATTAAACTACGATTATACCGAAATAAAAAAATTCAAACGGTCAAGTTTTGAACTAAAACAAGTATTTAAACAAAGCAAAATAAATCAAATAATTCTTAAAAATCTTTACTTCATAAAACTTTATTGATTTTAAAACTTTTATAAAAAAAAAAAAAAAAGAAAGAAAGAAAGAAAAGAAAATAGCGATTGCACAAGTAACTTTGGTATCTGATAATAATGGTAGACATACCCATTGGGGTGTGTAGGCTCCTATTTCCGAGAGGCCTCCAAGACTGAGCATGTTAGAATTGAAGACCAGCGCTTTTACCCTCACAGCCACATGGACTTGTTATTTACGGATATTTTACGGTATACACAACGTTGCACGTACCCAGGTTAGTTAATTTTGGTTGCACCTGCCTCAATATGAATGCAAAACTTTTCGACTTTCGCGATGTTTTTATATGTATATATACAAGCACATTTTTTATGTTTTCTTGTTTCTAATATCATATATAATGAATAAGAAGTCTTTTTATTATCATTGAAATTATAACAGGTATTTTTGCGTTTTATTTGGAAGTAAACCATGATTACTATTTTTTATCAAGCGAACTTTTAGGACTGCTTTCGTTTATTGGATGTCGACTGCATAAAGTATCCGTACGTATAACTATGTTCGTTGCTTTTTTTGAATTTCTTGAAAAGCTCTTTTGGTTATCAACTCTGCAGGATGGTGAACTACTTTGGGACAGGAAGATTCAAGGATACGTGTTGGGATCATTTTTCTGGGCGTATTCCATTGTCCAGATTCCCTCCGGTATCTTAGTTACAAAATTTGGTGGGAAAAGGGTATTTGGTTGGAGTATGATTCTGGCCAGTATAACAACTGTTATTACACCAATAGCATCAAGATTCCATTTTATATGTGCAGTAGCATTACGAGCAATGCTGGGAGTCTGTTTGGTAGGTAACGAGAGAGAGAGAGAGAGAGAGAGAGAGAGAGAGAGAGAGAGAGAGAGAGAGGTCTTGTTATGTAGTCAACTTCGCAGCCGCCATTTTTGAAGGAATCGCGATGGAAACAAAATCATTTACTTAAGGTTTTATTTGAAAACAATTTCGTGTGACGTGAGATATGAGAGATTTTTTTTGGTATACTGGTTGTTAACACACTTAGGGTTTATTTAAGGTGCTTGTTAACAGTTGAAACGCCACAGACAAGCTAATTACCACCACCAACGATTTCCTCCTAATCTCATTTAAATAACAATTGCAAGGCGAGGAAGCATTGTCGAATGTTATATAGGTACCAAGGCTTGATAAAAATCCCATTAGCCGCCATGTTAAATAATACTTTGGCTGCTGATTTTTTAACTTCATGTATTCGTTAAGCACCAGTAGTTCTTTGGTGGTATGTATTCCTCCGCCATTCGCTGTACATCGAAAGCTGATTGGCTGAAGATATAACTGACGTATCGCTTTATCACAGAGCGCGTGACACACTGCTACCATCGAAAAATTAACGCAATGGTTCCAAAGAGATTCAAATAAGGCAATGCATTTGTAATGTAAACATAGTATGATAAACCACAATCTTGTAGGCCCCACTTTCTTCCAAATTCTAGATTATATTATATGGCATGTATAATTGCACTTTATATTATTACGATATATGAACATGTTGATGTTTCATGATTTATTTAAAATGTATTGTATAGTCGCAATAATATAAAATATGTATATGTATATATATAACACAAATACCTGCTAAATTTTGATGTACCATATATCCACATTTTAGAAAATCATTCCTCATCAGTGATACTAGGGGCCTAAAAGGTTGGTAGATAAAAACATAAGCCAAACAGTTGACAAATAATGAATCTAAAGTTTCAAAAGTTATATGAATTCAATTCCAGCTAAGGAATGCTTTGCATGCGGGAACAGACCTTTGTTTTAAATTATTAAAAAATTAAGACTGCTGAAAATCTTGCTAAATGGTATATTTTCTGACAGCACAAAGTACTGCCTACTGAGTTATGGATACCCTCGGGGAGTTTTACTCCACCAGCAGCGGTAACCGCACAGGGGTAGAAAATATATAACACAAATACCTGCTAAATTTCGATGTGCCATATATATATGTTTATACCTCATGTACCACCATGTGATTTTGAGTGAACTAGGAACTTTTAGAAGTAAAATCAATACCGGTACACTTCAGCATGACCATGGAATTTTTTAGCTATCCCATGATGTTAACATATGGGGTCAGATCCGCACTGAGAATCATGACAATTTCATTATAAACAGTTATGATCTGATAAAATCCAATTAATAGTCATTTTTATTTACCAATTTATTTTTTTTTTTTTGGGGGTTAAAAATTTCATTCACATAAGAAATAGCATATATTAACCAATTATAGGCTGTCAAAGTCAGTTTACCTCATTACTTAGCAGGGTAGACACAAAGCCGCTAATAACACATGGATGTTTTATGGTCTTCATACCTTCAAAAGCCTTATGTAGTTTTCATACCTTCAAGTCTTATGTTTGATCCATCCATATGCTCTTCTTCTGGACTGCCGATGTGTGTGTGTGTGTGTGTGTGTGTGTGTGTGTGTGTGTGTGTGTGAGAGAGAGAGAGAGAGAGAGAGAGAGAGAGAGAGAGAGAGAGAGAGAGAGAGAGAGAGCATGAAACACCAGAATAGAAACATTTTCGAGGAGAGAAGTCGCATACAGTTCCATAACCTTATTCCATATAAACGAAGATAATCATATGTAAATCATGTTTTTCAGGGTCCAGCCTACCCTGCAATTCAATATCTTTGGGGAAGATGGGCACCACCAGAAGAACGAAGTAGACTCAGTGCTTTGTCATTCCCGGGTAGGTTTTTTTTAGAAATTGTATTGAACATTTATCTAAATGATCTTTTTGTTTTAAATAATTATTTAAATAAATAATGTAAATAATTATGTCTGCGTATTAACGTTGTTGCTCGTAATCTTTATTATTATTATTGTTCCTCCTTTGTTTCTGACAGTTTTGTGAGATACATCTCCCCCTACATTTCTTATCCGATCAACTTGAAATTTTGTCAACTGGTAGGGATTGACTATGGGGAGGTCGCTTCATCAACGTTTTTTCGGAATTCGGAAGGGACTTCGGAGAAATCCGATTACAACCACGGAATTCCAGAGTTCTTTCTTCCTTTCTTGGAGTTTCCTCCGCTATTTAGAGCACCACTTTAGAGAGCTGATACGCACACATATACTTGCTCGCAAGTATACATTCTAATTTCGTTTGTAATTTCTCACTTTTATTTTTAAATCCACAGTTTTTATGTCTACCCGTAAGTGGTCTAGATTTCATAATTTTTAAGTGGATTGTTATTCACAAGAGCTTTCATATTTTTATACAAGCCCTCGTTGCCATGGTTCAGAAACATTTTCATCGGTAGGGTGATACAGGGTTTTTCGTTTTCTATAGCGAAAACTTGTGCAAGAAAAATTAAGACGATTGACATCCAGGTCAGTTTTTTTTTTTTTGTTTGTTTGTTTGTTTGTTTTTTTATTTATTTTAATTTTTCTATTTTATTTTTATTTTTTTTTACGTTTTAATTGCTTGATAAGAAATTTATTTACATTTTAAAAAAATCCGATTCGATATTTAAGGAGAAATTACGCAGCCTAAAAGCCTTTGGGCATTGTAATTTAGCTGGCTACCATACTTTAAATCATAAAAACAATGATTTTACACGACTCGCTCGCCCCCACTCCAAACAGAAATCTAAACAGGAAACCAGTAGGCCGTAACACTACTACAGTCAGATAATTTTGTCGTTGTTTTTGTCTTTTTTAAAATAATCGTTTGTTAGAAGCATTTTTATAATAATTTTTTTTATTTAAACAGGTGGCGAAGTTGGCAGTATGTTTACTTTTGTCATTACGGGTTATCTTTGTACATTTGGTATTGATGGTGGGTGGCCATCGACATTCTATCTCACAGGTAATATATATTAATGTGTGTGTGTGTGTGTGTGTGTGTGTGTGTGTGTGTGTAAAGATATTTATGTGTCATATGTGAACATTTCAGTAATAGATGAAAACTAATCCAAACATTTTAAAAATTCCGAAATGTGCACATATGGCACTTAAAGATTAAACATTTTAAATATTTAGATATATACAATTACAATGTGAATGTATAATTAAACTAAAAAGGAATCAATTGTTATTAAATGTGATTTAACACCAAGCGGACGTCGCTTGATACCTGTTTTCACGGCAGCCGGTTTTCAACAAACAAATTTTAATGCTTAATGTTAGGACTCACTTCATATTAGATATCACAATTCACATCCGAAGCAGGAGAAAAAGTCGCGGAATGTTAAACTCCATTCAACAATGTTGTCTTTAGTAAAGGATGTAATTGAAAATATTTTTACGTCTAAGCGGGTAGATCATACTGTAAGAAAGTATATAGTGTTCACTTGCAGAGGATCAGTTATTTCTCTATCATCCTAGAAATGATCGCCTCGATATATGTGAAAAAATTCTTGATCATAAAGTACCATTTCTTTTTATAGACTAGATGCTAAAGACATAACCTAAAGTGGTCTTCAGAATTCACAATTTCACACACTAATAAATATTTAGAAAAATAATGATAAAAAATTTCATTTTTCTTTGTCAGGATTTTTGTTGAAAATTCTTAGTTAAGGAATGAGATTGGGGTCTGCAATTGCCTTTGATTGTATTCGAAGAAACCATCGTCTTTACTGGCCCTACTGGTCGCTCATAGATTGGATTAAAAATTTGTTGTTTATTTTTCGCGTTGAATAATGATTTTATCAATTTTTTCCAGGTGTATTAGCGTTGATTTGGGCAGTTGCTTGGCTTCTCCTATTAAGTGACTCACCACTGCAATCCAAAAGGATATCGTTAAAAGAGAAAAACTATCTTCTAACAGCCATAAAGAGTAATCGTGTAAATAAACGTATGAAGGTGAGGTATCAGTATCAAATTGTTGATTTTAAACAACTTATTCCAATTATTTACTTACATTTGTTCATTTTAACTAAAAGTGTAGATATAGCCAATTGTCCGATGTCCATGACGACTCTTTTATGAAGTAACAACACTAGGCCTATATAAAGTAAGAAAAGAACGCCAAATCTTAAAAATTGCTACATTTAATATTTGAAAGTTTTTACATATAGCTGCGAAAAAAAGTTACTACTTACAACATGTCTTTTCTACATTTGACGTTCGTTTCTTGATACATATCGTGTTAACGTGTTTACTTCCTATTGAACTTACTACATATAAGAGTTTCGCAACCGTCTGATTTTTGAAAGAATTGAACAACCTACTAACGAAGTGATGCCGGGTGCTCCGGAAGTTTAAACACCTCCTGTCTAGCTAGATACACCCGTCACGTCCACGTCAATTTTGAAAATAATAGGATCAAAGAACTATGGTTAGTCAAATATAAGTATAAGTTTGGATACAGTTTATACTTTACTAAATATTTCGCTAAATGTTAACTGACCTATAGAAAATGTTTTTATTTTGTATTTATTCTAGACAACGACCATACCATGGAAGAGTATTCTTACGTCTCCTAGAGTGTATGCTATTATTGTTACCCATTTCACTACAGATTGGGCTAACTATCTTATGTTAACTTGCATACCTACCTACATAGATGATGTCTTTAAATTCAAGATAGAGAAGGTACGTGTATAATAGGCAAGCTTTCATGAGTTGCCATGTTTGCAGAGGATTCGAAACATCGTTCAACCGTTTCCGTCGTACCTCACAAGGAACGTTTCCGGCTGATGTCAAGAAACATAAAACATCTAGTAGTGAAATTATCTTTTGAAAATAAAATTTGTCTAACATTAGCAGCATTTCACTAAAATATTATTTTAATCTTGTCTTGCTTGTTGAAGTTGGCGACTTCTATGTTCCAGCGCGTTTTGTAATACACAATGTTAAAGCTTAATATAGATTTTGATTTGAAGCAAAAACGAATCGATGCCTTGATATCCATCTATAGTATGTGTCTTTTAACGTTGTATAAACTTTATTCCTCAAATAACACGTGGGATTTTGTGAGGTACGAAGTAAAGGGTTGAACGTGTTTGGATTGGTTTGGCGGCACTCTAGGAGTTGCGGTTCTTGTTGAAAGTTTATCAATTAAAATTTTTTATATCTCAATATATTACAAAAATACCTGTTGGAAAAGCATTCCTCATGAGTGACACTAGGGGCAAAAATGTAAGATAGATTCAAGCAGTTGAAAATTAATGAATCGAAAGTTCCAAAATTATATGAATGATTTTAAAAACTATCTAAATGGTTCCAAAAACTTTCTACTAGCCCATACTGTCAAGAATGTTTTACTAATGGTTGCTTTTAAGAAATTTTTTGCTTGTAGATTCTTTCAGATACTATCAACAATTTTAAATAATGGTTACTTTCAAAAACTATTACCGGTAAATAGTTTCAAACAGTATATACTCTTAAATAATTTTAACAAATTTCTTGTATTTGTATTCTTAGGAATGTACATAGGTTTAATATCGTCAAGTTATTTTTCAATGTCATCTACACGCAAAAATAATGTATGCAGAAAATTAAATCATTTTTTAAATTTATTATATTTGATTTATTTGTTTATCTTTTTGATTTATTTGTTTCAAAAATTTTTTTTTAAAGAATTTTGATGTTTCTAATTTTTTTTTTTTTTTTTTTTAAAAAAAAAAAAAAAAAAAACTTAATATCAAGATTATTCTAGCAAAAATGTTTTTTATCTTCGGAGCATAAAAATGGACAAACAATTAAGTTGATAATAAACTCGGTCTCAAGTGCGTGCTTATGGATCACAGTGCTTCTCACTGCTTAGGCTCAAATCCCACTCGGGCAGATCCTAGTGTGAGAAATTTTATCAGTTCCTTTGCCAAAAGACAGGGGTTTTATCTGGACACTTAGATTTCCTCCACTATCAAAGATCTGACTTCCTCGATATAGGTAAAAAAAATACTTTATTGGGACTTAAATCACTATTACTCCATTCTTGATTCATTTAGATAAAACCACTACAATCTAAACAATTACTTTCAGCTTTTGTACTCTCACTAGAAAAACAACTGCCCTCTGTGCTGGGAATTTCATACAGTAACATACAGTGACCTAGTATTTTTTTAAAATAGATTTTTTACATTAATGTTTTGCAATTATTTAATTCTTTATTTTTTCTACTAACAATATTGGTAACAATCAAGGGGGACAAATCCATTCATATTACGATTTATCTGTAATAAAAATAACTTGATATCACATATAACTCTGCTTTGTTTGATTCTTAGAAATATTAGTTGCAGGTTAAATTAAATAACCAAAAGGGTTATGGGATTTACCTGCTCATTGATGACATAAGAACAAAAACATTGTTTATCGTAATAAAAACTTAATTAGTTTTTAAAGAACTGTTTTAATGTTGCATCAGTATTTTTGAGTTTTCGTGACGAAACAAGTTTTCTTGTTGAATTCAGGGATTAATTTAATAAACGCCAACGTTCAATACGTTTTGTAAACATGTTCATAATTTGCTTTATATCTGTTCCCTTACGTATTTTTACATTAAACATACATCTTAGATGCTTACGACAACAAAAACTTATTCTTACTTGCGTTAACATGATTTGAACCCATATTAGATTGTTACATGTAGACAGTATATTTTTCAAATTTATTTTTCAGTACAGATTTTTACTTTTTTGTTTTTTGCCAATGGTCGAGTGATTAAAATGTTTGCCTTCAAAAATCACAAAGCGTCTCAATTCTTTGGGATAGACCCTTTTCGCCTGCAAGTGGGAAAGTGTTTTCCTTGCCGTAGAGCCTTTCAATCTTGACCCTAATAGTAGACTTAATGACCTACGACGTTTACCTGCGGCATTGCGACGAGTGAATTAGCATTGGTACAACAAGATCGAAAGTAGTCTATAATTTGTATTAAGATGATCCCTTAAAAATTGCCATATCGAGAAAAGCTAAACATTAATAATGCAGCGTAAAACAGCACTCAACCATAAATAAATTCTTTATTTCTCAGAATGGCTTGATATCGGCTTTACCATATGTACCTCATTGCGCTGTGGCGCTTTCAAGTGGTTGGTTAGCAGACTTTATACATTCTAAAGGTTTAGGTCGAGATGCTACAAGAAAATTATTTAACTCGATTGGTAAGTGTTATTAAAGGAAGCACCGAATATTATTTACTTATATATATATATATTTATGTATTTATGTATTTATTCATTAATTTATCTATCTATCTACTTTTAATTTTTTAATTATTGCTGGCGATATATACAGCAGAATTTTAAATTGCACTAACGTGTTAATCCGAAACTTTAAACCTTTCAACATTTATTCTTTAAACTTATTATTTCCACCGATTATTATTGCTGGCGATATATACAGCAGAATTTTAAATTGTACTAACGTGTTTATCCGAAACTTTAAACCTTTCAACATTTATTCTTTAAACTTATTATTTCCACCGATAGCCGGGTTTTTAAACTTTGAATTCTATCAATATCAATTTACGTGAACCCAAATAAGTCCATTTATCTTTCAATTTTGTTAAGCCCAGGTTGCTATTGACGCTAAAGTTATGTACATGTTCTTGCGATTAATACCAGATTCCACGTGCTTTGAACTAGTCTTCAAACATGTTTAGTATTTGAGAAATAGGATGAGTTAAGTCAATTAAAACCTTTTTATTTCGAAAAACATAAATTCCAAAGTTCAAACTATGCACATTAAAAAATGACCCTATATGCTGTCTATGGAAAATTTTCCCAATTTTTAGAAACTCTTTATATATATATATATTCTGCCTTTTCACTTGAAACGCAAACTACAAAACAGGTAGCGCAATTTGGGTTGACATGAGTTTTAGCTGAGAAACATAAAAACATATAAATAAAACACAAACGTACTAGTTCATGTCCAAATTACAACCCCCAAAACAAAGTAAAAACATTGAAAACTGGCAAATTTAGTTAAACACTTGAACGTCAATAGAGGAACTGAGGCCGAGGCCTGGTGCTCCAGAAGGGAAATCACCTTCTTTCTAGCTAACTACACCCGTCATGTTCAAATGAGAATGAAAACAACAAGGAACTACGGTAAGTATAATCTATCCAGTTTAAGTATGGAAAAAATGACTCCATACTTATCAACAATATTGTAATAATAGCCATAAAAATTGTAAGGGCATTGATTAGCCTAGGCTTGCAATATCATTAATTCAACACAGTTTGCTTCGTTGTAGAGGAAACAATCTCTACTTAACTTTTAACTGTGAATACACAATACGCAGGAGAAGCAGGGATATTACTGCAAAGTAACGGAAAGCTGACAATAGGAAAATTGAAACACGTTTGTCGTATAGCTACAGATATTACCTTTTGTGTGTGTTATAACTGAGGTATAAGTCCCAATATAAAGCAGAATATTCAGAATCCGTTGTGTCTTTTATTTTAATCTCACTTGGATAGATGGCATTCACATATTCTCCAATTTTGAGATTATTTAGAGATAGAACGTCATTAAATATCTTTATGTGTAGTTGAATGGTTTAGCGACAGTCTTCTCTCCAGATTTGACAAGGTTCTGTTAAAAAAAACCTTATTCATATGAATAAAAAACAAAAACAAATCAGCAAGCAAAAGTGAACAGTTTGTGCCCATGGATTTACAATGGTTTGTTGGAAAATCATAACATATACAACAATAATTGTCTATCAAACCTCTTACATTTTGTTGATTGCATCTTCAGTATAGTAAGTATGAAGGAGAGTGGTAAAAAGAGTAAAAAAAAAAATCAAAAGTTTTTTTTTTTACTTTTTACCGAAGAAAAAGTATTAGAAACAAGATGGTACAGTAGTTCTTTAGAACTTGTAGAGAATCCACATTTGGTTGATGCCAGATGTAGAATAGACTTTTTCTGAAAAAGTCTGCAGGCAATCTTTGATGACTGTCAAAATTTATGATAGAATTACTGATAATGATTTAGTGGTACCTGTAGACCTGTAGAAGAACCTGATATAATCTTTAGTTTTGGAATCCAACACAAGTAAAGAAGGCCAAATTCTTCCTGATTTAAATTGAAAACCGAAACCGAAAGACTCGAAGACTGGAAAAAACTTAATCTTTGGTCAAATTAGTTTTGCTATAAGTAGGATTTCTAATATACTATCTAAACCAGGCTCCTTAATAAGACATTAAACCCAGAACTTCATACAAACGAAAAGTGTTGTTAGAAGCTTTATCAGCTGGGACAACAACATACTTGTTATGTATTTCGTATGGATTGCAGAAATATCATGGTTCCTGAACACTTCAGAAGGTTTAGTACCCATACACCCTTAAAGTTTGGCCATTCTTATCTTTATGAAATTTCTAATAGTCCTTATCCAGTCGAATAGGGTATAAAGCTCCACGTCTTCTAATTTTGCCCAACATCTATCATTTTAAGCTATGTTAGGTTTATTTATTTTTTTTAAATTTGTTTTTTTATTCCAATTTTGTAGTATAAGTATTATGTAGGGTGCCTAACTATCCCACTAGGAATCTGTTGTGTTTATCCCTGCTGGTGGTCTTGATTATCAATGATAACTAACGAATTAAATCTGGAAACACCATGCTTTATTTGCAACCATAAAACAACTAACATTCCATAATACCCCTTAAAGGCGGTAATTCACTGCATGTATACATAAACGTACCATATGTATATCTGTACCGGGTAAGTATTTATCAATATGCTACAGAATCCAGTAATGTCTTACCATCAGACTATATTCAAAAGTTTATTACAGCAAAGATTATACCAGCGTTGTTACTGATTGGACTTGGGTATGTAGACTGTACATCTCCAATCACAGCTGTGACAATAATGACCGTCAGTATTGCCTTCAGAGGGTTCCGTTTTGCCGGATATATAGTAAATGCGGTGGATATTGCCCCGACGTATGCGGGATTTATCTTCGGAATTTCCAATACAGCTGGTGCATTTGCTGGATTTCTAGCCACATTTACTGTGTCTTACTTTACAACAAACGTGAGTAATGTAAAATTCGGGATTTTTCAGTAATTAGCTGACGTATTTTCTCAAACTTGGATCTACTGATTTGGATCCGAGTGGGAGAGAGTGGGGTTAAGTAATGATGCTTGACGCTCCATGCAAGATCCTTTAACTTATATCGATGCTGTCAGTTTGGGGTTGTTGTAAAAACCTGAGTGCCAATCGAAAAGCACTGACCTTCGGCAATCGAAATGACAAATTTTCTACCCGATTAGTATTCAAACCTGTTTGTTAGTGGAATTCAGATCTGTTATTTCGCGCCTTAGAAACAGGTTACAATATTTCAAGAATATTTTAATAAACGCATGGTCAGAAAAAGTTCAGATAACGAGGCAACAACAGCTTACCAACTATAGTATTATTATCTAGATAGTATGATCTCTATTTACTCCGATGCACTTAATCCACTTTTTATCAGAATCGACTTAGCCATAGACATCCGAATATGTTTATGAAAATTTTGTTAACACTTTCATGTAACTAACCTCACTCCCTAATCACTAGTTTGTCATCAGTCTCTTCTGAGTAGAAACAGCAAATTTTATAATCAACAAGCTTAAATTAGCAAAGGTGTTCCTGCAATATACTGCGTCTACATCCGATTACTGTGTTGACTTCGGTTTTAAAAATGCATTAGGTAGCATTTTTCTTCAAAACTTTTTTTACACAATGCCCGATAGCGATTTGACTAAAATCAAGAGTAATCACTAATTTTGAATCTAGTCGGGGATGTTTAAAATGTTGAATGGCTAATAAAACCTTCCAAACCTTTTCAAAAAAGTTCAGCTCTGAAATAAATGTAAATCTATGTGGTGAGAGGCTCCATGATTTGTAAGCTGGCGTGTAAAACCACTCGGCCTACAAGGGTTGTCATGACCAATATAAACCAACGTCATGAAACAGCTTTAATTAAATGGAAACGGTTACAATGACATGATGTTATTTTTGAAGCTGAATTGTTCTATCCGTATTAGTCAACAAACATTTAGGTTCTGATGCTTTTTTATAAGATTTGTATGGTTTAAAAAATATATGCTTTGAGGAAAAAGAAAATGGTAGTAGTGTTTTATTCATTAGCAATTATTTTTCAAAATTATTCTTAATTTAGTTTTTCACGTGAATATAAGGGTTCTGAATAGTAACTTCTAAGGAAAATCCTTCAGCTTAATATCTTGTTATTTTAAAGATTTTGTCAACCAGGTCAGCCTTCAAAAAATATAACGTGCAAGTTGGTTCGTACCCAGTCGACTGCAAGTGAGAAAAGTCGTCTTAAATATCCTGATCGCTTGTCTCTAGTTAGTTCGTTAATTGTGTAATGAATTTAGTTAGCTACACTTTGCATAAATATCATTGTGATCTATAAAAATAAGTAGTCACGGGTCCAAACATTTCAGAAATCTTACACATATATCCACATTCTTAATTAACTTCCATTTAAGTCTCGTCGCAGAAAGCTTAAAAATTGTTTGTGAAATGTAAAATGTCATTTAACAAACTAACTTGTAAAAATTTTAAAACAGAAAGAAGAGAAAATAAAAGAATAGAAAGAAAAGAAATTCAGTGCAAGTATGGTGTTCTTTTGTTTTTAGGCACTGAGAGAAGAATGGCAGATTGTGTTTTACGTCACTGCAGGGATGGAATGTTTTGGCGCCATTTTTTTTGTTCTCTTCGCTAGATCAGATATACAGCCATGGGCTACACAAAACAACGAAAAAATAATTTATAAAGCGGATGCGTCGGCAAAAAAATACTGAATTCCTTTTTTTGGAAATGAAAACAGGAACGATAATTGTCTTCTTGTTTCTAATGGAAATTTTTAAAAGACTGAAAATGATTGAAGACGAAAAGTTTAAGAATATCACAAGATTCCAAACTTTTTAACTGACCCATAGAATTATAATGTTGGTATTTACATAAACTGGGATATGTATCAGTGTCCATCAACAAAAATATGATACTGGAAAGGACAATAAGATTAAAAGTATGAGAAATATACCGGATCGTACAAGATCTTACAGATTAGCGACTTTCGTAACTGTATGTTCATTCAAGTAGGAGCTGTGGCCCTGAAATATTCATTTTTTCGCAAATTTAGTTGTTTTTGTGACAATTTGCAAACTTTTACAGAAAAATATGAACAATAAATTATGTTCAACATGACAAGATCCAACAAGGTAGCAAGTTTCGTTACTATATAATTATGTAGGTAGGAGTTGTTGCCCCTGACACATTTATTCATTTATTTTTCTGCACAAATTTTATGAATTTGGTTATATGCAATATACAAAATACAAACAGTTTTTTTTCTGATCTAAATTTCATTTAGCCATTATTTTTTAGGTCAATTTGGCTTCTTGGTGTTGTTGTTATTGTAATTTTTTTCATTTCTTGATATGTTTCTGTATTCTCTGGTCAGGTGATTCTATTCATGTTGGATCTTGACATTGTTATTTTAATTTCAATTAATAATTTTAATTTTTACATGGTTACTTGCAATTCTTTTTAACTTTTCTTTAGCTTAAACAATCGTTTTAAAAACAAGAGACAAAATTGATAGTATAAAGTATGAAATGATATCTATGTGGGAGGGTAAAGGAGATTTTATTTGCCTTCTATTTCTTTCAAATAGCAATATCTTGTAAAATAATGTGATTTGTATCCTTTTTTCATTACAAAAAATATACTAGTTCTTTAATTTATGCAAATTTAAATTGTTCTGCCTAAAGATATTGACTGTTTTACATTTTGTAAAAACCGTGTTAGAAAAGTGAAATGTTTCTTTTTTGTTTCAAGCGAGCAAAAATGAAATATTTTTATTATATAAATACGGAGCCCGTACGTTGACGTGTGAAAAAAAATGTTATTTCGTAACTTTGAAATAATTTGTTTTAGTTTTTTAAGTCAAAAGTTAATTTCGTATTTTTAATTACAACTCGAATTTTCGAAATTCTGTTGTCGCAATAGTTATTATGTTTTTTGCCAGGGAAAATATGTACAGTGACGGCATAAAGCACCATCACAAAGATGCAAAGGGAACCGTTTTCTTGCAATACAAACAATGATTCTGTTTCTACTACAGTTTACACCGCTCTCGGTATATTACAAATATCCATAATACGTTACTATCCATAAAACCTGAAGAAGTTCTGTCTTGAAAATACGAATTAAATACATGTACAGTTATTGCAAATATTCGAAATAGCTACACGTATTATTTCGATAATGCGAATTTACTATTGGAAATGTACAGATTACTATTTCCAAAATACGAAATCCTTTTTTTTTAAAATACGAAGTACTGAATCGAAAATAAGAAATAGGTTTATCACACAGGTCACCTTACGGGCTTCGTTAATTCTGGTTTTTAGTAAGTCATTTATTGGAGGTAACTCAAATCTAGTTCGTTAGTATATACATTTCATTATTTATCGAAACTTGATTGTCATCGTCAACTTTCAGTAAATATGTTGAGGGCTATACTAATATAAAGACACTATATACATTGTAGTGTGCTGACATCTACTGAGTTTGTCATCATCAGCCTTCAGTTAATTTTGAGGTCTGTACTAATTTACAGTATATAATTTGCTGTCATCATCAACCTTTAGTAAATGTGTTGAGGGTATATGAATTTTAATATATCACCATAACAATTAACTTTGATTATTTTCAAAGACATACCTTGTCGATAATTATGTTATAACTTTCTTAATAATATTCCCTGAGGGGAAAATCCATTTTAAAATAACACTATAACGTCAGGTCAATGTCAATATCTCGGCTATACAGCCTTTATCAACACAATAATATTTTAGAACTCTACATGATTCAGTTCACTGGCACAAATTAACTGAAATTTAACATTTCTTGAATGATTGTGCTAGTGAACTAAATTACATAGAGTTCTAAATTATTAGTGTCTTGATAAAGGCTGTATAGCCTAAATATTGACATAGAGCTGACGTTATAGTGTTGTTTCATAATTATGTTGTTTTTGACTCGAGAAAAATTAACTTAGATAAGTATATAACTAAACATAAATTAACCTATTTTAAAATTGCTATTTTAAGTGAGTCGTTAAAAAATGTATTTTAGTTAAATAAAGCGAGTATAGCAAAAGTACGGGTTCATCAATCTTCGCTACCTTTTACCTAATCGGCATTTAATTTTAGAATTTCCAAAAGAAACTATTAATATAATACAAATGAATTTCAGGAATATTTTTCTTTTTTCACGTAAAAGATTTTATATTATCGTATGTTTCTTCAAAATGAAAGATGACTTTAAGCTTGGAGGTAATTTGAGAAAAAACTAAACAGATAGTATAACATAAATCACTACTCTTTCTTGCTTTTTACTTTTTTTTTTTTTTGTTGTCACGGTCACAAAAATCTTTTAAAATTCTGGCAAAATCAATAGCAATTTGTTTTATTTAACATGCACGTTTTCAGACTGATGCCTAGACAGTATCGAAATTGCGTTTTTCCTAGAAAATCTCGTTTTGTGTATATTTTCATGATTTTTATTGCCTTGGTAACAAAAATAGAACTGAAAATAGTTTCAAACTTTTCTAAGTTATGTAAAACGTAACATAAACAATGGTCCCCTTTTTCATTGCAATAATTGAATATAAATATAACATAAATACCTGTTAAATTTTAATGTGACATATGTGCATATTTCGAAACAGTGACACTAGGGGCCGAAAAGTTTGATATATAATAAACATTAGCCAAATAGTTGAAAAAATAAATCTAAAGTTTCAAGATTATATAAATTCAAATCCAGCTAAGACATTGCTTTGCATGAGGGAACAATCCTTAGTTTTTAATAAATATAAAAGATAAATTTATGTCAAAAATGAAAGAAAAATCACAATTGGTAAAAACTGAAAATTTGTAATAGTTTTCTTCGTTGGAAAAATAATTTGCAATAGAAAACATAAATTCTACGACACTTAAGAATCAATAGCGTATCAAATTTTTCGGTCTTAGTGTCACTGATGAGGAATAAATTTCCGAAATGCGTACATCTGGCACATCAAAATTTAACTGGTATTTGTATTATATATTTACTACCCCTGAGCGGGTACCGCTGCTGGTGAAGTAAAACTCCCAGAAGGTATCCATAACTCAGTAGACAGTATTTTGTGCTGTCAGAAAATGTACCATTTAGCAAAATTTTCAGTCGTCTAAAATTTGAAATTAATTTAAAACTAAGGTTTGTTCCCTCATGCACAGCATTCCTTAGCTGGATTTGGATTTATATAATTTTGAAACTTAAGATTCAAATTTTAACTGTTTGGCTTATATTTTGTATGTATCAAATTTTTCGGTCTAAGTGTCACTGATAAGGAATGAATTTTCGAAATGTGCACATCTGGCACATCAAAATTTAACTGGTATTTGTTTTATATATTTACTATCAATTCAGAAATCAAAAGGGAAGAGGCAAACCTGACACTTGAACGTATATTTCATTGTAAAGATTAACAACACAGCACCGGATGTGTGCAGTTAATGAACATCAAAAATTAAGACGGAGATGATTGTTCTGAAACAGGTAAGATTGGAAATGAATTCAAGAATTAATAGTAGATTTGTATGATTCAAATGATTATAAGTGCATGTAAAGCAACGTGTACATGTTGATGCATTCTGGAATAACCACTTACACGGTCATACAATATTCGATTACAGAAATATCCATAGTGTGAAGAGCTTTACATTGGCTTCCATCGACTTAAAAAATCAAATACTCGATATCCTATTTATGGATTCGTCCACAGATTTTTTTCTGCTGCTTCACAAAAAAAATGCACATATAGAAGTATTATTCTGTAAGTTTTAGCTCCATTGACTTCAGCTAATTTTACTTGGTTTACCATAAATTTCAGTATCTACTTATTAAAAATTATATGTTCTGAGTCTGTTCTTCTCGCATCAAAGAGTGAAAATCGATCCCTCTATAATTCACTAACTTTTAGAACTGCGTACATCTATTATATATGTAAATTCAGATTTTGATAAATTATGATTGCCTAGTTACATTAATATTAAAGGCAATACAAAAACTCGTTTTCCTGCCAAAGAAGCATTATGTTAACCAATGGCTTCTTGTTTAATTCCTCATACTAATTTTAAACATTGGTATATATTTAAATCAATGATAATTGGCCATATCATTTGGTTAGCCAAGAACATAACAAGCTAAATTTAATTCAGTCCTTGCCTGGGACTTATATTGTTTGTATAATGTTATATCACGGCAAACGACAATTTTCATTCTTAAACTTAGCACTGGATTTGCAATATTTAGTCATTCAGTCAGTTTTCACCTAAATGCTTAAACTTTCACTTTACTGTGCCTATGACAACCTCAACATATTCTGCAAGAAAATTACTAAAAGGATAAAAACGAAGTGTATCTCATATCTTTACTTTTTTTTAGCTGTTATTAAATTGTGGTAACTAGTGAATATATTAAAAATAAGTTCAAAAATTAATCATCAATGCTATGTATTTTTGGAATGATATCCAAAAAATGAGGTTCACACTCATCCGTCTATAGTTCATTAAAGGCATTATCGGTGTTATGATAATGTGAATATTGTGTGCATATTTGACGTTTTATATAGTATATGTCATTAGACCCTAATCCCTACATGTCAAAAAGCTTAAACATTTTTGACAGAGGATCAAACTATGGTCATATTATTGAATAAAACATTAGTCACTTGCAGAAGTTCTTTAGATTTCCAGGCATTCCGGTTTCCTATGCTATTCTTCAACTTACTATCTCGACACAAGTGACATACTCTTGAGATGGGTATAAAACTTCATACATCCACATCTTGCCTTAAAGTTTGAAAACTAGTACATCAAAACTTTGATTTGTCTCATTCAGATCTTACATTAAATATTAAAATATAATCGATGGTATTGATATAGAGAAATCAACTGTTCCGAGTCGAAACCTATGCAAGAGAGTCCATATTATTAGCTTGGTCTTTGTATCTTGGTTTTTGAAAATAGAATTTATATATTGTTATTTAAAAAAAAAGAAATAAAGACAGAAATGAAAAAGTTTCAGTATTTCAGAGGAGTTACTTACAAACAGAAGATGTTAAACTTGTGATCAGACCTCTAAGGTAAAATTGCTCCCTCAAGTGATATACTTGACAACTTTACAAGGTCTTTTTTAACACTAGTCTGTCATTACTTAATTAAAAATTAAGTTTTAAAAGTACCATTTTAACGACTCCTTTAAGTATTTTTTTGAGAAAACATCTTTCTTTAAGTAATACAAATTCGTGAATTTTATTTTTCATTTTGTCAACATATCTTACGCTAACTTTTTTCTTCATTTTCTTCTTTTCGCTGACAGAATACGTATACATATTACATAGCAAAATTGTCAGCCACCTGAATTTTTGAAACATATTAAAAACAAAAGTTTGTTCCCTGGTGGAAATCAATTCTTAGCTGGATTAAGTTACCGCTGCCGGTTAAGTAAAACTCCCCAAGGGATATCCTAACTCAGTACTTTGTGCTGATTAAAATTGTATACCATACAGCAAAACTTTTAATAGTTTTATTTTTAAAAACATGTTTAAAACAAAGCTTCCATCATGAAAAGCATTCCTTAACTGAATTTGGGTTTATATCTTTTTGGAACTTTAAATTTATTTTTTAATTTTGACTCATATTTTCATATTTAGTTTCATTAAGGGGGAATAGTTTTCTGCACATATAGTACATCAAAATTTAGCAAGTACTTTTGTTAGATATTTACGTATGTTCACACACACACACACACACACACACACACACACACACACACACACACACACTATATATATATATATTATGTGTGTAGTTATATATTAAACATATCGCACATATCAATCAATTGCATTGATTTCAAGAAAATTATGGTTAAGCCAGTCATTTAAAAATTCATCGCTTTTTCGTGATTAAAGAGATATTTGTTTTTGTTTGATTTTATATGAAGCATAATGAATGATGTGTAGTATTAAAATGATTCGAATTCCATAACGAATGATAACCATATTTACAAAGCAAATAATTAAACAATGTTGCAATGTTGATGAAATCAAAGGGTGCTGATAATTAATACATCACAAGAATGATTTTCTTTCATGATTTATATTGCAATTGTTTGATTTTAAAATCAATAAGAGAAATTAAACAGATATTATCAGAATTGTTGACGAAAATGCGTTTTGTTATAATAATGATAAAACATGTTTGATGTATAAACTGATACATTACGGATTTTATTGTAATATACAATCAAAATTTGTTTAATTATTAAAAGGTTCTGAATAAAGAGTTTAGTGGGATGTGTACAAAACTTAATCAATGCCTTTATTTAACTTCTGATTGTTTTCCAACAAGTAGCTGTGGGAAAACTAACACCGCAGTAAAGGTGAAATTACAAGAGACCAAAAAGAAATAAAGTTAACATGTGTGTTATTGTTTTTTGATTTAATGATTATCCCCGTAAAATAAAATAGAGGCATGTTAAAGAGCTTAATAGTCTTTGTCACAATATTTGATTCTAAACCATAACAATGGCTCAAACAAGGACTGTGTGTTTGTTTTATTTAAAAAATTCAGATTTACAAATAACTTCCTAGTAATTGCGTTTTCTGAAAATTGTCTATGTCACCTTTATTTTTTTGAGGAAAAAATGATAGAACAGAATGATTAAAACCTCCATTGAAATATGGACATGGAAAAATGTATAATTTTGAATTAATACAATTCCAAAATGATTGCAATAAAAGCAATTTAAATCCCTGAAATACTGTTATGTCAGATAATTCTACAAATATGTTAAGTATTCTGACCTGATTATTCAAGAAAGAGCTCAACAAGGCTAAACCCTACATCTTTCTTCACTTTCATCATATATTTTATCAAAAACATTTATCCATTCTAAACATCAGTTCTTTGTTCAGCAATAGATCTAGTTGGTATATTAAGGATTAAGGATAATAATTAGCTGAATAAGCTCTACTGCCTTAACTAAATGAGCATGTTATGGCATGTATGTCCATGATTTGTATCTACTCCTTTGAATCTACCGAACAAATTTGAACCAGAATGGCGATGGAAGGTTCTAGCCTGATGAATAAAAACTGTTTCCGTAATATCTTTACTAATTTCAAGGAGGCCGCCCTCAGTATCAAAGAAAAAACCATAGGCATCATACATTTATTTATAGACCTGTTTTGTTAAAATATAGAAAATATATATAGAAGTAGATGTGTGATCTTTTAAAATATTTAATATATTGTTCATTTAGAGAATTTTACTGCCTTCATCACAATATTGTTGATAAGTATGGAGTCACTGTGTCCAAACTTAAAAATACTGAAAGATATATTTGAATTACCATAATTCCTTGTTTTTTCATTCTCAAATTTAGACTTTGCACGTAAAGTTTGTATCTAGATAGACAGTAGATGCTTACACTTCCGGAGCACCAAGACTTACCTCTTAATGAAAGTTCACGTGTATAATAAATTGGCCAGTTTTCAAAGTTTTTATTAATTATTTTTTTTATGATTGTAAGTCGGACTGGTATAGTCGTGTTTTATTTATTCTTTATGTATAAGATCTTAACTTAGCCGATTCTTTAAAAGTTTTTTTCCTCTGAATTTACTAAACCAAATGCAACCAAACGAGGTAAGGAAAGAAAACCCATAGTTTCTACAGATAAAGAATTGTATCTGTCCTTTCGTCTTAAAACCAAGACGACTGCCCAAAATATAAGTAGAGTAAACGTAAAATAGTAATTACACATTTACAAATGAAATAGCGATATTATTATCAGTAAATGTTTTGATAAAAATTAGCCAAATGAAACATAATTTGGTAAAGGGAACCTTGGTTGATGCAGCTTATTGTTTTTCTCATTTTTTAAGTCGAATACAATTTTAATGAAATAAAACAAACATACCAGTCCTTGTCCATATCACAATCCCAAAAACAAATAAAAACTTTGCAAACTGGCAAACTATGTTATACACGTGAACTTCCATCAAGGAAGTGAGGCCGGGTGCTCCAGAAGGGTAAGCACCTCCTGTCTAGCTAGCTACACCCGTCACGTGCAAGTCAATTTTAAGAATGAAAGGAACAAAGAACTATGGTAAGTCAAATATATCCACAATAAGTTGGGATACAGTGACTACATACTTATCAACAATATTGTGATGACGGCCATAAAACTTTTTAAGGGCTCTGATTAGCCTAGGCTTGCAATATCCTTGTGTCAACAATTTAATTGTAAGTAATTTGCTTCGTTGCAGAAAGTTCCCATAGTTGGAACAAGCTCTACCGTACCGTATAAACTGTGAAACATATACACCATACGCAGGAGAAGCAGGGATATTACTGCAAAGAAACGGAAAGTTGACAATAAAAAATTGAAGTCATCACGTTTGTCATATAGCTTCAGATGTAACCTTTCATGGGTGTCATAATTTAGGTATAAGTCCAAATATGAAGCAAAACATGAAGAATCTGTCGTTTTTTTTTATTTCAATCTCACTTAGATAGATGACATTCATATATTCTCCAAATTTATGATTATTTAGAGAAAGAACGTCATCTATATATCTGTATGTGTAGTTGAATGATTTAGCGACAGTCTTTTTTCTAGATTTGACAAGGTTCTGTAAAAATTCTGATTCATATGAATAAAGAAACAAATCAGCAAGCAAAGGTGCACAGTTTGTGCACATTGGTATACCGATTGCTTGTTGAAAGATAATATTGCCAAACACAACAAAATGTTGTCTATCAAAAACGCTAACATTTTTTTGATGGTTTCTTCAGTATATTTTTGTTTGCAGTCTGTATGGTGTTTTACACAACAACCAGAATCCCTGTTGAGCTCTAGATATTTATATCTTGGTTTACCTTTTTTGTTAAAGAATGAAAAGTGAATGATTTGTTTTAGACGTTCTTTAAATTTAACATGATGGATAGTGGTGTAAAGGGTAGTAAAATCAAATGTTTTTATACTTTTTACCGAAGATAGAGTATTAGAAACAAAATGGTCAAGTAGTTCTTTAGAAATTTTGAGAATCCACATTTGGTTGATGTCAGATGTAGAATAGACTTTATCTGAATAAGTCTTAAGGCCATCTTTGACGACTGTCAAAATTTGTTGTAGAATTACTGATAATGATTGATTAGTACATTTAGAGGAACCTACTATATATCTTTCCTTGTATTGATTTTTGTGAAGTTTTGGAATCCAATACAAGTGAGGCAGGTCAAGTTCTTCCTGATACCAAAAGACTCAAGGACTCCCTTATAATTGGAAAGAACTTCATCTTTGGTAGAATTAATTTTGGTATAAGTAGGATTCTCCGATAGACTTTCTAAACCAAGCTTTTTAATAAGACATTAACGATTATTTATTTGTTTATTCTATTCCTTTTAATGTTTTATCTACATATAATCTATATTTACCGATTAATAGTGTAATTTCCATTTGTCTTTTTCTACAAGATATTAATTAAAATATTTTAGTATTATAAAAAAAATATTTGTTTTTTTAAGCTTTTATAGATATCCTTAAAATAATAAGGCGAGATGTAAACGTTTGAAGACATCATACATTTATACCATATGTATAAAGACAGGTAAAATATACTTATTGATGTTATTAATGACGTGGAATTAATAATTCCACGTGTGTGTGTGTGTGTGTGTGTGTGTGTGTGTGTGTGTGTGTGTGTGTGTGAAATCATAGATATATAGGTGTGTGTGTGTGTGTGTGTGTGTGTGTGAATGTGTGATAATATATATATATATATATATATATATATATATATATATATATATATATATATATATATGAAATTAATAAGTCAATTTGATATATCAATGAAATTAAACAGAAACAAATTTCAATTTCTACAGACATATTTCATTTTTATTTAAATGCAATGGCTAAAATCGTTATACCAACTTCACAATAAATCAGTATTTCGTTTGGCCATCCCTTGATTTATACAGCTCAGGGATTCTCCTTGCCAAGCTTCTATTAAGACTCCTAAGGTAAGTTCTATCGATATTGTTCCAATGAAAACTAACAAACCTCCACAGTCCGACAGTATATCTTCGTGCATCTCGGGCTACTCTTTCACCGATGCAGTCTCAAACGTTTTCAATCGGAGACATATCAGGGGAACTCGGAGGCAAATTAAGAACTCTAACTCCTTTGTTTTACAAGAACAATAGGATTTTCCTTGGCGAATTGCAAGGGGCTTTGTCCTTCTGAAAAATCTTTTCGTTATGAGGAACATTTACAAAGAACTTGAACTCTTTTTAAGATACCTGCCCTATAGGGCGAGAAAATGTCCCATACGTGCAACTTGTTGAAGGTGCTTCACATCATACTTCAATGCATTGCATCTTTGGATGTACTTATGCGGATAACGCCAAACTCTGATTTTTTTCTGACTGATGTTAGCTTTAAAAACATATTCGTCTGTATAAAAAAAATCTTCTTCAAAAATAATAGGTTTTGGATATATGATCCCTTGCCCAAGAGAAACTTTTTATTATTATTATAATTATTATTGTAAGCAATTGTTTCCTCACTGGTACATAGCTACCTAAACCTTGCTGATAGAGACTATTCTGGATTTTCTCTCTAGTAAATGTATTAAAACCCAAAGTATACTTAAAAATGACTTTCTTGTTCATTTTACCTCGTAGTCTTTTAGTCTTTTCTTTGTATTCTGTATACAAAACTTTCCTCATCACGGCTAACTGAACGGTCGTGCACCGCAGACGCATTGATGTTCTCCTAGTTTTTTATTTTTATTAGTGTTTTAAAAATTTCGTTTATTTTTATGTTTCTAAAACTATATATATATATATATATATATATATATATATATATATATATACAACAAAACAAATACTTCTCTTAGGAATATTTTATCTGCTAAAACTAATTTGACTTATTGTAAGTTTTTCAACTTCTGAAAATTTTTTGAAATACGTGAGTGAAACAAATTATTTCACGGAAAATTTTAACAAATCTGGACCTAATTACTACCCATTTAAATATATGTTGTACTATGATAAAATCATGCTTTTATTCATTTATTATTCAGTTCTTGGTACAGAACACTCAAATAAGTTAGTACCACTATATATAACAAATACCTGCTGAATTTTGATGTGCCATATGTGCACATTTCGGAAATTCATTCCTCATCTGTGACACTAGGGGCCAAAAAGTTTGATAGATAAAAAACATAAGCTAAACAGTTAAAAAATAATGTTCCAAAGTTCCAAAAATCCAAATGCAGCTCAGGAATGCTTTGCATGAGGGAACAGACCTTAGTTTTAAAAGAATTTTAAAACAAATTTAGACAGCTGAAAATTTTGCTGAATGGTATATTTTTTGACAACACAAAGTACAGCCTACTGAGTTATGGATACCCTCGGGGAGTTTTACTCCACCAGCAGCGGTCACCCGCTCAGGGGTGGGAAATACATGTGTATATAACAAATACCTGCTGAATTTTTATGCGCCATATGTGTAATTTCATCACTATGGTATCTCATTTGGTAGGGTGCTTGCTTTCTAAGTGGAAGGTCGAGGTTTCAAACCCCGACCGGGTCTGACCCAGAACTTGAAATTGGGTTATGACTGTTCTTTTGCTAAGCATTCGGTATTACGAAATGAAAGTCATTGTTTTTTTTTATGTGAACTTTAAATAAACGAGGTTCCGTATCACAGTAGTCGTGGAACGATAAAGAACCCTTCTGCATAATGCCTATCAACGCAACGTACAGGCAAAATTTCTGCACTTTTCGCCTATAGCTGGCGACGTCTCGATATAAGTGAAATATTATTGACTGGGACGTTAAACACCATAACTCATCACAAATTCATTTATTTTTGGCTTAGCATAGAATAAATAATATTTCCAGAGATTCATCATTGGGTTCAGATCAGGGCTTTGTTGTTGCAACTTTATTGTCTGAAATAAATGACGGTTTTTCCTTCGCATTGAAATGCAAATCATAAGCTGCAATTTTAGTTTTTTAAATTTTATCATCTTCATTTCTTTGTTTGTGATTTTTTTAATTTGAATGGTTTTTTAAAACAATTATTTGCTTTCATTTCAGTTTTAAATACAAATGTTCATGGTTTTTAACGGTGAAAAATTAAAAGATAATTAAGAAAAAAATGTTTAATTTTTGTTAAATATGAAAAAAAATTAAATTGAAAAAGATTCGAAATATATTTTCTTTACTTTAAACATGCAATCGCATCATTGTTGTATTTGCATCACAACAGTTTTATTTTTTTTTAAATCGATGACGTAGTACTGCTTATTTGTTACTGGACACGACATAATCGACATCGCATTCTAAATTCATTGCATGTAAATAGATAAATCCATATGTTTAACAAAGAACAAGTTTGAATTGATATCAAATATGGCGTTTCCCTCGTATGTCTTCAGTAAAGAACAAAATGGACCATTAAATGAGAGTTTTAAACATATCATATAGATGGTTGGCGGAATATCTGACAACAGGAATATAACAACAACTGTTATTACCATTATGGTAGTACGCCTCGTGGTCGCAATAATTTGGCTGTTTTTCAGGTGATCTTTAAAAGACATCCAAGTTCTCCATAAATTGATTGTTATTCCCGTGGCCGTTACAAACAAAATAAGTACACCAGAGAAAATGACAACTGTGTCTACAAATAGACTATATTCTATTGTAAATTTCAAGTCTCCTGTAGAGAAAATGGCATATTCCAAAATTCACGTATTCGAATGAAGTGAACAGTTACTTATGGGAACAATCTCCATTGAATTGCTGGAATAATATATTATAAATGTGTTGTTTGTTATTTTGATATTCTCTATCGGTTCCAGTGACGGGTTAATGTTTTTACATATACTACTATAAACGGTATGTACGCTGCCATGCCTATTACATATGCTACTGCAATAGCACTAGCCGTTCACTTCAGAATAAAGGGCCGCGAAATGGAAATTGAACCACAAAAAATCTCTGCATGGCCAAAACTAAATTAAGTACAATCGACGATAAGTGAAACACAGACATAAATAAAGAAATAAACATAAATTTACAGATCGGATATGGCAGGTATTGACCAGGGTATAAATTATAAACTAATCCATACATAATACCAGCAACTGTCCCTTGTAAAACGTCAGTTATGGATATCCAGGACAACAAAACAGTTGTGCAAGACTTTTTACATTTTACGCAAAATGTGTAAACGATGAGTGCATTTGAAATCAAAGACACAGTAGATATGACAGGTAATATTAATTTACCAATTATGTCGCCACTTTGTAGGACACATTAAGATTCATTTTCTAGCAATTTAACTTCAAAAATAAAGTAACAATTTACTACTATTAAATACTGATTACCTTAATCAACGGTACTTCAACGTCACCACTATCTTATTTAATATGGATGAAAACCTGATTATGCAATAAAAATGTACCCAAAAATCCTGATTTCTGTGATACTGATTGACTTGAATGTACTGATCATCAAATTAGAGATACTGACACATTTAGATGTTCAACGTAAAGCCACAGTCTGTAAATATATTTGAAATGATGAAATAATTTACACAAAAATAATCATTATCATCAAAAGCCAGAGGTATTCCAGTTAAAAATTGTTTGACGCATTAAATCTGGTTTTCTAATCAGTGCTGTAAAATGGAAAAACAAATAATTTTTCTAAAATGGATGGTATTTACACTTGTGAACAGAAAGATGGAAACTATTTCATGTAATATTATTAAAACCAGACATTCCACTTTTCCTATTTCATTGAATGGTTTAATTTGATATTGAAAATATGATGTTAAAAGTATATATATAAAGTAATTTTTTCAGCTTCAACGTTTTTACATATTTGTATTACTAGAGACGCCTAAGGAATTTTGTTCCCAAATGTCGGTCGATATGCTATAAATGATTCAACATACAAACACTAAAAAATCCTATGAAAATGATTTCATTTTCAATAAAACTGAAAGTTTGATATTTAGTTTGAATCTAATACTGACATTGGCAAATCCTTTCGGGTTAAAGCTTTCCAGTTGGTAGAAATGTTTACCTAAAGTCACAAAGCGTATCAGTATGAGTGTAACTATTACTCATATGGCTTTCATGGGGAGTTTTTAAATGTTAAGAAAAATCAATAGTTTATATTTGAAATAATATAGATTAATAATTATTATTTTTATACTGTAAACCGTTTTACATTAGCGCACAGAAATTTTAGCGATTTTAAGGTGCCAGTGTTTTAGCGCAGTTTTATTTTAGCGCCAGTATTCACTCTGTTTGGAACCAAAAAATTTACACCTGTACCCGACTTTATTATAAATCCTAATTAAGCTGCATTTATGTATTGAGTCTCTTAAAAACTGGTTTATATACCTGTGTTATTACCTGTGAACAGGTGATGAGTAGTAATAATTGAGTAAATGAAGCCATACATTTACTCTTATTCACTTCTGTACATGTAGACATATTTATAAATATGTGGCGGTTTGTCCAGAGAAAATCCCCAGAGTCCCCCATATTTCCATGTCCAAAAACGACGATTTTTAAAACATCTGTCGATTTTTTTATGCTTTTTCTAACCGTTTTATTGTGAATTGACTGATTTTTAGGATTCAGCGTGATTTAATTAAGATTTTATTTCATTTTGATTTTATGTGCATGTGCATGTCATTCTCTTTTACCTGAAACGGAAATGAACTCTTTGGACTGATCATAATTGATCAAACTTATTGTTGATTTTTATGTTTATGTAGATTAATATAGCTTCTCATTGTTAAATGTGATTTAAAAAAACCCAAATTTTTCTTTGATCGTTAATATGATTATATAGCAGGAGATAGGCATACTATTCAACAATAATAGCAATTAAACATTATCACAGACCGTTTCGTATTATTTTAACGGTTGAATTCTTCCGCCAATTGCGCTAAAATAAAACTGCCACTACATTTTCATGGTGTACTGTTTATATCTATCAATACTTCAACATTTTCACCGCTAAATTTAGTTGAAATGTGCACATCTGGCACATCAAAATTTAACTGGTGTTTGTGTTATACTGAGCATACCGCTGTTGGTGGAGTAAAACTCCCCGAGGGTAGCCATAACTCAGTAGGCAATACTTTGTGCTGTAAAAAAAGTATCATTTAGCAAAATTTTCCGCCGTCTAAAACTTTTAAATTTATTTAAAACTATGGTTTGTTCCCTCATGCAAAGCATTTCATAGCTGGATTTGGAATTATATAACTTGGATATGTAACTTTAGATTCATTATTTTCAACTGTTTGGCTAATGTTTTTTATCTATCAAACTTTTCGGTCTAAGTGTCACTGATGAGGAATGAATTTTTCCGAAATGTGCACATCTGGCACATCAAAATTCAACTGGTATTTGTGTTATATATTAACAAATATTAATCTTTGCAGTAAAGAATTCCTCCCAAAGACCAGCAGAATGTTACGTTGGAGTAGACAAAAGGTATTTATCATTTTGGTTCAACATTTGTTTGTTTAAAATAAGGAAATAAAGATCAAATTGTATGTCTTGAAATGTTAGATGTAGATTATACAAGAACATACTACATAAAAGTAAGAACTGTAAACTAGATAGCCTACAGTCTTCTAAAAAAGAAGTACATATAGTGGGCAACTTTAAAATTTCATATATACTACTCCTGAGCGGGTACCGCTGCGGGTAGAGAAAACTCTCCGAGGGAATCCATAACTCAGTAGACAGTATTTTGTGCTGTCAGATAATGTACCTTATGGCAAAATTTTCAGCCGTCTTAATTTTTGATATTTTTGAAAAATTAAAGTCTGTTCCCTAATGCAAAGCATTTCTTAGCTAGATTTCGATTCATTTTATTTTGGAACTTTGAAATCATTAATTTTCAAATATTTGGGCTATATTTTTATCTATCATCTTCTTCGGTCCATAGTGTCACTGATGAGGAATGATTTAATTTCCGAAATGTGCACATTTACAGGTATTTTTTGTTAAACATTTACCACCGCTGCTCGTGGAGAAAACTCCCCGAGGGTTTTCATAACTCAGTAGACAGTACTTTGTGCTGTCAGAAAATGTACCTTGTTGCAAAATTGTCAGCCGTCTTACTTTTTGAATTTCTTTTAAAACTAATTTTTGTTCCTTCATGCAAAGCATTCCTTAGCTGGATTTAGATTCATATAATTTGAACTTTGGATTAATCAATTTTTAATTTTTTTTTTTTTTTTTTTTTTTTTTTTTTTTTTTTTTTTTTTTTTTTTTTTTTTTTTTTTTTTTTTGGCGATTAAGAGAAAACATTAGGAGAAATAAATCTTTTTTGTGAAAAGACAGTTTTAAATCATATATAAAAAAGTTATGTACTGAACATTTGGTATTTTAAGTACAATAACATTTCTTATACTTGCACATCAAGATTTAATATTTGTTAAGTGTCAAATGACTCGGAAAATATGACTGTGTGAGTAGCATAAAATTGGCGTAACAATAACTGTGAAGGAAGAGATATGATTTTTTAGCAAAACATTTCTTAAACATCTGCATCAAAATTATATCTGTTTTGGTTGGATGTGTTCATTGGGGTCATTGTTACCAATATAGTATAAAGTGTTTTAAGCATTGTGAATAACAAATTTTAAATATACTAGCGAAATAAAGTAACTGTGCATCAATAAAATTTATAATTTTGCTATTATTACTGAATGAATAAATCTTAAAATTTGCACAAATGGTAAGTGTATATACCTCTATCATATCGCTCGGTCATTGCATCAATTGCCCGTGATTTTTACGCTTCATGCGCACGGGTCGGTTTTCTCGCAATTGTTTGTTTGTTTGGACACCAGAAAACCAGAAAAGCAAGTTTATTCGGTTGAAAGCTTCCATAGTGTAATGCCTAGGCTAAATGAAAATGATCGCCTCCGCGCAATTTGTATACTTGAGGCTGGTATGACCCAAAGCTTTGTCATTAGACATTTTGGTGTCCACAGAAACACTGTTTATGCTTTATGGAGACGATACCAACAGTTTGGCACCACTAGAGACCGCCCTCGTTCAGGACGTCCACGCGTAACGACACGTCAGCAAGACAACCATATCCGGCTTGTGCACCTCCGGAACCGTTTCCAAACTGCCAGTACTACTGCCCGGAGCATTCCTGGACTACGCCCAATCAGCCCCAGAACAGTACGGAATCGTTTACGGGAAAGACATAATCGCCCACGGCGTCCGACAATCCGTCCAATTCTACAACGACGTCATCGCACAGCTCGTCTTGCATGGTGCAGAACACATTTACGCTTCAATCGACGAGACTGGGCACAAATTATGTTCACCGATGAGTCCAGATTTCACTTGGACAGCAGTGACGGACGCTCCAGAGTGTATCGGCGCATTGGAGAACGTTTCCATGACGCGTGTGTGGTGGAACGACGTTCGTTCGGTGGGGGCAGTGTAATGGTTTGGGGTGGCATCACAGCGAATGACAGAACTCCTCTGGTAGTCATCGACGGGAATTTGACCGGTTTACGGTACCTGTGATGAAATCCTACAGACCCATGTCATCTCATTCATTCAAGGACAGCAACGTAACGTCACTTTTCAGCATGATAATGCAAGACCACACATCGCACGGGTTGCAATAGATTTTCTGGCACAGCATAACGTCAATGTGTTATCGTGGCCAGCCGTTTCACCCGACCTTTCTCCAATTGAACACGTATGGGATGAAATTGAACGCCGATTACATCATCTGCCCAGTCAGCCTGTTACATTGCAAGGGTTGGCCCAAGCGTTAGACCAGATATGGAACAACATCCCTCAAGCATTCTTTAGGCATTTAATCAACTCTATGAGGCGTCGCTGTCAGTCTTGTGTCAATGCTAATGGTGGTCACACACGATACTGATCTTGTGAACTGATTTTTACTATCTGCTATGTTTCTAGTCCCCTGCGTATGAAATAACAGTATCTGTAACCTTTTCAATGACATGAATTTGTAAAGAAATATCTAATAAACAAATACGAAATTATTCATTGCTTTGCATTTTCAAACTGTTTTATAATCTCACATTTCAGTCATGTACACTTACTTTTTTCCGCTAGTATAGTAACATCAGAGAATTCCGGATGGCTTATTTAAAGACTGTCATTGGTCCTGCCATACTTATTTCTTTTGGATGGTTAAAATATCTAAATACATTATATATATACATGAGATCCTGTAGACGACTTTCTTTAAGAAAATACATACATGCAACTAGTGAAATACTTACTCCAATTATTTTTGTTATTTCCTATTAAATCGGCTAGTAGGATTAGCCTTATCAAAAATATTCTTTTAGGTTACTTTTTAATGTAATTTTTCAAACGATTTTGAACTCAGAATCGAACACATGCTTAAGCACAGATGTGTATACTGACTAAACATTGACATGCACACTGAATTTAACAGAGGCTTATAGACAGACTTAACAGCTGGCTTGAGCAAAGTTCGGAACACGAACTTGAACGAAATATGAAAATAATTAATAAAAAAAACAGACACGAACACTGACTTAAACACAGACGTGTACACTGACTAAAACACGGACTTGACCCTGACTTAAACACAGACTTGACATTGACTTAAACACGGACTTGACACTGACTTAAACCAGACTTGACATTGAGTTAAACACGGACTTGACCCTGACTTAAACCAGACTTGACATTGAGTTAAACACGGACTTGACACTGACTTAAACCAGACTTGACATTGAGTTAAACACGGACTTGACACTGACTTAAACCAGACTTGACATTGAGTTAAACACGGACTTGACACTGACTTAAACCAGACTTGACATTGAGTTAAACACGGACTTGACACTGACTTAAACCAGACTTGACATTGAGTTAAACACGGACTTGACACTGACTTAAACCAGACTTGACATTGAGTTAAACACGGACTTGACCCTGACTTAAACCAGACTTGACATTGAGTTAAACACGGACTTGACACTGACTTAAACCAGACTTGACATTGAGTTAAACACGGACTTGACACTGACTTAAACCAGACTTGACATTGACTTAAACACGGACTTGACACTGACTTAAACCAGACTTGACATTGAGTTAAACACGGACTTGACACTGACTTAAACCAGACTTGACATTGACTGAAACACAGACTTGACACTGACTTAAACACAGGCTTGACATTGACTTAAACACAGACTTGACACTGACTTAAACACAGACTTGACACTGACTTAAACACAGACTTGACATTGACTTAAACACAGACTTGACATTGACTGAAACACAGACTTGACACTGACTTAAACACAGACTTGACACTGACTTGAACACAGACTCGACACTGACTTGAACATAGACTTGACATCGACTTAAACATAGACCCGACAGTGACTTAATCACAGACTTGACATTGACTTAAACACAGAGTTAATTGACACTGATTTAAACACATACTTGACATTGACTTTAACACAGACTTAAACACAGACTTGACATTGACTTAAACACAAACCTGACACTGACCTAAACACAGACTTGACACTTACTTAAACACAGACTTGACATTGACTTAAAGACAGACTTGACAATTACTTCACACAAACTTGACACTGACTGAAACACAGACTTGACATTGACTTAAACACAGACTTGACACTGACTTGAACACAGACTTGACATTGACTTAAACACAGACTTGACATTGACTTAAACACAGACTTGACACTGACTTAAACACAGACTTGACATTGACTTAAACACAGACTTGACACTGACTTGAACACAGACTTAAACACAGACTTGACATTAACTTATACACAGATTTAACTGACACTGACTTAATTGTAGACCCGACATTGACTTTAACACAGACTTGACACTGACTTAAACACAGACTTGACATTGACTTAAACACAGACTTGACACTGACTTAAACACAGACTTGACATTGACTTAAACACAGACTTGACACTGACTTGAACACAGACTTAAACACAGACTTGACATTAACTTATACACAGATTTAACTGACACTGACTTAATTGTAGACCCGACATTGACTTTAACACAGACTTGACACTGACTTAAACAAAGTTTCGATTACAGCCCAAGAAACACGCTTTATCGATTTCTTCAGTATTATATTAATGTGTATTTTTTTTGTGTTATGAAAGCATCAAATTTATATTAGTTTATTGCCACCACTTTGGCGCAGTGGCAGAGAGCGTTATTGAGGGTTTTGAATCCTGTCAACATCATCTATAAGTCTTAAAACCACTGCGGTAGCTCAGTTGGTAGAGTGATCGCTCCGTAAGTGGCAGGTCGTGTGTTCGAACCCCGACCGGGTCTGAAACAAGACTTAAAAGTGGGTAGTGACTGTTCTTTCGTCAAGCACTTGGCATTACGAAAGTCAACGTTTTTTGGATGGGAACTTAAAATAAACGAGGTCCCGTGTCACGGTAGGCGTGGCACGATAGAGAACCCTGCTTATCATTCCATCAGCGCAACGCACAAGCAAAATTTCTGCAATTTCGGCTATAGCTTACGACGTCTGAATATAAGTGAAATATTCTTGACTTGGAGGTTAAACCATTACTCAACTCACTCTCAACTCATCGGTCTTTAAAATCTGGAACATTGCTTCTTTGTCTATCGCTCGGATATTGAAGGAAACATAGTATTGGTTGGTTAACCCTCACGGTGTCAGGATAATGTAAGTAGGGGAGTATTAAGATCATAAAACATCTTGCGCATTCCATGCGTACACATACATGTACTTAATCTTAATTAATTTTTAGAGACGACTAGCTTTGCTCTTATCGCAAATTGCTAAACGATTGTTAATGCGACGTTGAATAACATCATGTGAAAACCAACCAGCGACATGTAACGGACGTATTAAATGTAACCAGCGACATTTAACGGACGTATTTAAAAATGTAACCAACGACATGTAACGGACGTATTAGATGTAACCAGCAACATTTAACGGACGTATTAAATGTAACCAGCGACATTTAACAGACGTATCAAATGTCGCTGAACCAACAAACCCACTAATCGGACAACTTTAAAATTATGCTATGTTTATCGACGTAATTTATTTAAACAGTTTAGGTCTCGGAGAATTTTATTTTTGTCCCTTAAAACTAAAAAGAAAGGACATATTTCTTGACTGTTACAAAAAAGATGACTGTCAACATCTTGCGAAAAGTCAAGGATTATCATCAAATATGAAGTCATGAAACTCTCTTTAGAAATTGCTTTTCGGGCGGTGATCTCCTTATTTCATTCTACAAATAATAATAATAATAATAATAATAATAATAATAATAATAATAATAATAATAATAATAATAATAAATAATAAACAACTGGGAAAAAAAAAGAAAATCGCGAAAGGGTGCTTTAATTGTTCAAACTAGCCGCTTTCAGTGGTGTTCACAAAACATTTGAAACCGTTAAATGAATTCTATTGTGTAACTTCCTATGAAGTTGTAGAGTCTGTTGTGGTGAAGGACACTTTGTCACACTGAAGACTTTGTGTAACAGGAATAGGATCGAATCCGGAATCCGCACTACGGCAAATGTACTACCCAGACCGATATGTACATTGCGGTCATCTCTGACCAGATTGATATTTCAAATCCGTGAAACCGAAGATGATAAAGTTTGATTTATATTTTTACACACTCTCTTCAAATCTTATTTTGGTGAAAAAAATACTTTTTTCAACGGGTTTTCTGCAAGATGTCATTAAAAATACTTAAAATCTAAATATGTCTGTAATCAACAAGTGCGCGAAAATTTACAAGAAGGAGATATGTCTAGTAACAAGTTCATGGAGATTTATCGCCCTTGATTATCTTTATTGCATGTATTCCTTTAGACTCCGTTAAATATTGATTTACACAAGTTAAAGAAAAACACGTGCGCCTCCATTAGATAGTGTTTACACAGAATTTAAGATGGGAAGACCAGGTTAGTTATGTGGTTTTTTAAATATGTCTACATGGCTTATTGAGCTGAAATGCAATCGATATGATTTTAACGTGAGACAGATGCTAAATTTTGAGGAAATTGGTTATATGACGATGTTTCAAAAATTTCTACCGGGGGGGGGGGGATAATAATTGAAATTTCTGCAAAATTTAAGAAGTTTATCAATGGCTTCATTCAGTAAATCAAGTTAAAGAAATGAAAACACAAGTCTAAATCTAAGCACACAATATAAAAAACATACATTTTTCCAAAGGGATTATTGGATCGATGTATGTATTGCTATAAAACTTATCAAAAGTTCGTAACTGGTTGCACAGGTAAGTAATCCTACAGATATATAAATAAGTGACTTGATTCGGGAGGTACAGGTTGAACAAAAGTACTTTTGCGGGACTGAGTCACAACTGTGACACTCAAACCACACTTTAAACCCCAGCTCCCTGTGTATAAGTTATAACAACTGCACCACATGTTTCCAATAGAATTTGTTAGGTCAATTTAAATAGTAGATTCTCATCCAGGTTGGACAAAAATTATGAGGCAGGTGGGATTATTTTTTATTTTGTATGAAAACTAGCACTCTCACATGGTTGACAGGGCCCTTTTTGTCTATATCGCTGCTTATGAAACTATTGTACACCTCCAATAATTGTTGAGTGTCTGTTATATTTGCCCCATACCAGCCATAATTCTTTCAGACTACTGACAAGATGCAAAATTTAGGAAACCATTCTTTATCCGTAACACGTATGAAGATACTTTCCATTTCAACCTCGCACTTCCATTTCTTACTGGAGTGCTTAAAACCCTTTTCTGAAATGCCACGGACTCGACTTAACTCCGGAACAGACTTTGAATATGCCGGGGATGGGAAACGAAAATGAAATGACTTGGGGCGGCACATTTTTGGTGGGGCGGACAGGGATGAGAATCTACTAATTAAGTTGAATGGGCCTTATCAAGCTGAACCAGTTTGAATTTACAAGTAAACATTTATCTTTTATTTCAGGATTTACTCCAAGAGGTGGAGGAAGAGGAGGTGGTTTTAGAGGTGGACGAGGAGGAGGAGGGGACAGAGGTGGGCGTGGTGGACGAGGTGGCTTCAGGGGTGGTAGAGGAGGGGGAGGAGACAGAGGTAGAGGTAGGTTTTACATAAAGATACTTCAAACTGCCTTGTGCCATTGGTAATAACATAATTATTTTGTCCTACAAAAATACTAAATTTAAGGGCTAATTCGGTCCATATTTTATCTAAGTTGCATTTTCAATAATACTTATTACTGAATTTTTCAAATACAGCAAGTTACATAATAATGTTTACCAGTTTTTGAAAACATGGCCCCAATATTCTCAATGCCTGTACTAGGATGTCCTTATCAGTTACATATCTGTATTACTGTCAGTGTTTAGATAGGGGTACTGTAGTCCTTAATAAAATTTGGTAGCTTCAAACTACCTGACTTATGTTTTTGTTGGAGTGGAAGTTGAAGTCCGATTTTCCTCTGACCTAAACACACTTGATGCCTGGCCGCTTTGTGTAGGGTCAGAACAATTTCTATATCAAAAACCCGGGAATTTCTGGATTGTTGAAAGAAATTCTGACTATGTGTTGACAGGATGGTCAAAAGCCAATTGGAATTGTGCTTGGGCAGATTTTAGTGTGAGAATTATGATAGTTTACTTGCCGAAGGTGTTTCTCTGATACTACGTTTACTGACTACTAGTGATGTTGCGAATATCGCCGATGATCAATTGTCTGTCATCAGCGATCCTAATAATTGATCACAAAAAAACATCAATTGCCTACTTCGGTGTATTATTATAATGAAGTGGGAATGCAGGATTATTCTTAATTTACGAACTCAGCCTTTTATGCTTTGGCAGTATCCTTGTATGGACATATAACCATCAATGTTTACAATTGAAATAAAAAAAAAAATTTCATAACAAAAAAATGGCAGTAGATTTTGTTAAGAACAATTTGTTTTGCAACACTATAATTGAATCATGTCTGTAATTATTTTTCAGGTGGTGGTCGAGGTGGAAGAGGAGGCAGAGGTAATACTACTGAATTATAAACAGTCAAGTTAAAAAGAGTAATGCTGTTTTTATGTCAAGGTTAATTAATTACTTTAGGTGGTTAGGTTTGGGATTGTGGAGGAAACCTGAGTATGACAGAAAACCACCAGCCCTTGGAAAAATTCTAATGACAGATATATATTAGCAGTGTTTTCTCCAGAGTGCGTTTCTTGCATTTTTGACCTGATTTTTTTATGAATGGTGCAACTTAGTTTTGCTGTTGCAACAATTTTTGCATAGATTGAAATCGGCTACTGTAAATTATAAAAGGTGACAGGCACTGAAAACGAAAGTACTGAGTGGAAATTCCATATTGTCATACCATATGACTATCGTACCAGTATTAAAGGAAGCTAATTATTAATATGAGAAACCTGTCTATATTCTTAATCTTTGAAATATTTGTATTGAACGCTTAATTTATATAGTCATTATAAGCGCTCTTGCATCAGGCATAAAAGAAAAGTCTAAACAATCTTGACATGTTTGACAAACATTAAACGACTTGTGTCAAAGTCCTGCACGGAGCTCTGAACATGACCAGGCAGGCATCTGGTAGTAACTTACTTGCCGACGACTCACAGTCAAATTAAAAAAAACTTATGTAAATCGAGATCTTAATAAAATTTGGTTAAACAAATACCCTTTAATGATTTATGAAAAAAATAAAATCATATGTAAAACAGGCATATCGGAAGGGGATGGATAATAATAATGAACTGATAATGGTCTGTTAACTTGGGTTGATGGTAGAACATTCAGTAATTTCTGTTTTGGGATACTGTCGCGATTTTACTGTTTCAAATATTACGGATATAAGTAGCATTTGAAATAAAACATTTAAACATAGACAAAGAGATTAATACAGATCCTCTAATTACAAACAAAATATTTCATTTATTGTAAAATATCGAAAAAATTAATTTTTATTCCAAAAATTTCATGACCCCTTCATTTTGAAAAATGACCCCCTCTCTTCATGTAAGGGGGTCATCAATGACCCCCTGTTTTAGTAAGCTGGAGAAAACACTGTATTAGAAATGTAAAACTAACAATATCACACTTAATTTATTCTGAAAACTATCCAAATATTTAGGAAAATATAGGGTTTTAAGCTGTTTGAAGCAATCTTTACAATCCCATTAGAAATGTTTTTGAGTGGTGTCAGGCTAACTAGAAAAATTAGTCTGAATGAAGGCCCTCTACAATCCTATTAGAAATGTTTTTAAGTCTGTCAGGCATATAAGTATGATTATTCTGGAAAAAATTTCAAATTGTATTTACATGTGTAAGATATAATTTTTGGTATTTTAGTGTCCAAGTGCCTCTTTTTCTTTCAACAGGTGGTCGTGGGGGTGGTGGCGGTGGCTTTAGAGGTGGCAAAAAAGTAGTTGTGGAACCACATAGACATGAAGGTAAATACCGGCACTCTGTGTGTGTGTGTGTGTGTGTGTGTGTGTGTGTGTGTGTTTGTGTGTGTGTGTGTGTGTCACTAGTCATATTTAATTACGCTTTATTGAGTTAAAAGAGGGTAAGTGAGGATAAATATTCTTAAAAGTTGAAAAAACGATATGCAGGGTTTCTCAGGTGTACAAGAAGCTGTGTTTTTATCATAAATGTCCCGCAAAAAATCATTGTGTGCCCATGATGGTGCAGTCTTGAATGAACAGGAGATTTGAAAATATTCACCTCCAGTGAACTTTTATCATACCCACGTGGTATTCATACTGAGACAGTTATAGGCACTGTGATCTATAGGCATGCACATTAGACCATTTGATCACTGAGGCCCCAAATGAGTCCAGTTAAGGTCCTAAATCATGGGTAGAAACAATTTAGCAGTAAATAGCTGTACAACACCTGTATGGTTTGTGTATGCTAGAAGTATTATTTGGTTATTGTTTTTACCATTTTAGGAGTGTTTATTGCCAGAGGTAAAGAAGATGCTTTAGTTACAAAGAACATGGTACCTGGTGAAGCAGTCTATGGAGAGAAACGTATTAGTACTGAGGTAATAAAACATATGGTCTTAAGGAATATTGGTACTTAAACACTTTATTAACTTAAAATCATTTTATCTTCATTACAGAAGAGTTCCAAATCTTTCTTAAAATATCTTTATTATAGAAGTGTTCCAAATCCTTCATTCACTCTCCAGTACATTTCTGTATATTTTTAAATACTCTCATCCGTTAAAAACTTGAATGTATATGACTGTATACAAATTTTTGTTAAATTCTTGCTTAAAAAAATAGATACTAGATTAGCGGAATTGTTTTTATTATAAAATGATGTATGTCAGTCTTCGCTTCAAACAGCTGTAAAGACTGTCTTTTAAAGTTATTGTAAATAAACTTGCCATTGCAGACTAATGTTCTTTTTACAAAATTAAATTTTTAATTTGCTTACAGTGGTTTTGTTTGCCTAAAATTACCGGTACTACCGAATAAAGTTAGTTTCCCCTTGAGAAATAAGACTAAAATTTCCCAATTTGACAACTAAAATTCTCCAAAGCTACAATGACACACAAATAGTTTAAGTTAAATCCAGTTGTCCAAAACTATTCTGACAGACAAAAAATGTTAGATATTGTCACAATATAAGATCTTTGCAATGAATTTCAAAATTCTGAGTGTAATACATGCTGTATGTGACATAAAAAGGGTCTAAATTTTCCCAATCTGAAAGGTAGAAGGTAGTTTTTAAAAACCATAGCAAAATCACTGGCTTAAGCAGACAGTTTTTCAACTAGAACAGTAATTCATCTTGAAAGATATATTTCCCAAAATTTTAAAATATTCAAGAATTTTTTTTTTCCCAAGAAAACGGTTTTATTGCATATATTGTGATGAAGTTAAAATATACTGTCAAATACTGCAAATACTTCAAAATTTCAATTCTTTAAATGATATTTGACATGTTGATTAGAATATAAACTCTTGACAAAATATAAATTTATATAGTTATTTATTGATGGCAGTGTATTTTCAGTTTGTACGACCTTTAATGCGTCAGAATTTTTTGATTCTCATATCTTCTTTTACCATTAGGATGGAGAAATAAAGACCGAATACAGAGCATGGAATCCATTTAGATCGAAGTTAGCAGCAGCTATTCTTGGTGGTGTAGACAATATTCATATGAAGCCTGGATCTAAAGTTTTATATTTAGGTGCAGCATCTGGTACAACTGTCAGCCATGTTTCCGATATAGTTGGGCCGGTGAGTTCATTTTATTATTATAATTGAACTTGTCAGCATACCACGTTATCAATACCTCTTAATGTTTGTGCGAAAAGAAATGGATAAGATTTAACTCAAATATTCCCAAAAAATGTGGTTATTACAGGAAAATGTCACTTATGTGATTCGATTTCCAATAGAAATAATTGTGCTGCACAAGTGTGATGAAGTTCCGTATCGAGCTCTGGAGAATTCCATTGGAATTGTGAAATGGTCTGTACGTCTCCTTTCAGACCTTTCAGGCATAATGTTTTGTACCTGGATATGAAAATGTTCCATGTAATTTGTTATCAGAGAAAAGACATTGTCATTGGTTACATCAGACTATCATATTGCTATTTTTTTTTTTTTAATTTTCTATCCTGCCTTTTGTTCTTGTACCATGAAATTGAATCATCATGTTAGTCACATGATGAAATTGATAGATTGATTGACATATAATGTAATTGTACATGCCATTTGCATATTAACTACCATGTGCCTCTTACATATCAATGACTTTAGGCTTCAGATGAGAATAAAATGAAGAGGGTCATGATCCTTAAAGTTATTGAATGGTATCCATATTAAATTTATTGTAAAGGATACCCCTAATGTTTTAAAGAAAATTACAATTTTAGTCCAGTCATCTGCAGATTTAATTGGAATAATCTTCTTGACAATGTCCATGTTAATAAATAGACCATGTTTGATGAAAAAGCAGGTCACTGGGCCAAATTGTTTTGCCAACCTACATCAGAAATGTTCAGAATGATCTTTCATGAAAAAGGATATCACACAGTCATTTGTTTATTGTTTTGGATTACATTTTCTCTCTGCTGGGTTTGAATCTTACTGGAGCAGGTATTTGTTTGAGGTACATGTAGTTTGTCAGTTTGTCTGCCAAAGATCTTTGTTTTTTTCCCACATACCCTTTGTCCATTAACTGATAAACTAGATATAAGAGAAATACTCTTGACTGGTGCATCAACTATATTTACACAACACATGTCATCAGTACTTTCAGTGCTTTGATTATCATTTTAGGAAGGATTAGTGTATGCAGTTGAATTTTCACACAGAAGCGGTAGAGATTTATTAAATGTAGCAAAGAAGAGGACAAACATAATTCCTATCATAGAAGATGCCAGACATCCCCACAAGTACAGAATGTTAATGGGTAATATATTAATTAAAATTAAATAAAATTTGACAAATGTCTAAAGATTTCATTGGTTGAAAGGTGAAAATATTTTTGATTCATTTCTCAAAGTTAATTATTGCTTACTTGTGTGTTGAAGATTTTGAAACATCTTTATGACATATGAATACTGATGCTCAACATTTTTTCCTTATTTTGGATTAAAGTTATTCATTTCATTAAAATATTGGTCAATTAGGAATTCTGAATGGTCATCTTTTTATTTATGCCAAAAGTAATGAGTATGAAGCTTAAAAGTTTTAATTTTATTGAATATCATGAATGAAATTTGAAGAGAAATATGCATGTACATGTACTTTAGAATTAGTTCTAAGGAATTCTAGTTTATTTAAAACATTTTTGGGTTGCCATAATAAAGGTCGAGTTGAGTAAAGATATTTTATATCATTGTCAAGATTTTTAAACTAACATAGAGGCAGTCAGTTCTTTGATGGTAGAGGAAACAGGAATATTGACTTTCTCTGTCTGAATAGGATTTGAACCTAGGTAGGAATGGGGCAGTGATCTACAATCTGGTGTTTTGGATCATTCATTCACCATGGCCCCGAATTATTAAGGAACTGAGGTGAGATGGGAACATCAAACTTAGCTTTAACATCATGATGAGATGATAATATATACATGTATGATTTGATTTGGTAATTGTCGAGCCTGGCATTGCCATAAGGTGAGACTTAGTTGTTACTTTTTTTGGTGTCGTCATAGGTGGCAACGGTGTGTCAAAATGTGAAAGTTTATGTTTAAGTAATTTTTTTACTCGATCAAAAACTAACCAGGCGAGGCATTTCAATCCATGAAATTCTTGTTTTTGTTATTAGGTATGGTGGATTGTATTTTTGCTGACGTAGCTCAACCTGATCAAGCCAGAATCGTTGCCATAAATGCACATAATTTTCTGAAAAATGAAGGACACATTGTAATCTCAGTAAAAGTAAGTGTAAATAATTGGAACTGTCAAATTTTTTCTCTTTGGAAAAAGTGATGGATACCTGTAAGCTCGTTAACAGGTGATAGTTTTTATATCTATAGGAACTGTATCAGTGGAATAGCAGATCCGGTAACAAGAGATGTCAACCATTTTTGATTCTCCATATATGTTTCATATCATTACTCTTAATAACAACATTATCAGTGAAATTGTGGCCAAAACAAATCTGCTCTTTAAGAATTTTTTGTTTTGTTTTAAAACTAATGTAAACCAAGTCTGGGTTGCTTCCCTTACCAAGTGGTGTTATTGTACAGCAATACGTATCTGAAACCCTGTAGCATGCATTTATAGTCTTTTAACACAATTTATAGAGAATAAACAATGCAGAAACCTGAGTGTTATCCATTGTCATGGCAACCGCATTCAGTAAAAAAATAGATGTTGCGCTTTTTTCTTTAAAAAAGCTTTATAAATTATTCTATTTACTCAGTGAAACTTTATTTTATACCAAATGAAATACTAGCTATTGTGGTTACATAGTGGACATCAGAGAAAATTTGTGTTTTAAATACATTATTACACATGGTAACAGTTTAGGACAGGAATCTTTGCAGTAGAATGGACTATTAATATTGCAGTTGTCTTGTTTTAAAAATATTTAGCCAAGCTTCCAATATTAAGCATTTGCAATTTTCTTTTCGTTTTCAAAATTCTAGATAATGTAGAATTTAAATTTCCTTGTAATATTTGTTATCTTATACAATGAGATTAAAATAAAACTAAGTTTGATACTGTTTATAATTTTAGGCTAATTGTATAGATTCAACAGCTGAACCAGAAGCAGTATTTGCTGGAGAATTAAATAAACTGAAATCAGAGAAAATAAAACCATTAGAACAGTTAACATTAGAACCATACGAAAGAGATCACTGTGTTATTGTTGGAAAATACAGGTATTTGAAATCCCACATTTTAGATTTTTTTGTTTAAATGTTATAGTCTATAGGGCACGTCTAACATCTGGGATATAAAAATATTCACTGTAACTCAATGTCCATCATCTATGACCCATGAACGAGGAAGCTTGCAGATTCAAAACTGTGGTTTGCGACGATGCTTGATGTCTAGATTGATTGGTCGGTTGTAATGTTGTTTAACATCACATCAGTAATTTTTCAGCTATTCCTGAGGAAAGTAAGTTTGTTTATCTCTAAGGATAAATCTAAGAACAAGGTCATGAAGAGGTGCAATGTGGTAATGTGTATTATGGTCTTCCTTGTATTAGTGCGCTCAGCTAATTTTTGTTAAGATGCATTATGCTGCTGACAAGCATACTACTCTCCTAGTCACATCATCCTGGCACCAGGTGAAAAGGTGAATTCTCTGGTCTCTTACTGGCAAGTGCCAGGCCAGGATGCAGTGTCTCAAATTTAAATTCTTATGTATGACCAGGCAGGTGTTTGAAACCCACCCTAGGGCATTTTAGGCAGACACTCTACCACTGAACTATGAGGCAATTTGACACGAAGAGAACACTTGTCATTGCATCAAAAGTAAACTCGATGCCTCTCACTTCATAGCCTGACATAGGTTTAAATCTCACTCAGAAAGATCCAAGTTACAAAAAGTTTGTCAATTTTGCTAAAGGTTGGTGGTTTTCTATGGGCACTCCAGTTTCCTCAACCAACTTACCATACCTTAATGAGTGAAAAAAATCTTGGCCAAAGCATTTAATTACTGCACTCCACTCTACCTTTTTTTATTATTATCTATATGTGTTAAAAAAGACTGTAAAGGAGACATGCTTCAGTATCATGTTTGAGATGTCATCAGTCTTTAAACTTTAAATATTATAAGTCCAAGTATTTATGGAAATAAGGTTTTTAAATTTTTACCCGTTTTATTTCAGGCCACCTCCAAAAAAGTAAGGGCAGAGCAGATTCATTAACAAGTTTTCATCATCTCTACATCCTACATTACACATGTCTAAATACATGTACATGTTATTTGTTTAACTATGTATCATGGTCAAGTACTGTTCAAGGAGAAATATTCATGAAGAGTTATAATTAACAATTTTTCTACTTTCCTGTAGACAAAAACCAAGAAAAACAACATTGTATTCAACTGCATTATATGTGATTAATACCTCTCAAATTGTGTAATGAAACCAAAAGAAAAGTTGACATGGGAAATCCATGGGAAAAACTTCATTTTATGTCAGAGCAAATGTCAATAAATGTGATTTTATATCATTGGAAATGGTTATTCGGCACAAATATTATGGCTAGTCATACAGTATGCTTGAGAACTCCAGAGCCAACAAAATCCACTATTTGTTCTTAAGAAGTTAAAAATATATATCAGAATCATGTTGTTAAAGAATTTTTTATCAGTATGCAAATGACTTCCAAGTAATATTTCTTGTTGTACAGTATCTTTTGTTAAAAAGAAGTTTTGGGCATGGATCGGAACTCATAAGGCATGGATCCAAACTCAGAAGGTTATAAAACTTAGATTTTGTGGTGGGGAAATTAGAAAAAGAGCTAAGTATGTTGGTAAATGTTATATAATGTCAGCAGATTAGTGTCATAAATGGAATTTACAAATACATTTCTTATCCTTTGCTGGATTGATTTGATTTGGGGATGACAGCATTTTAAGAGTATCTTGTTTTGTTAAGTTTTGTATGGGATGGGGAAATTAGAAATGGCAGAAATATAACATTGGCAAATATGATACACTACTAGCAGATTAAATATTGGTGTCGCAGTTGAATTTACAAAAGCATTTTGTATCTTCTCCTGAATCGATTTGTTTTGGGATGAGAATTTTTTTAGTTTTTTATGGGTTGGGTTTGTTGTCATCAAAATATTTTGTGAGAGAACTGATGAATCAAATATGTGCATTTATTGTAAATAATTCATTGATAGAGAGGCAATATTGTTTTATTTCATTTTATTTTTTTTTATCCATTTTATTCAGATATTTCATTCCTTGTATAAACAATGTGTTCAGTGTCAGGGTTTTACTGGCATCTTTAGGAGGGGGAAGATTTCAGGCCCCAATTTTAATTAAAAAATAGGCTCCTCTACTTTTCCCTGTGTCAATAAATTTCCCCAAAAAATAAAGTTCAAGAAATAAATGTAATGGTCACTGAATATTGATCATCAATTTTGGATTTGTTGGTGGTTTTTAGATAAAAAAAGTGATTAAATGTTCGAAATTAGGCTTGATCTCGCGATTAAGCCAATTATTATACTTACCTTTTTTTCCGATTTGATATTTTTCATGCATTCTGATTCTTTTGGTATGAGGAGTCTTTTTCCATAATTGTAAAGAAAAAACCCTTAGTACTAGTAAATACATGTTATAAAGTGTATGTATAAAAAAACATAATTATGTATAATAAAAGATTTGATTTTAAGATGTTAGACTTGTAATTCATTCATTTCTCATGTTGTTAAAGGATATATGGTAGGTCTAATTTTATTAATATTTACATGTATCTCTAGCAATTTTACAGCTACATGTATTTGTGATGATTCACTTATAAATTTTAAGAGTTAAACTAAACACAAGTTTGCAGTTCTGGATTTTGTGCACGCGTTTCTGATCTCTATTTTACTATGGCATCAAAGTGCTAGTACAACCATCTACAATGGCATACATGTAGTTAAACATCACTGTTAAAACCTATGACAATAACAAGAATACCACGGATTTAAATGTCTCGCCTGGTTAGTTTTTGATCGAGTAGAAAATACATTACTTAAACATAAACTTTCACATTTTGACACACCGTCGTCGCTGTCAGTGACACCGGAACAGTAACACCTAAGTCTCGCCTTATGGCAATGCCAGACTCGACAAAAACTAGGTTAAATCCACAGCATTGAGACCCTTCATGTTAACCACTTAGCCCATGCAGCTTAAATAGGGAGGGAGACAACTCTATCCCAACCATTAATGAGAATGTTACATTCACTGCATAATGTAATGTGAAAAATAGATTGAGATTGACCACACATGCTGTATAACACCATGTCCCAAATAATTGCTCGCAACTTTCTATTTACATGTAGAAAAATTATCTTTGATGCATTTTGTAAAGTAAAATTGATAACTAAACCACAGTGAAAACACTGATGTATTTGTAATAATTTCATTCTATTAAACTCCATACCAAATGAATTGATATGAACAAGAAATGAGTGACTTTGAATAATTCAGGTTGTTTCATGCCTTGGTAAAAGATTGTTTCACTTATATCAAGGGAGTTGGTTCTGAAATGGTGGAGGAAACCAGAGTATCTGAAGAATAGCAAGTCAACTGTAAAAATGTTTTCACACTCGAATGTGTCCAGGTGGATGAGAGGCACTTTGATCCTAAGTGCACCCTCAAGACCACTCAACCTCCTCAAGGTCCCTAAATTATAAATGCCAGTAATAGATGTACAAGCTTATGAATACATGTGTGACATCATTTATTTAGCTACTGCAGTATGTTGACATGCATGTCTTTCATAATAGTGTTTCAAATTTCTTTGAGGCTCTGAAGTTTTACAAAACAACCCGTCGTATCCATTTTAAAATAATACAACAACCCACTTTTAAAATTATGCTTTTACTGTTACATTTGTATTTAAAACAACAATGTTCTTTTGATAACTAATATATGGAAGGGTATATATGATAATTGGTCTAACATTACACAACCCATTGCTCGGGGGCAAAGGGAGATAATCCAACATATGTAGCACCAGCCACGTGTACAAAGTGAAATGGATAAAAATGATGTCAGAATTTTGCTGATTTTTAATTTTGTTGTCATCATTTAAGATAATTTTATTTGATTTTATACAATCTATACTCCATATCAGCAATCTACATATCTAAAAATGCATGTAACTTAGTAAATAAATTGTAAATATCATTGAAGAATTTTTTTTCAAAGAAGGTAATGGGATAGCACAAATTGTGTGCCTATACTAGAACATGTGAATATGACAAAACAAGAATTGGTACAACATACATTTATCAATAGTAAAACAACTTGATTGTGCCAGCAAGCGGAACTACAGTAGAAAAAAAACTTAAAGATATATAAACTTATAGCACCTCATTTTAAAAAGAAAAAGCAATCAAGTCATTCAAAGAGATTTAAAATTTGACCCCATTTAATAACTATATTAATAGACAGTTTTTCATTAAAACACTTCTAAAGTACATTTGATTTTGCCATATTAAATATTCACAATACACTGTATACTATTAATTCTGTTGTGAATACAGTAAAGAAATAATGAAATATATCCTATACAAAATTCACAATAAAAATTTTGGAAGTAAAACGGTACATGTTTATTTCAAATAATTTGGAAGCTGATCATTAGGATATCAGTGAGGTATACTAGTTAATATGGTTCCCAAAGTTGTGGGTTCCAATATCAGTAATGGTAACTAAATGTCATTATTATTATTTTTTTTTTTATTAAATACCACTTACATATTAAATAGTTACTTAATAGAATTCATATGCAATTATTAATCACTTCATACATAAATGTACAAAGTGGAGCATGTAAATAAAAATTCTTCATTAAATATTTAGATAACGCTACACATCGTTACTTTTACCATATCAAGTTCACTTGTCTCAACATATCTGTGTGATCCTCAAAAGACAATCCAAGTTGCTGACCATCAAGCAATGATGGAAAATCAAAATGTTTAGTAAACAGGTCATAATAAATTTAATTTTCTAACAAAGAGAGGGATCAAATGACACAACTGAGACATAATTAACACACTCACCATATACAGCAAACATTTTAACACTTAGCAAGTCCATAACAAAGATCCACATAATGTAGAATAGGTCTTTATATAATAAGCTGAAAGACACTCAATACCACTGAATATGTCATCAAAAAGTAGGATGGGTTTATTATTAATATTAATATTTTAAAATTCAATAGAGTTTTTGGTTTGTAGTCATTCTTGTTGCTAAAGTAATTTACTTTTATATAAATGCAAGCTTATAAGTGGCTAGAAGTTGAGTGGAGCTCTTCTGTGACATAAAGTACTGAAATCAAAAAAGCAAAAACATGTCAACTGTCCTTAAGTACAATTAACTGGTTCTATCCTTAAAAGAAGTTCATATGGACTTAAGCAAGTTCATCAATGGAAAAACATTAAAAAATGATTTTTTTGTTACTCTCTATCATAGCCTTATGCAAGTATATGGGTGAATATTCCAAACATCTAATGCAGCAGTCAACAAGGATGTCGAGCATGAAATTCACCATAATGAATGGAAAGTTTTATAAGTGTTATGGGGCCTGCATCACAGAGTTTGAAGGTTTAAAATGTTATAATTTTATGATCCAATACTATGAACCAGATTCTTTATTTTGTTTCTTCAATCTGTGTCCATGATTGAATCCTTCCCGATTTCTGGCTATTTCTATAGCTAAAAACTGTATTCTGACTGCTGAAAATAGAACCAAATTCATTTATTAAAGCACGCCTATAGTAGTCTAACTCTCACATTTCTCTTTTTCAACATACATGTATTTTGTGCCTGAAATTGAAGACCAGTATAATAAATGCAAAGTTAAAATAAAAAATATTATCCCTTATACCTCCTGTGATCATGACCCTTTGACAAATGACTTTGATCTATGTATTTTAAAATGAACGTTATAACAGGACCTGCTATTTTCTAATATGCACGTCTATATAAAAAGCCTTTTGGTTTTCAGATAGTTAATCATTTCGGTATTCTTTTGCATCTTTGTTTTGGTAAGAGTAGGTCAGAGTGCTCAGAGAAAACCATCAACCTTTGGCAAAGGACTTACTAACATTAAGAGTTGAGTTGAGTTGAGTAATGGTGTTTCACGTCCCAGTCAGGAATATTTCACTAATATCGAGACGTTGTCAGCTATATGTGAAAGTGCAGAAATTTTGCCTGTGCATTGCGCTGATGGCATTATACAGCAGGGTTCTTTATCGTGCCATGCCTGCCATGACACGGGACCTCGTTTATTTTAAGTTCCCATCTGAAAGAACCGTGACTTTCATTTCGTAATGCCGCGTGCTTGGCGAAAGAACAGTCACTACCCACTTTCAAGTCTTGGGTCAGACCCGGCCGGGGTTCAAACCCACGACCTTCCACTTACGGAGCGAGCACTCTACCAACTGAGCTACCGTAGTGATACTACTCACATTAAGTTCCTGCTGGAATTAGAAATATTAATGACTAGAATGTAAACAGAAATACTATCAAAAATAAATGGAACATGGTTGGTTGAATGTTGTTTTACATCACATCAGCAATTTTTCATCTAATCTTGCTATTATAGAATTTTTATTAATCTTGAGGATTAATCTTGACACAAGTTCACATTGTGTGTGAGTGTGCAAGTGTTTGTGACCTGCATTGTACTAGTGCATACTTATGGGTACCTTTAGATTGCTATCACATTTGTCTGCAATGCCAGAGAAAAACACTACATACCACTCAGTCCATTATAGGTAGCCTTGATGGCCGAGTGGTCTAAAGCGCGCACTTACGGATCACAGATCCTCTCACTGCCTGGGTTCAAATCCCTGTGAGAAAGTTTGTCAGTTCGCTTGCCAAAGGTCGGTGGTTTACTCCAGGTACTCTGGTTTCCTCCAACATCCCAGAACTGACCACCTCAAAGTAAGTGAAAAAATCTTGACCGAGGCATAAAACACCATTACTCCACTCCACTCAGTCCATTACACTGGTACCAGGTCAACTAGAGTTTTTTATTAGAGTTTAACCTAAAAGTAAGATACCTCGAGTTTAAAGGCTACACCTCAACCCCTCAGCCACTTCGGCCCCAGATCATATATAAAACAAAATTCCCAATTTAAAGATTTTATAGAACTTACCAAATATTGTATTTGCATCTGATATATCTCCTTTACTGTCTAACCGTAGCAGTGTTCCATAAGAATAATCTTCTATTTCACCCTTGAATGTTTCGCAAAAATCCCTCCATTTCTGAAACAAAAAGTAATTTGTAAAAAAACAAGCACAAATTGTTTGTTTTATAAAATGGGGCCATCTAACTAGATGTTTTTCTAGAAATGTAGTTGGTAGTCAACCTGGACCAGGTCTTGAAAAATAAAATGGGTGATATTCAACATGATAGTATAATTGATAAAATTTATGTGAAAAGATGGGTATTCAGACACCTACAATTCTTTATTAATGCGTATATTGCCCATTTCTTTTGACATCTTAAAGGCAGTATACCAATTAAGTTTTGGTTCCATAGAATATCATCTAGTTGGTAATAAAAAATCTTCAATTATAACTACAGATTTTTTAGAGCTTAAATAATTTTTTTTACAGTTAATTACTACAGCAAACCTACAAACTTTTCACACTATGATCTGCAAAGTGACAGTCAAGCCTAGACCATGACAGTCACTGCAATATAAAATTCAGTACTTTTGACTGTTCAAACATGGAGGCTCCTGCCAAATGATAAATAAGAGGCCCAATAGGGCCTGTATCGCTCACCTGGCACACCCTTATTTTGTTCTTTGCTTTTTCTTTTTAAATATATCCAATCAGAAAAATGTAAACAAACTCACTAGCAATATCCTTATTTTCTATTATTTAAAGCGCTATTTATCATAAATTTCCTTTCAATTAGCCATGTACTTTCAGAAGATTTAGGCTGAAATAGACCTTATTTGCATGTTACATAATTATTGCACAAACAAAAAAGTGTACAGAAAATGCGTTAAATATGTTTATCCCCCGACAACTATTTTCTATGCTTCAAAATTCAACAAAATCGACACATAAATGAACCTGTAATGGCCATTTATAGGTTTGTGCTATTAATAGTAATGGCAGCCATCTTGGATTTTCAACAGACATGTTGGAAACAATTTTGAATCTATACCACCCAAGGACCTTCCACATTCAATTTCCTTTCAATTTGCCATGTACTTTCAGAGAAGAAAATTTTCAAAGATTTCGGCTAAAAATAGACCTTATTTGGATATAACGTAACTATTGCACAAACGAAAAATTTTACAGAAAAACCTGTTAAATATGTTTTATCCCGCGACGTCTATTTTCAATGTTTCAAATATCAACAAAATCGGTACATAAATAAACCCATAATGGCCATTTTTAGATTTTTTCTATTTAAAGTAACGTCAGCCATCTTGGATTTCCGACAGACAAGTCGGAAATAATTTTGAATCTATACCACACAAGGACCTTCCACACTCAATATCATTTCAACTGGCCATGTACTTTCAGAGAAGAAGATTTTCAAAGCTAAAAATAGACCTTATTTGCATATTATGTAATTATTGCAAAAACTAAAAATTGTACAGAGAAACATGTTTTATATGTTTAAACCCCCAACATCTATTTTCTATGTTTCAAATTTCAACAAAATTGGTACATAAATTAACCCATAATGGCCATTTTTAGATTTTTGCTATTTATAGTAACAGCAGCCATCTTGATTTCTGACGGACATGTCGGATACAATTTTTAATCTATAGCAACTAAGGACCTTTCATACCAAATTTCATTTGAATTGGCCTATTTGTTTCAGAGAAGATTTAAGTTGATGGATGTACGGACGCACCCATGCACGTATGCTTTACCATTCCATAATCTCCCCCTGGCTTTGCCAGGTGAGCTAAAAAATGTCAAATTGGATTTTTTAAAATTTTTTATTTTTAATACATTTTTTGCACTTTCACTTTTTAAATCTTCTTCTTTAATGACTTCAACATCAAAATCTGGAAATTCTTCTCGAAACTTCCTATATATGGTATCGTCTTTTGGTGTCAGCTTCAAATGTTTAGGATCAACAGAACTTATAAGCTATAATATAAACAACAAATTTATCAGAAAACAGAAAAATAAGATTTATTTTAAAACACAATGTAAAATCCAAAATTCTCTGGTAGTGGGTGGTACAATGTATTTTCTTGGTAAGCCAATGAGGTCTACAAATGTATGTTCAAAGAACTTAGTCCTATGAAAACTTCTCCCAGTTTTTTTTTAAATTCCAAAATCATAAAATTTAAACTCCAGAAATTATAACAAAGTGTGTTACAGCATTCACCTGTTTATAAAAACTCTAATCAACTGTCAATAGACCGGTGTTAAATTCCAAATAATTTAGTTTATCTTGCTCAGTCTGTTTCATTAGCTTCTAGTTGTAAACATCCTCTGTAGCGGCTAACAGAGGTGTCTTTAGCATGCACTAAGACAAGGGACCTCAGTTTTGAGTCTCATGTGTACGACTACCTGGTAATGAGCTTTTAACAGCTATAGTATGGGCAGAAGTTGAAAATCATCTCAGAAAATTTCCAAGTCCTGAGTGAGGTTTGAACCCACAACCCTTGACTCCAAAAGCCAGTAACAGTACCACTCGGCCATGTCCGCCCATAGTACCACTCTGCTATGTTCGCCCATAATGACTATATGTCCACAAAGACAAGTCTTTTAAGATCTCCTTTCTGGATAGTTTAAACATATGGAGCCTCTATCTAATAACCATTTGAGCATTAAAGCTGCATTAAGTTTTCCAAAGAAAAAAAAAAAGGTGCTAATCTAATTAATGATGTTCCTACATTTGGTTCAACGATAAAAGCTCGAATAAATACAGAAATTACAGTAATTACCCAGCAAGATGCAGCATTTGGGATCTAATATTAGAACATGGTTACGTCATCAAAACCCGGGTCATTTAAACACAACTTTAAAAACGATGAAATACAATAAATTAAACACAGAACTTCGTTGAATTTGTCATTTGTATCTTAGTAAGGGATACATAACACTATTTCAATTAATGCAATTTGTCATGTTTCACCTTCAATTCATGGTTTTTTCCGTACATCCATGTGCATGCTCCAAGCTCATAATTACCATCGTTCAACATTGACCAACCGGTCAGAGGATTCCGCTTATTTACAGTTAAAAGAAATGAAATTTTAGAAAATGAATCTCATGGATCGTGGTTAGGGGATATCTGTTTTTAAAAAAATATATTTTTAGAAAATCAAAAAAAAATTCAGAAAATTGAAAAACTTAATGCAGCTTTAAATCCCTTCATTTCATGTTTAGACCTTCAATTAATTTATAAAAACCATCTGACTAGTTCTGAAAAACAAATTAAACCAGACACAATTTTTTAATCTGCATAAACCAAGGATCTTTCATATCAAATACCATTAAATTTGGTATAGTTTTCATTAAATAGATTTTGAAAAATTTGTTATAAGACCTTATTTTCACACTTTAAAAAAGGAGTCAATGATTTTTTACACTGTTTCATCTGATTGAGCTATAAGAAAGTTCTATGTGTACAAGACTTATCTTACCATCCGTACCTTGAATATGTTAACATTATTTCAACTGTAGACACAAAAAATACTTGTTTGTTATCTCTACTATTTAAATGTGCCAATAAGGGTTATGTCAAGACATGTGACTCAGCATGTGACCAGCGTAATTTTCATGGTACAAGAACAACTGGTGTAATTAGAAATTCCATCAAATGACAACACAAAGCAATAAACCATTTGACCTAGTTGGAGGCAACAGACACTGACTGTGATGTGGTTTTTTAAGCATCTGATGCAGGAAACATTTTCATTTCCTGCTAAAAGTTTTATGTCAATACAAGACAAAAACGGAAATATTTATGAATTCAGCATCATATATATGTAAAACTATATAATTTCATAAATAAAAAGCATTTGTTTTTAATTTCATATATTTTCTATTTCACTGTACTTACATTAAAATATGTTTCAGCATGCCCAATTGCTTTGAGAGCCCATGACATTTCAACATCTGGCTAAAAAAAAAATTAATCATAATAATAATGTAACAAAGGATAGAGCAGGGTTGAGAACATGCGTGAAGGCCTTATATGCCTTAGATAAGAGATGGCCAATCAGTCTACAATTCATTAATCTGTAAAGTCACAAATATTCGTGGGGGATTAAATTTGTTTTTTTTTTTTTTTGTTGTTGTTGTTGTTGTTAACTGAAAACCACGAAATTAAATGTCAATGAACAATTTAAATTACCATTGCCCTAAATGGAATTTATTTTAACAAAACTCAATTCCACGAAAATTTCAATCAGCAGAATTTTTTAAAAAGACAAAACCACAAAATTTCAACCCAACAAATATAAATGATTCTACAGTAGATAAATCGTCCAGTGATATGAACTAATACCAGTACAGTAATTGTAATTGCTATCTATCTTAGGTTTTAGAAGTCATATGAAAAAGTCCATATGCATACGAACTTCAATAATAAAACTTCTAAAAACTTTTATGAACTTGTAAAACACTAGCCATTTATTTCTACTTCAAAATTTTAGACAATTTTAATTTCTGAATTTCAAACTGTCAAATTTTCAAACTAAAAAATAATAAAATTTATTTAAAATATATCAAACAAATCCCATTTATTCATTTTCATGGTGTCTTAGAAGACAATTTTATATAAAGTGCAGCTTTAATATATTCAACACTTAATCGCCTCTGATACAGAGCCCTCAGAGGTCCAGTGGATCTTAAGCTAACGTTCAAGCGCACAGCCACTCTTACTGTCTGGGTTCAAATCAAACTTGGGGCAAATTCTACTGAGAAAAAGTTTGTCACTTTGCTAGTCAAAGTTCAGAGGTTTTTCTTTTCTTTTCTGTTTTTTTTTTTTTTGAGCACTCAGGTTTCCTCCACCTGAATACAAAGATATAAGTGAAAGAATCTTGACTGGGATGCAAGACTCCATTACTCCAATAAACTCCATTTTTTACCATAATGTAATTATTACTAATGTAAGTTTATATTTATCTGCCCAGACTTACTTAAGGAGTAAAAATGGTACTAAGGTCAGTTACATAAGGAATTGGGATAATCTTTTTTTTTTCAATGATGGACCACATTCTTGATTTGTTTGGATTTTAGTGGTACAGAATTATCATTGTAGATAATAATATTAACAATATAGTACTATTGCTAGTAGATATCTATGGTGTTACTATTGTAGAAGTGTTTTTTTAGGGTCCTCTTATGTCCTTAGAATGTACCTCTTTCCATCTTTTCTAATTAATCCATAAATTTGCGTTTTTGTTTAAAATAAAATTTTTTTAGCTACCTAATTATGACATGGCATTTAATGATGATTATATAATGTGTAAGTTGATATTTCAACTCTGTGTGTGTGTGTGTGTGTGTGTGTGTGTGTGTGTGTGTGTGTGTGTGTGTGTGATTTAAATATTTCAATTATGAACAAGAACTTTTTAATCAGATTGATCTGCATCTCATAATTAAGATGATAACTTTGTCTTCTGAACAGTATCAAGTTCAGAATAAATATTTCATTCTTGAATGCTTTATTGAACTCTGGGTGTTTGATAAATAATTTTGATATTCATATATACATGGAATTTTTAACTTTTTGTTCAGATTTTTCCAATTATTAAAATGTAGATAATCCCCAATAAGACAAAGTAAAGAAATGCAGTTTTATTCCCCAGTCAAGTTTCTTTCACTTATATCAAGATGGCTAGTTCAAGAAACTGATGTTGTAAGAAACCATCAGTGTTTGGCAAGTGAACCAACACATTTTCTCCCACAAGAATATACGCTGAATGGGGTTGTAATCTAGATGATGAGAAGATATAAATGTCTGATTTATAAGTTTGTCTACCTTCAGGTTACTTTACGTAACACTGCATAGAAAATAAAACTTACACTGTTTATGTAATTGTCAGCATCCATGATCAAGAGTCCTTTTAAACTTGTGTCTAAAAATTTGGTTTATTGTCGAATCTTAACCATATATGTCTAAACTTTCTGTCTGAAAAAAAAGAGATAAAAACCAATAGTGACAAATAATAACATTAATTAAAAACATTTTATTTGTAGTCTTTTTTTAAATTCAAGATTATTTCCTAGTTGTTTTTTAATTACCTGTAGAACTCTCTCTCCTGAGCCAAATATCCCAACCCTTAAAATCTCTATTTTACCTTTGACTTCAATCTTAGATGTGGTATGCGATTATCTTAAGTTGGTACACATTTTTCATGTTTTGCCTAGTTTGATAAAAACCCATCCACAGATGTGAAGTTATAAAGAGGACATGATTTTACAGGGACAGGCAGATACTACATCTTTTAGCAATGAATAAGCCCATTTGATAAAATTTGATTTTGTTTACAAATTTAATGTATTTCGAGTTATGTCTTTAAACGCTAACCCACGTATGTCTATTTAAAATATAACGTATAAAAGGACAAGTTGTTGACTCGATCCTTTTTAAAATCACTTTAATTTTGCTATTTACCTATCTTTCAAATATACAACGTGCTTGTCCCAATGTAAAATAGAAACTTAAAAGATATTGTTAACGAACACGTTATAAAAATCATTTATCTGACTAAGATCTAGGATTTAATAAAAACTAAAATATAAATTGGATAAAGATTAGATTCCGGTTTAATACAGTTACAAATTAGTTTTTATACATTTCAACGAAACGAAACCCAACGGAATAAAATACCAGAAGTTAGTCAAATCACAGGGCTTGTATTAAATAATACCTATTACAAAAATTCTATTAGTCTTGATCTATGATCGAACAATTACAAGTTGTTTCTTTTTTTTTAACGAAATAATGTTTATAAAGGAAAAACAAATGTTGGGGGAAATGGTAGATAGGCACATTGGCGCCAATATGTTGTCGTATAAGATATCACGTTTACAGCTCTCGTTTGCATTTCCCACTGAAATGCTTATTAAGGCAATATAAACAATGAGTCTAAAAAGCAACTTGAAAGATATAAGTTGAGTATCTAGAGTTGAGTAACATCTCCAGCTATCGGGTACTATGATCAGGCGGCGTAACTCTAATCGGTAGTTTACCTGTGCTATTTAGAGTTGTCAACGTACTTGCTGATGATTTAACTTTACACTGATGTATAAGGGAGAGAGCCCCCCCCCTCTCTCTCTCTCTCTCTCTCTCTCTCTCTCTCTCTCTCTCTCTCTCTCTCTCTCTCTCTCAATTATTCTTTAAAATTTAAACACGGATTTAAGAGAGCAAACATTGCTCATTAAAATAAGAATTTACGAAATAATTTTGATACATTTACTTTAATTATTGTCGATGAAAGAAACCACATAATCCCTTATTGGTATAATGTAAATCTTGTTTGTATGTATGAAAATAAATACTGTTTAAATTAACCTCATAATATATAAAATCTGAATTAAATATGTTTAATCCATGTTGTTGTGGAGTAGATTTATTTAATTACTTGATCTATTTAATTTTAAAAAAATTATATTTGCTTCAAAATAATCTTATAATAACCACTGATTGTAAAAACTATTTTTTACACTCTATAAAATTGATTAAAATAAAAAGACAAACTTTTTATTATTTCACAGACTTTATCAATTTTTATATATTTATTGTTGAAATGTGGTGAAAATTTTACTTTTGTTATGGAACCATGAAATCTTGGAAAATTTTGAAATAAAAATATTGAGTAATTAAAATAGACCATTTTGTTAATTTATTGTAAACTGTTTACTGATTTTTCCCACGGTTTCTTTCTCACTTAGTGTATATTATTCACTCATGCATTCATTGATGATAAGATTTTTAATTAATTATTTCCGGTATTAACAGGTAAATCTGTTGACAGTTTGTTGAATGGAAATAACCAAACTGTCCCGCAAATGATCAACATTGCTAATGAGTGTACTAAGTAATTTACTACATCAAAAACAGCCCTTTGGCACTTGCAATTTAGAAATATTTGATTAATTCTCATCAGTTTCTTATTAGCTTTACAAGAGTCCAAACATTTTTTGAACTTATTTGCCAAAAAGGTTATTTATTTATTTATTTAATTATTTATTTATTTATTTATTATTTATCAGTAACTTGTATTCCCATATTCGAAAATTACTTTGTTAACTTTTTTTATTACCTTATTGGTGCATTTTCTTAGAACCTTTTTCGTTTGAAATTCTATTTCTTTATTTATTCCATTGTGAATTTATTTCCGTTTTATTTCTGTATGCTATAATCAATTTTTATATGTCATTTATTCTTATTTGGTAAATTCTTTACTTTATTTATTTATTTATTTATTTATTTATTTATTTATTTATTTATTTATTTATTCAATTTGTCTGCTTAAACTAATTTTTTTTACCTTACTGATGAATTATAATCCAATATTTTTCCCTTTTTTTCTTTTTTAATTAATTTATACCATTGTAAAATTATTTTTCATTTATTTCTATATGCGATAATTAATTTTTAATAAGTCACATATTTTTTATTTAGTAATTTCTTTATTAAATTCATTGTTAAGTTTATTTTTCATTTATCTATTAATTTTTAAATTATTATTATTATTATTATTAAATTTTAAAATAGCTTTGACGCTACAAGAGATGTGTGCTAATTAAGAGAGTTAAATTGGCATGTGTGGTCGATTTTCATCTATTTTTGAATTAATTTTGAAGTAATTTAGCTTTTGAATTGCATATTGATATTTAGATGTCTAGTTAGATAAATATTTTCTCTCTGCACGTAGACATGCATAAATGCAATATTATTTTAAAATTTGGAGATATAGTTGTTTTAACAACAGACATATTTCAATTCTTAGCACATTTTAGTGAATATATACATAATTATTAGTGCACTTTACCTCGTAACTTTGAATGAATTTTGAAGTAATTTCTCATTGACCAAAAAATTCAAAAATAATATCGGAAGAATCGGAAGGAAAAGAAGAACACAATCAGAGGTGAATAATTAAAAAATCTTTATCCATTACAAAGATATAAAATAAAAACCAACACGTCCCCTATACATTTTATAGACCGTATTTAAGACTTCACCTACATAGGTAAATTTTTATGAAAAGCTATCGCATGACTGTCATAGCTGGCTATGTTGTCTTTCCCGCCAAAATTTCAAGATTCTTTCACTTATATTGAGCCAGTCAAGTGGGATGGTGAAGTAAACCCGAGTGTCCGGAGAAAACTACCCGGCAACCTTGAACAAGCAAAAAATGACAAATTGAGAATTGAACCAAGGCGGAGGAAGGCGCCAGTTTTTGAAAAAATAGAAAACTATTTGTGATTTAAAAGGAGATGCATTCTAAGCTTGCGACAAAGAAGTTAGTCAGCAGTACCACGATATTCGTAAGCGTGCACTTTGGACGACTCGGCCACCGAGGCCAAAAAAATATTGCAAAGATGCCGTGATTATATAATCGCAAAATTATCACTAACATGGTAAATTACCGCAATGGCTGAGTGGTTGAACCTTTAAAACCAAATTATCTAATCGCTATGCCGGGCTCGTGGTTTTTCTTGTATATGATGTAGGCCTCTTCTAGTTTGGTACCAATACAATCGACTAAGCCACACTGCGGCCGGGCCAATGTAGTGGCAAATTAATAATGATTATGAAAGAGATAAGAGACTCTTACAAACAAAAACCCAAGAAGAAACAATAAGCACTTTTATCATCATCTTCAAAAGAGGGATTATGTCATAAGAAACGCATTGAAATCTCTAGATGATGTGTCCCCTTGTCAACACGTAAATCCGTGCAGTAGAATGTTTGTTCTCGAAGGGATGCAACAACTGAGCAAGTCTATAACCATCAAGGTTTTTTTTATTTTCTAAAAATATATATTTTTAAAAACAGATATCCTCTAACCACGATCCATGAGATTCATTTTCTAAAATTTCATTTCTTTTAACTGTAAATAAACGGAATCCTCTGACCGGGTGGTCAATGTTTAACAATGGTAATTATGAGCTTGGAGCATGCGCAAGGATGTATGGAAAAACCCATGATTTGAAGGTGTAACATGACAAATTGCATTAATTGTCCTTAATTAATATCCAGATGTATTTGAAATGGTGTTATGTATCCCTTAATAAGTCACAAATGACAAATTCAACGAAGTTCTGTGTATTTCGTATTTCGCCGTTTTAAAAGTTGTTTTTAAATGACCCGGGTTTTGATGAGGTAAACCTGTTCTAATATTAGATCCCAAATGCCGCATCTCGCTGGGTAATTACTATATTTTCTGTATTTATTCGAGCTTTTATCGTTGAACCAAATGTTACATTGTTCATTAGGAACACCATTAATTAGATTAGCACCGTTTTAATTTTTTCTTTGGAAAACTTAACGCAGCTTTAATTTGTCTTTAAGATACTGCATTTACTGGTTTAGCTATCCCTTTATTTATAGAATGCTTACCTCAAGTATGTCACTTGAAGGCTGGCCCAGTTTGGCCCGAGTTGGTTAAATAACATCAAATTTGATGGAAGTTTCAGAAAAATGGAATGGAGTTCTATTCGTTGAGATTTCTTCCAGAATTATTTTATACAAGTTTTGAAAGAACAAACACCGCTCTAAGTGACTTTGATTAAATTTTTTGACAGTGTAAACCTATCTTTAGATGATATTCCAATCAATGTACCTGAAACACAGTCACTTGGGCTAAGTTATATTTGTATTATGTTATTTTGTCTTCTCTAAACAAAAAGCGTCAGAAAATCGATTTTATTGCATTTTCAATTTTTCTATTTTAAAACAAGTACGTCCTCACGTAAGGCAAAACAAGAAAATGATTTAATACATGAATCAAAGTTATCTACAATGTCAGTAGCTCACGTGTGTCACAGTTCATAAAAAGTATTTAATTATTGTTACTGAAAATAAACTAAAAATTCATGTGTCATGTTCTGTTTTTCTCTGCAGAAGCCTCTGGATCAAACGGAGCACTTATGACGTGTCCATTCATACTAGATTCGTGGATAGATGACGTTTTATTGGAGGGTTTCCTGGAAACTGTGATTTCAACAGTTGTGTTGCTGTAAACTCCAGATTTTCCACCCAATTTTAATACTCTGAAACTAATAAAGTGTCAATATTTATGTAATGAATTCTATATATAATGTACAGACCACTATTTATTATATTAGAACTGCTCTACAAGTGCTTAACGCTTTTTTACCTAGTCTTTGTGGCTTAATATGTTGTCAAGTATTAAATTATTCATTTCTTATATTTACAATTTCTTTAACCATTTTAGTTCAATTTCAGATGATAAACAAATGTATCCTAAAAATCACCTTTTTAATATGTCAGTTTACTGCCAACATCCACATTGTCAATATGAAATATACCAACGGCCTTCATTGATAAGCCTTCATGACGTCAGAAAGTTCAGAAAGGTCATCAGCGTTCATAGCATATGACCGCAAAGAAGAGTAATAGGGTCATAGGAAGAAAGATAATAGCAATTGTAAATATAATCGTATTAATCTATTGTTTTTCTGTTTCATCAACACGTCTAAAAAGGTTTTTATTTTCCCGCACGGAATTATACATATAATTTTTGAGTGACTTTTAAATACTTACAGAAGCAATATTAAAACAATGAAATTGTAACCGCCTAGAACTAAAAAGACCAATCCTCTGAAAAAGTTAACCGTAGCTGCATATATAGCATTGGCAGATATAGCTCCGGTCAGTCCACATACGGCTTCTACAGCTGCAATACCGGCAAACATGGCACCTGAAGTAAAGACAGTGCAAATGTCAAGGTAGGCTTTCACTTTTACAATCTTTCATCAAAATCTTTGCTCAAGTGGTTTTAAAGGATGTTTAAATCGTAAAAACTTGGATAAAAACTTTCGTACCAAATCTTACAAAGCATTATCAGAAAAGGAACCCACCCTTTTTTCTTAAACTTTGATAAGAGTCTATCATTTTTCAAGTTCTTTTATCAAAGTTTTTTTTGACAGTGTAATCTACTAGAAAACTATAAAAATATTTACGTTCTGCAAAGGGCAGTGCGGTAACTTAACAATGTGACCGACTATGATTTCACACATATATAGAGGCCTGCTTCAACGTCACATACACCATAAGATTTGAAATAACGACAAGCTATAATGCTACGTGCAGGCGTGTCTTTACGTGACACACAAGAAGACGGGATATGGGGATCACAAAAACGGCTGCCTTTTAAAAATTCGATCCGTAACAGGTGCAGAAATTGTACTTGCCTTGTTTATCGGAGCGAGTCATTCTGGACATAATCCCTCTGATCATCGGAGCTGACATAATTGAACCAGCCCCCGTTAATGGAACTGCAAAATAAAAATACAAAATTTATATATAAATATTGCACAAAATAAAAGTGATCGAAATTAAACATCCTCATCGTGTTAACCTAATCTCGACACTAGCACCGAGCTTGAAGATTAAGATGCGCCAGGTGCCTAATCATGGCTAATGCGATGAGAAGGTGATCGTTTAAGTCGCGTGGAATGTTAATTTTACGGTCAAAGAAAAGTAAGAATACCAAATGAGGTGACGTTTTACTACTATTTAGTATTATTTAAAGCCCACAGCTTAGACAGGCAGAATGCTCCAACAGTCATTAACGGTACATGTTGTTTGGTTCCATGGGGTACTGTTTTACTATTTATTTTGTAATTTGTTGTATAATAGCTAATAGCTGCAAAGTTCATGATTCGATATACAAGATCTAACTATTATTCTCTCCGTTCTAGCTGCAAAGTTCATGATTCGATATACAAGATCTAACTATTATTCTCTCCGTTCTAGCTGCAAAGTTCACGATTCGATATACAAGATCTAACTATAATTCTCTCCGTTCTACACAAAACAGAATCTGTGCCATACTACATATATACAGATTTTTATCAGACTCCATTAATCAGTTTTTGAAATTGATATTGAATCTTACAAAACGTTTGAAATTTTTATTGTTGTGAAAAATTAGGATTCATGATAACAAGAGGGATTTCAGGTCTGACAGCCGTTAGTAATTTTTATATTATTTCTCCTATTAAAATTAAAATTATGCTTTTCTATTTACCTGTGAAAAGAACAATGTCTGTCTCTGCAAGGGCCTCTTGGATGGCTGATCCGAGAAACGATATTGATCCCAACATTGCAATACTTTCATCCGACAAACAAAATTGAAAAAGTCGAACACTTCCTATCCCAATAATGATGTGACATAAACTACGAAGTGTAGCATACCAACCAATAAGTACAGAGTCCCAGCAAAATGGGGAGTTGAGCTCATACAAAGTATCGACACTTGTTCTTCCTATGTTTGAAAAAGCCACTAAGAAAATTATACTCAAACAAACTACATAGCGCCATCTATTGGCAGATTTGTCAGTATAAAAGCTTATTGTGTTACGAAACGTTTGTGAAATTGATTGTGGTTGATGATTTATTTTGATCGACGTTTCGGGAAGAATAAAAGCAGCTATAATTATTGCGATAATTATACAAGAAAAAGACACTACCATTGGATACATAAAACCTAAATCAGCAATGATATAACCGGAAGCTAATGTTCCGAGTGTTAGTCCAAGTCCCAGACAAATCTCAATTAGAGCCATTCCGAAAGATCTCTGTTTTCCGGTTCCTGTTATGTCGGCAACATATGAATGCGACGTATTTAACGTGCACATCCATAATCCACAAATACCTTCCACGCCATAAAAAGCAACAAAAATATAAATATTAATTTTATAATAAATAGCAAAGGCATTGCTTAAACTTCTAGCAAATGTTCCCAATAGAGAAATTATGAAAACGTTTTTTCGTCCATATCTATCACTTAAAGGACCCATTAAAAGATTGGCTAAGATAGCAGGGCTGTTTGCTGCTAAATAACAATATATAGTCCATAAAGATGTCTCTGCTTGAACAGTTTGTTGGTGGATATATGTGTCACTTGTGGTATTGACCTCGCAAGAAGCGTCACCTTCAGAAGAACCAGTGGTCGTTTCGTTGGGATAGCGCATTTCATATATTGCTGCGTAGGCATACTGTGTCATTGTAATGTTTATCAAAGCATACGAAAATAAATGCAACAACACAACAGGTGCTACCAAGAAGCATCGTCGTGGTACCCGTTTTGTTTCTGGTTCTGAATTGTTTTGATCTCTGTTTGTGTTTTCCAGCAATGGCTGTTTTTCTCTTTCCGCTTCTGTCATCTTCCGGGGAGATAAGTTAATTGTGAAGAAAGTTGTACCATTACATTATCTACAAAACAGATTTTGGAAATAACATTGTTTGTCTAGTCCCTTTTTCCTGACGGGATGCCTGGGTGGCATATAGCTTGCTTCGAATCACAGCGTCTCTAATCGCAGATTTAGGTTTTTTATGTGTGTGAGTTTCTCGGTTTGCTAATTGTCGAAAGTTGTGGGGGGTCTTCAGTTTTATGGACTTTTCAAGAACAGACCATCTTGACATGACTTTGAGGTGAATCGCCGATTCTTTCGTGCCGGTGGCCAAAATTTTGAAAATGGAAATGTCATTACATAACCACTAATTGGCCATTCATGCATGATGTAATTGGATCATGGCTTTTTGATACCATTCGTTAAAAATACTGTCGTGTGAATGATTGTTGGTCACGTGCCCCCCCCCTCACCCCATATGTTCCCTTAATATTAAGTGAAAGAATCCCGACTTGGTATGAAACAAAACTCTCTCTCGCGCGCGCGCGTGTGTGTGTGTGTGTGTGTGTGTTGTGTGTGTGTGTGTGTGTGTGTGTGTGTGTGCGAACTCACAAACTGATTTGAAAAATAAAATACATAAACATACCTTATAATGTACGAAATCATGTTATCAGGGTTATAAAGTAGAACGAGATGGTAAATATTTATATCTTTAACAGATATACATGGTATATATAATTGTGACCTATTAGAACTGTTAAATCATATTTTATTTATAACCTATATACTACTAAGTGCTATTTTTTCAAAAATTCAAAAATGTCTAATAGCACATTTTGTGTGATTTTAGACCGAAAAAAAATCGACCAGTTGAGCAAAACTGGGCGGTTAGTTTTAAACAATACTCGATTATCTCCTAAGTTAACACAACTATTTAACATGACAATAACACAAGATTCTGAACAAGACAAGTCGTCTCACATATATCTTGTGATTTGGGGTTTTAAAAGATGACTGTTTGTTTATTTATTTATTTATTTATTTATTTTTATTCTAACGTAAGTATTATGTACTGAAATATAGCCATGAACATTACATTTTAGAATATAGCGTTATTTTTACTATAATAGCAATGTGCCTCACGTTCTCTTGCATATTGGTATACATGGCTGCCATCATAATAAAAAAAAATTGAATTAGCGCCTTCACTAACTGCAAAATAAAAAATCCTTTTTTTCCTCCTGATTGTGAAAATTAAAAAGAACTTATATTTCAAAGTATACTGTTTTATGTTATGTTAAAACGTTACACTGGTGTAAAAAACAATGTAGTATTTACTTACAAGACGCGACTTTTACTTTTGGATAGTAACTGGTTACTATTGTAACACTCGTGGTATGATAGATAATTAAATTAAAGACAGTCGAAGCTTCTGTAACCCATAAACTAAGCATGTGACTTATTTGTTCTATGTTTTCATCAATGTATTATAACTGTATAATATTATTTCGATTTTATGCTAAAAGACAAGGTTGCAGCGTTTGTGACAGGAAACACAGACTTCAATGCGTTTTTTCAAGAGTTTAAAAAATACAACATTTACCAACATTTGTCTTGCTAACACTACAGTATAATTCTTCTGTGTGAGACACCATTTACATCACAGACTTCACAAATTTGGAACTTTTTACTGTAGAACAGATCTTTTGTCACCAACACTTGAAAAGCTTAAGACAACACATCAGAGAGTGTCACAAACATATCATAAAATCTGGGATGGGAAGCTTTCCAACATTGAGGTCCAAGTACCATCTATCAATTAGCAGACATAGAACTTTACCTCTCAAGCTAACACATACCCGATGGCTAGCACAGGTACTTTGGGACGGGTAACGCCCCCCCCCCCCCCCCCACTCGTCCCGGGTATTTGTTTTCTGGACAATTATAAAATTATCTCGATTTTTTTACTTTTAAATATTTTCTGGTGATGTATCAACTATAATACAACACTTTTTACCCGAGTACGATCCGTTTTAAGAAAGTCTAAAAAATCGACCATATCACATCATAAAAAAGTCTTTTTTATGATGTGATATGGTCGTCCCCAAGTACCTGTGATGGCTAGAGACAAACCTACTAGGAATATAAAACCATCAAAGTATAATTTTTCCAAAGGACCTTTCATAAGTGGATCAGTTTATCAATGGACACTGCTACTTCAGCAATCCGTGAACACCTAACGACCATGCTTCAAATAACTATAAACCTTCTCAGGTCTGCTGATATAGTCATTGTTATTATGACATTTAAATAAATTTTCATTAATTATTTAATTTATTTCATTTTATTTATCTATCTATCTATCTATCTATCTGTCTGTCTGTCTGTCTGTCTGTCAGTCTATCTATCTATCTATCTATCTATCTATCTATCTATCTATCTATCTAATTTTTATTCTATTTCTATTTGTGTTTATTTTGTAATCTTTATAAAACTATAAGTTGCTGAGTATGCCAATTTCCGGATTAAAATGTCTCTCGTGAACACGCTAGGTTTAAATCAGTGCTGTTTCTGGAGAGAGCTCCTATGAATATTGACAGTCAATTCCATTTGATTGGGGATTTCAAAAAGCTAAAAAAAAAAAAAAAAGAAAAAAAAAGAGATCTACATTGCCACTCTGTCGTTTATTAACAATCAACATCTTTACATAGTCTTATTGAATTAATGAAATGAAATAGGCCTAATTATTCAAAATCTGTGCCAAAAATTTTGCATAAAACAATTTGCTGTGTCAACAATCATATTATTTGAGTAGCTTATTTAAAACCAAATGTTTAACAACAAGTATCGCTTCTTTTTACGGCATTCCGACTTCTCAATACTTGCTTACCGACGCTTGTTTCGATTTTTTAAAATTTTTATATCGAAACAAGCGCCTGTGTTGCTTACCCCGAGTTGATCCTGAACCCGGTAGTTTTGTACGTTTCCGTTTTTTCTTTTATTAATTTTTTGCAACTTCCGAGTCTAATTATTTTTAATGGCCATTGTGCTGTATTAATGACTTGATTCAACATTCCACGTTCATATAATAGTATAACGTCCATATTCTGTAATATTTGGCTTTAAAAATTGTTTAGTATTATTTAAACTATCTTCCTGTGTTGAAAACTTTAGATAAAAACCCGACATAATGTAAAAGAACGCCGTAAAAGGTACCAGGTTGGAGCATAAATTTTCCTGTCAACAAATTTAATAGAGGCCCAATTTTGAAACGGTAAGGACGGCCACTTGTAGATTGCATTGACTGAAAAAAGAATATTTTTTACCATCATATTTTGCCGCTTAAGCCTTTGCATAATGTAAAATATTATAATAAATGTATTATGATCCGTTCAATAATAATTTTCAGATTCATTCCAGCCTACACCCCAACCCCTATTGATGACATGGAATGTCAGAACTTTAGAGCAAAAAGTTTTAAGTATAAATTTGGTATAAAATTTCACGATATTGATACAAAAATGAAACTGGAAAAAAATTTCAGTATTAATGACTATGAAACTTAAAACATTTTTTCTTTCAATCAGATGTTAAAATACAATGTATGGTATTTATTCAGTTGAAGAGATAACTATAGATGGATCCAGAACTCTGAAAAACTATAAAGCCTCTAAGCTTTTTGTTTCTATGGATAGTTTTTACTTTTTGATTTGCGGTCACTGCCTAGAGTACTATTAAAATGTTCTAAATATATGTAACATTTGGAAAATAAATTTTGTCTAATTCCCATTTATAAGGAGAGGGTATAAAATGGATCAAAATGGAGTGGCACAAAGGTTGGAATCACTGGCACTCATTTAAAAAATAATTTTTATAAAAAATATTGTTCCACAAAATTATTTTTGTGGACTGTAAATACATTCTTGGGTGCATACCTGGCCCATATTTAGTCTTGGTTAAATTATCAACAAACACAGTTCTACCTTTTTTCATCTCACTTATTGCTCTTCTTTGTATCAAATTATGTTACTTAGTCTTCCCAGATTTTAAAATCATTGTCAGTGATTTTTCTTGGCCTGGTTCATGCTATCCCCACCCATTACACAACTGTTTGAACATTGGTTAACATATACTAAACAGTTTCAACAAGGTCATTCAAAACTGCATAATTTTGAATGGTATAATATTTAGGCGAAACTTTACATGTATTTAAAGAAAAATATTAACTGTTTTATATGTATGTAAAGAAGTCTACTAACACTATAAATTGCCATTAGCATACACTAGCAGATTGGAGTAGAGTTTCAAGCCCCAATCAAGATTATTTTTACTTATACTAAGGCTGTATGTTCAGGAATAGCAAGGAAACCCTAGTACCAACAGAATATTTAACTTATCTTGACAAGCAAACTGACAAACAACTGTACACTTGAAACTGCCCAAGTGAGATTCTAACCCTAGACACCGACAGCATTTTAATCTGTAAGCAATTTAGGACCACACATCCACTGAGGCCTCCTAATATGGATGGTAAAAAGCAATATATCAAAACACTTTGATGAATTCGAACTAAATTTCTGGTTTACTTAAGCAACATTAAAAAGATAAAAACTTAATAAATATTTATACTTTGATTGTAAAATGACATTGTTTGTCCTTAATAAAATTATCAGATTAATTCAAATTAAAGATAGTCAAAACAAGGTCTAATTAAAATAAATTGTCTAAACATTGTCTAATCTTTTATTTAATTTAGTATTAGCAATACTGAGAACCATTTATTACAATTAATTTTATTTAATTTGCATATGCAATCCCCAGGTTAGAATCCCAATTTAAGAAGATACTAGTGTGAAACAATTTGTCAATACATTTGCTGAATGTCATTGGGTTTTCTTCATATACTCTAGTTTTCTTCACATATCTTTATATAAGACCTTAAAAACTGATGACCCAAGTCACTGCAGGTGTGGCATGCTAAATAACCTGCCTTGCATATGCCCTAAACACACGGTAAAAGTCAAAATTTCTAACACTTTACCAATAGCTCATGACATCTTGATATAAGTGACATGTTCTTGACTGGGCATAAAACCTCATTATAATCAATCAATCTACTTCTTGTTTTGTTTACTAGTTACACAAAATGTTAACTTATACAGAAAAATTCTGTTTTCTTATAATTCAGCATTTCTAATGATGATTTTTATTTATTATTTTCAGTAGTATGATTGTATGTTTTTGTTGTCATGGCAGCAAAGGAGTTTGTCAAACCTCAGAAACCATTCCGATGTATAACTTGTAATAGAAGCTTTCATACACAGACTTGTCTTCAACAACATGAGTGTATAAGGCAGAATGTTAGCAGTTACAGTAAATGTGATATATGTGATAAAGTTTTCTATGATGCTTATCATGTGCGACATCACGCCTGTGTAGAACTTGGAGATCCACGATACTTACCTCAACAGAAATAGAGAATTACATCCGTGTAAATTTTTTTTATTTGGAAGATGCCACACTATGGATAGTAAAAAACAGGAAAATTGTCAATGTGAGGATCTAAATGGAGAGAAAAATGTACCAGTCTCAAGTAAACCTCAGGTAATATCAGTAACTGAAGAGAGAAGTTGTTATCTTGTAACACATGTCATAAAACATTTGGATCAAGTCAAGCCTTGAAGTACCATACATGTTTAGTTATGGATGAAATGATGAGTGAAGAAACAATGCCTGACAATACTGCTTTACCAGAACATGATTCCTATCCATGTGGTGTGTGTTCAAAAAGTTTTGCATCAGAATATCTTCTTCTTAATCATTCTTGTTTTGACCAATCTAGAGAAGAAGCTTATGGTGAAAATTATAGTGATTCAAATAGTTATTCAGAGGACATTACAGACACTGTCACTAAAAAACGACATTTAGAAGATACGGATCTACAGTTGGTCTTTAAAAAAGAGAAAATTGATCATGAACATCCAGAAGGGATTGAACAACATGAAATTTCTGACAAAGTCAGTCCTGAGCAACATCGGATTACTGGAAAATCAAACCATATTGATTTTAACAATTTGGATAAAAATGAAGAAATAAATAATAAATTAAAGAGGGATTTTAGTATTGGTTTGTCACAAAGACATAATTTTAATTTGGGACAAAACACAAATATGTTTTTTATGGCCAACTGGACAGTTTTTTCCACAAATGGCAATGGCTGGTATGAATTTTTCCCCTGACGCCAATGGTGGTGACTTTCCTACAAGATGTACAATTTGTAACAAGATATTTAGTCACAAAGGGAACTTAAAAATTCACATGAGGATTCATTCTGATGAACGTCCATTTAAATGTCCATACTGCCAAAAAAGATTTACAATGAAGCAGAATATGGAGATCCATATCAGAATTCATACTGGTGAGAAACCATTCAAGTGCGACCAGTGTGACCATAGATTTACAACTAAACAGCAGATGCAGAAACACATGCAAAATCACATGGCATCATTAAACCCATTTGTTTCAGGAAAACAGGAGAGATGTATAAAATGTGGTGCATTTCGAAATGAAGAAGAACTTCGTGATCGTGTTTGTATGTTATGTTGGACCCTAGAACTTTCAAGTCAGAGGCATCAACATAATGGGGAAGCTGATAAACTCGATCAGTTAAGTTCCAATCTAACAAATGGATCCGCAAAAGAGAGCTCGAGCCAAAGTGTAGATTTTTCTTGCAATAATGATTACAGTATCTGACACAGTTCAAGCATTGTCATCAGAAGTTCAACCTAGTGGAAACTCAGGATCTAATTCAACAGACATTCAAGCAGGCATCAGTTCCGGATCTCTGAGTGACATTGCATTTTTTAACTGTGACATTTGCGGAAAGGTTTTTAGTAACAGGGCCAGTTTACATGCACATTTACTTACACATGAAAATATAAAATGGTATAAATGTAATTTTTGCGATAAACAATTCCGTTTAAAACAGACAAAAGATGTCCATGAGAGAATCCATACTGGTTGTAGTCCATTCCGTTGTATGCAGTGTGGTAAAATGTTTACTACTAAACAAAACATGCAAAAACATGTCTGTACACTGGAAATGTGATGATGTCTGATATTACTGGAAAATTAATTTATCATATTTGTGTTGTATCTCTATTCCAAATCTGATACATCGTTATTGATGCGAGAGTCTGTTTTAGCATTTTTAATAACAAAGCTTATCTTTTCATCACTTTCCGTCTTCTGTTTATGCTGTTAAATACAATAATTAAATGACCAGTAAGCTATACTGTTCTATATTCTTTAAAGATATAATTTGGCATAATTTTAATTTCATTATAACCATTCATTTTTTTGAGGGCCAAAATATTGCCTATACATACTCTATTTTGATTGTGCTCTCTATTCAGGAGCATTATTACTTTACTACATGTATGTATCCTAAATACCTATATGCTTAAAATTTATTTTATGCATCTGTGCAGAAAGAGCTGTACTAAAAAGCTTTTTTTTTTTTCCATTGACCCAAGACATTAAAGGGTCACTTGACCTTCAAAAGCCAGGAGTTAGTCTATAAGTACAGCTGTCAATTTTGGCAAGTAAGAAGTGTTAGAAGGATAATCTTGGTTCCTTTCTACATAAGTCTTCAATACATTTGAATTATCAGTTTCTGTGTACCTTGACCTTTCATGTACAAGGTCATGCTGTATGTAGTAGTGTATGCAACTCGTATAATTGGTGTGCCAGTTGAACACTTGTGTAATTTATTATGATTTTATCATTCCAAATCAGGTACATTTAACTATCAGTATTGTTAATTTTCTTTTGTAATGATATGTATTATATTGTATATAATTATATATAAGCTATAGTTATTTATTACAATGTACACGTCAGGGCCTCCATTTGACCCTTAACCTTCAGGGGTCAGATTGACTTAAGTATTTCAAAAGTAGTCCATATATAAACTAAAGTTAAGCAATTACTTCTTCCTGAAATTCAGGAATTAAAACCAAAGCGAAATTCATTGTCTCAAGGATTAAATGGAAGCCTTTCACTATAGATCTGTTATATGATAATCCCAGTGTTGTAAATACATATGTATTTTGATTTTATCAGTATTTATTCTGTATCATTAAAATGTCTAAAAATCTGAAAATTATGCATTTTTGGGTGGTTTTCCAAATTTTTATTTGAAATTCATTGAAATATCTGTAAGAATAATTTAAAAATATAGTACTTTTTAGGTTTTCAAGATTTTAAAAATGACATCTTAATTCGTGTACATTTATTATTTTGGAGTTTCTGAATTTACACATTGTATTTTATGGTAATTCATATGTATGCTGTGATCAATATCTCAATTTTTTTGTAAACATTTTGTAAACATTTGTACCAATCCATCACTACAGCATGAATTATAGAAAAAATTCCTAAAAAGCCTTTTTTTTCCATTGACCCTAAACATTAAATTGTATTCTGAAAATAAATTGCAGAAATTTTAATAAAACCCAATCCTCATGATATTTACTTGGTCAGATTTTTTGGCAATAAACAAAAGGAAATTCAATAACAAAAATGTAAAAGTAATAATAGACTTTCAGGTGGCAAATACTTTGGTGATGAGATAGTTGTGTAGTTATCAAGGGGCATTATAATAAGGTTTTACTATATTGGTACTAAGTTTGATACAACTTATCTTACTTCTTTCTAGTCATAATTGAAAACCACCTTGCATATCTCTGTTTATTATTCAACATTTCCTGCAGAGAAAATAGTTTTTTGTTATGGAAATTTCTTATTTTGAAATTCAGCCATGTTGTTGTTGTTGTTGTCTGTGTTATCCTCCTTTATGTAGGAGCACCCTCTAGCAGGTTAAAGTGTTCTATTATATGTCTTAAGACTACTTTAAACATCTTGAAGTTTAAAACAAAACTTCAAAAATAGTCTCCATGTTTGTAGTGGAAGAGATATTACTTATCATGAAGAGTTGGTCCTGTGATTTGTCACATGGACATAAGAAAGAGAATAATTGTTTTGTGATTGACAAACTGTCATGGAATGGCAGTTGAGTTTCCTTTAAAATCATCAATCTACAACTTTTCAGTAGCAAAAATGTTATTTTCTTTCCCATTCATCTATAGTAGAACATGTGAAATGCTGATAAATCAAATACCTGACTTAACGGAGATACAGTGGAATCTTTCTGACCTTAAATTTTGTAAACGAAAACCCGTACTTAATATAACTGCAGTAGAACCTGTGAAGTCCTAAACCCTGGTAAAAAAATAAACCTGACTAAACTAAACTATAGTGAAATCTGCTCTGTTTAACCCTAAATCCTGTAAACCAAACCTTTTACTTAGACTTCATTGGAACTTCTGAAACCTTAAACCCTGGTAAACAAAACATCTGTCACAATTTGAATACAGTGGAATCTGTGAGACCTTAAATCCTGTAAACAAAACCCTTTACTTAGACTTCAGTGAAACTTCTGAAACCTTAAACCCTGGTAAACAAAACATCTGTCACAATTTGAATACAGTGGAATCTGTGAGACCTTAAATCCTGTAAACAAAACCCTTTACTTAGACTTCAGTGAAACTTCTGAAACCTTAAACCCTGGTAAACAAAACATCTGTCACAATTTGAATACAGTGGAATCTGTGAGACCTTAAATCCTGTAAACAAAACCCTTTACTTAGTCTTCAGTGAAACTTCTGAAACCTTAAACCCTGGTAAACAAAACATCTGTCACAATTTGAATACAGTGGAATCTGTGAGACCTTAAATCCTGTAAACAAAACCCTTTACTTAGTCTTCAGTGGAACTTCTGAAACCTTAAACCCTGGTAAACAAAACATCTGTCACAATTTGAATACAGTGGAATCTGTGAGACCTTAAATCCTGTAAACAAAACACTTTACTTAGACTTCAGTCGAACTTCTGAAACCTTAAACCCTGGTAAACAAAACATCTGTTAGAATTTGAATACAGTGGAATCTGTGAGACCTTAAATCCTGTAAACAAAACCCTTTACTTAGACTTCAGTGCAACTTCTGAAACCTTAAACCCTGGTAAACAAAACATCTGTCACAACTTAACTACAGTGGAATCTGTGAGACCTTAAATCCTGTAAACAAAACCCTTTACTTAGACTTCAGTGGAACTTCTGAAACCTTAAACCCTGGTAAACAAAAATGTCACAACTTGACTACAGTGGAATCTGTGAGACCTTAAATCTTGTAAACAAAACCCTTTACTTAGACTTCAGTGGAACTTCTGAAACCTTAAACCCTGGTAAACAAAACATCTGTCACAATTTGAATACAGTGGAATCTGTGAGACCTTAAATCCTGTAAACAAAACCCTTTACTTAGACTTCAGTGGAACTTCTGAAACCTTAAACCCTGGTAAACAAAACATCTGTCACAACTTGAATACAGTAGAATCTGTGAGACCTTAAATCCTGTAAACAAAACCCTTTACTTAGACTTCAGTGGAACTTCTGAAACCTTAAACCCTGGTAAACAAAACATCTGTCACAACTTAACTACAGTGGAATCTGTGAGACCTTAAATCTTGTAAACAAAACCCTTTACATAGACTTCAGTGGAACTTCTGAAACCTTAAACCCTGGTAAACAAAAATGTCACAACTTGACTACAGTGGAATCTGTGAGACTCTAAACCCGGGTAAACCGAAAACTTTACTTAATTGGACTGCAGTGGAACTTGTAAATCCCAACCCCAAAGTAAACCAATAACCTGCCTTACCTTGATTGAGTGGCACCTGTCAAACCCAAAACTGAAATAGTTCAGTATCATAAAATACTTGGACTGCAGTATTATGTAGCACCTGTAAAACCACCAAGACTGGCAACTAAATAAAATAGTTGACCTATATAGTCAACAAAATCCCAAACCCTGGTAGACCAAAATCTGACTAAACTCAACTACAGTTGAATCTTAAAAACCCTTAACCCTGGTAAACCAAAAACATTGTTTTTCTGGACTGTGGTGGAACCTGTGCAAACCTTAACCCTGGTAAACCAAAACTTTATTTAATTGTGAAAATATGTGATACTTTTGAAACTTTTCACATTTTGTTTGAGTATTTTCATGTAATACATGAACTTGGTACAGAAATACTGTATAATTTCATTTTTTATTGACAATTATTACATAAGGTGTAATTTTAACTTTAAATTTAAAAACATAAATTCACATATTTATGAAACACAGGTTGTAAATGAAGAGTAATCCAGCACTCCAAAATGTAGCATGACCACACCACTAGACTTTTACTTAAAACTACATTAAGTTTTTCAATTTTCTGAATTTTTTTTGATTTTCTAAAAATATATATTTTTTAAAAATAGATAACTTCTAATCACGATCCGTGAGATTCATTTTCTAAAATTTCATTTCTTTTAGCTGTAAATAAACGTCAATGTTTAACAATGATTCTTATGAGCTTGGAGCATGCCCATGGATGTATGGAAAAACCCATGAATCGAAGGTGAATCATGACAAATTGCATTAATTATCCGTCATTAATATCCAGATGTATTCGAAATGGTGTTATATTCCCTTACTAAGTCACAAATGACAAATTCAACGATTTTCTGTGTTTAATTTATCGTATTTCAATGTTTTGAAAGTTGTGTTTAAATGACCCGGTTTTTTCATGACATAACCATGTTCTAATATTAAATCTCACATGCTGCATCTGGCTGGGTAATTATTGTTTTTTATGTATTTATTCGAGCTCTTATCATTGAACCAAATGTAACATTGTTCATTAGGAACATCATTAATTAGATTAGCACCCTTTTAATTTTTTCTTTGGAAAACTTAATGTAGTTCAAGAACCCATCCAAAGTTAAGAAATTTTCTGTTAGTGGTCTTGATGTTTGTACTATCTTGTTTCTATATGACTGTTTCTATCATTGTATTGTGTTTTGTGTTCTTGGTTGTGTTGATGGTTGCCAAGGAAGTACATGTTTTTCAGGTGCATTTTTTTTATTTACGTTATTTAATTGGCTAGATGCCAGTGCAGTTATTTCATTTTTGTAAACTATCAAAAATATACAATTATGTTGAGTTACATAATTTTATGGCAAGTTTGCCCTATTTTCCTACTTTTTAAAATTTGTAACGTGTTGTGTTGTTTTTTGGTTGCATTGGCTAGATGTTGCCAAAAATATGTTTTTTTTAAAACTTTTTTCTATTTTACAAGTTTTTGTATATATATTCATATTTGTAGACTGTACATGAAATAAATTCAACATAATAAACCATGGTTATAAGATTCAAACTAGGTGATCTTTTGCATTGACAGAAAAAACATTGTTAAAATTTGAAGAAAAAAAATCTCTACATCACAAATATTGTTGAACCTGATATTACATGTCATATTTTTTTACCGATATAACCTGCCAACACAATCTAATAACCAGCAGGTAAAGGTAGCTTTCAATAGGTTTCTTTTTCTTCTCTTCTTCTTTTTCAGTGGTCGAGTGGTCTAAAGCTTATAATCACAGTGCCTCACTGCCTAATGTCAAATCCTGCTTAGGTAGATCCTGGTGTGAGGTGGTTTATCCGTTTGCTTGCCAAAGTCAGTGGTATTGTCTTTGGCACTCTGATTTCCCCCACCTTTCTGAACTGATCCCCTTAATATAAGTGAAAAAATCATGATTGCAGTGTAAAACACCATTACTCCATTCTATTCTTTTTGTGTCACCTAATGTATAAAAACGACAAATCAGGATCACCATATTATTATGGTTTCTGGACAATTACTGCAGGAATATTGATCAATTCACAATTTCAGTCTTTTGTCCATTATTTAGATATCTGAGTAATGTTTAATGATTACAAAATTTGAGCACTGCTTATTTGCATACAACAATCTGATTGGTTGACAGATTTAGGATGATAACTTTTGTAAAAAAAAAAATAATAATAATAATTTTAGTTTTGACATGTACATCTATAAAGTTTGATCAAAAATTAATTAAAATTTATTATAATGGTGCATTCATACAGATTGAATAAATCCAGTAATATTGATTACTTTGTGATTGCAGGTGATGCATCATAGTCATATGATCTCTCGTTAAATTTCACAGGTAAATTTGTTATGTTGGTCCCGTATCCTGTTGCTTCTATGATTACATTATAATGTTTAGGTCATAAAAAAATGCTTACAAAGTTATCAAGTAACATTCTTCAACAAACTTACTTAAGGGAGATAATAAAATTGAAGAGAGTAGTCAAAAGCTTATAATCACAGTGCCTCATTGCCTAGTTATGGATCTCACTTGGGTTGATCTTAGTGCGAGAAGGTTTGTCAGTTTGCTTGCCAAAAGTTGATAGTTTTGCTCTTGGCACTCTGGTTTCCCCCCCCACACTTTCACTGAACTGACACCCTTGCTATAAGTGATAAATTATGATAGCAGTATAAAACACCATTACTCCACTCCACTCCACTCTTTTTGTGTCACTTAAAAAAATGCAAATAACAAATTTGGATTAAGCATCAAAAGTTTGACAGTTTATTTGACAATTCATTGGGCAGAATTAGTGTAAGCAAAAAGTCTTGCCCAAGGACATAACACACAGACCTTCTAGGGCTTGAAACCTCAACTCTGAAACCATGAGCAAGTGACATTAACCACCCGGCCACCTCTCACCACTAGCAATGTCTATGCCAGTGTTTTAAGTCATAGATTTGGCTTGATCCTTCTCTGTGTACAACTGTTGTTTAGGTTTAGTGTGTGTGTGTGTGTGTGTGTGTGTGTGTGTGTTTGATATAAAATACATATTGCATAGAAAAATGTTATTACCATCCAATCACACATTCTTTGTTCATGTAGTTTTTAAAATCATTTTTTAAGAAATAAAATCTTGGAAGAAATTTTGTAACACAAGTCATTAATTTTTGTGCACGTATAATGATTTATGTTTATATATTGTAGACAGATAACCTACAATATATATGTCAGTATTATGTATGGGTTGTATATGGTTTTATATAGATTTGTTAAATAAACATCTCTACATTCTGTTAACACTGTATTTGAGTTAGATGTTTAAGGTCCCAGTCAAGAATATTTCACTTATATTGAGACGTCATCAGCTATAGGCGAAAGTGCAGAAATTTTGCCTGTGCACTGATGGCATTATGCAGCAGGGTTCTTTCATTTGCCATGCTTGCTGTGACACGGGACCTCATTTATTTTAAGTTCCAATCTGAAAGAACCGTGACTTTAACTTCATAATGCGGAGTGCTTAGCGAAAGGACAGTTACTACCCACTTTCAAGTCTTGGGTCGGACCCGGTCGGGGTTACCACTGTATTTAAAATTCTGTCAGTTTTTATCGTCAATGGCTACAACCAGTTAGCTCAGGGTCTGGATTGGCAAAGAAATTGAGTGGAGAAATAGACTTTTATATCCTAGCCTGAATTTTTTTTCTTATAGCAAGGTGGTCAGTTCAGGGATTGTAGAGGAAACCAGAGTGCCTGAAAAAATCCACCCACCTTTGGCAAGCAAACTTTTTTTATATCTTGTTGGTCATTCCAGGATTGTGGAGGAAACCAGAGTGCCTGAAAATCCACCAACCTTTGACAAGCTAACTTAGTTATATTATGTTGGTCATTCCAGGATTGTAGAGGAAACGAGAGTGCCTGAAAAAATCCACCCACCTTTGGCAAACAAACTTTTTTTATATCTCGTTGGTCATTCAGGGATTGTGGAGGAATTCAGAGTGTCTAAAAATCCACCAACCTTTGGCAAGCTTACTTAGTTATATTAAGTTGGTCATTCGGGGATTGTGGAGGAATTCAGAGTGTCTAAAAATCCACCAACCTTTGGCAAGCTAACTTAGTTATATTATGTTGGTCATTCCAGGATTGTAGAGGAAACCAGAGTGCCTGAAAAAATCCACCCACCTTTGGCAAGCAAACTTTTTTTATATCTTGTTGGTCATTCCAGGATTGTGGAGGAAACCAGAGTGCCTGAAAATCCACCAACCTTTGACAAGCTAACTTAGTTATATTATGTTGGTCATTCCAGGATTGTAGAGGAAACGAGAGTGCCTGAAAAAATCCACCCACCTTTGGCAAACAAACTTTTTTTTATATCTCGTTGGTCATTCAGGGATTGTGGAGGAATTCAGAGTGTCTAAAAATCCACCAACCTTTGGCAAGCTTACTTAGTTATATTAAGTTGGTCATTCTGGGATTGTGGAGGAATTCAGAGTGTCTAAAAATCCACCAACCTTTGACAGGCAAACTTTTTTATGTCAAGTTGCTTATTCAGAGATTGTGGAGGAAACCAGAGCGCCTGAAAAAAAATTACTGACCTTTAGCAAGCAAACTTTCTTATATCAATCTGGTCATTCAGGGATGGTGAAGAAAACTGGAATACCTGTAAAATTGGCAAGCAAACTACCAACTCTCTTACACTATGATTTAACCTTTCTTGGATCCTAATCAAGGCAATGAGAAGTGTTTTGATCCTTCTGCAAGCACTAGGACACTGATCCCCAAGATTAGCAATGGGATTCTTCTGTATGTGGGTTTAAATTCTCTATTCTTAAACCATGACATGCCAGTAGATGGATTACATTAAGGTTTGTCAATTGTGACCAGTTTAAAGATTGGAGTGATGGTGTCTTATGACCCAGTCTAAATTCTCTCACTTGTATCAAAACAGTCAGTTCTTAGACGGTTCTCTCACTTGTATCAAAACAGTCAGTCCTTAGACGGTTCTCTCACTTGTATCAAAACAGTCAGTCCTTAGACGGTTCTCTCACTTGTATCAAAACAGTCAGACCTTAAACGGTTCTCTCGCTCGTATCAAAACAGTCAGTCCTTAGACGGTTCTCCCACTTGTATCAAAACAGTCAGTCCTTAGACGGTTCTCTCACTTGTATCAAAACAGTCAGTCCTTAGACGGTTCTCTCACTTGTATCAAAACAGTCAGTCCTTAGACGGTTCTCTCACTTGTATCAAAACAGTCAGTCCTTAGACGGTTTTCTCACTTGTATCAAAACAGTCAGTCCTTAGACGGTTCTCTCACTTGTATCAAAACAGTCAGTCCTTAAACGGTTTTCTCACTTGTATCAAAACAGTCAGTCCTTAGACGGTTCTCTCACTTGTATCAAAACAGTCAGTCCTTAGACGGTTCTCTCACTTGTATCAAAACAGTCAGTCCTTAGACGGTTCTCTCACTTGTATCAAAACAGTCAGTTCTTAGACGGTTCTCTCACTTGTATCAAAACAGTCAGTCCTTAGACGGTTCTCTCACTTGTATCAAAACAGTCAGTCCTTAGATGGTCAACCTTCAGCAAACTGACAAACCTTCTTACACTAATACCTGTCTTGAATGGGATTCAAATCTAGAAGTGAGAGATACCCTATGATCCATTATCTGGCATTTTAGACCATTCGGGGCCATTGAGGTGATGATAGAGGTGGTCATTGATAACCAGATCCTTCATCCATGATGTGTATATGAAAAAGCCAAATAAAACTTATTTCCTCTACCTGCGACTTGTTGCATTTGAATGATGGCTAGTTTTGCTAGGCAAATTTTTGAATGTGTCAAATTTAAGATCGTCACACAAAATACATGTATTATACACAACCACAGTGGCTTGGTGGTAAAGCGTCGTCCTTATGAGTATGGATGTCGGGGTTTGGACTGGTCAAGCTTAAAACTTTAAAATTTGAGATACTGCTTCCTTGCCACGTTCTTGGCATTTAGAGAACAGAGTTTCAACTGGTTCACTTGGTGCCAGGATTATGTGACTAAGTGAGTGGTATGGTTATCTTGGGCACACTGACTAGCTTTACTAGCACCTTAACAAAATTTCCCCATAAGTGAGCGCTATAAACAAACTTATTTTAAGATTATACTTTAATAGAGATAAATTTTGCTCTTGCCAAGAATAGCTAAAAACTGATTCAACATTAAACAACATTAAACCCAACCAGATATTATTTAGTTTAGCTTGTATGTACTAGAACTGAAGATACCAAAATTGGTTCTAATCGCCCCATCACTTTCAGAGGAGAATATGTTTTAAAGGAATTGCCATAAAATTGGTTACAACTTTTTTGTATATTCTATGACAATTGTGTGATGAAAAAGTTCACAGACAAGCCACATTACATAGTCTTGTATAGATAAAATTTGAACCAAATCGGACTACCAGTAAACCTGTATTCGATATATATTTGTTTTTAGTTCACCTGAGCTATTGCTGCAGTATTGCCATAATATAAGTAACACCTTATTTGAATAATTGCCATCAAATTAGTAACAACATATTCGCACAATATTTGAAAATTGAGTTATGAAAAAAATTCATGGAAAAAAAACTTGCTAGGCGGACACTCGACCACTGAGCTACCAAGATGTTCCGGAAAACTATATAGAGAACCATTATGTATCTCTTACAAATATGCAATATTCAGACCATTGAAATTTTATATCTGGCAAACACTTAGATTAATTGTATTATTATTATTATTTATACACAACTTAACTGTGGGCCTCAAATCGGTAAACTGTAAAGAGGCCCCTATAAATTATGCAACAATCCACAACAAGGAGCATATAACTAATAAGGCTTATTTTTGTTTGTAGATGTAGCATTCTCATGACCAGTAGTGTTTAATTTGCACAAAACTTGGCTATGTGACCCAAAATGAAAACTATCACTGAATTTATGAAATTTTCTATCAAACCTCTGCAAAAGACACTGGACATATTCTCGGATAAACTTAAGTTCCACGTGCCTCTTGTTTCTAATGTATAGTAATGGCGGCTCAGAATACTTGGTTTCCAGTAACCAATGCAAGAAACGATTTTTGATCTGCAGCAACCATGTATCTTCATCATAAGTTTTTTCTGCTCCAGGGGAAAAGAATTTATTAATGAATCTGACAATTATTTGCATAATCCAAGAAAATTCAATTTAGCTTCAAAATATTATTCTTGATCAATTAATGGATTTTAATTATCATACGTTTTCTTTCTGTTCCAGGGAAAAAAGATTATCAATGAATCCGTTAATAATTATTTTTTATAATCCATGAAAATTTAGTTCTTGAAAAAGTTTTAAAATATTGTTCTTAATCAGTTAATGGCGAGTATCATTTAAAATTAACTACAATGAACAAGTGTCAAAAACATGATAGTTAAAATAGCATCCATGCATGTATGAGGCGCCGTTTCTATATTTATTCAGTATTTTAACATATGCATAAATCGATTTTTGGATATCCATAAAACGATTTTTGCATATGCAAAAATAGTTGGTATTTTTGCATATGTAAAAATCGAATTATGGATATCCAAAAATCGATTTATGGATATCCAAAAATAAATTTGTAAAAATTGAAAATACTGAGTTCTCCCCAATTATCAATCCCGAAGTAAATACTTTCCGGTATATTGCGAGAGTAATATTTTTCTATTGTAACAAATAAAAATCGTAAATTTTCTTTATGGTTAATAAATGCACTTTCAAAATTAGTGAAAAAATATAAGCCTACGCATTTTTAAAAACTAAAGTGTTTTTTACATTACGATTCATTACATTACCACGCGACGTAGACGACGGTTCGCCCTACAAAAGCCAACATGGCTGCTAGAAATAATAAAAGGAAAGAACGAATATCAGAGGAGTATATCAAACGCATTGAGGTGTTTGGAAATTGATGATCGGCATGTTGACGACAAAGCTGTCGATATCAATATCAGAAATTGAGTTAGTTGCCATGATACAAACCGACGTAATAATAAACACGAAATAGACCCGCACTAAATAGTTGGGGAGAAATCATTTCACACTCGCGATTCATGGATATGTTAAAATCGATTTATGCATATGTAAAAATGTATTTTTGCATATGCAAAAATAGCCAGCATTTCAACGTATGTAAAAATGTATTTATGCATATGCAAAAATCGATTTATGGATATCCGTAAATGAATTATGTATATGCTAAAATAGTGTATAAATATAGAAACGGCGCCTCATATGCATGTTAAGAAAATATTCAATGAGAAGTTGGGATGTTTTAATTATTAAACTGAGATTTCAATATTAGCCCAAACATAAGATTTCTTTAAAGTTTTTTCTTAAATAACATTTTGCCATTTCTAAATTTATACTTCTGAATTGAATGAACACGATTTTCAGAATATTTGACTTTTCATTAGCCTTAATCGCGCTGACCGGCAACGCGGGTACTCATCCTTTCATATCACGGAAGAATTTTCAAAGGCGAATTATTACTAAAAGAAACGTTCAAAATTCTGCACATTACAATATATCTCATTATGATATATCGTAAGTTCTTGTTTCATACTTAATGTCCCGGTTGACCTTTAAACTTTGCCATTTTCTAATTTTATTATTTTTACGAATAAATTCAAATTTAGAAAATTTGCCTATTCTGACATTATGATGAGCGTTGTTGTTTCCCTCGATTAAAAATATTTTCAGATTCTCCGAGGCTGGTTTTGCACTCTACTATGTCGGGTTCCAGTTTCACAATCTTTCACTCAAATGATCGAGTGCACACTCAACAAGTCAAAAATTTCCATTTTTCGCTCATCAATATCATTTTCTACAAATTATAAGTTTTATGAGATTTTTTTGTGTGTGTTCAACAAATCTACGCTACAGAATTTAAACATACCATTAAATATTCAATTCCAATTGTGACATTAGAATATTCCCTAATTTGAGCTGAGTGTACACTCAGTTGAGTGAATGATTGTGAAACTGGAGCCGGACGTCTTTCCAATTTCGAAATTATGTTTCAATGTCAACGGAAATACACTTTACGCATGACGGTAGTGAATCTGCACATGGCGAAGAAAACTAGTGACTTCTAGACTGATGAAATGCACACAATTTAAGATATTATCATTGACAATAACCATAATTTGAAAACCTTATTAAGCTGACAATGGGGAATACAGTTTTTGCAGCCAGTTCCCCTCCAGAAACTCCTCTCGGACTCGCTCCACCACCACTTCAACCAGGGGCATCGCAAGCTACACCGGCGTCTGCTGATGCCACTCCTCAGGCCCCAGTAACTGATATCAATCCCGGAACTTTTGAAGATCTTCACAAACAATGCAAAGGTAGGTTAATTGACCACAAACCTATGCTCAAACACGAGTACTCAAACTCAATCAGCCTGGAGCGGTTGCACATGTTTCTTCTTATCTTTCTGTAAATCCCTCCGTTTTCCGCCCTAAAATCTGTAATTTACACAGTCATTAAAAATACCAAACTTGCTAAATACTTGAATATCAGAATTTTGCGAGGTCATAGTCTTGTTTTGAAAATTGGTTAAAGAAGAGGTTACACATCAACACCGAAAAAATTATACAAATTCTCAAGGTGAAATGACATATTGAAATTACATAAATATTTTGCAAGATAAAGCGTTCAACTACTGCAAAATTCCAGTCTGCTGTGGAAGTGTTTTTTAAAGTTTTAGATTTGAAAATCAATAAAGTTTGAAACACTTCATGTATTAATACACCGTTTTGTCATAATTATTAATTAATGGGCACCAAAATAGATGTCACCTTAGCTGGAGTATAAAGAATCCTAATGGGTATTTATTATGGTAATTGGAGTCATGCAAAATCTGGAAGTATATCACTCATTATTTAATAAATAAATAATTTGAAATAAATAAACATGTAGAAAAAATAGTAATTTTAAAAAATCATTATTCAAAATTTTGAAATCAAAAGTTAATATTATTCATTCTGTTATTTGCAAGTCCATTAAAAAAATGTCTTGATTACTACATCAACATCTACATACTACTGCTTGATAATCGTTGGACGATTATGATTAGCAGACTTATGATTAGCCAGATTTTAGTCACACATCATGAAACGCTGCAAAATACTGTGAAAAAAATGTAAAAAAGTTCAGGCTTCCTCCTAGAATTCGATTTGGTTTAACCTTCTGGTTTAACTTGGCAGTTATATGGAGAGAGATGTGATCGGAATAATGATGTTTTAGGTCCCAGTCAAAATTCTTTCAATCCTCTAGGTGTTTAGTTCTGGTTCCATCAACACCGAAAAATGATACAAATTCTCAAGGGTAAATGACATATTATTGAAATTACATAAATATTTTGCAAGACAAAGCATTCAACTACTGTCAGTTCCAGTCTGCTGGGGCAGTGTTTTTAGCTGACCTGACCAAAAGGTCATGTGACACAGGTTTCCAGGTACCTCAGTTTTCTCTTCAATCCTAGAACTGGCTGCCTTAATAAAGGAGAAAGCATTTTGGCTGATGTTTGCATAAAAAACTATTACTTTATTCAAATCCATTCATTGTAATTTCAGCTTAATTTCAGACACAGGCAATTGCTACAATATTCATTCATTTTGTTACATTGTAGATTTATATCCACAGACCTTCGAGGGAGGAAAGTTTATAATGTCACAGCCACTTAGTAGTCACTTTCAGCTTAGCCACACATTAAGTATGAGTATGTTACAACCGTTAACCTCTGGTTACAGATTTGGTGCTACATATATTGGCACAAAACAGTTTGCTCCACAAGAGGTAAGTACCACCTGGGTTTTCCCTCAAGTGTTGAATCATGGGGACATATGTTCCCTTACCATAACATTTCGAGGGACAAATAAAAAATTTTTTTTTGGGGGGGGGGGGGGGGTCATAACCACAAAAGTTAATGTGTAATTTGATAGTAGAAAAATCACACCTTGTCAGGTTCTCGTTCTCTTAGTTTTGTATCTGAAGCCAAGAACTTCTGAAATTAAAACTTATTTTGGTAGAAGTTTCAGAATCCTGACAGAGCTGTCACTAGCCTTACGTCTATATGCTTTTTTTTTGTTAAAATGAGAACATTCATGGGCAATATTTTTTATGAGACATTTAAGATAAAAATGCATCATGCTGCAGCTTTTTGTGTGCCATGGAAAACTCTGTCCTACAGATAAGCACTAAACATTCACTTGCAGTTTTGTCTTGAATATTTCTCTGAAATTCAGACATTTCTACCTATCACAAGTTTCCTACAAAAGAGGTAATTTATATGTTTTCCTGTCAATTTAATTTTGGATATTTTTTGGTAGATTTTTATCCCATACCCTCCCCAAAAGAAAGCATTTTAATTTATCCCTGGTCCTGGTTTCATCCAGCCAACTTTCTGTCTGATCAAATAGTGATGATGTGTTTTGTTCAACTATCTTGTCATTCAGTCTTAAATTTACAACATTTATATTTGAATTGGTATTTGAACACACAAATGCACAGAAAGGTGAGCAGGAACAAGGGATTCTGATATTTGTGAAAGTTATAGATATTTGGAAATAGTCAGCAAGCCATAACAGAAAAAAAAAAAGGGGGGGGGGTGTATTACCTGTAAACATGTCAGGTTCTTTTTATTTAGTTTCTTACACAGAAATAGTTTCCTAATTTTGTGTTTTTTGTTATAATTTCAGGCTTTTCCTGTTTTAATTGGTGATATAGATCCTAGTGGTAACTTAAATGCTAATATAATTCATTCATTTACAAAAAATACACGAGTTAGACTAGTTAATCAGGTGAGTTTGAACTTTATCAGATAAGTTTGACCTTTGAACTTTTTCTCTACTTTTTTATATAAGTGTGACATCTGAACTTAGAACTTTAGTCTAGGAGATATTAAAGAGTTCCTTTTCATCTAGTAATTTGAAACATACGTGTAATTTTGTTTCACTTCATGTTTAAAATGGTTTTATCTGGTTATTTTAAGGCTTTTGCATTTAGAATTAAAATTTTCAGAGAAGAATCATGTCAAAGGACTTTTACGGACTTTTTTGAGAAATTTAGTGTTTGCAATGCATTTCTTAAAGAGAATATTAAGAAGTAAAATAGACATATGCTAGATAAGCACTTATTCTACCAGAGTAAGATGTCAGGTTTTTCTTAGACAATCTAAAAAAGGTTCTGTTGTAGTTTTAATATCTTACTGTTATATATACATGTATATATAATTTATGGTATTGGGAGAGACAAAATAATTGGTTGGCCTAAATTAATGTTGTTTAATGTCTAAAAAATTTTCATCTATTCATGACTCTTGTACATCCAGGGCAACTTTTAAGTGCTAGCTCTTACAGCCAGTATGCCACAAATGTCCAGGGCAACTTTAAAGTGCTAGCTCTTACAGCCAGTATGCCACAAACAAGCATTTCACTTTTTCCTCATATCACATTATCCTGACACTCAAAGAGTGGAGTGGAGTAATGGCGTTTTACGATACAGTCAAGATTCTTTCATTTATTTCAAGGCTGTCGGTTTTGAGATTCTGAGCCAATAGAGAACCACTGACCTTCAGCATCCTGACACTGATTAGGGGACAATATATGATAGAATTGTAAAGTAATGAATCATTTTATCCCCTTAAATATGTATGGGTGCATTAGAATGTGCATGATAATTCTTAATCTGCTTCATTGAAATATCATTAAATAGTACCAGCAAGAATATGGGTATACATAAGGGCTTTATAAAGATCCACTTTTGTAAGTTAAACTCTGCATTAGGCTATTAGGCTCATCAGGCACTTGTTCACTTATTCTGGTTTCAGAATTCTGAAGTAATGAGAAAAACAGTACTTGACTTGGATGGGTTATCAGTCCCTTGCAGGGTTAACCCAAGCTTTATATTGCCAGCAGCTATTCTTTTTGGCAAGTTGTTACTGGAGCCAAGTAAAATTCAAGGACTTCTTCATAAACAAACCATGCTTTTCAGATTGGACACAAACATACAATCCTTAAGTCCAGTGATTGCTGTCTTTACCATTTTTCCCCCTTCTCCATTGTTAGGTTATATACCAGTAGTTAAGGGATACTGATCTTGGAGATAAAATAATTTGACATATCAGAATGTTTTGTTATTTATTTTTAGATTCAGGAAAGTAAATGTGTAGCTACACAGGCTACTGGTGATTATAAAGGTGAAGACTTCACAGCATCACTCACATTAGGCAATATTGATCTTGTAAATAATTCAGGTAAGCGCACTCACATTAAGCAATATCGATCTTGCAAATAATTCAGGTAAGCACTCACATAAGGCAATATCGATCTTGCAAATAATTCAGGTAAGCACAATCACTATGAACCAGTCTTTACTGTGTCATCTAATGCTGAGCATGATGAGAATAAGCTGTAACTCAAACTTACAGGTCTTACAAGGCATGACCTGGTAGTTAAGTGGATAGAAATTAAATTTAATGCCACTATTAACATTTTTAATAAAGTTTTAAATAATTTTTCTTGTTGGATATTTTTTCTGCAATTTTTAAAAATTGACAACTGGCGTTTTTTCATACAAAATGCCATTTTATGAAGCCTTCTAGTACCATATTTAAAGCTTGTTTCTTATTTCCATTATAAACTCTTAAACTGAAGTTCCATATAAAGACCACTTGTCCTCTTTGCAGTACATTCAGTACTTTGATTGTGTTTTTTTATTTATTTAGGTATTATAGTTGGCCAGTATTTACAGCGAGTCACGTCAAAATTAGATCTAGGAGCAGAATTACTTTATCAGTATGGTGGTCAGACGCCTGGAGGAGAATTTTCAGTTTTAACATTAGCATCTAGATTAAAAGGTACATTTCCAATCTTTGTGATCAAGTGAATTATTACTTAGTTATTGATCTTCTTTGTGTTTGATTGGGTAATTGATCTTCAAAATATTTGATTGTTTGATTGATAAGTCAAAGCTGCATTAAGTTTTCCTAGGAAAAAATCAAAACGGTGCTGATCTACTTAAAAAACTGGGTCATTTAAACACAACCTACGAAATGGTGAAATACGATAAATAAAACACAGAATTTCATTAAATTTGTCATTTCTGACTTCGAGTTAAATAACACCATTGCGATTACATTTGGATTTTAAAGGTGGACAATTAATGCAACTTGTCAGGTTTACTCTTTGATTCATTCGAGTCTCTATACATCAGTGCACATGTTCCAAGCTTATAATAATCATCTTTAAACAAGTAACCAACCCACTGGAGAATGCTGTTTATTTACAGCTAATAGAAATGAAATTTTGGAAATGAATTTCACGGATTTTGATAAGAAGTTATCTATTTTTATTATATACATTTTTAGAAGAAAACAATCATAAAATTGAAAAACTTAATGCAAATTGACTTTGTTTCATTACCTCCTCCTTTTATGAAGTACTTGTAATGATTTTTTATGTCTCTAAATTTTTTTCAATTTTCAACAATGCCAAGACATTCTTTTCAATATTCAGTAGTTGGCTATGAACTAGGTTGTTCAGGCAACTAAAACCAAACATGGATTACAGCATGTCTCTGTCTTGGTTCAAATCTGACTTGGAAAGAATGAATGTGAGAAAGTTTGTTAATTTGCTGTATTAGATGTCCTGCTATTCTGATAGTTATTTTGTTATTATTTATTTAGAACAGGAAATGGATCTTGCAATGATGTTGTAAGGTGTGTGTGTTTTTTTGGATTTTTTTTTGCCTAAAAAAAGAAAAAAGATTCCAAAAATGTTTCCTTGTTTGATGATAATACTAATAAAAACTTTGGAGCAATTTTTTGGAGCCAGCATTAACTAAATTTAGGGATGGAAGTGTTATCCCTCCTTCTAGACCCATAAAATATTCTTTTATGATTAGACAGGTTTTTTTTTGGGTTCGTATGAGATAATTCAACCAAAAGATATCTTTTTTTTTTTTTTTCTTCAAGAGTTCAGTTTTCAGAGTCAGCCTTAATTATTTTTTAATGTGATTTTAGGTGAAAAATGGACTTTATCTGCAAATATTTGTCCCAAAGCAGCAGCAGTACATGCATGTTATTACCATAAAGTAGACGAAAATTTACAAGTTGGAGCTGAAATAGAGACAAGTTTAGCAACAAAAGAAAGTGTAGGAACTCTAGCGTACCAATTTGAAGTTCCTAATGTTGGTCTTACCTTTAGAGGTATTTTTTTTTTCAAATCATATCTTGTTTTGGGACAGTAGCAGAGTGGTCTAAAAGGCTAGCTTAAGGATCATGGTGCTCTTTACACCACTTGAGCCGATTCTGATGAAAAAAGTAAATCATTTGAAAGAAAATGGACTATAACTAATGTTTGCTGAGCTTTAATGCATAAGCTTTCAAACCCTAGGCATTAGATTGGAGTTGGTTTTCAATGCACAACAATTTTCTTAATCAACCAGCTTTTCTTTTCGTTAATATCATAATTTGCATCCCAGAAATTTCATAAGCCATGTAGGCTTCTACATTGTTAGTTTACATATTTTATGGTTCTTATAAAAAATGGCCTGTTCTGTTATGTCCCCTGTAATTTCACTTGTTCTACATAAATGGGACATGTATTTTATTTATTTATTTTTTTTTTTTTCAGGTCAGGCTGATACAAATTGGTCTATAGGAGCTACTTTTGAGAAAAAACTATTACCGTTTCCATTTACATTAGCAATTAGTGGAATGGCAAATTATGCTAGCTTTCAAAAACCGCAGTATAGATTCGGTATAGGGTTAGTAGTGGGATAATGCTTCTACTATATAGATTAACCAGTTATGATATGGAACAATAAGTTCAGGCACTATTCCTACATTGTGTGTTTAAATGCTGTAGCCAGGGTTTGAAAAATCAATTGACACCAGGTTCCAGGCCTATAGATTTTAACCTTTAGGTCAGAATTGACACTGGGTTCCGGGCCTTTAGGTTTAAACTTTAAGTCAGTTATTAGTCCAGTTCAATGGTCATGATTAAAATGTTTTGCATATTGTGGATATCCGTTAATGAAGCCCACAATTCTGGGCCCAGTACAGAAGCTACTGGTTCAAGATGAGTGTTTTCAGAAATTGATTTTCTGAGCCCTGCTGTAGTTCATTGCTGCATAGTACAAAGTGTGTTGTCTGTTGTCTGGAATACTTAGAGGGACCATCTCAAATAGAGATATAGACATTGAGTATTTCTTTATGGAGTGATTAGGCAGTTTCCAGGCCATATTTTAACCAATGATTTTAAGTAAAAAAGGAAAAAAATTATTATAAAAATTTGTGATATTACATACTCTGTATGTCTAAGGTGTATAATTATGTATTTTGAGAGAAAAAAATTGAACAAATTGTAAATTTTTGTGTTTTGTTATTTATTTTAATTTTACTGTTGATTCGCTGTGTTTGTTACAGTGAATTACTAGAATGCCAAAATTAAATCTAATTTGAGTAAAGTATGGTTTGATATTTTTCACTTGCATAAAACTACGGTAGTTGTAACTGGAAATTGCTATGTGTATCCGTAATTACATTTAAATATTTTTTGTAGAAAGGAAATTGTTGCTGCTACAAGGATTTTGCATGTAGAAAATGATGATGTGATGGTTTTGGTGATGCATTATGACATATATGCAAAAGAATAAACTATTGTCCTTGTTTTATAACATGTAAAATCCCCATAGCAGCAACATTTTACTGTGTACAGAAATATTTCCTGGTACTTGAAGATGAGTATTTCAATTTCCCATTATGACTAGACCCAATTAAGTGATAAATACCAAAATTAATTCAAGTTTATTAGATTATCAATGAAAGTTTTGTATAATTCATTGTTACAAATAGAGTAACTCAAACAGTAGGGTTAATTGGTTGTATCGTCTCATGTAAAGACAGGATGCCATAGTTGAGTGGAATGGAGTGATGGTGTTTTATGCTCATGTCAATATTCTATCGCTAATATCTAGATGGCCAAGTCTTTTACTGTTTAAGAAATAAGGAGTGTCCAAGAAAGCCACTGACCCCTGTCAAGTGAGGCATAGGTGCAAAACAAGATATAAATAAATGATAGTATATATTTCAGTAAAGAGTGTGTGAAATATTGTTTCAAGCCACATCAGCATCCCTTGGCTATTTATAGCCAGGAAAGGTAAAAAATATAATAGCATCAATAAAACATAGAATTTGTGTAAAACCAAATATAACAGAAGATTTTAAAATTATTGCAAAACTGATAATCACATAAGTGATAAAAGAAAAAAGTGTGTACATATGTTAAATAAAAAAAAAAGTCACGGGTGTGATACAAACCCCTATCTGTTCTGATCAAATTGATTACTTTCTCACAATCTTTTTGTATAATTTAAAGATTAATGGATGTTGTATATTTTACATTTTGCGAGCCAAAAACTAACTGAAATGTATAATGTATGCTGATATGCCTTAAAACAAACATTTATTCATTCACTTGCAATATGTTTTAAAGAGTTTTTTTTTTTTTACATCAATATCCAGTGGTATTCTGAATATTAACAGACTGTTTCCTTTACTATGGATTTTTACTTTTTATAACCAAAGTATGGCAGCAGCAGTATTACAAAGTAACTTACCACTGTTAAGGCACTATGGCAGCTTGTTTGACCTTATGGATGTTTTGTTGTATAGCAGGGCATTTAAAATATAAAATATTACCAAAAGACAAAATAAAATTTGCATGGCACCCTTCATGACTGAGGTCAGAATAATTGGTTTGTTTTACTCCAGTCAAGGTCACATCACATATTCAGGTAGTTAGTTTGGAGGAGGAAACCCGAGTGCCTTGGCGACCAAAATATTCTCAAGTATGTCCTTGTGAATTGCAGTGTGTCATACTGCAAAAGTTTGAATCTCGCTCTTTGACGAATCCAAGTGCAAGAAAGTCAGCTTGCTTATCAAGGGTCAGTGGTTTCTCTAGGTAAACAGTACCTTACTGTATGTGAAACAATCTTGACTTGGCCATAAAAAACAAAATAATATTAAATAATTATTAAGTAATCCTCCACTGCACTCTTATGTACCATGAGAAAATTACATTTCAGAATATAGAAATATAGTTAAAGGACAAGAAAATTGTGTGTGTGTGTGTGTGTGTGTGTGTGTGTGTGTGTGTGTGTGATACCTGACGATACAGAATTTATCTAGTTTATGACTGGAATCTTCAATGTGCATTACATAGCGAATAATTAAAAGCCTCTAGCCTTGCAAGTTGACTTGCAGCACACAGCACTCTTACTGCTGGATTTGAATCCCACTCATGGCAGATCCTATTGTGTGAGAAAGTTAAATGATTTTGCTTCCTCTGAACACTCGGTTTCACCGCCTTTTGAAGAATGACTATGTAAAATATAATTTCAAGCTTCTATAGCAACCCGTCTGACCTTCCCTAGCCATGAAAGTTTAGTTGCAGTATGGTACAAAAAAATAATAATAATAATAATAAATATCTAGATAAATAAATAAAAATAAAAAAGGAAGAAAAAAATCTAAATATCATAAAGCTATTCTGCTTTTTCGACACCTTCCTATCGCAAATTGCAGGTAATCTTTGCTAACACTGGTTTTACTCCTTCTACATTAGAACCCAAGATCGACGGTAAGCTGCCTGACGGATACAAAAAGCAGCTTGTCGCCAATCTCGGGCACTAGATAGTTTGCTCCCGAACCAAATGAAATAAACAATGTACTGTAAAAAGGAACGAGGACTTCGTTCTTTTTAATTATTAAAAAATAAATAAATAAAAATATTAATAATTATAACATTAAAAATGATTTTGGAATCACCAACTGAACAAGATCAGATGATTTAACAAGAGGTAACGATTATAACCGACTACAATGTGCATCTAAAACACACACACACATATGTATATAAACGAATTTTTTTTTTTACATATTTCGAGGCGACATTTGCAGTGCGTACAGGGCAATGTGCAGCCGCGTCATTTGCAGTGCGTCTAGGACAATGTGCAGAAAATTTTCTTTTGCGTGCCACACCTACCGTAACATTGGACAATGGTTTTTCGGTCTCATCGGAAGGACCACGTGACTTTCCTGAGTGATTATCGAATGAACAATCACTACCTATTTTCGAGTCTTGTTCAGATCCGTCAGGGATTCGAACCCTGACCTCCCACATACGAAACGAATAGCAACGTCGATATACTGCGCGATATATACATTTATACTACTTTTGTCAACCAAAGGTTGTAATTAAACCTTGGTTGATAAAATAAACTCGCAATTATCTGACGAAGAAACATGTATATTCGGGTTGGATGTTGTTTTATGTCACATAAGAAATTGTTGGCCATTATTGACGCTTTCGCCTTTACCGCCAACCACTGCAGTCCTTTCTAATAACAGACTGACTCACTGTATGAGTAATTTTAATGCAGTTGCCATTAAGAAAGAAGAAGAATGGAATAATCATTACCGAGATGGCGGAGAACGCCGGATTATGTGTGGGAGAGAAGCCGACTATAAGATCACTCTACATCAAAAACAAAGAGATAGGAAACATGGTTCAAAACCTTTTAATTGCCCATGAAACCACTTAAAACGGTACAGCGATGTCGTCAGTTGGGTTGAAATAATAAATAAATAAATAAATAAATAAATAAATAAATAAAATATAACTGAACCTTGAAACATGTTATGATTATTTTAATCTTTTTTAAATTACGTAGATAATAAATATATTTTTTTTAAAAATATATATATATATAATAAAATATTAAAGACATATAGACACAGTCTATATTAAGCAATTTGATAAATTAAATTAAAATTGAAAAATAATCAATAAAGAAAATAATTAATAAATGAATACATATAGTTTAATAAATAATTATTTTACCATAATAAAACGCTTCACGAAAGATGCAAGGTCGACCAGTTAGTAGCTGGTCTAATACGACGTTTACTTAACTAAATGTCGTTACTAATTAATGGTTTATGTTTGTCCTTAGTCTTTATACAAATACAGACAGTATTATATAACAAAGAGTACGTAGAATTACGTAACTTTTTTGACAACAAAGGGTGTCATAACCTTAGTGGTAAGATGTTTAATCCATAAAAGGTCTTCTAACTGTGAAATTACTATACACTTCAGAGAGTATTGTTACATCGACTTCCCGGGGGGTATTAAGGAAATAGTTTATTACAAACCTTGTTTAGATTGGGACTACTCATGGTTTATTTTAAGTAGAATTTAGGATTTATGAAAACTGTTTTACCCAACGTGGTTCACTGTCACATGACCTGGAAACTTGTACACGTAGCGATCCGGATAGCTAAGTTGGTAGAGCGCTCGCATATAGGGCGCTTCATCCCAGGTCCCGATCCCCAGTGGCAATACTTCTTTATCCCCCCTTTATTTTGCTAAAAAAATACCTAAAACCCTCCATGAAACAGGTTGGTGGTCTGTGAGGCACAAATAAATAAAATAAAATAAAATAAAATAAAATAAAATAAAATAAAATAAAATAAAATAAAATAAAATAAATAAAATAAAATAAAATAAAATAAAATAAAATAAAATAAAATAAAATAAAATAAAATAAAATAAAATAAAATAAATAAAATAAAATAAAATAAAATAAAATAAAATAAATAAAACAAAATAAAATTTAAAAAAAAATCACTATCATCCCATATGAAGTCATTCCGAAGGAATTAGTGTGAGATTCTCCACTTGCATGATTTCAGAAAACTGATGATTTACAGAAGAGAAATATAGCGACCTTGAAAGCTAATTTGATAGAACATTCGCCTGCTGAGGAGAAGACCTAATTATCGCCTCTAATCCCGGATTTTTATATTGTTATGAGCTAAAGATCTATACTATACACGTGTAACAAAAACAATCCAGAGTAGGACTGGTGATCAATACCGGTGTTTGCAGACGGGTCTCTAAATCCCCCCGCCCCCTTCTCTCTCTCTCTCTCTCTCTCTCTCTCTCTCTCTCTCTCTCTCTCTCTCTCTCTCTCTCTCTCTCTCTCTCTCTCTTGTTAGATAATAATTCAGTAGCTATTCCAATGCCGGTTGGAAAAAAATTTTCACCATAATTTTAAAAATTGCAAAGTATTGCTAAGAATATGCTAAGTGGTAACATGGTAGGTCCTGGTGAATAAACAAAGGGAAATATTAAATTGTAGAGTTGAAGCTCCATTTAACCTGAAGAAAACCACGATGTTTTGAATTTCCCGCTCTATGAATATCCGAATCTCGTTTCCAATTTTTATTGCGACATGCGCATAAATTCTTTTCCGGTCACCTTGAAAGCGACGCATTGAGAAGTCTAGTCGGGACAAACAGTTAAAATATTTTCTAGGATTAACTGTGGTCGAAAAGACTTTTCTCTATAACATACAACATGCAATCGTACATAATCGTCGCTGTATCATTTCTATGCCTGATAGAAATAGGTAAGTATTGTTGTTTTTGGAAAATAGTTTTACAAATTTGAGAGGTCGGCACGGTCATCTCAACATAACTCGGAGCTTCAACGCCAGGATACATATCGTAAAGTGTTGAACCTAATGCAGTAGTCGTTTTGCCAAAATGTTTTTTAGTCGCTTTTATGCTTATTTTATTTTGATTTTTTCAACTTATGTATAAAAATTTCTTTAACTGGATCTTTGTAATTAATTTCGTGTGGAAATTTTTCATTTTTATTGCACAACTCCCTTTCCCTGTCCTTGAATATCAGGAGACAATGTTAAAACGCCCGAAAGAAACTCTATTGTTCCTCAAGACCCAAAGATTTATTATTATTTTCGATTTTCACTCAAAGTTTTCAACGAATTTCGTGATCATTTCTATCATTTGATTTTTAAATTTAACTTGCAAAATTTGCCACACGTAATGAATACAAGCGAATAGGCCTATAAATGCCCATCAGCCATGGGATCCCTTGAATTTACAATTTGACACCAGATTGGCCTTTCCATTAAGTCAAATTAATATTCTGCTGTAAGTGATGCAAATTTATATTAACACCAATACATGAAAAATTTATGATAAAAAAATCAATTTTTTCCTCCTCCCCATTTTTATACACTTCCATGATTGAAACTTTTTGTCAGAATTGAATATTGTTCAGCAACAATTGTTACACTTTCTCATTTACATTTCAACTATTCTTTTTTAAGCTTCAGCATTGAAGTGTTATAATTGTACATCAGACGTACAAGGATGTGGAACAACTTTTGCACTCTCGTCAAAGGACAAAAAAGCATACCTTGTTGACTGTTCTAAACATTTCCCAAAGGCTGTAGCCTGCAGTAAGAAAGTTACCTATCAACAATTCAACCGTGAAGAAAGTAAGTATTTTAAATTTTAGTGGTGAGTAGCTATGAATATTTGAAAATGGTGCTCTACTTGGGGCAGACAGAGACTATAATTTGTCTCATTCCCAGTTCCAAAGATTTTGGACTTTTTCCTATTTTTCAAACTACAGTTAAACTTCGACGGCTCAAAGTCCAACGATAATTTATGAACAATAAAAAAAATTACTTTAGAATGAAAATAAAAATGTTATCCACGAAACCCGATTTATATGTGGCACTAATTATATCAGCTGACTGTTCTTATCCGTAGACAATTGGTGCTTAAACAGTGCAGATATAGAGATCGTGGTTTGATCAGGAGACACTTCAGTGACAGTCTTGTCTCCTTTTGCAGCCATGAAACATAATTAATTTGATACATGTATGAGCATGTTTTGACTGTACACATATTGAATTGAGTGTTTAAAACAATGCACACAATTTTATAATTCCTTAGTCTTGTTCCTATGTTCTGTATACAGGATTTTAATCATTAAGTGGTATAAAAGTGCTTTTCTACAGATCTCAATATTGCTTACATTTTGACAGCTGGCTCAAAGTTATTTTAATTGATACTTTTATACTGTGCACTTTTCAGCTGGCATTAACAGAAATGACCTTTTGTACTTTTACTGGGTTTCCAAGTAAGGGGTTTTGGGTTCATTGCTCTTTATAAGACAAGCTAGTCATGGGTTAATTCCCCAACATTGTCAAACCACATGAATCAACTTGTTCTTCTGTAAAGCCTGTTAAATTTTTCAGTATTTGAATATAAATTAACAAACTTTCTTTCCCCCAAAAATATTTTTCCTTCTTTATTGTACCCTTACCCCAAAAATATTTTTCTAGCTTTATTTTTCAAAGGCTTCCATGACTCCAGAAATTGAAAAAACTTTCAAAACCTTCATTCAACTTTGTGACACTGTGATTATTACATAAGATGTTGCGAAAAACTGAAATTCAGTACTTTTTTAAAAAAAAAAGTGTTTGTCAAAGCAGATTTAAGATGTTATCGTATTAAAGATTAAAACATACTGTTAGGTAGTGTTTTATAGGCAGGTGTAGAGTTTTTATTTCTAAACAAATAACCTTTAATTTTTCAGTACCAGTTGTCACCAGAGGTTGCTACAATGATGCTTCATCCAAAGAGCCATTTACACCAAAAATTTGCTATGACCTCAATCAGATGGAAGCATGTTACTGCACTGGAGATGAATGTAATGGACAAGGGAAAATAATTCCAGCTATGTTCCTCATTTTATCAGCATCAGTTATCTCCCTTTTAGTGAAAAAATTTCATTGATAATAAACTTTAATCTAGCTAGGCAACATTTTTTAGATACACTTAACAAACTTTTGAATTTAAAAAAAAATGTTTTCTGTTTTACATGATGGTTGTGTGTAAATTATGGACGATGTATATTCATGTTTTTAATTTGGAAGTTGTACACATAGATTTATTGTCCTTTAAAGATGTTTCAAATTACTATTTCTATCATAGTATTTGGTTTCAATTTTCTGTGAAATGTTTTTAAAATACTTCTTGGATTTGACTTGGGTATTTAATTACGGTACCATTTGATGAACTCAAAATGTCCTGCCTACCAAAGATTCTAGGACTTTTAGTCCATATTTTACACTCTGACAAAGATACTGACTTTTACCTCTCTAGGTCGAATTATTACCCCAAGAAAGAAGTCTGTTAATATTCTCTTTGGCCACACATCTACTTAAGAAAAAAATTTTTAAATTGAGACTTGCCTTTTTGATAAGATTTTTTTCTGACTAAGTGTATATGTGAGTGAATGAATGGTGAATGTTGTTAGTATATATTTTTTGTTTTTAGGTGAATATCAGATTTTTTAACGAATTAATGTTTTTAATTTTGTTGAAGACATAAGGTCATTTAAAATCATATCTTTAAAAAATGTACTATATACACATTATTTTAATATTTAAATTTGTTGTAATGAAATATTTTTGTTTGGCAAAACATCCATTTTCCTCCTCGCTGGAAATCAAATTCAAAACAAATGTATTATTTCAGACAAAAGATAAAAATAAAAAAATAAATATAAATGTTAAAATTGAACTTTTCATTCGAAAAACAACCAAAGGAAATAATTTCTTATTTTGAATTTTGTTTATCTATTTTATAATTATAATATGTACATTTTACATGTATCTTGGAATTAAAAAGAAGTTTTTAAAAGAGTATCTTTAATCAATATACTATAGACAAAATTTGGAAACACCTGCTGCTTAAAGAGAAGTACATTTTAAATGAAAAATGTACAATTGTTTTTTATGAAATATAGCTTAGGGTTTTTGGTAATTCACATGTAATATTGTTGTTTAATTGTTTTTTCTTTGATTGTCTTGGAAACAATGAAAAAAAAATAATTGGTTGCACATTTGCTGTAAAAATGGTGCATCCATTAGACAGATAAACATTGACATTGCATTGTGAATAATCTTTCTTTGTAGAATTGTAGATTGTTGAAGTTGTATTTTATTTTGTTATTTGTACACAAATAAATGTATATATGTTAAAATTTGTTTTAGATTATAGCTTTTAAAAAAATAAAAAAACAGAAGAAAGAGAGCAGTTATTATATCATAGATGGATTTTATACTTGCTGCTAGTCAGTATTTTTTTAAAATCTTATCACTCCCTATTGTTTGAATGGAATGATTCTTTCCATTTTGAATATGTGGGTTAGGAAATGTGAATGATTGATTCATTACTCTTTTGCATTGTTTTGCGAGTCCAGTGAAATGCTGTTTAACTAACTGTATATATGTAAAAAATGCAATAATGTCATCATTCATATTTAATATGAAAATAATTGTAAAATCTATGACCTTTGGGTACTTAAATAGGTGTAATGTACATGTTTATCTAATATGGAATGAATTATTTTCACTTATTTCATGATTGATAGAATTTGCATGGTACAATAGCAGTGAAGCATGGCTTTATAGTTGAGGTATTAATACTGCAAAGAAAAAATTAATGGCAGTTTCTTTGATTAGCCATGGTGAATTTAGAATTATTATCATATTTCTATGAAGAAGGCATGTTACAAACATACCCAAAATGAGAAGGGTGTAATAATTTGACTGGTTATACTTGTATAATATGTTACTTTGTATAAATCATGTGTAAAACCTTTTTTTATATGTGTATAATACATGTACGAAATACATTTTATACTCATAAACATACAACACACTATCATTGAATGAATAAAGACTTAGCTTATAAGCTCAGGATAAATAGAGTTTGGCTTTTTTAAAAAAAAAAATTTGGGGTTGGGGTGGGTCAAGAATTCATGTAACCAGATATAGATATATTGAAAATAAATTTAATTTTTTTAAATATGAACTGATTTGATTTTTGATTCATTTTTGTTCATGTAGGTGACTTATTTCATTATAATATTTTTTAAATTACATCTTCAGAAGTCTGGTTTAGTTTATCAATGTGCAATTAACATGTATCCATTAGACCCTACTGGTATATACATTTTTGATTTTTACATTCTTACTTTATTTGTTGTGAATCATGATTACAATTTGGGAAGCATAAAATTTCCGGATTTTTTAAAAACCATTTTGTTTTTTTATCAAGCTAGAATTACCATTTCTAAGGAATGAAATAGGCTTTATACAAGCTTTATGAAAACTAACAAGTGTATTATGATAATTTTTTTTAGACGGCTTGCTGTTGGGTTTTTCTAATTACCATAGTCTAGAAATTGCTGTGAAGAAAAATAGTGAAAACAGTGAATTAATTTTAGAAGTTATACACATGTCTGTTTCTAATATTTCTATGTAAGATATGTTGGGCTATTAATTCTAGAATGTTAATTTTTTCTTTTTAATTTTTTAAAATGTTACATAAAAACCAGTTTTGTCTTATAGGCAAACTGTACCAGCACAAGCTAAAGTGTCTTACTGCGATATATTGTTAGATTAATGAATTCATGGGAGGGAGTGTGAGGGTGGGTGTATGACTGTACAGCATATTTATTATTCTCAAGGTTTTGTTGTTCAGCAAGATTTTTGTTCATTCATTTGCAACCTGATTGACTGAGCATTTTTTGCAGAACTGGTTGCATGAATAACATGTCACAACCTTTTCCTGTAATGATATTTTTATGGGGAACTGAACAAGTTATTTATAGAAATAATTGTTTATAACTTATGTTATATAGAGTATCATGTGACATGGATTGAATCCAGGGGGAGTCGTCAGTAGAATTGGACTGCAGTGGTGACGATTTTTCTGGCTGAGTACCAAAATTTGATTTTCATTGTATGCCTGTACTTTTTGCAAGGGTCTGAAAGAAACAAGTTTTGTTCAAGAAACATAACTTTACCAGCACAAATATAGTGTACTATTAATGCTTAATGTACATTTTGTCTTAGAGATCAATCTTTGATTATTTCTCTGGTAAATGTACTACTATTAAATGGTTGTATGAAACAAGTTTTGTTCACGGAACATAAACTTTACCAGCACAAATGTAGTGTAATATTGTATCAATTTGTACAGTTTTTCCCTTTTTAATCAATGATAATGTGTTTGCCTCGGGTTGCATGATGAATAAAAATATTAGGTCAAACAAAGTGACATTTGAAAACCATATTTACGCAATATAAGAATTTTTAAAATTTCTATTTTTATTTATTTATTTATTTTATTATATTATTATTTTTTTTTTTTTGCTATTCTAAAATATAAAAAAAAATTCCTGCTTTTGCAAGTTATTATTTTTTGCATTAAAATAAATAAATAAAACTGGAAAAATAAAAGGTAAAAGTTGAGAAATTTGAGCTTTATTAATTTAAAATCAGTTTGACTGGGGGATTTTCTTCATTGATTTTAATTATTATGTGACTTGAGGTTTACACATCTGTTGATTTTTATGAAGTACTTGTAACTGTATTATGATTAAAATGGATGTAAGAAGTAAGTTATATTTTACCTAAGTGTAACATGACTTCACCAGCACAAAGAAAGTGTACTAGTTTTTTATCTTATAAAATTTGTAGTTAGTTTAATAGCCCATATATGTATTCGTAGAAGAGTGATGAACGGAGGTTGTGTTTTTTTTCTTGCATAATGTTGTGTAACTCATATTATTTGAAAAATCAAAAATCTGAGCTTGAAAAGTTCATTGAACTTTATAACCAGTTGAACTTGCTGTTCAATTGTTTAGTTTTAAAATTTGCTACAGGCGTAACATTTTGGCTAGTAGCAAAAACAATTTGCTAGTTTAAGAATAAAAAACTGGTGAACTCAAACCGATGGAATTTTTTGAGACCTGAATTAAGAAAAAACGGTATTAGTATGAAAACAAAATTTTTATGATGTTCGTAGTTTTTGGACATATGGTTGTGTACTCATATTATCTAAAAGTTCATTTTTATTTGGGGAAAATAATCTCTTTACTTTAGTTATTTAACCACTGGAATATTATTTGAATCGTTCATATACATGTTATAATTATGATTCATTTTGACTGTTTAATTAGAACGTTAGATGAAATACACTTGAGAATTAAATGTGCATATTTTAAATGTAATGGAAAATAAGATCAAGAGATTATGAAGTTTGAAATCATTGAAGATCTTACAGCCAAACAAGTAAAACAAGAGCATATCTAGCATTTTCAGTTTTTAAAAATATATAAACATTTCAATTTTTTAATTAAAAAAAATGCTGGTCATTAATTCAGGCTATTTTTTGAATTTGTCTTTTTATACATGCAAACTCAGCATTTATTTAGAGGCCAGGTATATCTGGAACGGCCGATTCATTTTTCTGATTTTCTTTTACACAATACCAGCCTTTAGTATATCATGTTATTACATACCAGAGATTTTGTTTTAAAAGTGATATTTGTTGTGAATTTTTAACCATATTTCATGTTTTGTACATTTTTATTGCCATTTGCTATTATCCATTCCAATATTTTATTTTAAAAAATTATGTTTTTACCTTGGACAAAATAATTCTCAAAACCCTTTAAACCATAATACACTTTAAATTCATTGTGATTGGAATCTGATTTTCTGACACCATGATCAAGGGCATTAATTGTTTAGCAAATGAAGCTAAGCTGTTTTTTTTTCCTAATAGGTAATTTCATTCCATTCTAAGTAAAAGGCAATCAGTATTGTGTGACCAGAATTGTTCATGAGAAGCAAGTATTTTTTTTGGCTTGCAATTTTTCTGAATAAATTGTTTAAGAAACTTTGCATTTTTACCTTTTTGGTAATAACAGGACGGTTAGGACGGTTCTGGTTACACAGTATATGATAATCACATGAATATCATAAACAATAAATAACTGGCATAAAATTTGCATATTAAATTTACATGTAAAGTTGTCTTGTTATTATGTAACATTGTAATTATGCAATTTTTAATAATCTAGAAACAATAAAAAGGTTTTTTGGTTCATACATTGATTTTTTAAGTTTTTATTTTAAAATCGTATTTAAATTTCCATAAAATCATTCTGTTGTTACCTTCTGTGTGAATTGGAGAAATCTGAATATAAAGAGATGCATTCAGTTTTGGAAACTCTTAATTTAAGCCATTAGATCATCGAGCTACACGGGCCATTACAACAAGTGGACTTTAGTGATAATATTTGTTTGCTTTTGTATCTTTATTTGTCTCTTCATATAGGTGGAAGGTCGTGGTTCGAACCCAAGGTCTGACCAAGACTTGAAAATTGGTAGTGACTGTTCTCACCTGCCACTTGGCATTTAGAAATGATAGTCATCGTGTCCTTTGGAGAAGACCTGGCCTGCTAAAGAACACTCCTAGTACATTTCCGTAAGCTAACTGCAAAAGGTCAGAGTTTCTGCCACTACACCTTTAGCTGGTGATGTCTCGACATAAGAGAAATAATATCAACTTTGACATTAAACCCCATTAAATCAAATCTTACTTGTTCTTAGGTCAAGTAACTATGGTGGTCTAGTTGTCTAGGTATCACAATACCTCTTGCATGCAGTCTAGGTTTGAACGCTACTGATGCAGATCTTAGTGTAGAAAAGTTTGTTTGTTTGTCTGTTGAAGATGGCAGTTTTCTTTAAAACATTTGCTTCCTAAACACCACTGTGGTAGTTCAGTTGGTAGAGTGCTTGCTCCATAAGTGGGAGGTTGTGGGTTCAAACCCTAACTGGGTCTGACCCAAGACTTGAAAGTGGGTAGTGACTGTTCTTTTGCCAAGCACTCGGCATTAGGAAATGAAAGTCTAGGAATGGATGGGAACTTAAAATACACAAGGTCCTGTGTCACGTTAGGCATGGCATGATAAAGAACCCTGCTGTATAATGCCATCAGTGCAACGCACAGGCAAAATTTCTGCACTTTCGCCTATAGCTGGCAATGTTATAAGTGAAATATTCTTGACTGGAATGTTAAACACGATTACTCAACTTAATCTTGTTTCCTCAACAATTTCTGAACCTATCCATGTATTCAATAAACTAGCAATTGGATAATAGAATGGGACCCAAGGCCTACCTATAACAAACCCATCACATAGAAATGAATTTCTGAAACTCCACTTATATCTGGTGATATCTCAATATTAATGAAAAAATCTTCACTTCGGTAAATTTTTTTAACACATCAATTGAAAAATTAACAATAGATTTACAATTAATTTTATAATTATATTTACCGCAAATATCAAGATAAAGCCTATTTTTCATTAATTGATTACATGAATATCAATGAATTTCCAAGTGCCCAGTACCCATCACCTTTGCATATTCATATTCTCTCTAATGCAAGTTCTTAAATCCAGAAACCTTGGTGATAGAATTGACTAAAGCACATATTCATTGACTACAAAGACTCTATTTACATAAATGGCCGCAGTTGCAGAAAAAAGGTCAAAATTGTGAACTTGCAGATCACAGTGCCCAAATTGAACACACACACACACCACACACACACACACAGAGAGAGAGAGAGAGAGAGAGAGAGAGAGAGAGAGAGAGAGAGAGAGAGAAGGTGTAAAGTCAAGGTCGCAGCTATGATGTTAGGAAACTTGAATAAATAATTAATAAATTAGAGTACCTTAGTGAAACTCAGAATGAAAATTTATGATTTCACAGCAGATGTATCACATATTATCATTATATCACATAGTCATATACAGCAGGTTATAAAAATCAAATGATAAATAACAGAAAATAATTAAAACTTACTTCACAAAATAAGATTAAAAATACATGCATATGTAAACTTGGTGTACCTTGACATTATATATATATATATATATATATATATATATATAACATATAATACATGTAATATAATTATATATATATATATATATATATATATATATATATAAGAAAGCAGGCCATGTGAATCTTAAGTTATTACTGAATGAATTAACAGTACCAGATTAAAACTCTGTACTCAACTTATAAAACATCAATTTTAAATTTGGTGAACAATTAAACATCTGACTATCAAAATAATCAGATTATCAACTGATTATCAAGAACATCAGATTTGACAGTGTAAAATTAGGTCAGATCTATTGGAGCAATGCAAAAGTATCCGAGTACATGGACAACCCAACTTAACTCTCTCTCTCTCTCATTTGTTATATCATTTAGTTCTTAACAATATATGTAATATATAATACATAACATCAACTTGTTCACCTGATTGTAACTAACATCATTTAAGTAAAGCCTGTGGGGACGAGTTTATATAAGACCTATGTCTTGTTCTCAAATCCTTTTCACACTACATATATATGTATGTTATTGTAACATTGATCATATTTTGATTTTCTTTTTTATTGTGAATAAAATATTGTTTAAACCCATCATAACCTGTATTTAGCTTATGACTCTTTACTTGTAAATCTGCTGCTTTGATCAATTTGCCATATTCTATACTATGCTAATAGCACAGTCAATTCATTCCACACTGAGCAACATGTTTTATTGAGTCTTACATGTAAGATTGTCATATTATCTCCCTTGATAGATTTTCCCATTAGGGAAATATTTTTTACCCGTAGTATTGTAAGGCCAGCTAACATTAACAATGATAATACATTGCATACTACTATATGATGCTGTTGTTAACTGTCTGGATGTCTGGAATCAACATAGAAAAAAAAAAACAACAACAAAAAGTAAACATAATAAGGAAATAACAAAAAGAAAAGAAAAAATTGGGACCTTTACATAAATGATTGCACAATTTATTTTACATGAATAATTGTACCAAAAAAAAAAAAAAATAATAATAAAAAAAAGTAAAAAAAAAAAAAAAAAATTGCATTATTAATTAGATGGTTAACTGCAGTTGATTGCAAATAATAACAGTAACAATACACTATTGAAGTAATACAAAAGTAAAAAAGTACAATTCAATGTATACACTCATTGAGCAATGCTTAATACTAAAAAAAGTATTCAAATACTGTATCAGTTCTAAGAAAAAACAAGAGTGACAACTAAAAATGTTAATTAATAACATTTACCGAAAAAATCCTTAAATAAGACTAAAAAATAAATTACATGTACATCCAATTGATGTATAAGCCAATCAAGTAGATCATACCCATTTAACATTGTTTACTGTTTTCCTTGTTTACAGTATTTCGACATTTGAAAATTTGTCCTTATTTTCGGGACAAAAATATCAAATTTCAGCGCTTGTTTAGAACTCAAACTAAGAATTTTGTAACTTCACTAAAATAGGGCAATAATAGACATTAAAAATGAACCTAACTTTATGTTTATGAATACGTTAAGAAAACTCACAAATAATGTTTTAGTATACAAACCTGTTAAGTCACACATATTTTGGATGTAAATCACCCTCACAAACTTAACTTTCACAAACACATGCATAATCAAACTACCCAGAAAATAACAATGATCTATTCTTATGTTTGTTAACATTTTCAAATACCGGTACCAAGACTAAACTCGTAGATTTTGCATTATATACTGATCCGGTAATATTTTTGGTTTCTTGTTGCATGTTTTGTTAATTCTGCTGCTGTTGTAGATGTCTCAAATTGCAAATGAATCAACTATTTTACACCATTTTTTTCTGGGGTCAGGGGAGATTCCTCAGTCTTTGGGTTGTCACAAACTTAACTTTAAAAACCACTGACAGCTATAATGAATATAGGCAAAGTTAACTGTTTTTCAACTGCCTACTTTGAATTACAACTGTTTTCTGCTTTTAATCACACTCATAATAAAAAGCAATTTCAAAACCATGAGTAAATGGAAAAAAAGAATTGACATAACATTGCTTTTTATATGAATTCATTAAGAATTTTAATATTTTATTTGTTTATTTATTTATTAAATTATTATTTATTTTTGTAAATTATAAAATCATTGAAAAAAGTGATTTTTTAAATGATACTGAAAAACTAAAAAGCCAACATGCTCTAAAATCTTTTTATGCCTTTGAACAGATGAGCTAAATATTTGATTGTCTATAAAAATGAAATGACGCCTGCGTCTTTGTAAATTTGAATGAGTTCAAACTCTTAAAGTCCAGATTGCTATAAAGGTACAAAGTACCTTTACTATATACATATAATGCCACTTGGTAATTTAGAAATCAATAATTTTCTTGGTGCTTGTTTTTTGAACTTTCATGCAGATTATGGCTAAAAAATTTAAATGATTTTAATTGAAAGATTTACTATGTTGAAATTTGTAGATTTAATAATGAAGTAAAAAACAGACCTCAAATAATATATTTATATTAAAATCAATTTAAAATGCATATACCGGTAATTTATTTGAATTTGCAAAAGGTGTCAGCTGATGATGAGAAAATTTTTGCCACTGTGAAGTCACTAGAGTGAATATTTCACAATTAACAACAGTGTTTATGTCCTAAATTGTAGTTATTACTTACACCTCCCCACAAGTCCTGCAAAAATATGACCAGCAGAACAAATTCATGGACACTGATTTTAAATAAACAATGGATCCCCCTTCCCAACCTTTTTTTCCTTTTACTTCTTTTGGAGATCATACTTATGACAGGGACTGAACTTAGCTCCTGACTTGTGGTTAGTTGTCCAAGTAGACAAAAATAGTGACTAGATAGTACTTCCCAGGTACAGGACAAGTAAATTCAAACTGCAAGTTAATGCCAATCTCTAATGAAAACAACAACAATGTTACAACAGTAAAATATAGATACTGATTGGTGGAAATATGCATTAGTTTAAATAAATTACTGTAAACAAATTAATTTTAGCATGTATTCATTTTCATGGTATTATCAAATCAAACTTTTTGGTGCAGTGTAAATATTTAGTTTTTGTTTTTTGAAACAGACTAAAATATTCTTATCTACAGTTTTAAAATACTAATTTTTCCTTTGTATTAATTTTTGCAAGAAACTATTGCCAAAAAATAAGAAAAAATGTATAACATCATGAAAATAAATATGTTTATATTAAATGTATATCATAAATGAAAACTGTTACATAATATGTGTGTATGTATGTATACATCTAATTCATTTCAATGTTGTAAATGCGACACTATTACAATATGGTATCCTGACGAAATTGTCGAATCATATCACAGCTTTCATAAAAGAGATTTCAGCCTTGTCTCTTTCTTACCAAAAATTGTCCAATCAGCTTTCATTATACTGTTGTTTTGCTGAGTTACTCAGAACTTGTATCTCTTCACTGATTGGTGGGTTCTGTTGACAAGTCAGGTACTTTGTTAGATCCACACTCAGAGCTTTCAGGTTTTTTAGGAATTCAACATCATGTTCATTTTCAGCAGTTTTGTGTTCTGAAAAAAAAAATCACAATTTAATTTGCAGTTATTTTAGGAAGAGGGTGGCAAATCCCACAAAATCCCATCTGTATCTTTCATACTGACAAGTACAGTATTGTGCATATTGTTTAGTTAAAATTGAATGAGATTTTTATAAATAATAATAAAAAAAAATGTTGATTTAACTATTTCATGTTATTTATTATTTATATTTTAAATTTATGTTAATCATTAACTAAACTAATCAAGCTTTAAAGAGCCCAAGATAACTTGCTTGTATGGTTTTTATTTGTTTTTTTTTTTTTTTTTTTTTGTTTTTTTTTTTTTGGGGGGGGGGTGTCATATGGATGACAATAGCTCTTTAGCTACATGAACATGAACTAATTACAGTCAAACCTGCCTTAAAGGTCACCTCTCTATAAGGGCCACCTGCTTATAAAGGCCAGTAAAATTCTATCCTATTTGCTCTTTGTCTATATTATTTGAACTTGTATATAAAAGCCACCTGTCCATAAAGGCCACTTTTATTGATTCCCATAGGTGGTTTTTATAGACAGGTTTGACTGTGTTTGTCTTACCAGTAATTTTATATCATGTCAAATTCTTTCATAGAATTTAAATATTAAATCAGATGTTTTAATAGCAATTGAAAGTGACACCTAAACATATTGGTCTAAATATACGAAATAAAGTTTTCTTTCTTGAAAAACTATTTTCAAATCTCTCATTTTTTTTAATTCTGGAAAAAAAAATAACGAAATTATTGAAAAATAAATTTTTCAAAATAAAAACACTATTTTAGCTGAAAAACTGTAAATTTTAGCAGAATGATGTTTTGCAACAATTTAATTTTGTGAAAATTATCTAAAATGATATGAAAAGTTTTAAATACATGTACATGTATAACAATTTACAGATGACAGTATACGTACCTAGTCTAGCCTCTGCTAGCAATGTCTGCATCTGTAGTTTTATGGATGACAGTATACCTACCTAGTCTAGCCTCTGCTAACAATGTCTAAATCTGTAGTTTTATGGATGACAGTATACCTACCTAGTCTAGCCTCTACTAACAATGTCTGCATCTGTAGTTTTATTGATGACAGTATACCTACCTAGTCTAGCCTCTGCTAACAATGTCTAAATCTGTAGTTTTATGGATGACAGTATACCTACCTAGTCTAGCCTCTGCTAACAATGTCTAAATCTGTAGTTTTATGGATGACAGTATACCTACCTAGTCTAGCCTCTGCTAACAATGTCTGCATCTGTAGTTTTATAGATGACAGTATACCTACCTAGCCTAGTCTCTACTAACAATGTCTAAATCTGTAGTTTTATGGATGACAGTATACCTACCTAGTCTAGCCTCTGCTAACAATGTCTACATCTGTAGTTTTTATGGATGACAGTATACCTACCTAGTCTAGCCTCTACTAACATTGTCTACATCTGTAGTTTTATGGATGACAGTATACCTACCTAGTCTAGCCTCTACTAACATTGTCTGCATCTGTAGTTTTATGGATGACAGGATACCTACCTAGTCTAGCCTCTACTAACATTGTCTACATCTGTAGTTTTATGGATGACAGTATACCTACCTAGTCTAGCCTCTACTAACAATGTCTGCATCTGTAGTTTTATTGATGACAGTATACCTACCTAGTCTAGCCTCTGCTAACAATGTCTAAATCTGTAGTTTTATGGATGACAGTATACCTACCTAGTCTAGCCTCTGCTAACAATGTCTAAATCTGTAGTTTTATGGATGACAGTATACCTACCTAGTCTAGCCTCTGCTAACAATGTCTGCATCTGTAGTTTTATAGATGACAGTATACCTACCTAGCCTAGTCTCTACTAACAATGTCTAAATCTGTAGTTTTATGGATGACAGTATACCTACCTAGTCTAGCCTCTGCTAACAATGTCTACATCTGTAGTTTTTATGGATGACAGTATACCTACCTAGTCTAGCCTCTACTAACATTGTCTACATCTGTAGTTTTATAGATGACAGTATACCTACCTAGCCTAGTCTCTACTAACAATGTCTAAATCTGTAGTTTTATGGATGACAGTATACCTACCTAGTCTAGCCTCTGCTAACAATGTCTACATCTGTAGTTTTTATGGATGACAGTATACCTACCTAGTCTAGCCTCTACTAACATTGTCTACATCTGTAGTTTTATGGATGACAGTATACCTACCTAGTCTAGCCTCTACTAACATTGTCTGCATCTGTAGTTTTATGGATGACAGGATACCTACCTAGTCTAGCCTCTACTAACATTGTCTACATCTGTAGTTTTATGGATGACAGTATACCTACCTAGCCTAGTCTCTACTAACAATGTCTAAATCTGTAGTTTTTATGGATGACAGTATACCTACCTAGCCTAGCCTCTACTAACAATGTCTAAATCTGTAGATTTATGGATGATAGTATACCTACCTAGTCTAGCCTCTGCTAACAATGTCTGCATCTGAAGTTTTATGGATGACAGTATACCTACCTAGTCTAGCCTCAGCTAACAATGTCTACATCTGTAGTTTTATGGATGACAGTACACCTACCTAGTCCAGCCTCTGCTAATAATGTCAACATCTGTAGTTTTATGGATGACAGTATACATACCTAGTCTAGCTTCTGCTAACAATGTCTGCATCTGAAGTTTTTGTTGATGTTCTAAATCCTGGATCTCTAACTGGTGGTTTTGTTTTAACTGACTCATCTTCTGTCTATGTTCCTGCCTTCCCCTCTCCATGTCTTGTTCTAGGAATTAAAAATCAAAACTAGAAGCTACTGATAAATTTATACTAGCTAGTATTTCACATTTTATAACAAATTATTCATGTTTCTCAGTACGTATATATATTTTTATGTATATGAAATTTTCCACAATATATTAGCAAATTTTTAAAATCTTTTATGTTAAATACAACAATATTGAAAACTGCATCAAAATTGGTGTTATCGCAGTTTGAAATCCTGATTTTATAACTTTTTCTTTATCGCAAAGTGAAATGCCTCATTTTGAGTTATAAAAGTGTGACATCATTGCAGTATTAGAAGTAGTGTCTAACATAATAGACAGTAGTAATAATGATGATATATTGACATATGTAGAAGAAAGTAACAACTATGACATGTACCTATTTATGTTCAATAGTTCGTCATTATTTGGGGAAGCAGTAGACAATCTTATAAGTGATGAATTTGGAGTATAGCTTTTATTTATTCGAACCAGAAACAGAGGAATCTGATGAACATATTGAGTTGAGTTCCGACCTACTCATGACAACTTGTCATGTGCTGATTTTGAATGCATTACTTTAATATAAATTCAAAATCAGCACATGACAGTGGCACCGACCAAAAATCAATAAATAAAATTCCAATCGCCTTTGCTCTTTTGTGCAATGTTTATTGACAGCTGAAATTAAATGACCGAGATGTAGAAAACTTTTAAGTAGTCTGGCAGCATCACATTTCTTTGATAATTGGAAGATGTTCACACAATTAAAGTTTGTAACATAGTTCCTTTCAACTGTCCGTTGACTAATTAATGCTGGGGTAATTAAAAAGGAACACCCAAGATATTCCATCTCAAATTATTTTATGCAAAGTATATTATAACTGTTTAAAATGAAATGACATGGATTGTAGAATGAGATCACATTTAAAAAAACAAGATAATAATAATAGTAATAATAATGATGGTAATAATAATTATAATAATTTTATGGATTTGTATATATAGAATGAAGAATTTAAAAATATCACAGCTAAATGTATGCCCAAGGAAAAGTGAAAACTAAAATAAAATGCTGTAAGTAGATCAATAAACATGTTTTAGACTTAATTCTGGTCGTCAATTTTTAATTTTCAATTTTGCCAAAAAGTTAAATTTTATTATTACATGTATTATTATTACTATTATTTTTGACATGAAAACTATGGAAAAATTTCCTGGAGTAACATTTTTATTATGACATTAATATTACCTATGTCTACATGTATATGTTATGGTCAACATCCTTATTTTGGATAAATTATATTTTTCTCCATTAGCATGATTAGTTATGGGTGCAGAGTAGACTTAAGTTTTTCACTTATGAATCACAGCTCCTCTCATCATCTACATGTAGGTTTCAATCTCACTCAGACAAATCCTAATGTGAAAAAGTTTGTCAGTTTGTTTGCTGAAAGGTCACTGTTTCCACCCCCACCCCATCCCCCAGAAATTCTAGTTTCCTCTATCCTCAAAGAACTGATTGTCTCAATATTTGTCAAACAAAGCACTGTCACAGACAATATATTCCAACTGATGGGTGCTTGTTTTCAAGAAGCACTCAGTTTGAATTCTTTGACACCTGCCAGTTTAAATACTGGGAAGCCATCTTATTTACCTTGGCTACATACGGTTACAAGCGTCTGGGAGATTTCAAACGTTTCCGGGTATACCTCATAGTACACTAGCGCCACCACACGAGTAAATCCCTGGCAAACCCCATTATAGAAGAAAATGAAAAGGAAAAACTCAAAGCTGTTTCTCTCTGAAACTCTGGGTTCAATGGTCAATCTAGTAACCCCGATGACATGCACATCTCCTCATCTCCTCTTGGAATTGAAGTTTTTCACAAAGTTTCATTAAAATTCAGCCAGTTGTTTTAGAGAATAAACCCAGAAACAATACCCGGACAGATGCAGGACATACTGACTGACTCAGATGCATGGACACATGGACAGACAAATCAAAACAATATCCCCTCCCGATTCCATCAGCAAGGAATAATAATAATCTTGGGTTATAGAATCCCCAATCCTCGAATCCAATCCAAATAATTATTTACTTTCATGTGACTTACTTAATTTTGTTCTTTGTTGTTCTTTGGTCAATTTGAAGTCAGTAAGTTGTTGTCTTTTTTCTTCTATCTCAGCATTTAGTCTTAACTGTGTTCTTGATTCTATTGCATTGTTCTGCATGGCCTATCAACAACAAGAAAAGTCACATGTATATAATGATAGAAATATAAAGTAAGATTAATTTATAAATTCTGGTATTTGTTGTTTTGTTTAACATGTACATGTATTTCGATTTTATAATCCTAGTGTGAGAAAGTTTGTCAGTTCACTTGCCGAAGGTCGGTGGTTTTCTCCGGGCACTCCGGTTTCCTCCACCATCAAAGAATGACCGCCTCGAAATAAGTGAAAGATTCTTGACTAGTGGTAAAACACCATTACTCCACTCCACTGGATTTGATATTTTTATGCAAAGAAAAAAACATCTGATAGCCAAATGTGGCTTCCTACATCAAGCAACAATAATGCATCACATCATTGGCAATGTGAATATGACAGTAAATCAAAATACAAATACAAATGATTGAGATATGGACAAATCTCAGTGGTTTTGTTTGCCTAAAATTACTACCGAATAAAAATAGTTTCCCCTTGAGAAATAAGACTAAAATTTCCCAAAAGGCAACAGTGACGCACAATCAAATAGTTTAAGTTAAATCTAGTTATCCAAAACTGTTCTGACAGACAAAAAATGTTAGATATTGTCACAATATAAGATCTTTGCAATGAATTTCAAAATTCTGAGCGTAATGTGTGACATAAAAAGAGTCTAAATTTTCCCAATCTGAAAGGTAGAAGGTAGTTTTTAAAAACAATAGCAAAATCACTGAATCTATTGAAAGCTCTTTATTATATTGTATTAATTACAAGTCTCTTACACGATTATCAGAACAGAAACGTTATCACTTCAAACTCCTTGAATATATATGCAAATTCTTGTGGACTTTAAGCCATCAAATTTTGAGTGTTTGTTAATATTACTGTTGTTTTCCCCATTTTCTATCTAAAGTAAATACATGTATAACTGCCATGGTGGCTCAGTGGAAGAGCATCCACCTCGAGAGCAGGAGGTCAAAGGCTACAGCCAGCAACATAAAATTACAGGGTATTTACACAAATATCTCACAGCTGAACATTGATGTTTAAATAATTTATTTTAACAAAATTATTGATCGGTATTAAACAGGTTTTAAAAGTCTTGTTTAAGGTGTTTGATGCTCATAATGTTGTACCAACTATTTGATGTCAGAAAAAAACATTGCTATCCAATTTGTCAAATACTGTATAATAGGCGTTTTTTTTTTTTTTTTTTTTTTTTAATTTTAATTTAAAAAAAAGTGATTTTAAGACATTCACATTCTTTTATTTTTGTGTTGTCAGAAGATGGCAAGTTTAATTGCAAGTATGTATACATGTGAGTTACATAAAAATAAAAAATCATGAAGGTTTTATTATTGTTTTTGTAACCAGATATTGCGTATCCTTATACATGTACATATAAATAAATATAACAAAAAATCCCGATCAGATACAGTTTCAGGTAATGTTTTCATCCCTTCAGGGACTTTTCATGCTATATGACTTCATTTGTTGCTTAGATACATAAATATGATGTTATACTATTATATATTTTGAATGTATGTTTATATGTTTATACATGGTATATCTCACAAAAATTCAAAACCCTTTTGGTAAACAATTATAAAATTTATTGCATGCAGTATAAAAGATTACCTGGAGTTGATCCGTAGCATGGTATCCTCTAAAAACAACTTTCTGTATGGTATACCCTACCCTATCTACTCGTTGTAATAACTGTGGATATGTCGACAGATCATTTAATTTATGAGTATTCTTCAAAAAATCATCAAATCTGAAAAAAAAAATTGTCTTTAATAACAAAAATCTTGGCTAAAATTTCACAATTACTCTCTTAACAAGATTTTCATTAACTCAAACTGAATTATTACGTTTATTTTGTATCATACAAATATAAGGAAGCAAGTTTATTTATACCTCATAGCAAAAATGTTTTGTACTTTTACAATGCACAAGAGAATTTCAATGACAAAAATATGTATTTCTTGACGCTATTATTAAGTACCATTGTTTTAATTATAAAGAAGCTAAAGTTGCAAAGTGGTAAAAGTGTTAGCCTTAACTTAAGGCATCTCACCACTGTGGGTTTGTGACCCCACTGGTCTGTAATGGAGAAAGTTTTTTTTCCCTTGTTGTAAACCTTCACTGAATGGCTTGTTACCAGTATAAATGACTTAATGGTATGTGATGTTTATCTGCAATAATTTAAGGCAGGTGGACTTGCACTCTTTGGGTTTTGGTAAGTGCACACTAGTACAAGGCAGATCAAACTGATTGTTTCTCATTCTAGGATCTGCCTGAGAAAGATTCAAACACAGGTGTTGAGAGGCAATGTAATCCAGAAAACTTTCACATATATTTTTCAACCAGTTCTAGGATGGCATAAAATCGAGTGCTCAGACAAAACCACCAACCTGCGGTAAACTGTTTAACAATGTAACACAAGGATCTGTCTGATCAGAATTCAAACCTAGGTGCTGAGAGGCACTGTAATCCAGAAAGCCATTTTTGAGATCACTTGGCCACTGATGTTCCTAAAATTAATGAAATTCAGAGCAGAAAAAATATTGTCTGACACATCTATAAGTCTCTTTGATAGAGAAGTATTTGTATGGAAGGACCTTAAAATTGAATACAGTGGATAAGTGTTACTTACGTTATTTTACCAGCAAATGCTATAATATCTGCACAAACTGCACTGAAATATATAAATAACAACATATAGCATGATAATCATGTTAATCATAAAAATATTGTCCAAACATACATCCATCTTTTTTCGTCTTGTTTGTTTGTTTGTGTTTTTTTTCTTTATTGGTTGTGTTCTCTATTGTGGCAGCCACTTTTAAGTGAAATTACATGCTTTCAGTTTAACTTTTCTATCTTCTTCTAACCACCTTGGTGGCTAAGTGGTAGAGCATCCACCTAGAGAGGCAGATGGGTTCACTGGCCAGGTCATACACTAGACTTTTCTATTTGAGATATAGCTTCCTAGTCTGGCATTCAGCATTAGGAGGATAGAGCATTGACTTGTTCACCTGATGCCAGGATAATGAACTTGGGTAGTGGTATGCTTGTCTGTTGTATATTGACTTGGTTAGCTCGCACCAAAAAGTCACACTGAGTACAAGACAGTCCATAATGCAAACTTACAAACTACATGCATACACAAACTTGTTCTTAAATTAATACATGGAGATTAAAAACCTTGCTTGCCTCCGAAATAGCTAAAAAATTACTGATGTAGCATTAAACAACATTACAACAACAATAACAACAACAATCTTTATTCCTTTATATAGTTACATGTATATATGAGTACTTACTTGATCATATCGGCTATAGGATCATGTGTTGTATCAAGCTAATGAAAAAACAGATAAATAAAAACATGTTAATAAATAAATAATAAAAAAATAAAATAAAAAATAAATAAATAAATAAATAAATAAAAATAAATAAATAAAATAGTTAAATCTTATAAATTGGATCAGTCTTAAGAAAATTGACAAAAGTCAATTTGATCTTTCAAATATCTTGAAAACTTTACCAAAATTTTTTTATCAAATTTAGATAGGAAGGTGAGTAATGGTGTATAATGTCCCAGTCAAAAATATTTTACTTATATCGAGAAGTCACCAGCTATAGGCGAAAGTGTAAAAATTTTGCCTGTTTGTTGCGCTTATCGCTGAAGGGTTCTTTATCGTGTCATGCCTGCCATGACACAGGACTTCGTTTATTTTAGGTTCTGATCTGAAAGAACCATGACATTCATTTCATAATGCTGAGTGCTTGATGAAAAAAACAGTCACTACCCACTTTCAAGTCTTGGGTCAGAAGGGGTCGAGGTTCGAACCCATGACCTCCCACTTACACTGAGGTACTGCAGTTTTGATATGGTTAATACACAAATTAAAATGATATGAAAAATGTATACTTGTATATATACCAGTTTGCATATAAAAGTTGAAATTAAAATGTCAAATTATTAAAAATAGAATCTTTTTTGCTTATTTCAAAGTTTTGTTAAAATTCTGCCAAATCAAATAAATGTTCATTCAGTGATATAATGATGAGTTGTTTACATGCAAGTTGCCATTAGTAAAAAGGGAAATAACTCCCCAAGTTTATACTTGGTATAAAATCAGCCATACTACATGTAAATATGGGACATATCCAAAGTCTGTGAAGTGAATGAATTCAAATAAGAAAATGATAAATGAGTTGTGAGATATACAATGTATGAAATACAATATTTATAATTTTTACTTTTTTTTTTTTTTTTGATAAAGCATCAGAGATTTGATTATACTAATTATAAGTTTTCATTGCATATCTGTAGTAATGATATAAAAGACTGCAAACAATCCTGTAAATTTGCTTAGAGCTGCATTAAGTTTTTAATTTTCTGATTTTTTTTTTTTTTTGATTTTCTAAAAATATGGGTTTTTTAAAGAAAAAAATAGGTAACATCTAATCACGATCTGTGGGATTCATTTTCTAATATTTCATTTCTATTAGCTGTCAATAAACAGAATCTTCTTAAGGGTTGGTCAATGTTTAACAATGATTATGATGAGCTTGGAGCATGCACACAGATGTACAGGGACTCCAATGAATCGAAGGTGAAACCTGACAAATTGTATAAATTGTCCATCATTAATATCCAAATGTATTTGCAATGGTGTTATGTATCCCTTACTAAGTCAAAAATGACAAAATCGTGGGAGACTGATTAGTATAAGAATTATATTCTTGTTTCAGAATCCCAATTGAATTTAAATATTGTAAATAGTCAGTTTATGGTAATGTTATCAATTCAATAAAATATTGTTTAAACTAAAAATGACACATTCAATGAAGTTCTGTGTTTAATTTATCATATTTCACCGATTTGTAAATTGTGTTTAAATGACCCATTTTTTTTACAAGGTAACCATGTTCTAAAATTAGTTCGCACATGTTGGGAAATAACTGTTATTTCTTTATTGTTTGAGCTTTCATCATTAAACCAAATGTAACACTGTTCATTAGGAACATCATTAATTAGATCAGCACCATTTTAATTTTTTCCCTAAGAAAACTTAATGCAGCTTAAATGGCTGGTATACAGACAACATTTTTCATTTAACTGATTAATAAATTCTAAAAGTTCACATACCATTTTAAGTACATCTTTTAGCTCGTAAAATAGCATTAACTTTACTGTAATCATGGTGTCATCTACCGTCCTAACATCGCGTACCTGTTGAGAAAAAAAAAATGCTGACACTTTATAACACAAGTTAAAGAAGATTCACATTTTACTTGAAGCATTTTCATCCATGTTATTAAGACCTATTTAGTCTTTCTCACACTGTCATGTCCGTCTGTGAGTAGAAAATTTTAGAGATAGTTTTATTTTAGCTGTCTTTCCGTGCCACTAATTGCACTAAAATTAAATTGCAGCTAAAGTTCCTAGATTTATAGTACTCAGTATGTTAATATTTACACTTAATAAACATGTACTTACATTGTAATAGAATTGGTCTGGGATTATGGCCAGGTGTTTAAACACACTTGAAGCTGGTATCATCCTTGTCTTGTTGGAGGGATCGGAGCCATGCCATTTAAACTCGTGCATCCTATATTTAAAATAAAACATAATAAAATGATTTAACTAGCACCCAATATACTTGTTTAACTTTTTCATATACATGTACAGGGCCTCAATGACCAAAATATGTCATAACATTTATAAAGTGATTAAACTAGCACTCTTTATTATTTATAACTTTTTCAAATACATGTACAGGGCATCAGTAACAGAAACATACATGTAAGTCATATTATTATAAAATTCTTAGTAATTAACTTAACAAAAAAAAGAAGACTTTTACCACCGGGCTTTTCTACATGTTGTGGTGGTTTCATAATCATTGCAGATGAATATAAGGTGGCTAAAATAATTTGTTGTCCCAATCAGCTTAACATGTGAATCTACATGAATGCCACACCATAGAAATATTCTAATTTTCAAAATTGAAAAATAATTTATCATTTCAAAACTGGGTAGATCTGGGTCATAAACAAAAATTTCTTTTACCCTGTGGGTGAATTTTTTTTCTGGTGGGACATAATCAAAATCCCCAGGTTTGACCATTTATTCTAAGTCAGTCGAGAGGCCTGGCCAAAACCACGAAATGATTGCTTTAACAAATAATTAGCAAACACACTGGGTCTTTGTTTAATTTTCCTCACACAAATTTAAGAAATGAAAATACCAAAAAATGGACCGATAACTTACCATTCTTCCGCTTCTGGTACAAACACAGTGGGTCCCTGTATAATCCTCCTTTGTACATCATTGTCCTTCAGTCGCTTATACACAACAATTAAGTGGTTAGCATCGACTCGAATGGCCTCTTTGATTGTTACACTGTCATACACCAGTGGATTACAAAATGCATCACATGGACTGTAAAATATGAATAATCTCTGTTGTAAGTTCAAGCAAACTTATGGGCCTCTGTGACCAAGTGATCTAAAGCATGCACTTATGGGTCACAGTACATCTTACTCTCTAGGTGTGAATGCAACTCATATAGATCCTAGTGCAGACATTTGGTGATTTTTTACCAGGGTAAATTTAATCCACCCCCTCCCTGCAGTAAGATTGGCTTTCCGAAGGTGAATGGTTTTATTCTATGTTCTCTGAATTCCACCATCATTTTAGACCTGACTGTCTTGATACAAGTGAAAAAATCTTGAACTTGCTTGTTATTGGTACTCAAAACAATTCAACTCAAAAAAGGGAAAAATAATTATGTATTTACTATTCTTTGTTTTGTTTTTAAGAATTTAAAATAAAATGTTTGGTAAAAATCAAATCATTTATATGTCAGAATATTGAAATAATTTCATTTTGCATCATCATGGCAACAACAAAAGTCTATCAAAAAAAATTAACCACATGTGACTTTACTATTTTGTTCCAATAAAGCTGCAAAAAATTATTTTTCTAATAGTTTGCCTTTTTGGATGGTAGTAAAATTAGGTTTAATGCTATCGGTATGGATTGACCATTACAGCGAGTTTGATTTGACCTTGAACCTGACCTTTTTACATTTACTTACCCTCTTTTGTGTGTAACCACACCCATTTTGTCTTTAAATATAAGGTACTGATGTTGAGTCGCTGTGTAGTGTTTCAATTTCTGAAGTCTTTCTCTAAATAAAAATACCTGAAAATTTAAACAGAAATACCATGGTAAAAATAATTAGCGTGTAAACTAAGGAAGTACAGCTAAGGAAGGCACTAATCAAGCTAAATAAAAGACATAAATCAAGTAAAAATAACAACAGAGATCATCAAGTAAAATTAAAGACATTAATCAAGTAAAATTAACAACAGAAATAATCAAGCTAAATTAAAGACATAAATCAAGTAAAATTAACAACAGAGATAATCAAGCTAAATTAAAGACATACATCAAGTAAAATTAACAACAGAAATAATCAAGCTAAATTAAAGACATAAACAAGTAAAATTAACAACAGAGATAATCAAGCTAAATTAAAGACATAAATCATTAAAATCAACAACAGAAATAATCAAGTAAACTAAGAAGGACACTAAGCAAGTAAAATTAAAGACACTAATCAAGTAAAATTAACAACAGAGATAATCAAGTAAAATTGAAGACACTAATCAAGTAAAATAAACAACAGAAATAATCAAGTAAAATTGAAGACACTAATCAAGTAAAATTATCAACAGAAATAATCAAGTAAACTAAGAAGGTCACTAAGCAAGTAAAATTAAAGACACTAATCAAGTAAAATTAACAACAGAGATAATCAAGTAAAATTGAAGACACTAATCAAGTAAAATTAACAACAGAAATAATCAAGTAAACTAAGAAGGTCACTAAGCAAGTAAAATTAAAGACACTTATCAAGTAAAATTAACAACAGAGATAATCAAGTAAAATTGAAGACACTAATCAAGTAAAATTAACAACAGAAATAATCAAGTAAAATTGAAGACACTAATCAAGTAAAATTAACAACAGAAATAATCAAGTAAAATTGAAGACACTAATCAAGTAAAATTAACAACAGAAATAATCAAGTAAAATTGAAGACACTAATCAAGTAAAATTAACAACAGAAATAATCAAGTAAACTAAGAAGGTCACTAAGCAAGTAAAATTAAAGACACTAATCAAGTAAAATTAACAACAGAATAATCAAGTAAAATTGAAGACACTAATCAAGTAAAATTAACAACAGAGATAATCAAGTAAAATTGAAGAAACTAATCAAGTAAAATTAACAACAGAAATAATCAAGTAAAATTGAATACACTAATCAAGTAAAATTAACAACAGAAATAATCAAGTAAACTAAGGAGGTCCCTAAGCAAGTAAAATTAAGGAAAGCACTAATCAAGTAAAATTAAGGAAGTAATCAAGTAAAATTAACAACACTAAACAAGTAAATTAAGGAGAGAACTCATCAAGTAGAATTAAGGAGAGAACTCATCAAGTAAATTAAGGATACTAATCAAGTAAACTAAGGAGGACACTAATCAAGTAAACTAAGGAACTAATCAAGTAAACTAAGGAGGACACTAATCAAGTAAACTAAGGAGATCACTAATCAAGTAAACTTAGGAGGACACTAATCAAATATACTAAGGAGGACACTAATCAAGTAAACTAAGGAGGACACTAATCAAATAAACTAAGGAGGACACTAATCAAGTGAACTTAAGGGGACACTAATCAAATAAACTAAGGAGGACACTAATCAAGTAAAATTAAAGACACTAATCAAGTAAAATTAACAACAGAGATAATCAAGTAAAATTGAAGACACTAATCAAGTAAAATAAACAACAGAAATAATCAAGTAAAATTGAAGACACTAATCAAGTAAAATTATCAACAGAAATAATCAAGTAAACTAAGAAGGTCACTAAGCAAGTAAAATTAAAGACACTAATCAAGTAAAATTAACAACAGAGATAATCAAGTAAAATTGAAGACACTAATCAAGTAAAATTAACAACAGAAATAATCAAGTAAACTAAGAAGGTCACTAAGCAAGTAAAATTAAAGACACTTATCAAGTAAAATTAACAACAGAATAATCAAGTAAAATTGAAGACACTAATCAAGTAAAATTAACAACAGAGATAATCAAGTAAAATTGAAGAAACTAATCAAGTAAAATTAACAACAGAAATAATCAAGTAAAATTGAAGACACTAATCAAGTAAAATTAACAACAGAGATAATCAAGTAAAATTGAAGAAACTAATCAAGTAAAATTAACAACAGAATAATCAAGTAAAATTGAAGACACTAATCAAGTAAAATTAACAACAGAGATAATCAAGTAAAATTGAAGAAACTAATCAAGTAAAATTAACAACAGAGATAATCAAGTAAAATTGAAGACACTAATCAAGTAAAATTAACAACAGAAATAATCAAGTAAAATTGAAGACACTAATCAAGTAAAATTAACAACAGAAATAATCAAGTAAAATTGAAGACACTAATCAAGTAAAATTAACAACAGAAATAATCAAGTAAACTAAGAAGGTCACTAAGCAAGTAAAATTAAAGACACTAATCAAGTAAAATTAACAACAGAATAATCAAGTAAAATTGAAGACACTAATCAAGTAAAATTAACAACAGAGATAATCAAGTAAAATTGAAGAAACTAATCAAGTAAAATTAACAACAGAAATAATCAAGTAAAATTGAATACACTAATCAAGTAAAATTAACAACAGAAATAATCAAGTAAACTAAGGAGGTCCCTAAGCAAGTAAAATTAAGGAAAGCACTAATCAAGTAAAATTAAGGAAGTAATCAAGTAAAATTAACAACACTAAACAAGTAAATTAAGGAGAGAACTCATCAAGTAGAATTAAGGAGAGAACTCATCAAGTAAATTAAGGATACTAATCAAGTAAACTAAGGAGGACACTAATCAAGTAAACTAAGGAACTAATCAAGTAAACTAAGGAGGACACTAATCAAGTAAACTAAGGAGATCACTAATCAAGTAAACTTAGGAGGACACTAATCAAATATACTAAGGAGGACACTAATCAAGTAAACTAAGGAGGACACTAATCAAATAAACTAAGGAGGACACTAATCAAGTGAACTTAAGGGGACACTAATCAAATAAACTAAGGAGGACACTAATCAAGTAAACTTAGAAAGACACTAATCAAATAAACTAAGGAGGACACTAATCAAGTTAACTAAGGAGGACACTAATCAAGTAAACTTAGGAGGACACTAATCAAATAAACTTAAGAGGACACTAATCAAATAAACTAAGGAGGACACTAATCAAGTAAACTTAGGAGGACACTAATCAAATAAACTGAGGAGGACACTAATCAAGTAAACTAAGGAGGACACTAATCAAGTAAACTAAAGAGGACACTAATCAAGTAAACTTAGGAGGACACTTATCAAATAAACTATGGAGGACAATAATCAAGTAAACTTAGGAGGACACTAATCAAATAAACTGAGGAGGACACTAATCAAGTAAACTAAAGAGGACACTAATCAAGTAAACTTAGGAGGACACTAATCAAATAAACTGAGGAGGACACTAATCAAGTAAACTAAGGAGGACGCTAATCAAATAAACTGAGGAGGACACTAATCAAGTGAACTAAGGAGTACACTAATCAAGTAAACTTAGGAGGACACTTATCAAATAAACTAAGGAGTACACTAATCAAGTAAACTGAGGAGGACACTAATCAAGTAAACTAAGGTGGACACTAATCAAGTAAACTAAGGAGTACACTATTCAAATAAACTAAGGAGGACACTAATCAAGTAAACTAAGGAGGACACTAATCAAGTAAACTAAGGAGGACACTAATCAAGTAAACTAAGGAGGACACTAATCAAGTAAACTAAGGAGGACAATAATCAAGTAAACTAAGGAGGACACTAATCAAGTAAACTAAGGTGGACACTAATCAAGTAAAATTAAGCAAAGCACTAATCAAGTAAACTAAGGAGGACACTAATCAAGTAAACTAAGGAGGACACTAATCAAGTAAACTAAGGAGGACACTAATCAAGTAAACAAAGGAGGACACTAATCAAATAAAATTAAGGAGGACACTAATCAAATAAACTAAGGAGGACATTTATCAAATAAACTAAGGAGGACACTAATCAAGTAAACTAAGGAGGACACTAATCAAGAAAACAAAGGAGGACACTAATCAAGTAAACTAAAGAGGACACTAATCAAGTAAACTAAGGAGTACACTAATCAAGTAAACTTAGGAGGACACTTATCAAATAAACTAAGGAGGACACTAATCAAGCAAACTGAGGAGGACACTAATCAAGTAAACTTAGGAGGACACTTATCAAATAAACTAAGGAGGACACTAATCAAGTAAACTAAGGAGGACACTAATCAAATAAACTAAGGAGGACACTAATCAAGTAAACTAAGGAGGACACTTATCAAATAAACTAAGGAGGACACTAATCAAGTAAACTAAGGAGGACACTAATCAAGTAAACTAAGGAGGACACTAATCAAGTAAACTAAGGAGGACACTAATCAAATAAACTAAGGAGGACACTAATCAAGTAACTAAGGAGTACACTAATCAAGTAAACTTAGGAGGACACTAATCAAATAAACTAAGGAGGACACTAATCAAGTAAACTAAGGAGAACAGTAATCAAGTAAACTAAGGAGGACACTAATCAAATAAACTAAGGAGGACACTAATCAAGTAAAATTAAGGAGGACACTAATCAAGTAAACTAAGGAGGACACTAATCAAGTAAACTAAGGAGGACACTATTCAAATAAACTGAGGAGGACATTTATCAAGTAAAATTAAGGAGGACACTAAGGAGGACACTAATCAAGTAAACTAAGGACGACACTAATCAAGTAAACTAAAGAGGACACTAATCAAATAAACTAAGGAGGACACTAATCGAGTAAACTAAGGAGGACACTAATCAAGTAAACTAAGGAGGACACTAATCAAATAAACTAAGGAGGACACTAATCAAATAAACTAAGGAGGACACTAATCAAGTAAACTAAGGAGGACACTAATCAAGTAAAGTAAGGAGGACACTAATCAAGTAAACTAAGGAGGACACTAATCAAATAAACTAAGGAGGACACCAATCAAGTAAACTAAGAAGGACACTAATCAAGTAAACTAAGGAGGACACTAATCAAGTAAACTAAGAAGGACACTTATCAAGTAAAATTAAGGAGGACACTAATCAAGTAAACTAAGGAGGACACTAATCAAGTAAACTAAGGAGGACACTAATCAAGTAAACTAAGGAGGACACTAATCAAGTAAACTAAGGAGGACACTAATCAAGTAAACTTAGGAGGACACTTATCAAATAAACTAAGGAGGACACTAATCAAGTAAACTAAGGAGGACACTAATCAAATAAACTAAGGAGGACATTTATCAAATAAACTAAGGAGGACACTAATCAAGTTAACTAAGGAGGACACTAATCAAGTAAACTAAGGAGGACACTAATCAAGTAAACTAAGGAGGACACTAATCAAGTAAACTAAAGAGGACACTAATCAAATAAACTAAGGAGGACACTAATCAAGTAAACTTAGGAGGACACTAATCAAATATACTAAGGAGGACACTAATCAAGTAAACTAAGGAGGACACTAATCAAATAAACTAAGGAGGACACTAATCAAGTGAACTTAAGGGGACACTAATCAAGTAAACTAAGGAGGACACTAATCAAATAAACTAAGGAGGACATTTATCAAATAAACTAAGGAGGACACTAATCAAGTTAACTAAGGAGGACACTAATCAAGTAAAATTAAGGAGGACACTAATCAAGTAAAATTAAGAACAGAACTAATCAAGTAAACTAAGATAGTCACTAATAAAGCAAAATTACAAAACATTAATAAAGTAAAATTAAGGAGGACATTTATCAGTAAAATTATGAAAGACACTTATCAAGTAAAATTAAGAAGGATACCGGTATTTACCAAGTAAAATTCAGAAGATACTAATCAAGTATAATGAAAGATAACACAAAAATACTGTAGCACAAATTTGAACATATTCTTGAAGAATGTGATTACCCCTAATCTCATGACTGGAAATTACAATAATAATAATAATAATAATAATAATAATAATAATTTTAAGTGCAACCCAATTTCTCATTTTATTTTCATTAACATTATTACATTATGTTTATGAGTAGGTTTATTATGTATAATTTAGATGCCATATGTAAAAGTTCTGTTTTTTAGAAAAAAGTCATTACACAACAATAATACCTCTTTTACATTTTGTGCAGGAGCGATCATTACCTGATATTCAATAATAAGTTACCATTTGTGTAGCAAAAAAATAAAAATTAAAATAAAAATTAAATAAATAAAAAAAACAAGAGGCTCAAGATGGCCCTAATTTGCTCACCTGAGTTTAAATGTAACTGGTAAGTCTTGATAATACCTGGTAATTCATAACATGTTGCCTCAATAGAAGTGGTTCAGATAAACTAATTTTTATTGTTTTGGTTTTTAGCTATATAGGTCACTGTGACCTACTTTTAGTAGCCAAAGCTACCAGAAACACAAATGAGAATGACAATGGTCTGAAGGTCTATTGACTAGTATGAATAAAATGTGACCAGAAGTGTCTGAGAAGAAGTCTTTTGATGGATGTATGGATGGCAGAGTTCCTATCCATAACAAAAGCTCACATGAGCAATTTTCAGATCCGGATTAAAGACTTTACAGATTGACACATTAATTCAAATATTTCAAAAAAAAAAAAAAAAGGTAAAATTCAACTGCAAATTATTTTTTAAAAAATTGTTCAATTAATTTAAATAATGTCACATAACAATGATTTTGTAAAAAAAAAAACAAAACAAAAAACAAAAAAAAACAAAAAACAAAAAAAAATTCAAGGTTTTAGCTAAATCTTCATATCAGTATCACATGTATTTCAAAAATAATAATTCACTAAAAAAGTAGAAATTCAGAACATCTCTTCCATGCACCATTGCACTGTAAGTCATAAAGTTCAGAATAATAAAAAAAAGTAGCCTCAGTTGGATTTAAACCCTCGACCCTTGGGTTGCTAGAATTGAAAAAGAAAAAGGTAGAAAAAAGCGACTTGTATTTTACAGAATTTCATGGAAATTGTTAAACATATGTTTCTTCACATAAGAAAATGATGTTTGGAAAAAGAGTTCACCTAAATTTATCAATATTGTAATTTTGGTAAAAAGTACATTTGTGTACTATTTACAATGTATAAAAAATAAACGCAAAAACATGTAACCTAATTTTTCACAAAATTGTTGGAATTCACAACAATTGTTGCTTTAGATGCCAAATATCAAATCAGATTTTATCTCAGTGAAGTGATTTTGGAGAAAATTTTTTTTTTTAGGTTTTCAACTATTTAGGTCAATGTAGCTATGGCAACCTAAAAAGTAAAAATTCATAAATTTCTTCCATGCACCATTGTAAGTCATAAAAATTCAGAAAAAAAAAAAAAAAAAAATTAAAAAATTTAAAAAAAAGTGGCTCCACTTGGATTTGAACCCTCGACCCTTGGGTTGAAGTATCACATGTATTTCAAAAAAAAAAAAAAAAAAATTACATTAAAAATTCATAAAATCTCTTCTATGCACCATTGTAGGTCAAAATATTCGGAAAATAAAAAAAAAAAATAAAAAAAAAAATAAAAAAAAAGTGGCTCCACTGGGATTTGAACCCTCGATCCTTGGGTTGCTAGAATTGAAAATGAAAAAGGCCGAAAAAAGCGACTTGTGCTTTACAGAATTTCATGAAAATTGTCAAACATATGTTTCTTCACATAAGAAAATGATGTTTGGGAAAAGAGTTCACCTAAATTTATTCATCATTGTAATTTTTGTAAAAAAGTACTATTTACAAAATACAAAAAATAAACGCAAAAAAGCGTAACCTAATTTTTCACAAAAATTATTGAAATTCATAAACTTGGTGAATAAGACGCCGTAGATGCCAAATATCACATCAGATTTTATCTCAGTGAAGTGGTTTTGGAGAAGAAGATTTTTTAAAGTTTTTAACTATGTAGGTCATTGTGACCTACATTTGGTAGCTATGGCAACCAAAAACACAAATCTGAAAGGCAATGTTCTATAGATGCTTTTGACCAAGTTTAAACAAAATGTGACCAGAGGTTTCTGAGAAGAAGTCAATTGTTGACGGACGGACGGACGACGGAGGGTCTGCCTCTATTGATACCAATAGCTCACATAAGCACTTTGTGCTCAGGTGAGCTTAAAAAAAATAAATTAAAAAAAAAAAATAATAAATAAATAAACAAATAAATAAATAATAAAACAATAAAACATAAAGATGTTACATTGTTACATTACCCTGCTAGGTCCAACAATTAATCTGCCTTCACCTAGGTGATTGAAAACGACAGCCTGTTGTCCTTCACGTATTGTCTTAAACTTCATTTTTCTACAAAGTTCAAGCATAATTAATAATGATAATAATAATAATACAGTAATAATAATTATAAAGATGATGATAATAATTGGTGTGGTTGGACAAATTTGATGGTGCCTTGATTGTCTATTTATTACTTAGTTAAAGGAAGGTCCTTTACATTTTTAAGTCCCTGTTCTATCCCTGGATTTCCCATTTCCAGTTTCACTTATAATTAAGAAGAAAAAGAAAACATGCATTGCAGTCATACTGGAAATGGAAAACAGGACTTTCTCAATACTAGTAGAATGGACTATCAACTAAGCTAACCAGCCACCTGTTGAGTCCAGACCAACAAAATTTGATGAGCTTGCTTCTTAGAAAGTGGCAAACAACAGATTTATCCAGTAAGTTAGATCAGGTGACTACCATAAATGAAAAAGGAGTGGATAGAAAAAAATGTGGCCTTTCAGATTCTGTAAATAATTTTGTATTTGTAACATAAAGATGAGTGGGTCTCTTCTAAAAGGGCTAAAGTTTCACCCATAGACCTAGTCCCTATTTCCTCTGAAATAAACATACTTTATGCCTGATGACTTTGTGTTGGGTCAGAACAATTTCTATATCAAAATTCTGGGATTTTCCAATACCAAAAGTTTTCAAAACAAGACTATTTGACCTCATAAAATTTCTACATTCAAATATCTTCTAAGATGAAATGTCACAAATCATTTACCTATTGATCTAAGTTTAAGTTATATTTCTACAATTCTGCAAATATATTTTGTCTGAAGCGAAATGAAGTGGGCCCTTTTTGACACCAGTTGGTATTGAAAAATCTTTTCTGATAGATTGAAATTATTCTGATCCTACACACAGCCATCAGGCATAAAGAGTGTTTATGTCATAAGAAATTCGGACTCCAGAATCACTTCCACAGACCTAATCAGTAAAATGGCCTGTACACTTTACATTTCCACTTTCATTTTCCAGTCAATTTATTTATTATAATTATTTTATATATTTTTTTTTTTTTTGGCCTGTTTGGAGAACACTTATCCAAGACAAAAGTGAAAAATAGTGTTAATGATTGTAGTGTCTAGAACTAGTTGTGACATTTTGTGTGAAAACGGATAGCTGATAAATAACAATGACAGCTCCTTATTTTTATTTACATTCACATATTTATTGAGGTCATGGATACAGATTTAGATATATATAGTATACTCTTGTTTGCCTACAAATACACAAAGTGATAATATTTTAGGAATAAATTCAAACAGCATTGGGTTACATGTATACGTAGTAGTCTAGATATAACAGAGTAATTCACTACCAGATTTCTGGTATGGATCTTTTCGAATTGAGGCAGAGTGCTTGCTTATCACCCATGTAACAGGAAAGGGAACAAATACAGTGGCCAAACCAGAACTTGAACCCAGACCTTCCCAATACTAGGGGAATGTTCTACTGACTGAGCTACCAGGCCACCTATCAAGCCTGGTCAGCCCACATTCCTACCTTCTTTTTTTTCAACAACCCTGAATCAAAACCACCAGGCTCTACCCTGGGACCAACCTGTTGGGTCTGACGAGCCCCTAAATGTTATAGGAAAGGGAAAACCAAGACTCAACCCGGGATCTTCCCAATACCAGCGGATGCTCTACCGACAGAGCTACTCGGCCACATATCAAGCCTTGTCCGCCACACCAAGGGTGGAGTTCGATCACTATCCAGGTCACTGGGGTGAAGGTCTGATTAATGATTTACTGATGTACATATTAAATTCCAAATATACATATCACTCAATTGTGACTGAAAAGCGGTATTTTTTTTTAAATATAATACTAGATCTAAGTCTACCTGCTATTATTTATCCAGTAGTGATGAGCTATCTTTACGAATAAAAAATATCTGCGAGTAGCTAACTGTGTTTTAAAAATTTGTCGAAATCTTCAAGTTGCTAAATATAACCATGATTATGACTAAAAATAAAACATCTCCAACATAATATAGGATGGTTTGTTTGGATCGATTAAATGCACAGGTAAAAAATAGAACCCGGAAATCACGAACATAAACAAAGGCGATTCTAAAACCGAATAGGATGACGGACTGACTGTTCAATCCGAGTACCTTCCAGACTATTTTAACAGAACCGGTTGATAGCCAGTGTATTAAATTAGCTAGGAAGACATGATGGTCAACAGGGCCCTTAACATTTAATAGTTGATAGCCTAAATGAAAGTTAATGGCCCCGAAATATTGAAGTTTGCGTCTCTCTTTAATTTTGCCAATTAAACCTCATATTAACTATACTGTATGGATTGTTGTGTCTTTGCTATATTGTCTGTTGTCTGTTGTACTAATGTAAAGTATTGTTCATTAATGTAGATTTCTTATTATACTGAAACAAACTAGGAACCACGAGTTTAGGCGTCTTGAAGAAACATCCGCCTGCTAAAGGAGAACCATGGTTAAACGAAAGAGGCAATCGGACTTGAAACTCTATGAAGTTGGTGACCCGGGCAAAAAGTTAATAACCTCGGGCCCGCAGTAATTTCACACATTGCTCATAGCAGTCCTTTATAATGAGTAATTTGAAAATCATTTGAGAATCATTCTGAGCAATTCTGAATTCCAAGGGGTTATCTAGAACTGAGAGAGCGCTGTACATAACATAAGGTTAACACGTTCCTTCGAGTCGTTCACTCTGCATATGCGCACAAAAATATTGAATCAAATGTGTGCAAATAAAAGTTTTAAGACGCGATAACACAGCTCAAAAGAAGTTAACGAAAAAATAGTCCATAACTTAAATACAGTTGTTACTTCAATTATGCTGTTACTTTAGAGGTCACAACAAAGAGTTTTTAAAAAGTTATTTAAAAGAAGGGTCCGACTTGTAAAATCACAAAATTGCTTTAGTATCCGCGTAACAGATGACTGGAACAGCTTACCGGAAGTGAAATTTAATTGCAACATCGCTAAATGTTTTCAAAAACAATTTGAATAAAGTCTGGAAATGGCATCCAGCAAAATTTTACCCCTAGTTGTTTTCAACCAGCACAAGAATGCGCATCCGGAAGAGTAACATTACTAGAAACAGAATCCAAGTATAAAGAAGCGCCAAGACACTGAGCCCAAAGCTTATAATGGCGTCTACAGCAGCAACATTTAAAACGTTTTAAATGTCTCTGTCTACATGAATGAATGAATGAATGAATTACTTAATTACATCACACCAGAAGTCCATTAATTACTGGACTTCTGATCACACAGTTTGTCTAGTGAGCTAAACTTTGAAACATGTTCAAATGAATTCTTTTGCTAATCTAATAATCTTGTTATTTTGCAATCCTAAAGCTGTTAATTTGGGTTTTGTCACTTCATTCTATCACGTTAGCGCGTTATTCACTTATCCTGACAAAAGTTGTGACCCCTGGTGTCGATGGTGTGTGCGTGTAGGGGGGGGGGGGGGTTCCGGGGTGTGCACGTGTGGCGCATCGGGATTTGGCGGGTGTTTGTGTTGTGTGTTTATAATCCAATAACTGCGAAATGAGAAATGGTGTTTAACGTCCCAGTCAAGAATATTTCACTTATATAGAGACGTCGCCAGCTATAGGTGAAAGTGCAGAAATTTTGCCTGTGCGTTGCGCTGATGGCATTATACAGCAGGGTTTCTTTATCGTGCCACGCCTGCCATGACACGGGATTTCGTTTATTTTAAGTTCCCATCCGAAAGAACCCTGACTTTCATTTCGTAATGCCGAGTGCTTGGCGAAAGAACAGTCACTACCCACAGACAGATTGACAATGTACTCAAAGCTTGGTATAAATCTAAATGTGATACTACATTTGACTTGAAGTATTTACTACACATAGCGTAGCGTCAAAATTACAACATTTAGTGTACACTTTTTGCTTTATATAAATGATACTTTACTTCATATAGCGGAAAGGCTTCCTACATATAACGCGCCCTCACTACATTTGTCGTTCGTTTCGTACTAAATATAACATTGCTACTACCTATAGCGGAGTTACTTCATATAGAGGTTTGACAAGGGACCGCAGTAGCCGAGTGGAAAAGATATAATCTTAAAATCAAAGGCTTCTCAACGCTGTTGTTTTGATTTCGCTCAACCTCACGGGATAAGGGTATTCCTTGTAGTAAGCTCGGTACTAGTACAATAGACTGAGTGGTCTTTGATATTTATCTGCAACATCGCTTGCAAGTAAACTAAGACTCTAAAAATCTCCATATGTACTCAATAGTACAACGCAAAATACTTGCACAAATTCACTTAACTCATAAACATGTGTTTTGGATTAAAATTGCGATTAATAAAAAAAGTCGCCAAAAAAGTTAAACATGGCTAATCTGACTTAAAACCTTATTCAATCAAAGCAATTAATTAGCCAAAGAGCATTAGTAAATTTTTGTTTTAGGAGAGTTCAAATAACATCAAGGAAACATATTGTCACTCTTCGAAAGTAACTTCATTTTAAAACTTAGGATGATCGATCGGTTAATGAATAATTGCATGAATGAATGAATGAATAAATAAATGAATGAATGGATGACTGAATGAATGAATTAATTTTCAACGAGTTTTTTTTTTACATACTTGACAACGGGACTTTTGAATACCTACATGTAAACCAGGTGACTAAAGACTAGAACGCGTAAAAGTAAATTGACCAGTGGAGCAATAACTACACCAATAGATGTGTTTTCAAGTGAGACTGCAGAAGAGTCAAGGTTCGTGGTTTTCTTAAAGTAGAATTATCTTTTTTTAATAATACTGATAATGACAATATCTGAAAACAAACAAGATACAAAGACATTTAAGTCAGGTTAAATAAAAACAACTTAACAATTTTAACTTATAATCGTTTGATATTCGTTGATTTTGAAAAAAAGATATATCTCAGCTGTCAAAAAACCAAAATATAATGATTCGAAACAAAATTGTCAATAATATACAAATTTCACACGCTTTTAAGTATAAATGTGGCATTAACATTGATAATAAGAAATAAATAAGCAAAATAATAATAAAAATAGTAATAATAAACTTATTTTATATAGATTTATTGATATACTTTACACAAAACCACATTTACATATCTATATATCTAAATATAACATAATTCTCCTTTACTGCTTTTGTAATGTGTACACTGTCTATTCCATTATCAACCCATTTATCATCCACTTTGCAATCTATTCCTACTGCTCTTATACACTCTGAAGCTAATTGATTTTGTTTTCGAATACTTTAAAATTGAAATTAAAAATACCCGGCTGTAGCATATAAATCACACCGCTGGCCCCGGTTTCACAACCATTACTTAACTAAGATTTTCCTTAACTTAAATCTGGCAAATTTGAAATCTTAATAATTTGGTCAATTGTTTGAATATTAAGGAATTTAATGTAATTTTAAAGATCAATTCAAGTATGTGACATCTATATTTAGTTTTATCAAAAATGTTTATTTGTAACCCAAACAGATATAACCTAAATTTGCTTAAGCTAAGTTAAGGAAAATCTTAGTTAAGAAATTATTGTGAAACTGGGACCTGGGCAGCTAGATAAAATGACTGTATTTTTATGTACTTTATATCACATATTTAATCACCTTCATTTATTATATTCATAAAACACCATCTTCCTATTGTTATACAAACAATCATTCTACTGTAATTTACATCACATTATTTCTGAACACCTAACTTTGTTTCTTATAAATGCAAAACTTTACTACTCAAAACAATATTCTACAAATGTCGTACAAACAGTAATACACACTAATTCTGAACAATTGGCCATGTTTTACTAAAATCCATTACATTATCGCTTAATAACGACAATATTACAACTGTAGTTTAACTTTTCACACCTCTAAGACAGAGATTTTTTTTTTGCAATCGCAAGGTTCTATGATTTGTGACAAAACTATCTTTACTGACTTCTGATCTTATCGTAATAAAAATACCAACATTCGGTGTTATGTAATGTAATATCGACAATGAATATAATTGTTTTTGTTCCAAATGAACTGAACCATTCATTCATTAACAAAACACAAGCGGTTTCTTGACCGAGTAGCCTGATATGCAAATGAGGTACAAAAATACTCTTTTCAAGGTAAAAAACAAAATGTGTTTCACCTTGAAGCCTTTTGTCAAGCGTGATATTTAGTAGATGGAAACGGTTGCTTTATTTTTTTTCCAGAAAGTATTTTCGAGTTTTGAATACAAATATACTGTAGTGGATCAATATTTCAAATGGAAATACATTGGTATCGCAAACTTCACAATATTGTCTAAATTTTCGTATATTGACTAAATATTTGAATTATTTTCATGAGTTACGATGAGAGTCCTATTGTTAAATGTGATCTCATTCAAAGCTCGTCTGGTAAGGAAATTTCCCACCCTCATTTTCAGATAAATATATCCCATTTCACATTTAGAAATTGGAGTTTTTTAAATCTCTGAACACCATACCTAACTTGCACCAAAATACATAAGATTATCACGTTAAAACGACAATTTACTACTTTTCAAAAAACCTGACTGTTATAAACTTTAAAACATAACATGATCATTGTTTATGGTCACCCTATAACTATAAAAATAACATTACCAGCACTGAATAAATTCGTTATAATTACAAAATATCACAATAAAACATCACAACTGTAACACATCACTTTATTAATACAGTATATCACAAGACTCCAAGTAAACCATAATATTACCACTATACATCATCTCTATAATACATCCAATCACTTCAAAACATGAAATAACTGCTTTAAAACACCACGTTACTATTTTAATACAACACGTAGCCCATTTAATACACCACATAACCACTGTAATACATCACATTAGCAATTTATTACATCACATAATCAATACATCACATAATCACTTTAAAGCATCACATCACCACTGTAATAATCACATAACCACTGTAATACATCACATTAGCAATTTATTACATCACATAATCAATGCATCACATAATCACTGTAAAACATCACATCAACACTGTAATAATCACATTACCACTGTAATACATCACATTAGCAATTTATTACATCACATAATCAATGCATCACATAATCACTGTAAAACATCACATCAACACTGTAATAATCACATTACCACTGTAATACATCACATTAGCAATTTATTACATCACATAATCAATACATCACATAATCACTGTAAAACATCACATCACCACTCTAAAACATCAAATAAACACTATAAACACCACTTAACCACTCTAATACTTTACATAACGACTGTAATACATCACATTTCCATTTTAATACATCGTATAGGTACTGTAAAACATCACATTATCAATGTAATACATGAAATAATCATATATTACATAATAATTACTCCCAATGATAAATAACACCTGTAAACCATCACTGTAATACATAAATCACCATTGTAAAACATTATATTACAAAGAAATACTTCACATCGCCACTGTAATACATCACATAACCACTGTAATATATCACCTAATCACTGTAACACATCACAAAACCATTTTTATAGATCCCATTACCACTGTAATATATCACAACCATTTTAATACATAACATAAACACTGTAATACATCACATAACCACTGTTAAACATCACATAACCACTGTAATATATCACATAACCACTGTAATACATCACATGACCACTGTAATATATCACCTTACCACTGTAAAACATAACCTAACCTCTGTAATATATCACCTAACCACTATAATGCATCACATAACCACTGTTAAACATCACATAACCACTGTTATATATCACCTTACCACTGTAAAATATAACCTAACCACTGTAATATATAACCTAACCACTGTAAAACATAACCTAACAACTGTAATACATCACATAACCACTGTAAAACATCACATAACCACTGTAATATATCACCTTACCACTGTAAAACATAACCTAACCACTGTAATATATCATCTAACCACTATAATACATCACATAACCACTGTTAAACATCACATAACCACTGTAATATATCACCTAACCACTGTAAAACATAACCTTACCACTGTAATATATCACACAACCACTGTAATACATCACATAACCACTGTTAAACATCATATAACCACTGTAATATATCACCTTACCACTGTAAAACATAACCTAACCACTGTAATACATCACATAACCACTGTAATACATCACACAACCACTGTAATACATCACATAACCACTGTTAAACATCATATAACCACTGTAATATATCACCTTACCACTGTAAAACATAACCTAACCACTGTAATACATCACATAACCACTGTAATACATCACATAACCACTGTAATATATCACATAACCACTGCAAAAAAAACATCACATAACCACTGTAATACATCACATAACCACTGTAATGCATCATATAACCACTGTAATATATCACATTACCACTGTAATACATCACATAACCACTGTAAAACATCACATAACCCCTATAATATATCACATAACCACTGTAATACATAACCTAACCACTGTAATACATCACATCACCACTGTAATACATCACATAACCACTGTTAAACATGACATAACCACTGTAATACATCACATAACCACTGTAATATATCACATAACCACTGTGATACATCACATAACCACTGTAATATATCACATAACCACTATAAAACATAACCTAACCACTGTAATACAAAACATAACCACTTTAATACATCATATAACCACTATAAAACATGGCATAACCACTGTAATGCATAACAAAACTACTGTAATACATCATATAAGCACTGCAAAACATCACATAACCACTGAAATACATCACATAACAATTTCAATACATCACATAACAATTTCAATACATCACATAAGAACTGAATTACATCACATAACCACTGTAAAACATCACATTAACACTGTAATAATCATATTACTACCGTAATAATCACATTACCACTGTAATACATCACATGAGCACAAATACATCACACAATCACTGTGATACATCACATTAGAAATTATTACATCACATAATCAATACATCACATGATCACTGTAAAACATCACACAACCAATCTTAAACATCGAATATACACTATAAAACACCACATAACCACTGTTTCAGTAATACTTTACATAACGACTGTAATACATCACATAACCATTTTAATACATCGTTTAAGTACTGCAAAACTTACCATTATCAATGTATTACATAAAATAATCATATACTACATAATAATAACTCCCAATAATAAATAAAACATGTAAACTATCACTGTAATACATAAAATCACCATTTTAAAACAATATTTATCCAGTAATGGATCACATCGCCACTGTAATACATCACATAACCACTGTAATATATCACGTAACCACTGAAAAACATAAACTAACCACTGTAAAACATCACATAACCACTGTAATACATAACATAACCACTGTTATACATCATATAACCACTGTAACACATATCATAACCACTGTAATACATCACACAACCACTGTAATACATCACATAACCACTGTAATACATTACATAACCACTGTAACACATAACATAACCACTGTAATAAATCACATAACCACTGTAATACATAACATAACCACTGTAACACATCACTTAACCATTTCAATACATAACATAACCACTGTAATACATCACATAGACACAGTAATACATCACATTAGCACTGTAATACATCACTTAACCACTGTAACACATATCATAACCACTGTAATACATCACATAACCACTGTAATACATCACATAACTACTGTAATACATTACATAACCACTGTAACACTTAACATAACCAATGTAATACATCACATAACCACTGTAAAACATAACATAACCACTATAACACATCACTTAACCATTTCAATACATAACATAACCACTGTAATACATCACATAGACACAGTAATACATCACATTAGCACTGTAATACATCACATAACCACTGTAATACATCACATAACCACTGGAATACATAACATAACCACTGTAACACATAACATAACCACTGTTATACATCACATAACCACTGTAATACATAACATAACCACTGTAATACATAACATAACCACTGTAATACATAACATAACAACTGTAATATATCAGATAACCACTGTAATATATCACCTAACCACTGTAAAACATAACCTAACCACTGTAAAACATCACATAACCACTGTTATATATCACATAACCACTGTAAAACATGACATCACCACTGTAATACATCACATAACCACTGTAATACATAACATAACCACTGTAACACATAACATAACCACTGTAATATATCACCTAACCACTGTAAAACATAACCTAACCACTGTAATATATCACACAACCACTGTAATACATCACAAAACCACTGTTAAACATCACATAACCACTGTAATATATCACCTTACCACTGTAAAACATAACCTAACCACTGTAAAACATCACATAACCACTGTAATACATCACATAACCACTGTAATGCATCATATAACCACTGTAATATATCACATTACCACTGTAATACATCACATAACCACTGTAAAACATCACATAACCCCTATAATATATCACATAACCACTGTATACATAACCTTACCACTGTAATACATCACATCACCACTGTAATACATCACATAACCACTGTTAAACATGACATAACCACTGTAATACCTCACATAACCACTGTAATATATCACATAACCACTGTAATACATCACATAACCACTTTAATATATCACATAACCACTATAAAACATCACATTACCACTGTAATACAAAACATAACCACTTTAATACATCATATAACCACTATAAAACATGGCATAACCACTGTAATACATAACAAAACTACTGTAATACATCATATAAGCACTGCAAAACATCACATAACCACTGAAATACATCACATAACAATTTCAATACATCACATAACAATTTCAATACATCACATAAGAACTGAATTACATCACATAACCACTGTAAAACATCACATTAACACTGTAATAATCATATTACTACCGTAATAATCACATTACCACTGTAATACATTACATGAGCACAAATACATCACACAATCACTGTGATACATCACATTAGAAATTATTACATCACATAATCAATACATCACATGATTACTGTAAAACATCACACAACCAATCTTAAACATCGAATATACACTATAAAACACCACATAACCACTGTGTCAGTAATACTTTACATATCGACTGTAATACATCACATAACCATTTTAATACATCGTTTAAGTACTGCAAAACTTACCATTATCAATGTATTACATAAAATAATCATATACTACATAATAATCACTCCCAATAATAAATAAAACATGTAAACTATCACTGTAATACATAAAATCACCATTTTAAAACAATATTTATCCAGAAATGGATCACATCGCCACTGTAATACATCACATAACCACTGTAATACATCACATAACCACTGTAATACATAACATAACCACTGTAACACATCACTTAACCATTTCAATACATAACATAACCACTGTAATACATCACATAGACACAGTAATACATCACATTAGCACTGTAATACATCACATAACCACTGTAACACATATCATAACCACTGTAATACATCACATAACCACTGTAATACATTACATAACCACTATAACACATAACATAACCAATGTAATACATCACATAACCACTGTAAAACATAACATAACCACTGTAACACATCACTTAACCATTTCAATACATAACATAACCACTGTAATACATCACATAGACACAGTAATACATCACATTAGCACTGTAATACATCACATAACCACTGTAATACATAACATAACCACTGCAACACATAACATAACCACTGTAATACATCACATAACCACTGTAATACATAACATAACCACTGTAATACATAACATAACCACTGTAATATATCACATAACCACTGTAATATATCACCTAACCACTGTAAAACATAACCTAACCACTGTAAAACATCACATTACCACTGTAATATATCACATAACCACTGTAAAACATGACATAACCACTGTAATACATCACATAACTACTGTAATACATAACATAACCACTGTAACACATAACATAACCACTGTTATACATCACATAACGACTGTATACATAACATAACCACTGTAATACATAACATAACCACTGTAATATATCACCTAACCACTGTTAAACATAACATAACCACTGTAAAACATTACATAACCACTGTAATATATCACATAACCACTGTAAAACATGACATAACCACTGTAAAACATCACAAAACCACTGTTAAACATGACATAACCACTGTAATACATCACATGACCACTGTAATATATTACATAACCACTGTAATACATCACATAACCACTGTAAAACATGACATAACCACTGTAAAACATGACAGAACTACTGAAAAAACATGACATAACCTCAATAATACATCACCTAACCACTGTAATACATCGCATAACCACTGTAATGCATCAAATAACCACTGTAGTACATCACATAACCACTGTAAAACATCACATAACCACTGTAAAACATAACCTAACCACTATAAAACTTAACCCAACCACTGTGATACATCACATAACATAACCACTGTAAAACATAACATAACCACTTTAATACATCACAATAGCAATGTATTACATCACATAACCACTGTATTACATCACATAACCACTGTAATACATCACATAACCACTGTAATACATAACATAACCACTGTAAAACATGACATAACCACTGTAAAACATGACAGAACCACTGTAAAACATGACATAACCACTATAATACATCACATAACCACTGTAATATATCACATTACCACTGTAAAACATGACATAACAACTGTAATACATCACATAACCACTGTAATATATCACATAACTACTGTTCAACATGACATTACCACTGTAATACATAACATAACCACTGTAATATATCACATTACCACTGTAATACATCACATAACCACTGTAAAACATGACATAACCACTGTAAATCATGACAGAACTACTGTAAAACATGACATATCCACTATAAAACATCACATTACCACTGTAATATATCACATAACCACTGTAAAACATGACATAACCACTGTAATACATCACATAACCACTTTAATACATCACACAACCACTGTAATACATCACATAACCACTGTAATATATCACATAGCCACTGTAAAACATGACATAACCAAGTAATTTATTACACAACCACTGTTCAACATGACATTACCACTGTAATACATCGCATAACCACTGTAATATATCACATAACCACTGTAATAACCACTGTAATATATCACATAACCACTGTAATACATCACATAACCACTGTAAAAAATGACATAACCACTATAAAACATGAGAGAACCACTGTAAAACATGACATAACCACTATAATACATCATATTACCACTGTAATACATCACATAACCACTGTAAAACATGACATAACCACTGTAAAAATTGACAGAACCACTGTAAAACATGACATAACCACTATAATACATCACATTACCACTGTAATAAATCACATAACCGCTGTAATGCATCAAATAACCACTGTAGTACATCACATAACCACTGTTATACATCACATAACCACTGTAATACAAAACATAACCACTGTAGTACATCACATAACCACTGTAAAACATAACCTAACCACTATAAAACATAACCTAACCACTGTAATACATCACATAACCACTGTATAACATAACATAACCACTGTAATACATAACATAACCACTGTAATACATCACATAACCACTGTAATATATCACATAACCACTGTAATATATCACTTAACCACTGTAAAACATAACATAACCACTGTAATACATAACATAACCACTGTAATACATCACATAACCACTGTAATATATCACATAACCACTGTAATATATCACATAACAATTTTAATACATCACATAACCACTGTAAAACATAACCTAACCACTGTAAAACATCACATAACCACTGTAATACATCACATAACCACTGTAATGCATCAAATAACCACTGTAGTACATCACATAACCACTGTAAAACATCACATAACCACTGTAATACATCACATAACAATTTTAATACATCACATAAGAACCGTAATACATAATATAACCACTTTAGTACATCATATTTCTAATTTAAGTCTGATCGCATTTAATAACACTTCACTCACCATTTAAGAGCGTCTGATTTCTTTGTGATACTCCCATACAACTATAATTAATAACTTCCTCTAAAACCGATTGTATTACCCTGTGTGAAATATTAATACATCTCGCATAACCACTGTAAAACATAACCTAACCACTATAAAACATAACCTAACCACTGTAATACTTCACATAACCACTGTAATACATAACATAACCACTGTAAAACATGACATAACCACTGTAATACATCACATAACCACTGTTAAACACATCACATAGACACAGTAATACATCGCATTAGCACTGTAATACATCACATAACAATTTTAATACATCACATAAGAACCGTAATACATAATATAACCACTTTAGTACATCATATTTCTAATTTAAGTCTTATCGCATTTAATAACACTTCACTCACCATTTAAGAGCGTCTGATTTCTTTGTGATACTCCCATACAACTATAATTAATAACTTCCTCTAAAACCGATTGTATTACCCTGTGTGAAATATTAATACATCTCGCATAACCACTGTAAAACATAACCTAACCACTATAAAACATAACCTAACCACCGTAATACATCACATAACCACTGTAATACATAACATAACCACTGTAAAACATAACATAACCACTGTAAAACATGACATAACCACTGTTATACATCACATAACCACTGTTAAACACATCACATAGACACAGTAATACATCACATTAGCACTGTAATACATCACATAACAATTTTAATACATCACATAAGAACCGTAATACATAATATAACCACTTTAGTACATCATATTTCTAATTTAAGTCTTAACGAATTTAATAACACTTCACTCACCATTTAAGAGCGTCTGATTTCTTTGTGATACTCCCATACAACTATAATTAATAACTTCCTCTAAAACCGATTGTATTACCCTGTGTGAAATATTAATACATCTCGCATTAACAGTGTTATACATATCATATTATCACTTCAAAAAATCACATAACATCTTTACTGTAATACATATGAAAACTACTACATAATATATAACATTGACACTTATATACATAACAAAATACATCTATAATAATAGGTTACGTATGCAACTTTTTCAAAAAAAAAAAAAAAAAAAAAAAAAAAAGAATATATATATATATATATATATATATATATATATATATATTATATATATATATATATATATATATATATATATATATATCCACCCTTGCCGAAATATTCTTGAAATTAAACAAAAATGTCTACTAACCCCATATATCCAATAGGACAAATAGGGATAATTGTAGCACAAAACATCTTAGAACAATTTTTTCAATTGGGAAATTTCTTTATTTTATTTTTATTTATTTATTTATTTATTATGCGAAAGGGGTCTCTCCTTGTAGTTAAAATGTTGATTGTGATCACTCATCATTTAGATTTCATTTAAAGAACAACAAAAACAACGTTATACTGTACGTCAAACAGCTGCATGTTTTACGGTGACACAGTTTGAAAAAAAAAGAATCGCGAGAGTCAGAGTGCAGTTAGTGAAATAGTTTACGTATGCAACAATTTTGAAAAAAATTTATCAAAAAGTATTTAGACAAATCATTTTCGACATTTGCGGCCTATGATTAGGTAAATTTTGTTGGTTTTCAGAACCTGATCTAGATATATTAATTTAGGTTATTTGATTTAATTCTGTGCTTTGTGTATTTTCAGATCTTATTCTGAACAATTGTTGAACTTTGTTCGTAACTGTTTTTGTAGACATAAATGATACACTTACAAAAACACCATGCAACCCAGCCAAAACGATATAAAAATAATCAAGAATATCGGAATCAAAAATATCAGCCAATATTCCAAAAATCCAAGGAAATGCACACAATACGCAAGACCGGACGTAAACAGGAATAAAAGAGCGTGTTATAGTTACAGATTTTAGTGACTTTAAAGTATTGTTGTATCTGGATATCAAAATAGAAGTTGTAATAAGAGCGATTATATTGGTGAGGATTGAAACTAGCACCGGGACTGTAAATGCTATTAAATTTGCGGGATAACCAGAAATAGAACACATCTCTCCGGTGTATTCTATCGAAATATCTGTAAAAATATCAAGTAACACACATGGTACAACGAAACCAGCAGGAAGAATGTAACCCAAAAAAATGTGTGGAAATGACAATCGGTTCTTGTTAACAATGGACCCAGGACAATTTTTTATTTTCCCTATTTGCTGTAAAACTTGAACGCAAAATACTGACATCCACGAAAAAGTACAAAGCCACAGGTAATGAGATAGAACAGCGACAGCAAAGCATACCTCGTAAATGAAGTTAGCACCTGCAGATGTAATAAAGAAAAGCTGGGCACTAAAAAGTGAGAGCATCATGTGTCCTGATATTTTTCCAGCATTTGATTGAAATAGTCCTAAATGACAATAAACTGACATTGTAATAAGAAGGAATAAACAAGATAAGCCTAAGGTCAGATAGGTCAAGATTGATTTTGAAAACAATTCTGTGTGCAGTGTTTCAGTCGTAACAGTGTTATTACTAAAGCTTGTGTTGGTGCTGTCCTTATACGTTACTTTCCAGTTTTCAACAACAAAATCTAAATTAATGGAATCTATGACACTTATTGTTCCATTTACATATAAAGGTACTTGATCTGTTAAAGATTTAGATCTCTGAAATATTCTAATAATTGTCTCTAAATCCCTTTTGCTAATTGGTCTGTATCTGCCCGGATTTATCTTTGAACAATGCAATGAGGTGTCATCCACTTTGGATAATGCAAGATACTTGTCTCCGTGTTTTTCTCTAAAGGTACAATCCATGTTTGAAACATCCCTTATAAAAGATGAAATTTGTTGAAATGTTTTTGTTTTATTTAAAGTAAAGGAAATTAAACCCTCAAGTACACAACATGGCTCAAGTAAGTTTTTCGAGCAAGAGATTTGACCGGCTTGGAAATTCAAATATAATCCATACTTCTGTATCGGTAATGACAAATAAAAAAATGACATTACCCTAAATACAGTCGATATGTCAGTAACGGTATTTGATATAAAAAACAATTCTAGTTTATACTTATAATACTGTATTAGTTCTTCAACACACAAACTTTGTGAAGGGTTGTGACAATAGCCGCCGCACTCGATCTACAGAAAATAAAATGATTTACAAGTTATTTTTGAACGTTTGAATAACGTTATTAAAATACTAGTATTAAAAGCAATATTATATTAACACTTTTAAGGAAGATGACATTTAAACATCAAACTTTGTTTCATTTAAAAAACCCCAACTTCCGCAAAACCACGGAACATTTTTTCCAATGGAAATCGTCAGCTTACCACATGAGCAATACCTTTTAATATTTGTGCAGAAATAAAAAGATTTCGTTTAAGTAAAAAATTCCCAAGCTGAAAAACGTCGTTTTTTTTTTTTTTTAGAAAAATTGTCACTCCATTGCCAATAGAAATAATAGAAATAATTTCCCGCACAAGCGTTATGAGGTACTACGTGGTGCGTTGGGGAATTCTTTATGAAAGTGGAATGAAAATTAAACTAACTTCAGCACACAATTTTATAATAGATTCTGTCTGAGTGGATTTTGAACGACGGAAATAAGGTCGATTAAACCACCGAGGTGATAAGCTTTAGGATTTTGTTTTGTGTTAGCTAGTGCTTTTGGTAAACCATTTAGAACGTAATAAGGAAAATTGAACCAAAACTTGTTTGTCAGAGTTGTAAGAACTTGGAAACAACAATGGCAAAAAGAAGTAACATCTAAAGCAACTAAGAATCGGATGTAGTAAAATAAAATTTAACAAAAATGCGCTTTACATTCCTCGTCTATAACGACTAAAGCATGTTTAAGTTACAGATAACTTGTATTTACATTGCCAATGGTGGCTATAAATCTTACATTTAATATTTTTACTTACTGAATTTGAGTGTTTCATTTTATCGCTTTGGCATTCGTCTCCAGACCCTGTTTTGTACGGTCGGGTGTAAAATAGCCCTGTTAAAGCAACATTACCATAACTTTTGCCATCTAATTCTTGGACATAAGTTTTACCTTTTAAACAGTCTGTTATGTCTTCAGCCAACTTGTCTTTATTACAGTGTACATTTCTGTCATATTTTCTATTGTTGGCTACTTCAGAACTTTCGAATGAGACAGGGTTTTGAAACTTTGAACATGGATTGTTTTCGCTAGTAAGATTACAAATGCTTTTACTTTTGACACAAAATCGAAACCTGGTGAAAATTGGTGGAACAAACCATGACTTGCAGTGCTTCCTGATGTATCGAAACTTCTCTAAATAAGTCTGGTTTGACTGAGATATTTCTTCTAAAGTACAATTGATTTTACTGTAATAAAATGCAAATTTCCATACTGAATAATTTCGAACACCATGACAAGATGCACAGTGAATGTTCTTGAATGTAATCCCGTGTTCTGATGTAACAGGAAATACATCCGCAGTCCGACATAGTTCAGACATATTCAGATAATAGTCTTCTGCTGCAAATGGACACTTTGACACCATAAAAAATCCAAATATTGAATTGAAAAGAACGTTTAGTGTTTTGGTTATACATGACATGTATTTTATTTTGTCCGTTTCAACTGAAACAATAGTCTTATTTTTTGGCAAAAGTTTATTGTCATGGCAGCAATCGTGGTAAATGCTACACATGTAATCACAGTAACAAACTGGAATAAACCCAGGTTCTTGATTGCGTTCACATGATCCTTCATATTCACATGGGTTTATCTTAATATTGTGTCCATGTTGTTCTTAGTTCACATTGCGCCTTTGAATGTTACCAATTCTGTCATTATGCTCTTTATCAAAATTCTGTACCTTCATTTCAGAAATATTGACCTGTTGTCGAGATTGAGGAAGTGGTGATTCTACAAAAGCATAATTATGAACAATTATAAACAAAAGAATAAATTCATATTTTTTTCTAAAGAAAAGATCCATCGTAATGGTTTTAAAAGCCAATGGATAAAACCTCTAGTGCGTATCAGTTTAAAAACCTGAGGACTTTTTTAAGGGGCGTGATATAAACAAAAATGGGCGTGAAAGACCAGAGAAAACTTAAAAATTCAATGATAATATACATCATTACAAAAATGGATTTTAAATGGAAATTATGTTTACCTGAATAAATAGAATTTGCATTTTAGGGACAGAACTTACAAAATATTATAAATGACTGACTGATAAGACATAACTTTTGATGCAATTTATAAACATTGTTTAAATGGATCTAAGATTTTTGCTGTACAGCATTAATGTTTTTTGTAAAGATCAATATTCTTTTGTTAAGGACAGGTCTACTTTATTCAGTTAAAAGTTTTGGTAAATTTATCGGTGACTGTTAAACAATTAAAAAAGTTTGTAAAACAATAATGAGGTCTGATTATGTTATTGTTTAATTCATTTGGTCAAGCGTTAAAAGACAAGTAGATTATATTCTTTTTTGGTTCTTCTTTAGAAATTTTTTTCATATAAAGGTTAATTTGAAGTTGAAGATATGTGAAAGATTTTTTAAATACTGATTTATTAACCTATTTTGTTTTTAAAGAAGTTAAAAAGGCGCAAAAATAGTGATATTTTGTATCACAATTTAGAGGTTTTTATATTTTTTTCAATAAAACAAACTAAGAAAACTTTCCGCAAGAATTTGTTTTTAATGAGTTTCTATCTGTCCCATTTAATATTTAGTCTTTTTACCTGTAAATTATATTCCTATGAGAGGCTTTTTGTCCCTTTGTTTAATTACCTTTTTGATATGAAATACGACTATATATCATCCGTTTAAATTTTTAAAATTTATTTAAAACTAACGTTTGTTCCCTCATGCAAAGCATTCCTTAGTTGGATTTGAATTCATATAGTTTTGGAAACTTTAGATTCATTAATTTTTAAATGTTTGTGTTACGTTTTTGTCTATCAAACTTTTAGGCCCCTAGTGTTACTGATGAGGAATGATTTTCAGAAATGTGCACATATGGTACATTGAAATTTAGGTATTTGTGTTATATATAGACGGACAAAACTGAATAAATAAAAAAAAATAAATAAATAAATCAAAAATAAATAAATAAATAAATATATTAATATGTTAAATGCACTAAATTTTACTTTGTTAAAATATTGTTAGAACCAAGAGTGCCTCTAAAACCATAGCGGTATATCATTACCACAGACCTTATCATTTTCATCATAATATTTCTTTTCGGATTTTTTCCTCGTCGGCCAAATTCTGCAGCATCGTAAAAACATCATAATATTAATTCAAAGACTTTTTGTTTCACAATGTAGAAGAAATTTGAATATACGGTAAACAGCATTCTGACTCCTTTGTTTTGAATCCCAACTTCATATATGTGTTTTGATGCTTAAGTCATATTTATACACTCTCAATTTGGGAATTTGGGCTTTCAATCTCATTCATTCTTTCCTGTCCCTTATCTGTTTTTTTTGTTCCATATTAGATACAGAACAGAAGAATGGTTGGCAAATGACTAAGTTTATCTTGTAACTAACAACCGAAAAAAATTATTGAGTTTTTTTAAAATACGGACTTTCTTGATATTTTAAATAAAGAAGGTGTCACAAGTGCAGTAATTTGGAAAGTAAAGACATTGTCACGGTCTTGAATTATAAAGTAACATAAAGGATTTTAATTTTATATATATATATATATATATATATATATATATATATATATATATATATATATATATATATATATATATTTATTTATATATATATATATATTTATATATATATATAATGTTTGTTTTTAAATAGATAAAGTCTAGTGCTCAAGATTCTTTCAGTAAAAAAAAAGATTGGATCAAACAATTATTTAATGCTGAATACACTCTCTTTATTGTATTGCTTTTTATTGTTTATCATAGATTAGATTTAAAGGAAATAAGACGTACAGTTGAAAGATGTTTTTATCTAATGAATGGCTTTTCTTCTGATTTCTATTAAAATAAGGTTTTTGATATCAAAAAGTTAATTGATTTTTATTTACAGTACTTTTTTGCTCAGAAGCGATTATTTTATTATTTACTACGTGGATGTTCATTTCCTTTTGGGATTCGGTGACTAATTAGTATATTAGTACTTTCTTCCTGATCCATTTTGCTTTAGATAAAGAATTTTCTGTTGGTGAATTTAAACTATAAGAAAAGTTATAAATTGATATAGTTTTGATTTCTCTCTCTCTCTCTCTCTCTCTCTCTCTCTCTCTCTCTCCCAAACGTAATATGATATACATGTACTATCAATAGAATAAAACTATGTTTTGTATTTTGATATCTAAATTTGGAAACCATTACTCTTAAAATCTAGGTTTATTAAACTGGCAAGCTTAATATCAAATTCCAGTAAATAATATTATTGTTTTTTTACGGTTTTTTTCACTGGATGAAACCCATCTTTACACAATACTTAAAAACGGCACAAATCTCATCTTAACGCATTTCGAAAAGATTCTTATTGATCTTTTAGCCTTACACTATCTTTACGCCATTTTTAAGTAATAACAAAAAAATTAAAAAATGATGTTTTGCTATATATAATTTACATGTTTCATCTTTTTAGACAAATAATTGTATTTATACGTCAATGAAAATTCATTTTTATGCCATCTTAACGCCATCTTTAGGTAACAGGTAACTGTAGGTCCTCGGTATAAGCCTTTGATCTACCAAATGTGAAGTGTACCATCTCCTATGTCAATATCGTTGTTTTAGATCCTACAATCCCATGTGTTTATTTTAATTTTTTTACATCATAATTTTGAATATATAGATGAAATGTCATATCTTTCATTCAAATTAGAAACAATAAAAAATTTAATGAAAAGAGAATTATATAATGAAACAAACATTCCAGTCCTTGTCCAAACCAATATCCAAAAAACAAAGTAAAAACTTTGAAAGTTGGCAAAATTAGTTATAAACGTGAACTTCCATCAAGAAAAGGAGACCGGATGCTCTGGAATTAGGTAAATGCATTGTAAAATGGTTAGATAATTAGTTAATTATTTAATTTATTAAGTATTTATGCATAGTTTAACTAATTAATTTTGTTTAAATATTTATTTATCTATCTAACCAATAGAATTGTTATTTATTTATTTTTTTATGATTAATTTATTTTTTTTTAACCATTAATTAATTCATTCATGTAATAATTAATCAAGTAAAAGATGAATTACATATAATTTTTTATTTATTTATGTATTCATTTATTTATTGATCTATCTAATCAATGGAATCGTTATTTATTTATTTATTTATTTACACTGAATAATTATTATTTCTTAAGTAATTTATTAAGTAAAAACATTTTCACCGCCGATCAGTTCCCGACTGATATCAGCTACATTTAAATTGAAGGTATGAAATGGTCTTGAATGAATCTATTTTAATTAGTCAGTAGATCAAGGATCAGTTATTTAAAATTCTGGCTCCAATTTTAAAATAAGGAAGTCCCAGGTACTCTTACATGGCAAAGGCAAGGGAAATCCCTGTGTAAATTGTAAATTTTTTAAGGTAACATATACCTGATTTTTACATTTGTATTCATCTTGTTTTAAATTTGCATAATGTCCAAATATAATCCTGTACAGTAAACTATGATATTTTATTTCATTCCTGTTAATTATCCTTATTTATACTGTTAATAATCCTTATTTATACAGTTATAATGCTGTAAAGTTTATTCATAAATCATATTCTCTCTCTCTCTCTCTCTAAAACATACACACATACACACATACAAACACACACACACACACACACACACACACACACACACACACAATATGATATAATCAGATGAAATGCTCTGTATTCAGTTATAAACAACCAGAAACCTAAGTATTATATATGTGAAGATGCAAACAACATCCAATAAGCAACAAATGCCATACACTTATAACAAGTAACTACCCAGTTGAGGTAAAGATAACACCTATTCCTTAAGTTGTGAAAAAAAGACTTGAAACTATATTTTAAGAAAAATAATTTAATATAATTTCTATGTAAAGAAAAATCTTAAATAATTTATTTTTATTCTTTCGTTTTCTCATTTTCATTGTTAATCTTTCTTCTTTTATGGTTTGAATGTTAAGTGTTTCACATATATGTTTTGAGAGAGAGAGAGAGAGAGAGAGAGAGAGAGAGAGAGAGAGAGAGAGAGAGAGAGAGAGAGAGAGAGAGAGATGTTGGTTACTGTAATAATGATTAAAAGTATTCAACAATTTAAATGTCTTTAAAAACTATAAAAAGACACTCATTATAGTATTAACGAATGTGTGTTAAATTTATAATAATAAACTCATTAATACTCAAATAACATGTCAAGTACCATGTAAATAAATTCAATTTTAAGTTAAAATTAAGTTGATGGCAAGTACATTAAACACAATCAACCAATTAGACTGCCAAACTACCAATTTAAAATGCAATGGACAGCTACATATTAAAGATGAAGTATCTTGATTGATGGTCTGGAATAAAGACTCATTTATGCACAAATCGCATTCATTTAGTTTTTTCAAACTCAGCACCATCAACAACAAAATAACATCCCGTCGGACAGTCACAGCTTCAAATTGTTATAAGTTTTTTTTTTGGTATTATGTATTATTCTATTACTAGGAAATAAGCATCTTTTATTGTACAGATAATAATTTATTTAGTATAGTTTTATCATTAAATAATAATGTTTATTCATTTTTTAATTGAAAAATCTTACAAAAGTTTATCATGTAGAAAAAATAGTGATCATTTTGGATTTTAACATTATTTTTTACTCATATCCATTCTTTTAAAATGTCTCTTATTTTAGGAAATTTGTATAATAAATAATAATAATAAATAAAGTAAATAATACAAAAAAATATAAAAATAGTCTTTTTGTGTCACATGATTTGATTTATCATAATGTCATTGTTTTTGTTTTATGATACGGTAACTACTGGTATATATCATTTGGTATGTGATTTGGTAATTAATGGCTTATGGTTTGTGTTAATGTTATGTCACATGGTTTAATGTATAGTCATTTTATGGCACAACGTTTATATATGGTTATGTTTATGGCACAGGGTTTATAGTATTGGTATAAAGTCTCACGTGGTTTTTAATGTGGTAATTTTGTGTTTCATGTTTTAAATACAGCTATATTATGTCAGTATGGTTATGACCATGTTTTTCCATTAGGTATCCCATGGCTAATAATATTGCCAACTTAATCACATTGTTTATGTGTTTCATGGTTTATGATGTGTTCATTTTGTTGTCACATGGTTTATATTGTTGTTTTATGTCATACCATGATGATTTATATGATCATTTTTGCCTTGTGCTTTGGAAAATGGTCTTTTTATGTTACAATATTTTTATATGGTCTATTTTTGATTATGTAGTAGTTTTATATGCATTGATTTAAAAGGTAACGGTAGTACCTTATGATATATATAATACAAATACCAGTTAAATTTTGATGTGCCAGATGTGCACATTTCGGAAATTAATTCCTCATCATCCTTATCTAATTTGAATGATAACTAAATATTAATTTGAGTTTCTAGGATACAAATCCTGAAATTTAGAACAAAGTCAATTTTACTTTAAATATTACAGATTGATTGAAGTGTAGCCATACATGTTTCAGCATTCTGATATTTATGTAAAATCTGTATGATTTAAGCACAGATTTTAACTGCACCTCTCTGGTGGTTAGGTAGTACTTTGTGCTGTTAGAAAATGTTCCATATAGCAAAATTTGCAGACATTCTTATTCGTTTTACACCTGTTTACATCTAAGGTTTGTTTTCTCGTGGAAATCATTTCTTAGCTGACTTCTGATTCATTTATTTCCAAAAGATGTCATATATTTTTTATTTATCAACATTTTAGTGTTTTTAATTAGTTATTAATCCCCGAAATTTGCAAATATGGCACATCAAAATTAACAAATTTATGTTTGTTAATCATCGATAACTATGGAATACTAAAAACTGAAATATTTTTTAAATGATTGTAAATTGATACAAATGTTTAAAAAGTACATGTTCATGTTATCGGTTGCTAATATTTTTATATACCGCCACATATCTAAAATTCTGAATGTCATTACGTAGGGAATTTTAATTGTTTTGAAGCACCAAATGCAATCTAAAAAAATTATTTATTTAATGTAAATGATTTTACATCAACTTATGTAACATTGAAATTTTGCTATGATTTACCATCGGATTTTGTATATATATATATCACAAATACCTGTTAAATTTGGATGTGCCATATATCACATTTCGGGAAATCATGCCTCATTAGTGACAATAAGGGCCGAAAAGTTTGGTAGATAAAAACATAACCCAAAAATTAAAAAAATTAATGACTCTTAAGTTCCAAATTGATATGAATCTAAATCCAGCTAAAGAATGCATTGCATGATGTGCCATATGTGCACATTTCGGAAAATCATTCCTCATCAGTGACAGTAGGGGCCGTAAAGTTTAATAGATAAAAAACATAAGCCAAACATTTGAAAATTAATTAATTTAAAGTTACAAAATGATATGAATCGAAATACAGTTAAGAAATTAATCATTTTCAACTGTTTGGCTGATGTTTTTTATCTATCAAACTTTTTGGTCTTAGTGTTACTGATAAGGAATGAATTTCCGAAATGAGAACATCTGTCACATCAAAATTTAACTGGTATCTGTGTTATATATTTGCATAAGGGAACAAACCTTAGTTTTAGATAAATTTCAAAAATGAAAATTTTGTCTGTTCAAATATTTGTGGCCGAATCGAAAACATCCATTGTATTCTACAAATTGCAAATTCTTTAGACCATATGATTGTATCAAAATGTCAATGCATTATTACTACATTTGAAGTTATTAGTTGAAGTTGAGATATTTAATAAAATTACTTGTTTCAGTTTCCTTTACCATATGTTGCACATTTCATAATTCATCAGCGACACTAGGGGCCGAAAAATTAATAGTATTTTATACTATATCATACAAACTTAAAATAAATCGGTTACTATACAAAATATAATGTTTCCATTAGCAAACATTCATAGAAAAAGTTTAATTTTTTTGCATACAGATTCAATTTTTCCATTTATAAACAAAAATTTTGTATCATAAATATTGACACAAAGACCTTCGTAATTACCGAGATCAAAATATATTTCAGACTTCTTAATAACTGATGTTAAGTATACGTACAGCATTTCAAAATGTCTGAGAAATTTTCCAAGACCCCCTTATTATCAAAAACTTCTTTCACAAACAGTATATTACTTTTCATCCAGTTTTTGAAATAAGGTGCCTTTCTTTTTTCAGTAGAAAGTTGGTTGTGCAATACTGGTTGAGTAAAAAATTCAGTTTTTGATAAACTATTCGAATTAAAATTTTTTGAACTGTTAAACGTGTTATCCATGCTACTTTCATGGATCTCAATTTGCATTCAATGATTTATTTTGCCAATCAAAGTTTTTCATTTTATCCTGTCTCACTTTCCCCAGATAAATCCAAAGATAAGGTTATTTATAGATTCTATTATGCTTTGTTATGACATATGTAAAATATATGAAGAATATAAAAATTGGATAATGCTGAGGTACTAGTTTTAATGGCTTGGTACTGTCCAAAAACTGTTAATTTTCTCCGTCTCCAAGAGTTTATTATTTAATCCATATCTTTAATCTTACATAAATAACACAAATACAAGTTCAATTTTGATGTGACAGATGTGCACATTTCGGAAATCCATTCCTCATCAGTGTCACTAGGAGCCGAAAAGTTTGATAGATATAAATATAAGCCAAACATTAAATTATTGAATCTAAAGTTCCAAAATTATATTAATCTAAATGCAGCTAAGGAATGCTTTGCACGAGAGAACAAACCTTAGTTTAAAATAAATTAAAAAATTTAAGACGGCTGAAAATTTTGCTAACTGGTACATTTTCTGACAGCACAAAGTACTGCTTACCCCCACCAACAGTGGTACTCGCTCAGGGGTAATACAAAAATAACACAAACACCAGTTAAATTTTGATGTGCCAGATGTGAAATTTATAACCAATTTCTTTCATTACATTTTACAGAGTTATGACCAATATATTTCCCTAGAGCTTGAACTACGCCATTCCTAAATTTAATGCCAAATTTTGATATTTATTTTTCAAATTACCAAATAATAAAGCCTCTGTTTGCTTACATTAAGTCTCATACCAGACAAAGTACTAAAAATATTAACAACATTTAGAGAATTCATTCTATAGAGTTAGTGTCTTTCAAAGGAAGATTACTGTCATCTGTGTGTTGTATCATTTTGATATAATTCATTTTGTCTGAAAAAGGAAAACCCTTTATTTGAGAACAATGCTGTATTTTTAAAAAAAAAAATAAAAATAAAAACATAATTTCCCTTGCAAAGAGAAATAACATAGCAAATATTGGACATCCTTGTCTTATGCCTCTTTTCATATAACGATCTCTAGATATCCAGCCATTGTTTCTTAATCTAAATACCGGATTGTTATAAAATATTTCAATCAATCTTTAAAAAATTAACACCAAAACCTCAAAACCATATGTTAAAAATAGCATTAAACCTTAGTATGAAGTCATGCTTAATAGGTTAATTTGAAATTAGTTTAAACATGTTTGTTAGATAAATAATGTAACTATTATATTAAGTTTTGGAAAAGGAAACTTTAATGATTGTACGAAAATTGATAAGCTGATTAAAAAGTTTGAGTTTATTTAATTTTTAATCAAGAACATCGCACATGTTTTCATTTTTATCAGATAAAAGATATCACAAAAAACTAAACAATCTATTTCAAATATTTATAAAATAGTCTTAAAACTTTTAAAATTTTATGGCATTGTTCATTTAATTTTTGTAGATAAAATTTGAGTTAATTTTGGTTTAAATAACGTCAGGTCAGTCGTCCAACAACCTGTTTAATTAAAAATACCTTGGAAATTACCTTCTTTATCCTATTTTATACCGACTTTAAAAAATAAACTTAAACATTATTGGACAATTGTTTTGTATTTGTAATAAATATTTGCGTTTTTTATGCAGCTGTGTGATAATATTTTCCATTTGGAAAATAATTAAAGTGATAGTAATTTTGAACGTATATCTTTAAAATAAGCAAGAATGGATTGCAAATATATTTTAAATCGATCACAAAAGTTATCCAATGACTAATTTTGTAAAACCTTATCAGCATTGTTGCAGCAGTTGTGGCTAGAAAATGTAAAAGAAAGTTATAGTATCACAATTTATTATGTCAAACTAAAACTTGCAATTTCAAATTATAACAAACATGATATATAACAAACTTTAGTTTTTAAGTCGAGTTTGGAGGGCGGCTTATGATAACAGCGATTTTCACAACCAACGTTACCCAATCCTATCCTTCTTATCAAATACTCTTCACATGCTTCAACAACTCTTCTCATGTATTTACTTAAATCTATCAAAAACAATCCATTGCCTTAAAAGAAATATTGTTTGACGGATTAATTTAATTGGGTTTTAGAAATAAACATTCCATATAAAAAACTGATATTATATTTTAAAGTTAAAGAATGGTCTATTCTGCCAAAAAGTGTAATAGTATTAAACATCAGTGTTTTGACAAAGAAGACACGTGATGTTAATTTCACTTTTTTGATGACGAAAGCATGTTTACAAGATGGAAATTTTTTTAATATAGTTAATTAAGCAGTAAGCATTGAAAAGAACATTTCTCTTGAAAAAAGCTAGGGAAATAAAAAAAAAAATAACAAAGATTTAGGGTTTTGTTTTATTCCTTTAACATCTTTAATCAATAAAGAACAATGCACATATGTGTATGTTTTTTTAGCTATACATGTATATAATTACATTAAGAAATGTCATGAATCAGTTTTTGATGTTAATTAAAAAGTGATATTACGGAAAGAAGAGTCATAGAAAGTTCAAAAGCGTGAAATTATGCAAAATAGTTTTTACCATGTAGCATTTTATTTACATGTTTAAGTTTTAGATAAAAACCAATTTTGATTTTGACAATGATATTTTAGTGACTTGTGCATTTCCGATTCCTAAGTGTAAATCAGATCAAAAGACTTAAAACTTTACTTTCTCTGTAATTCTTAAAACGTTAATTTCTCTGACCTCTTAAATATTCTTATTATACGTTTTTGAATTTCAACGATTTTTTTTCATTTTCATTGAATAATAATAAATGTAAAAGAAAATATTGAAACTGTATGAAACGTACATTTGATGACAGAGGTAATTATACAAGTTTTGTTCAAAGCCGTTATCAGCATTATTGCAGCTACGTGCGGTTATTAGATGCAAAGATATAAGTAAATGTAAAACAAATAGAAATAATACAATAAAAATAATGATCCACTGATAACATACCATTGATAACACAAGGATGTTAAATATGAAACATATGAGAATATCATAAACAGTAATTATATTTCACTTAAGCTTTAGAATTATTTTCCTATTAAATTTGACTAAAACATATTAAATGTTATAATGTTGAGTAAAACGAATCCCTTGTAAATGCAAAGTCATCATGTTTGCTTTTTGATGGTTCTTATCTTAATGATATGAGTAAATTAACTGGTTCATTTTACGGCGATTAAAAAAGCATTATACAATAAATCTTACTCGGAAAGAATGTAGATACATGACAGGGCTGTTAAGAATACCTTTTCACATAAGTGTCATAGAGAATTCAATCGTATGTTATCGAGAAATTTTCTACGTTGTTTACAAAAATCCTTATAATTAATAGTCGTTCATTCAACTTCGATCAAACAAAAAGAACTTGTTTATCAGAAATTCTAAGATTTCAGAAAAGACATTCATTTATTTTGATTCTATTTTTTTCTCTGTCTACATCACAACTTTCGAGTTTTTAAATCAGAAATTCCGATATACCTTTATTTTCATTATTTATATAGATTTGTCACAAATGACAAATTTAATGAAATTCTGTGTTTAATTTATCGTATTTCACCGTTGTGTAAGCTGTGTTTGAATGACCCGGTTTTTATGACGTAACCCTGTTCTAAATTTAAATCCCACAGGCCACATTTCGCTGGGAAATTACTGTTATTTCTTTATTTATTCGAGCTTTTATCGTTAAACCAAATGTAACATTATTGATTAGGAACATCATTAATTAGATCAGCTATTTACTTATGATAATGCGCTGCATCAAATTATCTTGAAACAAATGACCTTCTGTTCGGGGTTAATTAATTATGTCTTACTTAAGGAGTTTATTACACAATTTCTGATATTCAGTCATTACTGACAAAGAGAACTCCAAGTGTTCTGTGTTTTGAATACGGAGATTGACTTTTTTCTTTGGCGCCTCATTTGTAATGATGCATTCAACATTGCATTATCACCTGTTATCTTTGATTTTCTAAACTAATCTTTTCTCAACAACAAGCTTCTTTGAAATTAAAAAGGAAAGATAGTTAATACATCTTAACTATTGGAACCTGTTATAACATACTTAAAACCTGTAGACAGTTATCAGGCTAAAGAAAAAAACAGTGTACATAATATTACATTTGTTAACAAATTAAGACCTAGAGGTTTGAATAATTCAAAGAGCCAACTAAGTTTTCAAAACTTTCACTAGGATGGATTTCTATTTTAAAAGATACTAGTGGGAATGAATTATCCAGTTTGCTGATAATTTTAACGTGTATGTTGGTCTTGACTTTCATCGTTAAACTAATCTTTCACGATAGGAGTAACATGATCTTGACCAAGGACGCAAACAATATGTCTTCACTTCGTTCTTTCGAGATAAGAGATTACATTGCATTACATAAGGATACTTCGAGATGTCACGGCATCATCAAAATTAAACAGATATTTCGTAATAAATTTCTTATGCAATCTAAATATAGATTAAAATGATGCTAAAGAAAACAAATTTTAAAAAATAAATAAAAATAGATAAAACTTTTTGTTGAATTATTTCTTTTTTTTTTATTTCGTTGAACTCTTTTGCATACTGTTAGGGTCATATTTAAAAAAAAACTACCTAATTTCTATTCTTACGTAGCTGAATAGGTAAGCTGATGGACACCTAACATTTTGATTCTAAGAAGGCTTAATTATTTTATGATATTTTTTATGATAAATTTTTATTGACTTCTTTTTAATTAAGCATGATCCAAATAATCTTCAAACAATGAAAAACAAATTAAAAAACGTTGATAAAGCGAAAAAAATTTATCAAATTTTTATTGTTTTTTTATTTTTGGAAATATGTCTTAATTGAACAACAATAAATATAGCATATATGAACAAACAAATTGACAAACTTAAAATAAATCGGTTTCTATACTATATAATATTATATTTTCGACATAATTGAAAATAGCATCAAACCTTGGTATTAAGTCATCGTATATAGGTTATTATGAAATTAGTTTAAATAAGTTTGTTGGAATGTATTAATCAGATGAAGAAATCTTCTAAATAGTGTAAGTAGATAGTATAGATTTAGAGTAATTCTTGGAAAAGGAAACGCCACTTAAATAATTGTAAGAAAATTTTTAAGCTGATTGAAAAGTTGAGTTTATCTTTTTTTAATTAAGAACATCGCACATGTTTTCATTTTTTATCAGAGGAATAATGTCAATAATAACTCAACAATCAATTTGAAATATTTATAAAGAGTCTTAAAACGTTTAAAATTTTATGGTGTTGTACACTTTTTATAAAAACTAATTTAAGTTTGATTTTATTTTTGTCCTGTCGGTCGTCCAACAATCAGTTTAATAAAACAAATACTCTGAGACAATACCTTTCATATTTTTAAAATTATATAACAATTGTTTTGTATTTATAATCAATTTTTGAGTTTTTTATGTATCTTTCTGATTATATTTTCCATTAAAAAATAAAAGAAGTGATAGTAATTTTTAAGGTGTATCTTTAGAATAAGCAGGAATAGATTACAAGTGTATTTTAAGTCATTAATCCAATGACTAATTTGGTAAAATCTTATCAGCATTGTTGCAGCAATTGTGGCTAGAAAATGTAAAATTTTTATCATGTTAAACTTGCAATCTAAAATTTAAACAAACATGAAATATTACAAACTTTGGTGTTTAGGTCAAGTTTTCAGTTTGAAAAAAGCGATTTTCAACACCAACTTGCTCAATCCTACTCTTCTCATCAAATCCTTTTCCAATGCTTCAAGAAAACTTTTCATATTTTCACTTAGATCTTTTAAAAACAGTCCATTGTCTTCAAAAAATATATTAATTGATTGGTTGATTTAATGGTTTAATGGTGTTTCAGATATTTTTTAAAGTAAATAAACATATAACAAACCTAATATTGTATTTTAAAATCTAGCAATGTCTACCTTATTTCAATTCTTTTCTGACAAATGCTTCAAAAATAGTATTAAAAATCATTGTTTTGACAAAGCTGGAATGTGGAGATAATCTTAACTCTTTTTAGTCTTTTTATGACAAAAACATATTTACAGTATTGAGAATTTTTTATGCAGTTAATTAAGTAGTAATCTTCAAAAAAAATTGTCATGAAAAAAGCTAGGGGAATAGAAAAGCTAAATAACAAAGACTGAGGTTTCTTTTTTCATATTTTAATCAATAAAGAACAATGCACATATGTATATGTTTTTATCCTATAAGTAAATACATTGAAAACTGTACGTGAATCATCTTTTAAAGTTAATTAAAAAGTGATATAAAAAGAAAAGTCATAATTTAAATTAAAAGTATAACATTATTCAGAGTTATAAAACACTCAAAAGCAAGCTATCACGAAATTTTCTTCGTTGTTTACAATAAATTTTTAAAATTGTAAGTCGTCCATTCAATTTCGATCAAACAAAGGGAACTTAATTCATGTAGGAGAAAAAGATGTCAAAGAAGACGTCCTTATATTTTTATTCTATTTTTTCACTGTCAATATCACGACACTTGAATTTTCAATAGGAATTCCATTAAACATTTATTTCATTTTTTGTGGATTTTTGATTCTTTTTTAACTTTATAGTTAGTTAGTTTTAACATCAAGAGGCACATTGGGTTTGGTTGGTAAACTCTAAATGCCGATTATCTATAAATTTATAAACTTAACAGCTTAACTCAACTTCTCGTCTTAACAGCAAGCCTCTTTGAAATTTAAAATAGAAAAGAAAGTATATAAATCTAAACCATGAAAATCTAAAATTACATTCTTAAGGCTTGAAGACAGTGATATGAGGAATGTAAAAAAAAATCTTTGCTATGAAAATAAATGGTGTATCTAATTTGCAGAATACCTAGAGATTTGTATGATATAAAGATCAAACTATCGATTGACAAAACCTCTCTTAGGTTGGATTTCAAATTTGACAGGACACTACTGAGAAAGTTACCAACTTCGCTGAAAGTTTTCAATGTGTATGTTGATCTAGACTTTTTATCCCAAAACTGTTCTTTCATGATAGAAATAACATGATCTTGACCAAGGACGCAAACAATATGTCTTTACTCCGTTCTTTTGAAACGAAATATTACATGACATTACATAAGGGATACTTCGCGATGTCTCGTAGTGTAAAAGATTTGTGATTTTAATGACCTGATTAGTTTCAACTGATTCAAAATAGCGATTAGATAAGAGGGTAGCTGACAAACACTATACCTGCAGTAAAATTTGTTTTAAAAAATTGTTTTATTAACATGACAACTAATTACAATATCATTATATTTTATAGATGTTTTATCATTATCTCTTTCTACATTTATGTCCCGACTTGGTCATGGAAGAATATGAAACCCGCCTCTCTCAATCTTGCTCTGCCCCTTCCCCACACTACAAATGTTTTAATAATACTAGCATATTTGGTTTTGTGTATTGTAGAATCCTTATTAAGTCAATTAGTTTAAATAAAATCGTTTATTTATTTATTAAGTATTATTATAGGGTTTCCTTTTAAACAATATTTTTTTTATTTATAAGACTTTAAGGCTCGTCGTATTACTGATGAGTGATGATTTTTCGTAATATGTACATATGGCACATCAAAGTTTAGCAGATTTTGTAATAAATTTCTTTTGCAATATATATATATATATATATATATATATATATATATATATATATATATATATATATATATATATATATATATATATATATATATATATATAGAATAGATTAAAAATGATGTCTGGAGCAAAAAAAAAAATAATAATAATAATAATAAAAAAAATTAAAATAAATAAAAGGATTGATTGGCTGATTTTTTTCGCATACTGTTAAATTCGTATTTTGAAATAACTTCCTTCTTTGCATTCTTACGTAGATACATAGGTAAGCTGATGGACCCATTACATGATGGAACACATTTTTAAGAATGCATTATTATGTAATGAAATTTTAATATTAAATCTTTAATGACTTTAATTTGATTAAGCATGATCCAAATAATCTTCAAACAATGAAAAAAAAATTATAAAAACGTTAGTATGGTGTAAGAGAAACTTAATTATTGCCCTAACGTTTCAAAAACATTGAAATAAATCTATTTTCTAAGTATTTTCCCTTCAAAAATAATGATAATAAATGAAGTTACATATAAATTTTTCTTTAAAGATCCAAAAAGCCTTCTGTAAGATTAAAATTTCAGTTTAATTAAGGATCTTTACGGAGTTCTTAAATCCTGAGAGATACATTCAGATATTCCTTTAAGAGTCATTTGAGAGGGTTATAAGGATGGTTTGAGTATTTGTAGAGACACCTTTTCATTATATTTTTTTGAATTTTATTTTGTTATTTTATATTTTAACAACTATAAGTCTAGACCTTTATGGTGAATATTCAATGATTATTTAAAGAATTGTTACACAAAATGAATAAATTCGAGGTTCAAATTTTCAAAAAGGCTGCCATTGTAATAAAAAAGCAATCTAAATTATGCGCCACACATGCATTAGTTGGGTTATACGGGGTTTTCGTTTTCCCAAAAGAGTAGACGTGCAACAACAATAAATTCAAATGACATTCAAGACGGTTGTTGTATGTGCTTTTTCCACATAACTGCGAAAAACCTCGTTTGCCAAATTTCGCTGTCGTAGAACAACGATAAAAATTGACAGATCAAAACCTGCCGCTCTTTTGACTCTAATATTAGAAATTAGTTTGCTTTTCGAATTATCGATCCTCTTCTGCTGGCTATCTTGTATTTTCCATCTAAAAAGTGTCCGTCTATGTTATTTGTGACAACATTTTACTGATATATTACATTCCATTACACTACCTAACACAAAAGGGTTACTAATTTTTTATTAGCAAACCTAATTTCACATTACCCTAGTCGACCTGGCTGATAATGGATTTATCACTGGGAGCTCTAGATGTCCTTGGTAAGTCTACGTTTGTATTGTTTTTGCTTCATGCCACTGACAAAAACATTAAGCGATGGTCAAAAATGTTAATCATTTGGTTAAGAAACATTCCATTTAAGTTCAGCGAACATAAAAGGATGGACGATAACAATATCAAAATCTTTTAAATGTGTAAAGGGAGATAAATCAATTCTATTTTCATCAAGACATTTTACCAGTTGTTAGTATGGGTACCTTTATATTTTACTGGTGTCCACAAATAACAAATAAATCCAAGGAAAAGTAACTGTTTTAGATCTTTTAGGTTTTTCATATCAATATTTTTTCTCCAATGGGAGTTTTTATCACAATGTATTCATTCATAACTTATCATTGCATAGGCAATTTATAGTCAGTGGTCTCAAATTTATGTCACGAGTAACTTTATTTGACAATAAAACTTAATAAATATTGGTTCTTGATATTGTTAATTGGGAAAATCCGATTGAGCTTGATATGTATATATATATATATATATATATATATATATATATATATGTCAAATAGAAGTTTAGATTTGTATTAAAAGTCCGATTTTACATTTAACGAGTAATACGCCAAGTAAAAGACTTGGCTACGTAACGTAGTAGACAACAGAGCTGTAAATTACGGTCTTGCACGAGATAGTTTGGCATTTAAGTATATTTAATAAATAAAAGATCAACGATTTTTTACGACTCGACACAACCTAGGCACACCAAAAAAAATCATACACAGGAAAAGCAATGTGCCGTAACACTAGTAAGGTTATATCGTTTTGTCGTTGTTTTTGTTTTGTTTTACAAAAGAATCTTTTGTTTCAAATATTTGTATACGTTTTCCTTTGTTAACAGATGGTAGTATGTTTTCTTTTGTCTTTACGGGTTATCTTTCTTTGATATTGTGGATGGCCATCAAAATTCTATCTCAAAGGTAATACATGTATGACTTATTATTACTCAATAAAACTAAAGAATAATTTAAGAATATATATTTACTGACTTGTAGATTATTTCTTATAATTGGATATAAATTTAATTTAATAACAATAATATTAAATTGAGTTATGTTATGAAGGAACCTTTATAGGGTTTTATTATCTCTTTTACAGGAATGAATTTCCGAAATGTACACATCTGGCACATCAAAATTTAACTGGCATTTGTATTTTATATTTACTACCCCTGAGCGGGTACCGCTGCTGGTATAGAAAACTCCCCGAGGGTATCCATTACTCAGTAGGCAGTACTTTGTGCTGTCAGAAAATGTACCATTTAGCAAAATGTTCAGCCGCCTAAAATTTGAAATTTATTTAATACTAAGGTTTGATCCCTCATGCAAAGCATTCTTCAGCTGGATTTGGATTTATATAATTTTCGAACTTTAAATTCATTAATTTTAAACTGTTTGGCTTATATATTTTTTATCTATCAAACTTTTCGGTCTTAGTGTCACTGATGAGGAATTAATTTCCGAAATGTGAACATCTGGCACATCAAAATTAACTGGTATTTGTATTTTATATTTACAATGTGCAAATAAGCCCATTGATAAAGGAACTTTACTTAAACTCTGTCGCTGTACTTAAAAAGTTTTTTCAAGAAGACTAGAGACAATGTCTTTAACGCAATTGTAAAAGCCTCCATGGCTCTTTGGAAGAGTGCACAACTCAAAGAAGAAAGATCGGGAATTTGAACCCCGACCAAGCCATATATATGACTTTGAAATTTAAGATATTGCTTCCTTGAATGGCTTTCAAAATAAGGAAGAAAGAGTTTCGACTGTTTCAGTTGGTGCTTGTATAACGGACTGGGGAATTATTTCCTAATCTGTGACATACTCGTGTGAATGCACCGTAGCAAAGAGTCGCCCGAGTGCTTGTTTGTTCTCGACTGATATTTGTACATACTCGCACTCATCTCGCTTGCATTAACTTGTTCTTAGATATGTACATGTACATGGAGATTATTGATTGATACCCTTATTCTTGCCCCGGGGAAAAACGGGGATGTGAGGTTGTTCCTAGACGTAGTGGACTTGATATATGTGACAAAATCTCTGTTACGATTTACTTGAATTTTTTAGTCAATGAATGAGACTAAGACTGCAGTTATCCTTGATTGTAATCGAAGAAACCAATTTTTTACTCTGCTTAAATACAGAGCAACTCAGGTGGTTACGTGATTTTCCACCCGCCGCGGTGGACAAAGTTGACGATTAGAAGAGATTCAATATCGAACGTGGTCCATCGTGACCCACCACAGTCCACTAGGAATCAAGAGAGAATAAAGTAATTTTTGAAAATAGTTAAAGCACGAGTTAATTTTTAAAAATATTATTTACCTGAAATTGTTAGTAAAATGTGAATCAATATCTAATCCACAAATATATGTAAATCCCTGTTTCAAGAAGAATTGTATCGTAGATTAAGTAATTCAATAGAGAAAGTGAAACACATCTTCACTGATTAACTTTAGTGGTATATAACTTGACAAGAAATTATGACTTCTAGCAAAATACGAGCACGAGTTTTATTCCAGGTGTTTTACCAGTTAAAATCTTACAAATGATTTGACAGCTAGGTCGGATAAAATTGAAATCGTTATCATTTCCTCGAGGCCCGAGAATCTATCCCGTTTCTTTCTTTCTTTTCTTTTTTTCTTTTTTTCCCTTTTTAATTATTTATTATTTTTTGGTAAGAAATAAAAACCCGTACAGGGAATTCCATTTCCTCTTTTCAATAATATTGGATAATATGAAGAAACAGTAATTACGATACAATTTTACCGACAAACTAATTAACAGTGAAACGGAAACGCTAGTTAGTAGGATGCATATTTTTATCACCTGTTATATGCTTCTTATCACACCATGAGAGTTTTTCACGTGTTCGTGTTCAAATCATGTCGTGACCAGGCAGCAAATTTTAAACGGGACAAGTAGTACTTTTACACAGATAATTAATACAATTAAAAACTATTGTTTGGAATGCGAGAAGTACTTTGCTTTATGACAGATTTAAAATAACAGTTTCATTTACACCATCCTAGGTTTAGATCGCCGCGAATAAACACTGGATTTCCATTCTTTATTTTAAACAGACAACTTAAAAAACTCAAAAATTAAAATGAGGAAATTTTCAGTCAAAAAAAATTATTCAAATGCTAATTATTCAGAATATACAAGTACGACAAAAGTTGGCTACATGTATTTAGTACTTGCGGTTACAACGATATTGTTATTCGGTCGGAGTAATTTTTTCAGTCCTGAAAACTATACATTAACATCAATATTTATCTGACAATACATGTATTTACATCATCTCATTTCACGTCAACTTCAGAAAAAAAAGAAAAGAAAAAAGTCAATCATTAGTACGGTACAGTTCCCTTTCCTCTTTTATAAGAAGTAGTCTCATCACTTGACTAAATATTTTGGAACTGACATAATGTTTCGAGATTAAAATTGATGAGGTTTTAGAAGCTTTTGATTGATTTCTTGAATTTGTATTTTAACAGATAAAAAACAAAGCTGTTTTAATTTGCTGTTTTATTTATATATTCTAATGAATAGTTCTCGATCAAACGGCATAAAAACTTAGTAAAAAAAAACAAGCACCCGTGTTTTCTCCTTGGTGAATTCTGAAGCAACTACTAATTAAGGTCCGGTAACGGTTTGCAAATTTCGATTTTACATAATTTATCCTCAAAACTGATGGTCGCGGTGGATGATCCAGTGTACTAATCATACTATAATATGTCCACCGACATGCACCGCAAAATTTACCGTTGAGCATTAAAAAACATCGGGGCGGATGAAAATTCAAGTATCGACTGGAATTAGAAGTTTCAGTTTAACATTACATTTGAGTATATGATTCTTTGCGTTTATCCAAAAATTATTTTTTTGCTGATAATTGACTGATTGTTTTTTTATATTAACTTTTGCTATAACTTGCAACTATTTCGCTACAGATTTGACTAAATATTTTAAATTAACTTGCATACCTCTTTTACATAGATGGTGTCTTTCCAATTTTGAATTTATTGTGGCAGTAGGTGCAATTGTGACGAAATAGCTTTTTATGTAATCCTCGCGTATTTAATTCATCAAGAACGAGCATTTAAAATCTCTTAACTTGAATATGGTGATGGTATTGTTGATGATAATGCTGATGATTATTTTAACATGAATAAAGTAAAAGATAAAGTTGAATAAGACATTGAAAAAATTATTCTATTTGAGAGGTTAGCTGAGAGTGGTTTTTGACTTAAAAGACTAATGAACAATTATACCAACGGTAATCGTTAAAGGTCGTTTAACATAGACAAAATTATCTGTAAATGAAAGATTCTTAACTAATGTTTAAAACAACCCATTACTCTCTTCATATAAACATGTATGTAAGAATTATTTACCCTATAACGCTTGTTGCAAATATATTTAGAAAGTTTTTTTGGGAGAGTTTGTTGCATGGGTTCGAGTCCTGTATTGGCACTAGGCATAAGAGGAAATAGTATTTGCTTCCCTACCAGGCTAATGATAATGTTTATGGGTAGATATTTTTGGTCGAATGTTGTCTTACGTCACGTAATTAATCAACGTAATCAACTTATGACAACGACCATTTTTACAAATTACGAGGACTTATTTTCAAAAGCACGAGTAATGTTAAAGTGTATAAATGCCTGGATCTGAATTATAACACTCACTTATGGTGACCTATAAAATGCTAGTAAAATTACCTGCAATTTAAGATCTTAGAGCATCAGATAATTCCAATTCCAAGGTAACCAAAAAAAAAAAAATCTACATTCGGTCTAGAATTTTCGAACCCACAAGAGTGATACGCCTTTTGTTTGAAAGCTAACCCTTTAACCACTCAATCGTTGCGACCAAAACTGTTCTTGATGTACTGATTCTTAAAGCATACACGTTAATTCCGTATTTTGTACACCCAGAAACATTGTTAACCATAACACATATGCTCACACCTTACACACACACGAAATTGTTTTAGATTAATCTTTAATAAACAAAAATAGCTAAAATTGCCAAGTCTTGCCTTAGCAACTGTAGGAGTTCTTTCTCAGAAACAATATAACAAAATAACTGTTTATCAGTGTTGTGTCATATGTTTCGGAAAACCATTAATCATCAGTGACTTTAGAGGCCAAAAAGATTAAAAGATAAAAATATAAGCTAAACAGTTGAAAATTATACGAATAGAAAATCAATTGTTGTACTACAGTACATTTTGCAAATTCGCGATGTATCACGATATTAAAGACTCTATCATCCGATTTCATTTAGATTATTATTATTATTATAATTATTATTATTATTATTTTATTATTATTACTATTTTCAATTTTTTTATTTTAAATTTGATTTTTTTAATTTTGATAATTAGATAACTCTATATGAAAGAGCTCTATGGCTCTATGGAGAAAAAATAAATAAAAACCCAAATGCCATTTAAATATTTTAGAGCGTATTGATAGTCTTATATTAGCGCATTTAATTATTTAGTTTAATTTCAAAGGCGTTTATAATCAGGATAAATCACTCAGGAAAAATCGAATTATTCCTCAAGGTTTGACCTAAGGTACTGGCTTTAACTTGACAGCGTTTCTCACTCCCTTGCTTAGACTCAACCCTGAGACAGACTACTAGTCAGTTTGCCAGATAAGAATGATTTATAAGCAAAGTGTTTTACTATCATAGCAAAACTGATCGCTTTAAACAATATAACATAATACCTAGGCAAAAACCAAATAACTCTCCGATTCAAATGTCATTTTGACTTTTACTTGTACATTATGCACAGAAATATTATTTGGCTTAAATTAATATAGCAGTTTGTCAGCCATTTTTTTCACATTCTTGAAATAAAAAGCTTTAAAAAAATTAAAAGATAACTTGGGTAATTATTAAACAGAAGATTTAATATTGCAGAAAATGTTGATTTACAAACTGTTTAGGTATTCCAATATAGTTACTTGATACTATAAATTTAAGAAAAATAACGAAATGCAAACAATAAAATGCAAGTTATACGCATTTAAACAAAATTTGAAATTATTTAATGTTTCAATAAAACGACTCACAAAATAAAGGCAAATGAATATATGTTGAAGAAAAAAATAAATTTAAATAAAATATGAACTAAAAATAGTAAAAAAATAAATTCACAAATTCTAGAATACCTTAAGAACTAACAAATTTATACAGAGTTCAAATTTGCCAAAGTTAATGACATTTCTGATAATTATATTTATATACATATATAATGTTATGGTCAAATATGGAATCAACAAAATTTTGTCTTTTGATAATATAGTATATAAAATATAGATATTATATCAGTGAAACTACTGTTATCATTACTTTCATATAATATTGTCGTTTAATACTCCTATTTGAATATTTGATTCAGACAGACAAGGAAGGTTAAAATAAATAATGCATGATTGGCTGTGTAAACCTAACCATCTATATATGATAACGCTAAATAATGATAACAGTAGAAATATGTCATCCGACTCGAGAACACTAAGTCGAGGGTTCAAACCCCAGCCGGACCATACAAAAGACGTAAAAATGATGATACTGCCCTCTCGCCTGGCGCTCGGTATTTAGAAAGAAGAATTAAGAATAAATACTTGTTGTTGGTATCAAAGTCGTGTGACTAGGGGGGTTGTCTGCTTTTTTGAGGCAAAGAATCACGTTGAGGAATACATTTTATAAATACGTTTCCCTGAAGGTATGCTGAAACAAACAGACTGTAATACACACTCTCGTATCTCAATCATACAAAATCACGAATTAATCCATAGAGCTCATAACTTAGCACTAGTTTCGAAAAATTGCTAATGCGACGTAAAACATCATAAGAAACAACAAAACAAAACAATTGTATATAAGAGATAATTCTTTCGTAACTTTGTTATGAAACTGAATTGAAATAAAATAAAAAAAAACTTTTAACCAGCAAACTCACAATGATAATAACACCAGGGTTTGTCTCTGCAGGATTCAAAACTAGGCAGAGAGAATCTTTAATTCTTGTAACGTTTTCTAAAACAATTTGGATACAAATTACCTCCCTATTAGAAAAAAAGTTTCTGACTGTGATCTTAAACATCATTTATTAAAATTTATTTTTGCGTAGTATTTGATCATCTATAACCAAAATTTAGTAAATCTCAGATTTGCCAAAGATTATTGAAAGCAGTGAAAGGATACTTGTTATTTATATGCATTATAATATTTTAAGACAATTAATACATAATATTATAGGAATATAGCAGAATATATTTAACAACTGTAGAAGCAAAACCATTTCTGTGCTTGTCATGAATGATAACGTGACGTGAATTTTCGTTCGTTTTGCCGAGCATCGGGATTACTTTTGCTCCCTCGAGGGTAGATTCTGTGTTAACTGATTTAAAAACATACATTAATCTTTTCATTGTCTCATTAAATATTTAACTTCACAGGACGATTGCCGTTTCCATGACAACCACAAAGGCAACAAACCGATGAAATGCAAACTGATCTGGTTTCTCTACTCATTAGAATGTAAATTAAGATATTCATACATGCTCCAGCTTGGAAAGAAAGCCACTTTATGTTAGACACTATTTCAAATATGTCTTTAAATGTGTCCCTCCATCCTGACAAATCAAAGTCAATAGTCAACCATAGATCAATAAAACGTGGCATTTCAGCAATGATAAAAGAAATTGAAATCATTACAATCATTATTGTATTTCTTTTCCTTGTCTGATCTCGCTCAGCGTTTACTGCTGTTGAACTGAACATTTTATTACAACACATTTTCCTAGCTAAATAAATTGTAACGATTACCATTATCATACAATGCAAATTAAGGATATAATACAATTAGCGTAAACAATGTACCATGCAAAAATATCTGTCCTTTTTTTAAAATTCAAGTAAACAAATGTCTGCCTTATATTTGGTAAAATTATCTCCATTCTGTCTTAAAGCTTGTATATAATAGATATAAGGCGAATTAATCAGAAGAACTGTAATTGTTACAACAAAGACACTTATAAATGACGATTTTATCATGCAGTAATGTGGTCCACGAAATAGACATGCAGTGACTATGAATTGTTGTACTCCAAGTAAAGTTGTTAAAAGCGCTGACACGGAATGGAAAACATTAGAAAGTATATTTAAAATTTCTTCAATAATGCACATAGGATATATAACAGTTGTATCCTTATTAATGTATAGCGCATAGAAAGGAAGCAATCCATTACATGATAAACCTGTTAAGGTATCCGATATTGCAATTCCAACAATTATGATTGAAAATGGTTTCCTTGGCAATTTCTTTGTAAAGATGAAAATCACTATTGTATTAAGTATGAGTGTAACATACGAAAGTAGTGGGTTGACGATTTTGAACACAGGCTTCACTGGCCAATAAGGGGATACATGTGGAAAAAGATTTGTCATTTTTTGTCGTCAGCGTATTTTCTGTTCACACTGTCTTAAAGAATTATTAAATAAGACCATTGACTTAAAAAACACTAGAACTCGAAACTAACACACAAATATATAAAATTTATTGTCTGTACATATACGTATACAAACACAATAATCAAATAATACAGCCATACATATTTTAAATATCCGAATGCAGTATAAATACCATATAAATTAGCATTTGGTTTTGCAACCAATCAAAGTTTAGAATACATGTATCAAAAACATACTATTACATCAATGTTTGTGCCGATTGTGTCCATTTGTCTATAGAATATTAACAATTTTTCAAGAGGATGTCTATTATTTACTAATGAATAATCTTAATAAAGTTTTGGTTTGCGTGAGATTCGCAATTGTGTTTAGGTCTGCCTTAAATATGCTCGCATTCGGAACGATCTTAACAATCTACATTACAGAGTTATTACGACTGAAACAAACATACAGTTTTACTAGTCACATTCTTTATAAAATGGGTTTATCAGTCAAAATTCCGTACTCTAATGTTAGGTGTCAGATGAAAATATTTTAAGACATATAGATAAAACTCCTTGATGGTTCAAACCAATAACAATTTGTTCTCGAAGCTTCCCAAACGAAGTCCAGTGTAATGGTTTAGGTTATTTGTATGAGCGTATTTAATAAATTTAAAAATCAACTTTAAAATGATCAAGTTGGCTCTGGAAAATGATTATATACATACCATGCTGTTTTTGCAAAGTCTAATCCATGTAAATACTTTTGAATGTCTGAAATGATATGTTAATGCAAGACTACGGTACTCAAGACCCCTTAAAGTTAAATGCTTGTCATCAATATTGGTATTGTTGATACTTTTTAAGTCAACGTCCAATCAAATACTGGATATCTTTGTCTTACCATAGATCCGTGTTCCTTTAATTCTCAATTTTGATTTTGCACGTGATGGTGCAAATAGCTAAATAAGAGGGTTTACTCTTTTCGACTAACGATAAAAAAGAAGCCGTCTTTGGATTCTAATAATTTTGGATCTATCAATGTATTATTTTTTAACTGTTTGGCTGATGCATTTTATCTATCAAACTTTTCAGTCCCTATTGTCTCTGATGAGGAATGATTTTCCGAAATCTTTCACATCAACATTTAACAGGTATTTGTGTTATATATATATAATTGTATAAGCAAAAACCTAGTTAATGCTTAAGTATTCGTTACGACAAAATTTTGTAATTTTTCATAATATATATGGATTTATCTAATAATAATACTGAAACACAATCATACCAGTTCACATAAAATCCACAACCCCCTCCAAAAGAAGGAAAAGACATTGAAAACAGGCCAATTTATTTAAACACGTAAACTTCCATCAAGGATGTGAGGCAGGATGTTCCAGAAGTGTACGCATTTCATGTCAAATAATACTACTACTAAAAATAATAAAATAATAATAATAATAATAATAATAATAATAATAATAATAATAATAATAATAATAATAATGTATAAGAAGTTACTCTCATTGGCTCATTACAAACACACAAATCCATGTTCTGATTTGTAATTCAGGTTATAAGTACCGAGTTGTTTTCAGTGAGACAAAATAAAACTATTCATGCATGTGAGCTGTTTGAGTTGTTATTTTATTGTTTAGTTGTACTCTATAACAGCAAGGCAGATTTCGTCATGATACCGGTTTGGCTTTGTGTACTTTAGTCACCCCAAGCTTCCGGTTGATCTGATTAATGTTCACATCACCCAACCACGATATCAAGCTTGGCAGTAATATAAACACCCAAAAATCTTCTTGATGGTATGCAACATATAATACATTTCTTATTTTTATGTATTTTTTTCTGTTTATAAATTGACGCCTTTTTAAAAAATATTTTCAAATCTTGTGTTTATTGTTATCTGCAAATATTAAGATAAGTAAATGAATAATGTTTTATTTAGAGTAAGGAATAAACGTATTTTAAAATTTGAAATTTTATTTATAACTTTGTACACAAAGAAAGCGGGGGGGGGGGGAAGACAATTTCGCCGGTAAGACATATTCGTGGTACAATAGCAACCGCGAAAATCGGTCATATTTCTTGCGAAAGGTGTTTAATTCTAAAAAAATCAACAAAGAATAACGCAGTCCAAACATTTAAAATAATGATAATTAAATATAAATAGACCATTTGCAAATTAAATGTTCCGAGTCATTTTCCTATTTAGATATTACAATGACGGGGGAAAAAACCTCTGAGTTTTCGGGTTTTTTCGTACAAAAGCACTGTTTTTACCAAGTGTAATTTTTATGTTGTTTTTTTATTATAAAAGTTTACCAGACAAGCCTAAATACATTTGAGACATTATATGCAAAATAAAATGGTTTAAAAGATGAAAATCGTATTTTTAGCTTTTTGTTTGCCAAGAGAAGTCATGTTTCATGTAACGAAAAACCCCGAGAACTGTCCGGTCAAGTTAAAAAATCTTAATAGAAAACCGATTCATATTTCGGTCAGAATTTTAATTGGCAAATCCAGTATTGGCAGAGGAAATATATAAATTGTGACATGCCAATTTCATATTTGACGGGAACAAAGCTACAAATAAATAACCAAGTATATTTTATTACAAAGTTATCAAAATTTTGAATTTCTGAACAAGAGCAGAATTAAAATGTTAATTAGTCTCCTGATAATATATAGTATATAAAATGGGCATGTTGTGACAGTGAAGCTATCTCCTGATAATATATAGTATATAAAATAAGCATGTTTTGTCAGTGATGCCAGTTTTATCATGATTAATGTTTCAGATATTATTGCTGTCGAGTTATACTTATATTTTTCAATTTAATTCAGAGATGGGTTAAAACAAACAACGTATCATTGGCTGTGTAGACAGAACCATCAATGTGATAAGGCTTAATAACGAGAACAGTTAAAGTAAGTATTCGTTCTCGAAAATTCTAAGTCGAGGGTTCAAACCTGAGCCAAATCATACAAAAGGCCAAAAAATTATGATTCTTCCTCCTCGTCTGGCGCTTGGTATTTGCAAAGCAGAGTAAAGAGTAAATACTTCTTTACCTTATTTTTTTCTACCAAAGTTGTGTGATTAGGAAGTTGTATGCTTGTCTAAGGCATAGAAATTCATTGTAACATTGTTATTATATAAACCATGAGTTTGAAGAACAAAACATCAACAAAACTTAAAATCACTACAATGTTTAACAATTATTGTATTTTTTCTCAGTTACGGCTACTACATGTTAAATTACTGTGTAGCAGTTTTTATTAGTTTACTGTGAACCAAAATTATATATGCTGAAGGTAACGCAGTGATTTAAATTTAACAGTCGGCAATAAAAGTTAATTTACAGTATGTAGTACAGTAGTCCTGGAGAAGGGTTTATATAAGCTTGCGATTGTTCGTAAAACCAGTTTAAAGATTGTTGTCAAGTTGCTTTGGAGATTAGTTTAAATAATCTTGCGCTTGTTTCTGAATCCAGTTTGAAGCATGTTGTACAATTATTCTAGAGTCTGGAGATGGTTTTATAAAAGCTCGCACTTGTTCCTGAATCTTTTTTACAGCTTGTTGTACAGTTGTTCCGGAAAAGGGTTTATATAAGCTTGCGCTTGATCCTGAACCCATTTTGTAGCATGTTGTACAGTGGTTTTTAGACGGGGTCTATATAAGCCTGTGCTTGTTCCTGAATCCTGTTTACAGTTTTTTGTACAATTGTTCTAAAAACGGGTTTATATAAGCGTTCGCTTGTTTTTGAATCAAGTTTGCAGTTCTTTTTGTTCTATTATTGTAATTAACTAACTAATAAAATACTGTTTAATCTTATAACCTAGCACTAGCTTCGAATTGCTTAAAAAGTGCTAATACGACGTTAAGCAGCATGACTGCCAACTACCCAAAAAGAAAGTAGATTTGTAAGATTCGAGACTAGAGAGAATTTTGTGACTGGAGTGTTTCATAACCGTGCAATAATGTAAATTTGATTATAATTATTTTACGTTTAAAAGGTCCTCGTAAACACATACGTTTAAATCTTGCTCAAGACTATCCTAGAATATCACGTACTGTCACTTAACATGCCAAAAGTCAGTTTCTTTTTTCTTGGATTTACTTCACGTTTTTATAAGTGAGAATAGTTGTCATTTTACTTGCCGAAAGTTGGTGGGTTTTTCCGGGTTCAACCCACTATTTTTTAAACTGACCTGGTAAAAAGAATAAGAATATGTTCTTGGTCGATCAACTCTTTTACTCTAATTCAGAACCGTTATCTGGATGGCAATGTGGTCTAAGCGCTTTTACTGATCACGGTATCTCTATCTGCTTATGTTTGAATCCTGTATCTGTTTTGATATAAGTGAAAAAGTCTTGACTGCGGCATTAAACATCATTCAATGTATTCTGTTTTACGTAGTATTTGATAACCTATAACCAAAACCTTGGTATATTTCCGAATGGCCTAATTTTACCCATGATACCTGTTATTTACATGCATTTAACTATTTTATCACAAATAAGAACATAAAATATCATTTGTATAGCACAATATATTTTACAATTATATCAACTGAAACATTGAAATATTTGTTCCCACGTCGTCCATGATAACGTGACGTCAACGGTAGCATGTGCAGAAAGAGATAGGATAGCCAATGTAAATCATTGCCTAAAAGGAAAATTGAATTTGATAATTCCATTAATTTAATTTTCATTCAGAATATCATTGTAGAGGACTGTGATGAGTGTATGTCACTTCAATCCTAGATACAGAATGTGTGAAATAACAATTATGAAACATGTTAGACTGTCAAGTGTTTCATAAAAGATTTAACTACACCGGGCGTTTGTGTTTCCTAAAAAATCACAAAGGCAACGCACTGATGAAAAGCAAGCTGATCTGGTTTCTTTACTCATTAGAATGTGAATTATAATATTTATGCATGCTCCACCTTGGAAACAAAGATGCTCTATGTTATAAAATGCAATATATATGGTTTTGAGCCTCATTCCTGACAAATAATATTCAGTAATCCACCATATAATAATAAAACGTGACAATTCAGCAATGATAAAAAAAAAACAATTAAAATCATTACAATTATTATTGTGTTTCTCTTCCTTGGGGTTTGTGGCTCAGCAATAACTGTTCTTGAACTCAACATTGTATCATAACACATTTTCCTAGCTAAAAATTGAAACTATAATTATTATCAAACTGCAAATATATGTTATAATAGCATTAGCGTAAAATGTAATATGAGGTAATAGATATCGCTTTTGTTAATTCAATCAAACAAATGTTTGCCTTATAGTAGGTCAAATTAACTGCATTCTGTCTAAAAGGTTGTATATAATATATATAAGGGGAATTTATCAGAAGAATTATAATTGTTACAACAAAGACACGATTTTATCGTGACGTAATGTGGTCCACGAAATGGGCATGCAGTGACTATAAAACGTTGCACTCCAAGTAAAGTTGTTAAAAGTGATGACACTGAATGAAAAACATTAGAAAGCGTCATTACAATAAACTCAACAATACACACATGGTATATTATAAAGTTCTCATTAATATTGTATAGCTAAGAGAAGTGAAGCAAAACATTCTTTGTCAATCCTGTTAAGGTATCCGATATTGCAATTCCAACAATAACAATTGAAAATGGTTTCCTTGGCAATTTCTTTGTAAAGATGTAAATCACTATTGTATTAACTACGAGTGTAACATACGAAAATAGCAGGTTAAAAATTCTGAACACCGGCTCCACAAAGGAAATATGGGAAAATATAGTTCAAGCTTCGCCATTTTGTCTGTAGTCAGTGTATTTTCAATTCACAATGTCTTTAGTGATTAATAAATAAGTTCTTTGACTCCGAATCATATTAGAATTTGGGATGAATAAAAATATATCAGAAATTATGGCTTTTCCATTAAGTTGACCAACACAATAATAAGGAAATGATACATAGTCTTAGAAATTTCGAATATTATCATATAATCCGAATGCAATATAAAATCATTTAATTTAACATTTGATTTTGGAACCAATCAAGTTTGGAAATATTATCCGACATACTAGTATAGTAATTTATTTGCCACATAAATCGATTTATCCATACAATAAGAAATGCCGTTAGTGACAATTCATTGAAGCCATTTTAGATTTTCCTACGAAAAAACAAAAACGGCGCTGATCTACTAAATTTTGTTCCTTATGAACACCGTGTTATGTATTTACATTTGTCCAATGATAAAAGCAAGAATAAATATTGAAATAGCAGTAATTTGCAAGCGAGATGTAGCCTGTGGGTTGTAATTTTAGAACATGGTTACGTCATTTAAACAACTTAAAAACATCGAATTACGATAAATTTAACACAGAATTTAAATTAATTTGTAATTTGTGACATTGTAAGGGATAAATAACACCATTGCGAATATATTTGAATATTAATGACAGACAAATAATGCAATCCGTCAGGTTCTCACGGATCGTAATTAGAAATTATCTATTTTAAATATATTTAAAAATATGAAAAAAAGAAAGAAAGAAAAAGAAATAAAAAATAAGAATTTTGAATACTTAATGCTGCTTTCAATTAAAGAGTAATTACACGAACATTAATAGAGCCATTGCATTTTTACAAAAATAAATAGATAAACAAATCGTAACTTTAAATAATACATTTTCTCTGCTTGCAACTGAAGCACGGGTAATATGTGCGCTCTACCATTCACCAGTTTTTGTCGAGCTTGACATCGCCATGAAGTGACACTTAGGTGTTACTTTTCGGTGTCTAGGTCTGTTAACAAATCTGCGCTTCCGTATGTGTTCAAGTGTGTGTTTGAATCGGTGTTCAAATCTGTTCTTAGGTGTTTAATTCAGTGTTCCTGTGTTTAAACTTGTGTTGTAATCTGTCTTGAAATCTGTGTTCAAGGTTTTGTTGAGGTCAGAGTTTCACTCTGTTTAAAATTCTGTGTTCAAGTCAATAATCAACTCCGGTTAATTTCAGCGTTAAAGCAACATTCTCTGTGTTCAAGACTGTGTTCAAGTCAGTGTTAAGGTCTATCTTTTAATAAGTTGCCAAGACTGTGTTCAATTTTATGATCAATTCAGTGTTAAAATCTGTGTTTTAGAATAATTCAGTTTAATATATTTTAAAGAACAAAGAAGGTTCAATAGACTTTAAAATAAATAAGTGATAGTTTATTTTGATATACATGTAGATATATCTGTAATTTGAAAAACCATTTGAAAAGATGCTGCGCAACATAAGTTTTTGAAGATGCAAATCTGCATGAAATAGCAGTTTTTAAATAGGTGGGATAGCTGCGAGGTTCCTCAAAGAGTGCAAAAAGCTATATCTATATTATTTGTTTTTGCAGAATGTTCTAGACACAATTTGTACAAGTCATTTATGACATCACATAACTTAACGGGAAGGCATTTAAGTTTTAAGAACAAAAATATCTCTTTAATTTTGATGTGCCAAATTATTCCATTTCGGAAATTCATTCCTCATCTGTGACTCAAGGGGCGGAAAAAGTTGAGAGATAAAATATATAATCCTCACATTTAAAAATTATATGAATCCAATTCCATCTAAGGAATGTCTTACTTGAGGTAACAAATTTTAGTTTTAACCTTAAATTAGATTTGTTCAAATAAAATGGACATCTATACAGAATCCAACGAACAATAATTGTTTTAATGTATAAAGTATATGGGTCATTCCATGCCAACTCCCTCACTTTTTTCCCGACCCCCTCTTGATTTCAATTAAATTGGACATGCTTAGAGGTCCCCATAAGAAACTTACACAGGCAAATTTTTAGCTTGGTCCGAGCTTATTTGGTTGTTCCAAATCCATTTATGGATTTCCATAAAGCGTTCGATAGAGTCAATCGACGGATACCTTGGAATAAATTGCTTAGTCTGGGTGTGGGTAGTAACTTTGTAAATGTCATCAAACCAGTGTACTCCTCTGTATGCTTGAGAGCAGGAACTAGTGGTGAAATAGTTACGGCAGTTGACAATTACGTAGGCATAAAGCAGGGTGAACTGCTTTCACCATTGCACTTCTTATTTTTCACGACATGTTTGAAGGTATTCAGTTTCAAAATTTGAAGAGAATAATGATATTTGTAAATTAGATAACTATTAACTTTATCTTATCCCATTTGCTAATGACACTATTATTTGTTAAATATCCGCCCATTTAAAGTTATTACTGACGCTGCTACCAACGATTGATATAACCGTTAATACTGTCATGTTCCGAAATGGATGAAAAAATTATTATGCAATTTTCTGTGTCGGAGATCATGAATATAAGAAAAAAATGACAGTTATGGTTTCTTAGGGGCATTTTATATTTTTACCTGAAATTTACTAAAGCCCAGAAAAGAATTTCCAAGCAGAGTTTAAAATCGTTATCGGCTGTTTAGGATGATTTAAAGATGTTTATATTAATTCTAAGCAGCAATGTGTTGTTTAACTATAATCAGTTTTGTTAAGAAATACGTTGCGTAAACTTGGAGATTCTATTGAGCACAGGAGATTGAATTAATAAATAATTATATTTTGTAGATTTTTACTGAAAGTTGGCAAAAGTGTGGTAGTATGTTTTAATCTAGTCATTTGGACCGTCTTCAAATTTACATAATTCTTAAACTTATAGTTATTAGGTATGAACATTATTTGCGCAAACCTGATATCGTACATGATGTATATCAAAAATTTTATTTTAATGCTTCAAAATACCGTATATACTGGGTATCACTTACTCGTGAGCTTCTTTTTCAGCTTAGAATATGCTGTATACAAAATGGACAAGAAACTTTTAATTTCGAATAAACTTAGATTGTAATCGGTTATAGGCGTGTAAAGTGTTCAAGGTTTTTTTTTTTTTTTTTTTTTGATAATTCCCGCCTAAACCAACAGAGTTACGCGTCAATATATCGATTTCAATCAAAGTTCATTGCTAATATTTACAATCCCATCCATGCACAGTACACGTTTGATACTATATTACTATAAACGGCGCAGTTAGTACACATAGATGGGGGTTTGTCAAAGGGACCGCAGTATCCAAGTGGATAATACAATTATATTAAAAGCAAAGACATTCCATCGCTACTGTTTTGATTCCGGTCGACCTCAAGGGAAAAGAGACTTTCTTGTAGTAAGCCTTTAATGATGGACTCGGTACCGGTAAAATAGACTGAGTGGACTGTGTTGTTTATCTGTGACATCGCTTGCATAAAAACTAAGACTCTAAAAATCGCCATAAGTAACCACCATTACAAAGCAGAAAACACTTGCAGAAACTCACTCAACTCAAACGCTAAAACTGTTAATGTGACGTAAAACCATAATCAATCAAACCAACACATCAGCACAAATAACACTATTAGATGTTTTTATTAGGAACGCTTTAATAACATCAGGGAAACATGTTGTACTTGTAACTCTTGGAAATTAAGTTTCATTTACAACTTGATTTTGGGATAATCCATCGCTTAATAAATAATAAATCAATAAATAAATTATTTATGATTAATGGTAAAAAATGTAATATATAAATAATTAATTAACTGATCTGCGAGAGTTAATTCTACACTACCTGTAAATAACTTCATGTAATTTAGAATACTAAAGATTAGAACGAGTATAAGTAAATAGACCGGTGGAGCAATGGCTACACCAATAAATCTTTTGTCGGGTAAAATTGCAGAGGAGTTAAAGTTCGTGGTTTTCTTAAGGTAGATTTAGTTTTAAAATAATATTGATATGGATAATGCCTTAAAGCAAACAAGATATCAAATCATTTCATTTATATCAAATAAAGAAGAGACTATAAAAGTTTTAGTCATAATCTTTTGAAATTTTAGCGATTTTGAAAAAAGATATATCTTAGCTGTCGAACTATAAAATATAATAATTTAAGACAAAACTAAAAAAATTATTATATATACATTTTTTGATAAACTTTACACATAAATACATTTACATATAAATAAAACAAACATACCAGTCCTTGTCCATATCACAATCCCAAAAACAAAAAATAAACTATGCAAACTGGCAAAATATGTTATACACGTGAACTTACATCAAAGAAGTGAGGTATTAGGCTAATTGAAAATAGGTTGAAGAATAAGAAATCAATTTAAATAAAATATTAATAAAACATTATAGTGATAAAATCTTAAATTCGAGAAAATCTTAAGAAATAACAAATTTATTAAGATTTTAAAATTGCTAGATTTAATCAAAGTGCAGATAATTATATGTATATATATATCATGTTCCGGTCAAATATGGAATTGAAAAAATACAAAATGTTTTAAATATTGCAAAAAAGTTTTTTGATTTGATTTTAAAAATGCACTGATTAGCAAGTGAACTGACAATTATTGCTTAAAAACAATATTTCATTCATTAATTACGAAGTATAATACATTTGAAAGTATACATAATTTTGTCCGGAATTCATATGTCAGTAATTCTCCTGATAAAACAGTATATAAAATGTAGTTGCTATGTCAGTGAAACTACTGTTATCAATAATTTCTTATAATATTTTGTCGTTTCATAATCCTATTTAAATGTTTGATTCAGACAGATTTAGAGGGTAAAAATCAATAATGCATCATTGGCTGTGTAAACTGAACCATCAATATATGATAACGCTAAATAATGATAACAGTAGAAATATGTCATCCGACTCGAGAATGGATTCAAACCCAAGCCGGATCATACAAAAGACGTAAAAATTATGATACTGCCTTCTCCTCTGGCGCTTGGTATTTAGAAAGAACATTAAAGAGAAAATACTTGTTTTTTTACCAAAGTCGTATGACTACATTGACTTGGGGTATTGTCTGTTTGTCTGAGGCATAGAATCTCGTTGAGAAATACACCTTATCAATACGTTTTCCTGAGTGTATGCTTAAACAAAGCAGACTGTAATACACACTCTCGTATCTCGATCATACAAAATCACGAATTAATCCATAGAGATTTTTAACATAGCACTACTTTCGAATATCCCAAAAATTGTTAATGCCACGATAAACTTCATAATAACAAAAAAAGTACATTAGGGATAATTCTTTCGTTACTGAACTGAAATCAAAAAAAATACTTTTAGTCCCCTTTATACAACCCTTAAAGACATTTTCTGACTTCAGTTTTTCAAAAGCTTACATTAATGTAAATATGGGTATAATTACATTTTGCCACAGCGCATCTCACTCCTATATTAGTGAAAAGTTTTTGACTGCGATATCATCATTTTTTCAAATATATTTTTCAAATTTTTTTACGTAGTATTTGATAATCTATAACCAAAACTTAGTAAATCTCAGATGTGCTTAAGTTGATTAAAAAATATTATTATTATTATTATTATTATTATTATTATTATTATTATTGGCATGAAAACTATGCAAAAAGTTTTTTGAAAAATAACGTTTACCAAATTATTTTATTTCACTTTACTGGATATGTAAATTATATTGCTGTATATTACAGGGTTGTAAGATAATTTTTTCAGCCTGCAACTTAATTTTGCAAATTACAAGTTACATCCGGTTATTTACATGTGTGCGTCTGAATCTAATGAATGAATCTTATAAACAAAAGGATTAATAATAATCTTAATGATTGGTATATGTCAATCGGATGCTTGCCTCATTAAATGATTTTACCATGAAATAATCAGAGAATGTTAAATTACGAGTTCGGATTTGTCTTAATTTATTAGTGCACATATGGCACATAAAAATGAAAAAGGTATTTGTGTTATATATTTACTACCCCTAAGCGGTTACCGCTGCTGGTGAAGTTAAGAATTAACTCCCGAGGGTATCCATAACTCAGTAGGCATTACTTTGTGCTGTCAGAAAATATACCATTTAGAAAAATTTTCAGCCGTCCTAATTTTTGAAATTTATATAAAACTAAGGTTTGTTCCATCATGAAAGCATTCCTTAGCTGCATTTGGATTCATATAATTTTGGAATTTTAGATTCATTATTTTCAACTGTTTGGCTTATGTTTTTTCTATATTAATTTCTGGAGATGTATTAGAAATTCACCGATATCTTCCTTTTTATTGCAACGGATCTTTTTTTTTTTTTTTTTTTTTTTACAAAATTTTCGATAAAGCCATATTTAAGTATGGCGAATCAAATATGCCAAGTCTGTAAATCGTTACAGGTACCCTTTAATATGCATACATAGTTATATCTACCCAACACTTTAAAATGTAAAAATACAATAATACTGACACTTTCAAATCTTTCACAAGAATACAGATAAATTTTGAAAAATAAAAAAATAAAATCAGATTAAAAAAATAAAAACATAAAATAAAAATGGAGTAACAGGAGCATCAAACAATACTTACAATCTTTTGGTAAAATATGATATCTTATTTTTCAGAATAACATAGCCATCGTTTCTTAGCATAGGTTGAAAGGTAACTAGATACTTTTCTATTTCAATTAAAATCAACACGTTATAAATTTTTATCAGTATGTTTATTGTGGGTTTTTGGAAAAAAAATAGCATAAGGTTTTATTCTAACAGATCTGTTTAGAAACACTCGTGATTTTGTTTTGATCCCACTTTATATTACATTTACAGGTAAAAATAAATTTGAATGGTCTTTCGTGATTAAAAAAAAAGTCATCAATTTAAATTGATTTATAAGTCTCATAAACCATTGCAATTATTGTAGAGTTGATAGTACATGTTATATATATTACAATGATACATCGTAGTAGATTATAGAAATAGTATAATTTATAGACAGTACATTGTTAAAACACAAAATAACAACCCGAAGAAGTGACCAATAAGCATTTCCCTTGTTTACAATAACGGATATAAATTTACATAGTTTTGTTACAATATATGTTTTACCATGATTAAAATCTTCTTGAGTGACAAAATATTAGCTATTCTGAAAACATTCGGAATAAACATACGTCTTTATGATATAAAAGCAGTACAATAAAAAATGAAACATCAATCGTTTCATTCAAATTAGAAAAATAGTACATTCTTTTATTTTTGGTATATTTCTCAATCCACTAACATGTATTGGAAGTTTTAAATTGTTTTTTTTTTCTATACCTACAAGACAGTTTCGCATTTTCATTTGTCAAGATTAACAAATATAAATCTCATTCAAATTTCCTAATCCAGTTAGCTGAAAAGTTACATTATACTATAAATAAAAGAAAAAAAAACGAAATGCAAACAATTAAAGCGAGTTAAACATATTTAAACAGAATTTAAAATTATATAGTAAAGTGCAATAAAATGACTCACAAAATTAGGTAAATTGAACATATGTTAAAGGAAAAGAAATAGATTTAAATAAAATATAAATAAAAAAATAATAAAAAATAAATTCTCAAATTCTAGAATAGCTTAAGACATAACAAACGTTGGAAAATTGACAGATTAATGAAATTGCTGATAATTATAACATATATATATATATATATATATATATATATATATATATATATATATATATATATATATATATATATATATATATATAATGTTATAATGTTCCAGTCAAATATAGAATTGAAAAAGTACAAAATGTTTTAAATATCGCAAAAATGTTATTTATTTTAATTTTAAAACTGCACTGATCAGCAAGTGAACTGACAATTATTGTTAAAAAACAATATTTGATTCATTAATTGCCAAGTATAATATATACAATATATACATTTGAAAGTATACAAAAATGTTGTCCGGAATTGATACGTTTTCTTGAAGGTATGCTAAAACAAAGTGTGTAATACACATTCTCGTATTTCAAAATCACGAATAAATCCATAGCAATTAAGGTCTGATAACGGTTTGAAAATTTCGATTATACATATTTAATCCGCAAAACTGATGCTCGCGGTGGACGATCCAGTGGAATAACCATACTAAAATATGTCTACCGGCAACACAGTCCATCGCAAATGTTACGGATGCTAATTAAAAAAACACCGGGGCAGGTGAAAATTCACGTATCCACTGGAGCTGTACTATATCAGATAAATTGTTTTTTATTTAAAGCTTAAAGCTGCCAAAAAATATAACAATTAAGTATATAATTTTTTGAGTTGATTCTAAAATTAAATTTTCTGCTGATAACTGACTGATTGTTTTTTATATTATTTTTGGCTATAACTTACAATTCAACTGATATTTGTGTTATATATTTACTACTCCTGAGCGGGTGCCGCTGCTGGTGGAGTAAAACTCCCCGAGGGTTTCCATAACTCAGTAGGCAGTACTTTGTTCTGTCAGAAAATGTACCATTTAACCAAATTTTCAGCTGCCTTAAATTGTAAAATTTGTTTAAAACTAAGGTTTGTTCCCTCATGCAAAGCATTCCATAGCTGGATTTGGATTAATATAATTTTGGAACTTTAGATTCATTAATTTCCAACTGTTTGGCCTATGTTTTTTATTATCAAACTTTTTGGTTTTAGTGTCACTGATGAGGAATGAATTTCCGAAATGTGCACATCTGGCACACCAAAATTCAACTGGTATTTGTGTTATATATTTACAACCATTTCGCTACAGATTGGACGAACTATTTTAAATTAACTTGCATACCTATCTTACATAGATGGTGTCTTTTAATTCAAGATAACAAAGGTACATATATTTGGTTTACATGTCCGTATGACATCCATATATGGTATCATTAATTCTTATCATATATTTTAAAAGCAACTTTTTAATATATATATATATATATATATATATATATATATATATATATATATATATAATCAGTATCTTACCCCATGGTTTTTTACCCAAGAGTTAAACAGGGGTCTTTCTTAATAAGCATTTATCTTTTATGGCATTTTTGCAGCATAATTCAATGCCATTTGAACCTGGTGTTTTTTATGAAAAAGTGTTTCATCGTTTTAGTATATCTGTTACATTTTTAAATTTAACATTACGAGGACCAAGTTGGACAAAGGTTTTTTGAAGGATCTTTGAACTTCAATGTTTACCTTTCTTTCATCACAGATGATTTAGAATATTTTGTTCATAAGGCAGTGTTTTTTACCTTTTAAGGGAATGGGGCCAGGGACTGTGCAATTGGGAATTTTTGTGTCATTTTGAGACAAATTGGGAAATTTTTATGTTGCAAAAATCTCAAAAAAAAAAAAAAATGAATAATGATGTGTATGAAATAACACTAATAATATACAAATCACATTTAAAATCATAATGTATTTATTTTCTCTTTAAGGACAATAAATTTGATTAATTAACAGCAAGTTCTTTTTCGCGTCATATTTTTGAATCTGTAAATGATATTTTCGACTTTGTTTGGGATTGCAAGGGGGTAATTCTATTTGTTACTATTTTGAGTCACCGGTCCAGATACAGAAAAATAAAATTCACAATATGTTTGGGAATTTATGGTCTAATTTTGAAAATTTCTAGTCTTCTTGCAATTGGGAATGGGGCCAAATTTCGGCCCCCAATCTGGCCAAAAAATCACTGTAAGGTCTTGACTTAACCCTTTCATTGTCAGATACGCCAAACAACGCCATTCTGATTTGTGGACGGTCTGTTGCACAATGTTTGGTGTAAAATTGGTAAAACTTGACCGATTGGTGTAAATTTCGTACCATATGAAACTATAGAAAATTGTCATAAATGATTTCTACGAGTTTTTTTATGCAAAATATATTTCAGTCCGATTTTTTAAGTTGAATATTACGAAGCGATCTCGTCCCTGCAATAGTAAAAAATTAAGAGTGCCGAAAAAGTACGGAAAAAGTAATTCATTCCAACCTTGGGATTAAGTTTCAAACCCTAATAAAAACCACATATTTATGAAGAGCAGGAAAAGTTTGTTTGATTTATGTAAAGAAATAATAACTTGAGCCATAGATAAAATCGAATTCATTACTTTGAACAGCTACCACTTTTTATTTTTATCATGTTTTATTTTGACGTTTTTGCCCTCGCAGGAAAAGCAAAGCGTTTCGTTTTTATTTTACATGGTGACACTGTTTGATGCATCTTTATAAGTAATTTTGGAACTTTGATTGACAAATTTTATGCTATTAAAAAGGATCTTTTTCTATTTTATACACATATAAAAATAGTATTTTAGAAATTATTTCATTCAACAATTTTAAATCTTCGGCAAATGAATCTGAGGTAAAACTTGCATTTAAAAATAAACATTTTAACGTGTCATTATTACAACTTTATGTTTCAGTCGATGTAAATGTATCCCAATAGAATCAATTTATCAGTTTTTCGCAATAAATTTGGAAATTTTATTTAATGCTTTTCTAAAATAATTTTTTTATACAAAGACGATCAAAATACAACTTTAATTATAATGTAGACCGCGATTTTCAAAAGGATTTATCATTGCCGAGTATCAAAATGTATGTACCGCGTTCGTGTCGGGTAATCAGTCCGCGCAAGCAAGTAAATGAATTATTAAATAATTATAATAAAATAAGAAAGAAAATACTACATTTTACTTTATATCAGAATAATATATATTTTTAAAAACAACTAAGGCGTTAAATTGTGCTCCGCGTGTTGTTTTTGTTTTTTCACGGGAGGGAAATGATAATCTTTTTAACCCAAAAAACGAATATTCCCGATATTTTTGTGATCAAGAATTAAACTTAATACCCGAAGCCGAAGAAATAGTGTATACATTTTGTATATAACATAACACAAAAGTACTCATTATGTTCAAGTTATCATTGAATCGAATTGAGTATCTATCAAAAACCATGCGTATTACAACTGTATATGAAAAGGACAATGATTTTTATTTAATTTATTCTAAAAAGTAAAACTTCTTAATTGCATTATTTTCAAGTATTTAATTTTTGAACACCAGGTGTGCAAATTTGCCTGATATACTTGCACACCATGCGTTCAAAATTGCCGCTGTTTTCCCAGAATGCAATTTTCTTGCAGCAGGTTTTGGCGCGCATGTTTTGAATTTTACAGACGAATTTTTACTCTAGTCTCTAGGACCTAGATATTCTCAGCATATTTATCCAGAAAACAGAGGTCTGAGAAGGTCTTCAGGAATTCTATTTGGTAAGTTTTTACATAGAAAATATGTATTTGAATCAGTAACCAGTAAGTGTTAAATTTAACAGTACATCGATGTACGAATCTGATGAGAGAGAGAGAGAGAGAGAGAGAGAGAGAGAGAGAGCGAGAGAGAGAGAGAGAGGATTTGAAATTTAATTCGGTAGTTTGATTTTCTATTATCACAAGGCAACTTCCTAAAACACATAGTACGCAAAAGAAAATTGGACTACAATGGATTGAATACATGTGGAGATGCTTAAATGAACATAAATATATGAAATTCAAAATAGAGCATGAAATATAAGCAATATCTTAGGAGTTTGAAATTTTATCTGAAATATAAAAAAAAACATTTTCCAAAGACATCCCCTCCCTATTTTGTACATATAGAAGGGGATAGATATCTTTAGAATTTTTTTTATTTTTCCGATAAAATTTCAAACTCCTGTTAGTCTAGTCAATCTACAGTTTGACCTCAAACTAATTGCAACAGAAAAAATTCTGTTAATAATATGCTCTAAATTACATGAAATGTTTATAGTAAAAAGTCTATCAAAATCTGACAAAGGGAAACGAGATTTTGAGAAGTTTTAATTTCTTATGGGGATTTCCATAGACAAGGGAGATAACTCCTGTAAAACAGGTTGAGTTTTAGTCCAATTATCATATGTTTTTTGCTATTTTAACAAAAAGTAAAGCAATTTATCAACCAATCATAATTGAATTGAAATTTATCAATCATAATTGATTTCACATGTATATTTAACATTTCTGATTTAATCAAAAGTAAAAACATTGGCCCATTTTCATTCCGTTGCATTTTATTTTAAGTCTTTCACAATCTTATGTTTCTATAGTCATGAGGAATTAATAACAGAATACTCAAAGTAATGAAGTAGAAGTATAGAAAAGTTATGTTTTTAACCTAAGATATACTTATTTTATCATTTTTGTGTATAACAAAACATATTTGAGGTGAATAAAGCTTTTTTCCATCTCATCCACATGCCCTTAATCAGTGTTTTGCATAAATACTTTCAACAAAATAATTTAATTTTTTTATATTCTATTTAAATATTACATTCTATATTGTCCTAAATTATCTATTTTTAGTCTATGTATATATTTCCATCTTATTTAAAGGTTGTTCTTCATATAGTATCAGGGAAAATTTTTCTCTAAAATATAGGATCACAATACAGAGTTACCTCCCTGTTCTATAGAAAATGCTATTGGTAACTTCAATTGGCAAAAAACCCAAATTCCACTGTATTGAAATTGGTACATTTTTATGGTGAATAAAAACACAATTCCTAAAAACAATCACATAAAAAATATTTTCTGTTGTAATTACTTTGAGGTTTGACCCTATTTTTTCATAGATTGACTAGACTATGTGGCAATATAGATCTATATGTTAAATTTTAAGTGAGGGTATGGATGTGTAAAGGAAATTTAATGACCTAGTCGATTTGGATTTATTATTCAAATAGCCGAAAAATTATCATTCAAATTCACAACTAATTAATATGGATGTTTTATTCTGATGAAATCCCGAGCAAAGCATTAAAACAGCATGTTTTATCTTTAATCACTCCATGTAAACAAACATTATGTAAGGTGATTTCCATCACATGATGTAGTGACGTATAACACAAGGAGGTAGATGTGATTGAGGCTCAAAACAGAGAAATGTTAACAAAGATCACAAACATTATATCTTGCTTCATGTAAATCCCAAGTTTGTTAACAATTGCACATTCAAAACAGTACGTAGCCACATCAACAGGTGTAGATAAAAATGTAATTTCTATGGAAATGTGTTCAAGCATGGCCACAGGAATTCACTGTGCTTCTTAGTCAATTATATTTTGCATTTGAATCCCAAATAAGTTCATTTCTGGCTTTTATTACACCACCATCACTTGTCAATAATAACTAGTTGCCCTCTATATATGACGGAGTGTGCCCCTCTGGAGTCTCAGCTTTCTTGAACCAGACTGGTGACGTCATCTGAAATTACTTTGTCGAAGTGCTCAGAAAGCAAACAAACAATGCTACTACCTAGTAGGTTGTAAGGAAATGGTTAGAAGGAGTAAGTTGGTTGGTAGCATAAAGGTTGGATTCAAATAAGCACAAACTGTCGCATTTATTATGAGAACATATTAGAATGGGCAAAGAGTTTAACAAGACCTTGCATAAGTTTCATCAGATGTAGGGGAGTTCCAATTACTGCAATCTGTTACTGGCAAAACAATGGTTTGTTTGCCAGAAATTACTACCTAATAAAGGCTGTTTCCCGAGGGAAAATTAGACTATTTATGATAATTATTTCTTAAACTGCAATGCCTTATGTTTGAAAACATAAAGTTCATTATCTGATCACATACATATAGCACAAGACGGAATCGCATCTTTAAGCACCTTTAAATAAATAAATAAATAAATAAATAAATAAATCGGATTTGAAATTAAATCAAACACTGACATATATTTAAACATGGCACATTACAGGCAAGTAACTTGTTTTACTCGGAAACATCATATACATGTATTGAAGTCAATAATTAATTAGAAATAAATTAAAATTAAAAAAAGCGAATTCAATAATACACAAATAAATTTAAAAATAAATAAATAAATAAATAAATAGATAAATAAAGGATGGATACTGAAATGAATGAATGTATGGATGGATAGATAAATCAATATAGAAAGAAAGAAAGAAAAGAATATGTGGTTTGTTGAATAAATAAATAAATAAATAAATAAATAAATAAATAAATAAATGATGGAAAGTTAAATGGATGGATGGATAAATAAATAAAATAATTAAGATGGTTGGTTGAATAAATATATAAATAAATCATTGAATTAAATAAATAAAAGACGAATAAATTGTTAAATAAATATATAACGGATGGATGGTTGAATGCACGGATGGATGAATGGATGGATAAATAAATAAAAGAATGAATGAATAAATAAATAAATAAATAAACAAATAAATAAATAAAGGTTAGTCAGTGAATCGATGAATGGATGGATAAATCAATAAAGAAAAGAGAAGGAAAGAAAATAAAGAAAAAAAGAGAGAAGGAAGGAAAGAAAAGAATAGGTGGTTGGTTTCGTAAATAAATAAATAAATAATAAATAAATAAATAAATAAATAAATAAATAAATAAATAAATAAATAAATAAATAAATAAATAAAATCAATTGATAGATGGATTAAGAAACGACATTTATGTCTTTGGATTTAGTAAATAAATAATTTATTAAAATAAATAAAGGATGGATGAATGATTAAATAAATACATAACGATGGATGGTTAAATGAATGGATCGATAAATGAATGAATAAATAAACAAATAATAAATAAATAAAAGTAAATTAATAAATAAACAAATAAATTAAAAAAAATGAATTGATGGTTGTATCAAAAATAATGAGATAAGTATTGAAATGATAGATGGATAGATGAATGAATGAATGATCAAACATTATTTATCTAGCCGAAGTATTTGTTAATTCTGTACCAGATGTACTAAAGTATTAATTAATTAACATATAGGACTGAAGATGATAGGTGTAGTGTACCTTGTAAAGATCGGTAATAAGTGATTTGTTTGATGGGATAACTTTTAGTGTATTATTCATGGATGATTGATTCTCAAACTTTTTATAAATCAACAGTTTCTCTCGGAGTCAAAATACTTCAAGTAAATTCCTAAAACAATCAATTTACCATGGATGACCCGCTATTTTGAACCTAAATACATGGCCATAAATGGTTTTATTTTTAAATTTATAAAATATTTAACACAGAAATGGTAATTCTTTCTCGATAATCAGTCCAAGAAATTGTAAACATAACACAATTTTTTTCAATTTTAGACATAAAAATGAAAATAAATATTTTTAAAAAAAACACATAAGAATTGAAAGAGTAAAAATGCACGACAGGACTGTGAACGATACATTAATACCCTTCATTTCAATAAGTTCAACATACGTGTATTACCATTTCAATTCCTTATATTGGAAATTCAAGTGATTACTTTAAGCGAGTGGGTTGAAAATAAGGATCATGGTTAAACCGGGCTGTAACTTGTTGTTTGAAATCTACATCGAAAGATTCGAGCCCGAGATTTGTAATTATTATTATTTAACAATCGCTTATACATATAAATTTGATAAAAATTCGAGGACACTTTTATACAAAAATATCAATCTATAGCTTATAAGCTATTTATAAATATTATTTCTCTCCTTACTGTTGATTCTTTATACCTTTATATTTCGGTATCCCATTATACAGATCTCTCTCTCTCTCTCTCTCTCTCTCTCTCTCTCTCTCTCTCTCTCTCTCTTTACGCCAAGGTTTTTCTGTCTACACAAGATTTAAATCCCATTGCATCGATGTTATATTATAAATTCATGAATTTTCTAAAATATCACAAAGATTATATTATGACGACATTAAAAATGTTTTGAAATATTTGTCAGTTTGTGTGCCGCCTGTCGGTGGTTTTCTATGGGCATTTAAGTTTCTTCAATCCCTGTAATAACCCCCGAGAGAAGTGTAGAAACTTATAATTTGACAGGGCATAACCCCGCCTCTCTTTCTCTCTCTCTCTCTCTCTCTCTCTCTCTCTCTCTCTCTCTCTCTCTCTCTCTCATACGACGTAAAAGCTATCCCTGGTCAATTCACAATCTTTGCTCTTATGAAACATCAAGTTTATTTTGTTTCATTCGTTCTTTTTTCTTCCTTTTTACAGATAAATTATTCAATATATCTATGTCTAATTTGTTTAATGTTTTTAATTTGTCTCGAAAAGTATCCGTATATCCAATATTATTATTCATTTCAATTAAAAACTAAATTAGAATTTTCAAATTAAATTTACAAAATAGTCTTTTTTTCTGTATCAAAAATGAATACAACAATTTTAACATCAGAAGTGCACTTATATTAAGATTCTACAAATGCATATTAATGTCTGAAAAATAACTTTTTGTTGAATTTACTATCTAATTAACTGATTTTGCCAGTCAGAGTAATAAGTATATTACAGGTGAGGTTTGACATTCCTGCCTTCCTTTGATATATGAATGATTTATTCTCTAGAATAAAAGATTGATTAGTTTATACTATAAAATTAATAAAAATTATCATAATATATAAAATGAAATATTGAAACTGGAGTAAAGTTACATAAACTTGCATATTTTCTAATCAAAAATATGGGGTTTTTAAGAAATGGTCACATGATCACATTTCCTTACGTTTTTTATAAATTATTTGTCCCTTTATATACATCTTACCCCGTGGCCTTATGGATAAAGATGCAGTACCTGGCAACCAAAGGATAGCGAGTTCCAGCCGCGCTCAGGACAAGTGTTATAGGTAAGACGTTATTCAGCGTGATGTAATTATTAAATATAATAATGAAAAAATGAAAATACAAATAAATAATTAATGATAAACCAGAGCCTTTAGAAGGCTGAGCCTGTATCGCTGACCTGGGCCAGGTTATCTTAGTAGAAGATGTTTAAATCATTCCTGTAAAGTTTGGTTTAATTTAAACCAGTAGCTTCAGAGGAGATAGTCAAAATATGCTTTTCCCATAGGGTTCAATATTTAACTATCTCCTGCGCTGGTAGCCATGTTTTCTGGCAGATCCGTAAATTTTGGTTATCTTAGTAAAGGACCAACCATACATCATTCCTGCAATGTTTGATTCAACTTGCTTCAGTAGCTTCAGAGGAAATAGCCAATATATGCTTTTTCCATAGGGTCCAATGTTAAACCATGTCCTGCGCTGCCAGCCATGTTTTTTGGTGGATCCAGAAAATTTCGGAAATCTAAGTAAAGGATCATCCAAACATCATTCCTGTAAAGTTTGGTTCAATGGCCTACATTTGTGAGTTATGGTTCGTTACGTTGAAATTGGTGGCGCTGCTATCGATCCGGTCCATCCGTAGCCATTGTTTACACTGTAACAGAGGAGATTTTTCTATCAAAATTCCATACATGTTATTGCGTACCTGGATGTTCAAATAAAGGGGGGCATTATTTTCCCAAAGATATGAAACTTAGGAAAAAGTGGATATTTTCTATTCGCAGGAACTCTTCAGAACAAAAATATAAATTGTGGGAGACTAGCGTTGTTTGCAGGGAACATTTTTTGCCCTCCGATTATGTCGGAGAAACCGTTTTTGGTACATCAAACTTCATAAATATATTTACATTGCTATTTTCATCAAATGCGAACAATTCTCATTCCAAATGACTTATACTCTATTGTAATTATAAATAGTGATAGATCATACACATATACTATCGCCAAGAGCTAGGCCGAGATGACTCGGATTTTCGAGAAATCCAGTTGTCATAAAACGTCAGATTTTCGGATTCAAGTAATGTTGACCTACATGTAACCCTTTGGCAAGCACCACCCTCTCTTAGCAGCTCGTTCCTTGTATTTTGCCCAAACAACATAAAAAATAATCCTTGGTGAGTTGGGTCAAAACAACCTCCAATTCAGGATCTATACAGAAACCATAATAAAAATCTTAGTTTTATATATGACTTCTGTTTCACATATGAAGTCAATGTAATAATAAGAATTGATTGCATTTGCTTTGTTTCAAAGTTTATTATTCTTATTTTTAATATAATTATTTTTCTTTAATGTTTGACAAAATTATATTCAGTCTGATATTATTCTTTAAATATGGCCCCTCATATTCATCTTTTTGTTATCCCATGCTGGTAAAGATGTTGAAATCTTGATGATGATGTTTAATCTTCTTTATGATGATGATGATTTATTTATTGTTTAACACTGCTTTAACAATTCTACAATCATGTCATGACATGCATGTTGCATGATTGAAGTGTCTTTTACTTGACAAGTGCAGACTGATGTTATCTTTATATTGCTGGTACACTGATACACAGTTTGGCAGATACCTACTATATACCACCTGGTCACATTATACTGACAACGAGCCAACCAATAAAGGCCAATGGCAGGTGAAACCACTTTCTAACATATGAGCCCATATAAGGTATGAACCTACAGTGGTGAGAGACAGTGGACTACAAGGCTAATGCTGAATACACTGAGCCACAAACACAAATAACAAAAAAATGACACCTACTATTATTTAAATTACATTTTATTTACAATGGGTACAAGTAAAGAATATTTTGGTATATTACTTGATTTTAATACACAAATTGTTAAAGTGTACATGTACTTCACATTTAATTTAAAAAAGGCTCTTGAATTTATTTGTCAGAAAAAGTTTATTTTGTATGCATGTTATTTAGCCATTACTGTTGAACCAAAAGTCTACCGGTATACTTTCACAATACAAGAGTGTGTGTTTACATTTTTCATACAATTCTCTTTAGAAGTTAAAAAAATGTATTTAAATATGAACTTTTAAGAAAATTTTATTCTCTTAACAAATCTTTAATTCTTTCTAGAATTTATGTAATATTGAAGTGTTATTTTAAAACTTCCTTAGACAAGTAGCTTTTAAAGAATGATTTTTTTTCAATTTTTATTTTTAAAGACATTATGTCTTAATCCTCAATACAAGCATACCATTAAAAATGTAACAAGTCAATAATTTACCATTACTTCAAAATGAATATTTTTCATATTCCTTATAAAAATTTTTCTATAGTACAGCATTTTAAAAATATTTTTCATAAAACTCTGTGAGTTTTGATACCATTTCATTAATGAAAGATTCATTTCTTTTAATATTTACAATTCTCATATCATTGAATGTATAAACAACTAAATCACATTCAGTTCCATTTGTACAGAAAAGTTGACCTTGTATCTGATAGTAGTAATCATGTGTAGTACTGAGCTGTAGATCACCATCTTTGTTTTTTAAGAAAGGAACAGTACTTTCTGAAATCATGCAGTCTTTAGCACTATATGGGCATTTTACTTCCACTAAGTTGTCAATTAGCAACTAAAGCATCAAGTGAAGGTGCAATATATGGATGTGTTTTGCTTACATGAATGCCACATGATTCTGTCACAACTTCAGTTTTATTGGAGTACTGATCCAAGGCAACAGACTCATATTTTCTGCCATGAAGAAGTGTTGGGGTTGTTAATTTGCAAACAGTTGTTAGATATTTAACCAAATTATTGAAATCAGTTCTGTTGGTTGCCTTGCAAATTTAACTAGGCAGTAGGCAAGCAGGTTGTGTCCTTAACTCATAATTAGGCATTAATGCTCAGCGACAGTGCCAAGCTGAGCAACTGAAACTAAAGGTTGTATTACTTTCCCACCTTTAGTCTTACACTAGGTAAGCCAGTCTTTATTCTAACCCATTAAAGCCAAGTGCCAAGGCCAGCAGCAGAAACTTCAAATATTTTACACCTTAAGTATTTTGTGGCCTGGTATTGAACCCAGATTTGCCATACATGAATAATTCTGATTAATATGTTATGTGCATTTACAGCAAATGCTTTTTACAGCATGTTAAAATCTGTTAGACATAGTCACAAGTAAAGTTTGTCTGTTTGCTTGTAGCTCAGTGATTCTCTTTGGGCACTCTAGATTTCCTACACCATTCAAGAAGCTGGACTTTGTCTTGCCTCTTGGGCATAAACACCACTGTTGTAACAATAAACTACACAAAAACCTACTACTGTTATTTAATGATAAAAAAATCACCAAAATATTATGATATGTAAATGATTATATAGACAGTTACACTTAGCCTATATTTTACTGTAGTGTAAAATGAAAGTAGAAAGATGCCTGCCAAGTCGGGAAATGTCGGCATTTTGTAACATAAATGACAAACGACTGTTGACACAGCGTATCGTTTAATTAAATGATTACCACAAATTCGCTTATAGCGTCAGTGCCATCGTATCGAATGATTTGAATCTTGGAAAAATATGTAGATCTATTTGTTATTGAGACAAGCCCTTTCAGACTTTTTGAATGACGAAACTATTCGCGAATATGTACCTCTCTATAAACTCCGCTTTCCGACCTACAACTCTCGCACCGCGCTTTTTAAGTTCTTCTTTGAGTGCAGAAAGATCCCACGATCCATAATCACCGAAGTTGCTAGCCATCATCACATTCAATGTTACGTACGTCAATATGGCGGTCGCAACAAGCTAGGACCGGATCGATTCGTACGCCACCTGTATTCAGGGGGACATAACCCACTATATAAAACGACAAATGTTTCCCATTGCCTTCAGTAGTTTTAGAGGAGATAGCCAATATATGCTTTACCCATAGGGTCCAATGTTAAACTATATCCTGCGCTGGCGGCCATGTTTTTTGGCGGATCATAAAAATTTCTGCAATCCTAGTAAACAATCATCCATACACCATTCCTGTAAAGTTTGGTTCTATTGCCTTCAGTAGTTTCAGAGGAGATAGTCAATATATGCTTTTCCCATAGGGTCCAATGTTTAACTATATCCTGCGCTGGCGGCCATGTTTTTTGGCAGATCCGGAAAATTTCACCTAACTTAGTAAAGGACCATCCATACATCATTCCTACCAAGTTTGAATCAATTTGCTTGAGTAGCTTCAGAGGAGATAGCCAAAATTGCTTTTACCTATAGGGACCAATGTTAAACTATGTCTTGCGCTGCCAGCCATGTTTTTGGTGGATCAAGAAAATTTCGGCAATCTTAGTAAAGGACCATCCAAACATCATTCCTGTAAAGTTTGGTTCAATTGCCTTCAGTAGTTTTAGAGGAGATAGCCAATATATGCTTTTCCCATAGGGTCCAATGTTAAACTTTGTCTTCCGCTGGCAGCCATGTTTTTTGGCGGATCATAAAAATTTCGGCAATCCTAGTAAACAACCATCCATACATCATTCCTAAAAAGTTTGGTTCTATTGCCTTCAGTAGCTTCAGAGGAGATAGCCAATATATGCTTTACCCATAGGGTCCAATGTTAAACCATGTCCTGCGCTGGCGGCAATGTTTTTGGTGGTTCCAGAAAATTTCGGAAATCTTAATAAAGGACCATACATACATAATTCCTGTAAAGTTTGGTTCAATTGCCTTCAGTAGTTTTAGAGGAGATAGCCAATATATGCTTTTCCCATAGGGTCCAATGTTAAACTTTGTCTTCCGCTGGCAGCCATGTTTTTTTTTTTTGCGGATCATAAAAATTTCGGCAATCCTAGTATACAACCATCCAAACATCATTCCTGTAAAGTTTGGTTCTATTGCCTTCAGTAGCTTCAGAGGAGATAGCCAATATATGCTTTACCCATAGGGTCCAATGTTAAAATATGTCCTGCGCTGGCGGCAATGTTTTTGGTGGTTCCAGAAAATTTCGGAAATCTTAATAAAGGACCATACATACATAATTCCTGTAAAGTTTGGTTCACATTGGTCCAAGTGGTTTCAGAGGAGATAGTAAAAATGTGAAAAGTTTACGGACGGACGACGGACGACAGACGACAGACGACGGACGCCAGGTGATAGCAAAAGCTCACCATGGCCTTCGGCCAGTGAGCTAAAAAAATGAAAATAAATAATGAAGTATAACTTTTAAATTTAAAAAAATATACAGGAAAGTAAATAAAATATGAATTATATACTTTTTAAAAATATTATTTTGTATAATTTTTTTTAAATAAAAAATTTTTTTTAAAATAAAAACATTTGAAAATATACAGGAAAGTAAATAAAATATGAATTATAGACTTTTTAAAAATATCATTTTGTATATTTTTTTTCAAAATAATTTTTTTTAATTCTTCAAAAAGTAAAGTAATTAATTAAGCAATAAATATCCATTACTACCAATAATAGTTTTCCCGTGCTTAAAAATGGTTTAAATATGACTTTAAATTTCATTGCCATTAAGCAATCTTTAGGTCGAGCTTAAAGATGGTTTAAAGACATCTTTAAGCAACTTAAAGATAGCTTAAAGATGGCTTAAAGACGTATTCAAACCATCTTTAAGCCACCTTTAAGCTAGCTTAAAGATGATATTTCGTCTTGTGAAGATGACAAAATTCATGTACACGTTGAAATATGCATGCCCTATATCAACTTAACTCCCTGCTGCTAAATTGAATTTAAAAAAAAAAAAAAAAAAAAAAAAAACTTGACATTGCTGAATTGAATTTTAGTACATTGCATTTGTTATCTAACAAAAAAAAAAAAAAACCATGACGTTGCTGAATTGAATTTTGGTGCATTGAATTTGTTATCTGTTTTAAAACTACATGTACTTTTTTCCTTTCAGATTGGGAAAATCTGCATGCTGACTAAAATTGAGAAAGTGGAAAAAAGTAAATCAGTATCAAGTAAATAAGGAAATTTTGGTAGGAATTGAGGGAAAATTCAGCCTTTGTTTTGGCAGTGGAAACTATCGTTATTGGGTGGTAATTTCTGGCAATCAAAATTACTGCTATGCAACATTTGCAGTGACATAGTGTGATTTGAAGTTCAAAATTCTAATTAATATGATTCCAAGAATAGGTTTTAACATCACATGCATATTCAACTGCAGTTCCGTTGAAAGGAAATGTGCCCCTTAGGCTGGCTCTTTTAAGGAAATTTATCATTATGCATGTGTGCCAGGCTATCGTAAAAGGACACATGTACTTTGACCACATGTCAGCAAGAGGGTTAGAGTGAACCAGTCACAAGATTGTCCTAAGTGGGCTGTTGTAGTTTGAGATACATTTGGTAATAATGTCAATATGTCAAGGTGACATAGGGTTGCAAAAATCTTTTTCTCTGAAAGCAACAATCAAATAAAAAAAATCTGATGTGAATTATTTAGCTTCTCTTGGGTCTTAATCATGCAGTTTGTTCATTTCTTGAATTTTTTTTTGTTAAATTTTGAAAACTTCATAAAATAGCATCAAAGTGTTATAACTTGACTATTTGAACAGATAATGACACAGGGTTTCCATCATTAAAATTTTCTTGAAATGACCTTCAAAATGGGACCAAGTCACAGCACAATTTATACCTGGAACTAATAACTTTTTTATAGGGATGTATATAAGAATATTGAAGGTAGTAATATAGTATATATTTTGATATATACATAGGGTCAAACGTAATGGTCACAGATGTATGAGTATAGAAGAATGTTTAAATATCTCGAAAACTATCAACTTTTTGTATAGGCATGTATGTAAGAGTATTGAAGGTATTGATATAATGCTTATTGTTATACATAGATGAAATTTATAGGTTCAAAGGTCAAGGTCATAGATGCATAACTATACAGAAATGGTTAATTATCTGAAGACCATAAACTTTTTGTATTGACATATACATGTAAATTAGAATATTGTAGATATTGATTTGATGATCATTATCATAATTATCTAGATGAAAGTCATTGGTTCAAAACAAGCCAAGGTCATATATGCGTAAGATTAAACTATATTAACTGTTTTATTCATCAAGTATCAGGCGAGCATATAAAACCAATTTGGATTCTTGTTAAATATTGCTGTTTGTTGGACATTAAGTATTACAGTCTTGTTATCCTTTGTGCCTATATGTGCATTTTAAATGTTTTCTATATTTATATTCAAAATAGGTCACTGTTACCTTGATTTTATGCTCTAATGAACTGTTAAGTAAAGTGTTAAGCATGACTGCCAGATTATATAGTTCAAATTTTAATTGGTCAATTTCAGCAATCTGATTAAACTACTAGAAGTATTTGAGGGTTGATTTCATCAATTTTGTGTTTAAGGTGTGTTTTGTAATTATGCAGTTTGCTTGTGATTCTGTGAAATTGGCCAATTTCTACCTTATTAATGGTGTTACATCACTTACATGTACAACAGATTTCTAGTTTCTGCAAGCTAAATTCACAATCTCAAGGCCAAATATCAATGCTGTAAACCAGAAAAATTTGGTATATATTGGTATTCATGATTAACAAGAAAAAATATAAGTTTTGTGAATATTTTATTTTGATATAATTCACTGGCATTCACACCAACCAGCACCCAATAATGTAAAAATAAAAGTTTGCAAATGTTCAAATGTCTGTAAATGAAGATTTCCACAAGAAAAAAAATTCGCTGATGCCAAAATTTACATTAGGTCTGTTTTGACAGATTCAGCAATAACCATTATCTGTACATGCCGTACATGATTAATAAGGTCACAGCGGATAACTGAATTCTGAAAAGAACATGCTTTCCAGATCCATGCTTAATTCACTTTTTAGGGCCAATTTTCACCAGACCTCAGTCTTAAGTACCTGGTAGTTTCTTGTTACTGGCTGTTATTGAAAATCACTTTCAGAAAATTGTAAAATTTGAGTAATTCACAAGATGTTGGCTCTGTTGAAATGTTACATGTGATACAAAATTGAAATGATTACTTTATATAAGTAATACATCTATTGGTTCCAATTGAAATGTACGAATTTTGATTTTTCCAGAACTTGTATAGTTAAGAACCAGTTATGGAGGAAAAATGTATGTATAATTTGTGTTGTTTTAGCACTGAAAATTTTAAGGTTTTCAGTAGTCATTACGTTAGAAATCACAAGAATGATCCGAATTTTTTTGTTAAATGTGGAATAGGAGCTTGCGAGTTTACAACTGGTAGATGGAATACATTTAAAGTTCATCATCACAGAAAGTACAAATTGGAAGATAATGAAACTTTAGCTAATGCACTTGATGACAACAATAATATGGAAATTGATGGTACCAATACTTTACCTGAACCTGTTCCATTCAGTGACCATGAAGATTTAACCTATCACAATGCATTGTTTACAATGTCTCTGGAAGCAAAGCACAATTTTTCACAAGCTGCCATAAATTGTTTCCACCACAAGTACACTTTTAGATGCCCAGATTGATTATTTTAAATGAAGAATTTCAAATTAACTGGAATTAAGAAATATAGATCCAACATTTCTAGATGGAATAAATGTTGAACATATGTTAAATGATTTGGATAGTTCTGTAAAACGCTTTTCTGTGTATGAAAAATGTGAAGATCTCCCTTACATAAAACCTCGAAAAGTTATTCTTGGAACTGACTTTATAATAAAGCCTGGAAGAATTATAGAAAAGTTAAGAATTGGATACTATATTCCTTTTTGTGACTCATTAAACAAGCTAATTGAATTGCCAGAAGTTTGGAATTGTATACAGATTCCTCATTATCTAAAAACGAGTTCATGTAAGATATTGCTGATGGTGATTTTATAAAGAACAATCGACTATTTCAACATAATCCACGTGCTTTGCAAGTAATTCTGAATACTGATGATGTTGAAAAAGTGAATCCGTTAGGAAGTCACATTAAAAACATAAAATTACAATGTTTTATTATACCATAGGGAACATTCCTCCACCTTATAGATCTAAACTGTCTGCTATACAGTTACTTGCAATATCAAAGACGAAAGATGTTAGATGTGATGGGGAGTTGAAAAATTGTTAGATGAGTTTTTGGTTACTATGAATTCTCTATCAGATGAAGACATTGAAACGTGTATAGATGGTAACATACATAATATTCAAGGAACACTAGTCATTGTTCCTGCTGATACACTTGCAGCTAACTGGTTGGGGAAATTTAAAGAAGGGGTTGCTTTGGACATGAAACATTGTCGAATTTGTGAAATATCAGGCACAGATCTAAAACACAAGTCACTTGATAATGAGTGTTTTAAGAACAGAACAAAAACATTTAGAACAGTGTGATTTTCCTGAACAACTTCCAAAGGGTACTAGTAAATATTGGAGCAAAATGTGGGGTATTGATTGGAGAAGTTCTTTGATGAAATTAAAAACTTTTCCATTACATCTAGACTTGTACAAGATCCAATGCATGTGTTTTAGAGGGTGTATTGCCAAAGGAAATATCGGTTTTGCTTTCTCAATTGGTCTATCCAAAAAACTTATTTACATTGAAATGGCTAAATAGTCAAGTCAGATCATTTTTTTATTCGTACTTGCATAAAAGAAATAAGCCTGAGGACACATTTGAAAAAAGGGATGTTGAAAACTGCACGATTGTAAAGCAATCCTCTTCTGCACTTTTAACAATCTGTCAAGTCCTTCCACTGATTGTTGGTCCAAAGATTGAAGAAGGCAATGAATACTGGACAAATTTCTTGAGACTTTTCCAGATTGATTTACTTTGTACCAACTCTTACTGTTACAGAGAAACTGCCTCAACTCTTAGAATTTTGATTGGAATATACCATAGAATGAGTAAAACTTTGTATCCTAAAGCTCATTTATACCAAAAAAAATTATATGTTACATTTTCCTCAGCAATATGGACCGATCAAGCATACCAAGATGATATACCTTTATTAAGGCTTGTTAAGGACATTTTTGTTTACAATAAAGACAAATATTTTATCATTCAGCATTTAGCATACAGCTGGACCTGCATTGTTTGACCAGCACATACTGTATTACAAATTGGAACCTATTAAATCTTTCTCTCTCTAAAACCGTTTTATTCTTTAGAATTTCAATGGCCATTAAGTGTTAACCGATACAATGGTAGTTATGTAGTTGTGAACATTAAAATGTGAAATATTTTTAAATGAATTGAAATGCACTGTACATATGAGACATATATATATATATACATTTTAATAATATATAAAAATATAAACACTTAAGCAGAAGTATGTCTTCACTTTTTGAAAATCACTAAAAATCTTGTACAATACTTGTAAATCTTGTGTGAATATATTACAGTTTGAGTGCTTCACATAAGAAAGATGCCTTTATTTAAAGTTTGGAATGGAAAAAGAAGTCTGAAGAAATCTGTTCTTGCATCAACACTTCAAGAACTAAAAGGCAAAAGTAAGCTGTATATTTAAGAATAAGAATTAAAGTACAGCATACTCTGCAAATGAATACATATTTATTTGAAAGAAAATTTCAAATACATACAGGTAATAAGTATCGACAAAGTTCAACAAAATATTGTTACATATTTAAAAACAAAAAACGTGTTTGTGTTAATACAAATGTATTGCGAAATATTGACCAGTCAAAATCAAAGTGAAAGTGTACTTGATCTTCTAATACTACTCTGTTTCTTAAGTTTAGGTACATTCTGGTTTCTGAAAGTGAATTAAATTGATACAGTTTAATTCATTGTAAAACATAATCAACACTGTCTTTGAACACTTTTCATTGCAATTCAAGTATCGGTACATGTAATTTATACAGTAATGATTAATCTCTAAGTTGGGACAATACAGCTAGATGGTGTAGAAATTTGTTACACAGGAACATAGGTATTAAAATGCCTCACAATGTTTGTGACAATGATGATCAAGCCAAAATTGAACAGAAAAGAATAAAAGTAGTGAAATAACTAATACAAGTTTAATGTAGAGAGCTCTGCCAAAATGAAACTGTATTGTTACTGTATAATACAATTGATTCATTTTTAGCCCACCTGTACAAAGTACAGAAGGGCTTATGTCATACCCCCGACATCGACCTCCAATGGTAAAGTTTTTTCTTTCCTTCTTTTGTCAATTTTTTTCCCAATCCAAATCAGAAATTTCGGTATATCATCGCAGCTCAATGTCATAAGTTTTGCATATTAAGATTTCCATGTAACATTTTGTTTGGGATTATCAGGCTTTACCTGTTTACCATTATGGACAGATATCTTTTTGAGCTACCTAATTTAAACATGATAATACCTTTAGCTTCAATTTAAACTTTATTGCTGTTCAAACATTTACAGGCAAATAGGAAAACTTATAGATAATAAAGTTATGATATCATATGAAACTAAATGAAATTTTTGTGATTATTGAAAGCCCTCAGATAATATGCACAGAAAAAGAACGGTTCCTTTCTTTTTCAGGAACATATTTATCAAATAAAATTTGATTTTTTCAGGGAACAGACACAATGGTAGAGGTTGTGCAATTTTTAGAAAATGAGACGAAGTTTGAAAGGCCTGGAAAGAATGGAAAGCTGCACTTCCAGAGTATAATCAAGACATATAATGTAAGTTTACAAGTTATATATCACCTGTTTATAAAGATTAGTTTAAGTTTCAGTGTCTAAAAGTTGTATTAAATAGATAATAAGATTCTTGGGAAATTAGTTCAGAATGTATTTGGTTTGTTGCTATTATTCTTGGCACAAGTTTGTTTCAATCACCACATTCTTGCTAGTTTGAGACAATATGAACATTTAAAAAACGTTTGAAATGTAGTTAAGCTACTGAAGATATGGCTATGGAAATATGTCTGAATAATTTTATGATACTTAGATAAGGAAGCTTCTTATCCTGGGTAATGCATGACTTAGAATACTATTGTACCATACCAAAACAAGCTAAATATTCTTTTGAAGAGTACAAGACTTGACACTTATTTTATTTCCTGTAGAATTCCTGATATGACTATCCTAAAGAAAACTGAGCATTTGTTGACAATTTAATTTTTGGATTAGCACATGGCATGAATATTTTCAAAAGAAAATGTACTTTTAGACAATTTTTTTCAGGATGTTGAAGACACAGACATAAAAGAAAAATTATGTACAAAGTTCCTGGCTCCACCCCATATAGTTCTTTTTTTCGGAAAGAAGGAAAAGTTCAAGGAATGTACATTGTTGGTGACACAGTTTAGACCAGGTGTCATGGCAGCAGTGTTAAGTTTGCTGTTTTACAGCTTTTGGCATTGTACTATGTCTTTGACATAGAATATTCCAGATGTTTTGCCATGATACTCGGGCTACTGCAGGTCTTTGTTATGGAAGAGCCTTTTGGGTATACAACTTCAAAGAAATTTCAGTTTTTTTTTAAAAAAAAAATTAGACAGGCCTTTGAGTCAGTGAATGTGTCAGATGATGGATCTGTAAGCATTTGGATTGAGCAGTTTGTATAGTGCTTTGGACTCTAATCCAGATACATAATTATAACAAATAACCTGTTTTTATATGCTCGTTTTTAAAAAAAGGAACATATTTTTAGGGCACTGTCTGTCCTGGAACATTGTCATGTGTTGATGGATTTTTTTAAAATTTAAGATATAGCTGTATGACCAGGGTAGAGCTGATTAAAGCTTTTCATAAATCAATTTCTGCAGCATCCAAAATGGCTGACATTCCTGTAAAGCTATTATAGACCATTACGCATTTATTTATCAACCCATTTGAATCAAATAAGTAAAGGTTTAGACATTAAATATGTATAACAGGTTTTTCTGTTACTTTTAATGTTCGGTTGTAATAAGCTGAATACCATTATACAAATTAGATGCTAAATTTAGGCAATATTGTTTGTAAAAATCATCTTTTCAGAAGCAACAAAGACAAATGGAACCTAACTTGGTCTTTACGGAGTTTTCTGCTGCATCCTACATGGCTGCCTGACTGGTATAATGCTATCACAATTATTTTTGTTTAAATTTGAGTTATAGAAAGTAGATGCCTTACTCTTGTATACATTGTATATGTAACTGTATGCGACCACAACATGTTTCAAATTTTCTCAAGGTAATTTGTCTGCCATTTGAGCAATACAGGTCCTATTGGGCTTCTTGTTTTGAGTTGTGAGCATAATGTTCTTTAAAAATGTAACGTCTTCATGTACAACTGCCTAAAATTTGAAAAATTACATTTACATTGCTTTATCTTGACTATTTGACAGGATAATAACATGGGTTTTTTGAGTTGGGAGCATAATGTTCTTTAAAAATGTAACGTCTTCATGTACAACTGCCTAAAATTTGAAAAATTACATTTACATTGCTTTATCTTGACTATTTGACAGGATAATAACATGGGTTTACAGATTTTTTATTTTCTTGGATCTAATTTGAAATGAGGTCAAGGTCATGGCCTTGTTTTTTGTTTCAAAGTTTAATAAGAAGTGTTAAATATACAATGGCAGTCCCTTTTCAAAATCTTGTTTTGAAAAAATTTACACACTTCATAAAATTTTCAATTTCACTTCAGACTAAAAATTTCTATGGCCATCAATTCTGCCTTTTTATCCATATAAGGGTTAAGGCATGACACTTTTTTAATTATTCATCAATTAAGGTGAGGTCAGTAAAATTTGCATTACTGTTACCTCAAACTCATAGAGATACTCTACAATATTGTTTTTGGCATTTTGAACCAAATTCATTTTTAAATTATAATAAGTTCTGTATTATTTATAGTTCGGATGTCTAGAGTGGATTATAAGGCAATTACACTTTGTGTCTTCAGGGGTTGTCTCAAAATTAAAGATTATGACAGACTTAGAGGTAAAAAAAAAAAAAAATATTTAGATTATTTACCAAATTATAAATTATGATAAAGGTTTTGTGTTGGTAAGATTTAAATAACAGGCTAAAATGCAAAATTTGAGGCAGATACCTAGATAGGTCCTACATGTTTTTAAAATGCTAATCTAAAAAAAAAACATTGATGCTGACAGGTAGATTTAATTTGATGTGGTCTCATTCATATTTATGTAAGTACTTTGTATATAGAAATATCATTCAGCAAATACTAGTTAAGTTCAAGTCTACTTCTGTCTTTGAATGTGTCCTTATTTATCCTAAATTTTGTACTATATTTTTGTTAAAAATTATTTGAAAGCCTGAATAAATGAAAATATTTTGTAAACAATGCAGTTTTCCTGGAGCCTGAAAGTGACAGTTGATATACTGGTGTAATTTGTATTTATGTTAAGATAATTATACCTAGTCACTCCAATTTGTTTTTAATTTCAACTTGAGTCTAATTTTGTTATGATTTTCATTAAGTCTATGTATACATCGTTTGGAATGTACATGTTTCATTATCAGTTATTTAGTTTCCTTTTCAAGAATATTCTCTCTGTGATACATTTCAAAAATACTTTTTTATATTATTCATCATCTTGTTTTGTGATAAGTTTGAATTTAATTGAAACGTGGGTTTGATTGAAATATACATGTATGTCCAGTTTATAGTCATTTCAGCAAATGTATAATTAATAGTTGGCATCTGAATGGAATTTGAACAGATAATTTCATTAGTCTAGTCTATTGCTTTAGTCATTTATTTTTTGACTGCATATTGTTTTGTAATGTTTTAATTTCTTTATTTATTTTTTTTTTCATCATATATAGTTTTGAATAAATGATGTAAATAAAAACTCACATTCTAATGGGTTCAATCTGAGAGAGAAAAAATTGCTTGATGGATGTAACATAATAGGGTATTATTTTTTTTACTACCACCTTTAAATGAAAGGGAGGATATTAGATTCAAAGTTCTGTGTCAGTTCGTCGTTCTGTTTGTCCGTCCCTCAGTCCCAATTCTTGCCGGGTAATTCTTGTAAACTTTGCAAAGCTTGGTTGAAAGCATTAACAGTAACAGATAAGCGTATCATTAACCTGAATTTGTTTACCAATTTTTCATAGTGTTGTGGCCCTTTGAAGTTTTAAATGGAGATATCTTGTCTGTATAAATTCTCCAACACTAATAATCAAAACTTTATGAAACCTACTGGAAAGCATCAATACTGAGAGGAGGGACTTGACAGGGATGAGAAAACTATGTAACCAATAGACTCCCTGGTAATTCATTGTTTATTTTTTTGGTTGCATTTTGTTGGTGAACATCAGGTTTCAAATAAACTCCCTTGGCAGGGGATACTAATTTACTGAATTTGCTTAAATTCTCTCTCTCTCTCTCTCTCTCTCTCTCTCTCTCTCTCTCTCTCTTTGTCTCGGCTTTCATGTATTCATATATTTGAAGTTTAGGTCAATTTAGATTATTTTTAATCTGTTGTATGTTTATTGCAAATTGTTTTCAGCTTACTGTCAGCCTGAAGTAGAAATTAAATAAAAAAAGTAAAAAGAAAAAACATAACATTTTAACATGATTGCTATTTTACTTCCACATGTTGAACAAGTAATAAATCTACTTATGAATTTTGTTACATGAGGTAGTATTACTACACTTACCTCTAATGGATTTTAAAACTAATTGATCTATTCGCAAGATATTAATTTAAATTTATTTAGGTAAGATGTTTGTTTTTCTGTTTAATTCACTCATTTGAAAATAAACTTTGTATTGATAAATTTAATGAGAGTTCTTTATCTTTATTTTCTGCAGATTGGTTACAGTTATATTTCCCCAAATCGTGATTTCTATGCATCAGTCACCAAAAAGAAATATACAATTTTTAACACTTTATTTTTGAACACATTTTAAAGTGTGCAAAATTTTATACCTGTTCTTTTAACAACTTGAAAAAATGTTCAAAAAATTAACACCTGGCATTCTGAAAGTTAACACATTAATTTTGCTCATCTTCTATGTTTTTAAAATGTGTTACATGGCTTTGCACACCTAGACACGTTAAATATATGCACACATGATGCATTCAATTTTTGAACACATGGATGTTCAAAATGTAAACACTAAGAGTGCAAAAAGCTAACACTAAAGCGTTCAGAAAATGCACACTAGTGTTAAGATTATGCACATTAGTGTTAAGATTTTAAACACTTTTACGCATGCAAAAAGTATTACAAATAATTGTGAAAAATGTGTTCCAAATCTTAACACTCATATTTGCAGTGTAGAATGTGTCTTCTCCTACGTCCGTACAGTGTTTCTAAAAATATAAAGGTTCAGCTTGGGTTCATAAATGATAACTATATATCATAACAAAGAATATATAAATTGAAATTTGAAGTTGTGAAATAAATAGAACTGATCGTTTATCACAGCCATATGGTCAATATGTCCCAGGGTCAATGATTTGTTTCGAATAAAAGTCCACTTAACGTCCGTGTGGTTTCATGTTTTTAGTAAAAAAAAAAGTTGATACAAAATAAAGACAAATTTATACAAGTTACAGAAATTCAAAAACCTGCATACATAATTATTCAGAGAAATGAGAACTAATTTAATTTGAATTTTTAAAAAAAAAAATTAAACATAAAGTATTTAAACTATAAAAGCAAATAGATCTACAAAAATTTAGTTTAAAAAAGGGGAATTTACTAATAAAGCCAACAATAATAAAAAAAAAAAAAACGAACGTCTGCATTGTGGGGAATAAAATTGACTGTCGGTAAAGTCAGAAGAACATCTAGCTATACTGGTAAAATTCTAACAAATACAATTTTAGTATTAATTTTAATAATCTAAATTTAGAGTTGAACACTATTTTTATGTATGTGTGTATAAAGAATTCATATCTGGTAATAAGGGCAATATAAGTATGAAAATATTTTTAACTTTTTTTTACTATCATGGAAAAATAGATAAAAATTCAAAATCTATAGGAAATAATTACTACAGTATCTTCATAGAAGAGCATACTAAAAATTTGTAATTTTGAAACGCTTGCAGTCGCGTCTATTGTCACTAAACATATAAAATAACTTAATACTTTCTTGAAAACCTATGATTAAAAAATACGCATCTGAATGTCTAGATCTCCTTCTCAAGATGTGCAAATGTGAGAAAAATAATTTGTCTCATGTCAAAAGTAGGTGTTCTTCACCAACTACTCCTGGACCCAACATTTCTCCTGATTTTACAGCTGAATGAAGAAAATCTTGACTGGAGCGCAAAATTTCATGACTCCACTCTATGAAATGTGTGTCCGTTGAAAACTCGAATTTTCACCAGACTGACTTTGACTTTTGATCACACACACACACACACACACACACACACACACACACACACACACTCTCTCTCTCTCTCTCTCTCTCTCTCTCTCTCTCTCTCTCCCTCGTTCGTCGAATTAACCATAAAACTTAATACGAAAAAATAGTAAATAGAGATGACAATATAGTGTCATTATTTTGCAATGTGAGACAATTCCTGTATGACATGTAAAACATTACCCAAACTCCGCGATAAATAAATTATTTCCAGCTTTCTAACAAGCCCAGTATTATAAACAGTAAATTTAGGAATCCTCGTCCTTGTAATCAAAGCAGTGCCCTTACTTTGTAAGTTAATGTGTTAATAGTTTTTCTTAGATTTCGGTGGATAGTGTCACACACACACTTGCGCGCGCGTTGATTCAGGATTGCTTACATGACAATGCTGTGTTTTCATAAGTTCGAATAGGTTCGTTTATGATTAAAATACTAAAATACTGTCTCACGGAAGCAATTACGATTATTCATGTAAAGTGAAATATAACTGGTAATGCGTCAATAAAGTTACACAATATTGAGTTAATGTCTGAAATAACTATTTTTATCCACTAATGTAGAAAAATTTATTGACAAATTTGACACTCAGTTTAAAAAATTGTAGTGTAATTGATGAAAAAGAATTTTTCCCAACCAAAATATAATATGTGAAATATGCATTTTCAAACAGTTGCAAAAGCTATTTGTTGCAAATGTTTGATATGATTCTGTTTATAAACAAGATATATAGAAAGAAGGCAAGATAATCTAGTTCACAGATAATCAAAGTTACCCTTATAACAGTAACAGGTATTAATCTTTGCCAAATTCTAAGTGGTTTTGTTGTTTTTCAAAATTATTATTCAATCCCTGTCGAAGCGATCGGTTTAAGAATGATTGAGGATACCCAGAGAAAAACCTTCAGAAGAAATATAAATTTTCTAACTCTTGGATCTGCTTCATTAGCTCGATTAGTCGACTGGGATTCAAAACCAGTGGATAGAGGCACTGTAATCTGTAAGGCAATGATTTTCAGTGTTGCTTATAACTATGTCACTTGTACGCCTAAAAATACCTTAAGTTTGTCAGGCCGATTTTAAGCTGAACTGGCTGTAGCCAGCTGAGCTTATGGCATGGTTTTGCCTGCGTCCGTACGTCCGTGCGTGCGTAAACTTTAATCTTCTCCTCTGAAACCACTGGACCCATTGGGACCAAATTCGGTGTGGGAGGTCCTTATGTGGAGTAGACTAGATTTTGTAACAGGCGATCCCGCTCGAAATCCAAGATGGCCGCCGTTACTATAAATAGCAAAAACACATAAATAGCCATTGTTGAGTCATTTTTTTTACCGTTTTTGTTCAGATTTGAAATGAAGAGAGAAGATAGCGGGTAATTTAACATTAATAATGGGTTTTTCTGAGAAATTTTTCGTTGACCTGATTTTTACGAATTATGCAAATGAGGTGTAATATTTAATCAATTCTTTGAAAATCTTCTCCTCTGAAACCACTTGGTCGACTGTAACCTTATTTAGTGTGGAAGGTCCTGAGGTTGGGTAGACTAAAGTTTTTACCAGGCGACCCTGCCCGACATCCAAGATGGCCGTCGTTTCTATAAATAGAAAAATCACAAAAATGGTCATTGTGGATCCATTTTTCAACCAATTAAGCTCAAATTTGGAATACAGAAAGTATATCGTGGGAGATTTAACATATTTAACGGGTTTTTGTGAGAAATTTTTCGTTTCTCCCAATTTTCAAGAATTATGCAAATTAGATGTAATATTTATCAAAATCTTTGAAAATTTTCTCTTCTGAAACCACTGGGCCAATTGGAACGAAATTTAGTGTGGAAGGTCCCTACCTTGGCCTGACTAAAGTTTGTACCAGACAACCCTGCCCGAAACCAAAGATGGCCGCCGTTACTATAAATAGAAAAAACACAAAAATGGCCATTGTGGATCCATTTTTCCACCAATTAAGCTCAAATTTGAAATGTAGAATGTATATCATAAGTCTTTAACATATATAACGGGTTTTAGTGAGAAATTTTTCGTTCACCCAATTTTCAAGAATTATGCAAATTAGGTGTAATATTTAGCGAAATCTTTGAAAATCTACTCCTCTGAAACCACTGGGCCAATTGGAACGAAATTTTGCGTGGAAGGTCCCTACCTCAGCCTGACTAAAGTTTATACCAGACAACCCCGCCCGACATCTAAGATGACCGCCGTTATTATAAATACAAAAAAAAAAAAAAAAAAAAAAAAAAAAAAAACACAAAAATGGCCATTGTAGGGTTTAACATATGTAACGGGTTTTACCGAGTCTTTTCCGTTGACCTAATTTCCACTTATTATGCAAATTATGTGCAGTATTTTGTGAAATGAATATTCTCTAAAACCATTGGGCGAATAGGAATGAAATTTTGTGTGGAAGGTCCCTACGTCCGCCTGACTTAAGTCTGTACCAGGTATACCCACGTGACATTTAAGATGACCGCCGTAATAGAAAATAGAAAAAAAGGCCATTGTGGATCCTTTTTTCCATTTATTGAGCTCAAATTTTAAATATAGAGAGTATACTGTGTGGGATTCAAAATATATAACGAGTTTTTTTCTGAGAAAAATTTTTTTGACACAATTTTCAAGAAATATACAAATTAGGTGAAATATTTAGTACAAATCTTTTCCTCTAAAACCACTGGGCGAATTGCAACCAAATTTCTTGTGGAAGGTTCCTACATCGGCCTGAAAAAAGTTTGTACAGCCCAAGATGCCCGTTGGTACAAGATAAAAAACCCCAATAAACAAAAATAGCCATTGTTGATCCATATTAAGCTCAACTGGCTAAACCCAACTGAGTTTATTGCATGGCCAAAGTTTGTCAGTTAACTTGCTGCTTGGTCGTGGTTTTCTCCGATACTCCAGTGTCCTCCACCATTTCCAAAACTGACAGTCTCCGTATAAGTGAAATATTCTTGAGTTAAACGTTAAACAGCATTACAAACAAAAACAAACATTGTCTTACAAATGCAGCAAGTTGAGCATCACAGGCCCTATTGGGCCTCTTGTTTAGCGTTCGTATGATGAATAAAATGCATATTGTTCAACTGTTGTTGCCTACCTGACCTAGTCTGATCAAATGGTTGTGAATTACCAACTTTATCAAGTATCCGGCATATATCTTAAAATGCATCATAACTTCGATCCAAATTGAAACTTTAGACGTCACAAGTTGTGGCAGTGTATGTTTATTGTACTTATCAGATACTCATGTCATGTGCTGATTTTGAATTTCTATTAAAATAATGCATTCAAAATCAGCACATGACACTTATTTCAAACATAAATAAGTGCATGTACTGTGAAAGCACATGGGTTTCCTAACGATTTAATCAATTCTCTAGATACTGATATCATTGTAACGGGTATTGACTTACAAGGAAATTTTAAAAATTTTAGAATGACGTTTGGTATAATTATACAAATTTGATACAGTATTTTTTTTGGGGGGGGGGGGGTAGGTAAAAGATTATTTGTTATCTCAAGTTCTTCAAAATGCAAGATGGCTTTAAGTTTTGAAACTAAAAGTTATGTATCATTATTTTAAGTGAAAGAATAAAAATTTTAAAACAATCTGTAACTTACAGTTATACTAATTATACATTTTATAATAAATGAATAAAACTGGGTTGAACCTCTGTTTATTTTGCATGAAATATTTAAATAGTCAAATATCATGCTCTTTCACGGTTTTGATCGGATTTGAGCAATTTTTGTTGCCAAGGTAACGGAAATTTGATTGAAATTCTGGCAAAAAAAATTATCATGTATGATTTCTAAATATAGATGTTTTTCTTCCATCAGTCCTAATAACTGTTGAAGTATTGAGTCGAAAAAAATGTGTTCTTACGTGAACATGTCCATTGAAATAACATAATATAACTTTGTTTTTTGATGCGATAAGCTGATAATTCTGTAATTATCGACATCTCATTTTATTAGGTGCTAAAATAAAAATTATTTGTTTAGAATGCACGTTTTCCGACTGCTGATATCTAGACATTATAAAAAATTATGGATTTTTATACAAATTCTCGTTTATAGTACATTTTGTTATATTCGTTGCAATGGTAACCGATATTTAGCTGAAAATAGTTTTGAATACTTTTTTATTAAACAAAAGTATAATTCATACATGTATATGGTTTCATAGTATAAAACTTTATCACAAAGAAATTTGCGCCGAAATAGTGGTCTTTTTTCTTCTTCAAATATAAATTTTTGTATATAACGTTTGTTTTCTTTTAAGAATTTATCCAGAAATACATGGGAAAACAAACAACTTTTGAAATGATCTTTCTACAGCATATTTGAATGATGAACGATTTGTATGCAAGAAAATGTATTTCAAATATGCAGAAATCAAGATAATAGCAATGTTTTGGAAATCAAGCAAAAATTTGAAAATTTTCAAACATTTGTGGTGTAAATGCTTTGTTTATGTTGCCATGGTAACAGATATTTCGTTTTTTCCTACCTTAATGAAAAGTATGTTACATAGGGATACCAAATATATAGGGGTTGGTTATTAACATTTTTACGGCAAATGTCCGAAATTTTGAATTGAAAATATGGTACATTTTTTGTTAAATTACAAAATTCCTATGCCAATTAAAGGGTTAACCTTTGTAACAGTAAATTTTATTGAGATTTTTCAGCATCTCTAATTGTGTTGTATTTTGTCAGAGTTTGAGTTTCTAAAAAATTACTACAAATGTCTGTCAAAATTTCACCTAATGTCAACTTATTGATAGAAATATGAAAGTTTGAATTAAATGGGTAGATTTCTTGGAATATGAAAAAACAAATACCTATTGATTAAATAAAATTAATAACTTTTGTTTTTGCATATCTTTTTAAAAAGACTATTAACACGTTATAATTTCACAGTATATTTCTAGATATAACGCACTCTATATCTTAGAACTGAATACTTAGCTTATTTATTGACATTCAGAAACTTAACAATTCAAAATGGGAATATCGTGTTTTAATTTTTATTTTTTGAAAGAAAGTTGTAATGCAATTTAATTCTTGTCATATTTCAAATTTAGTATAACTATAGCAGTAAGAAAAGTAGATAAAATGTCTTTCTTTATACCATGGTCAATTCAATTATATATTTTTAAAGATATGTAAATATTCAACAAAATACCTGTTTAATTTCTAGTGCCATGTTTGCACCTTTCGGAAAATAATTCCTTATCCGTGACACTAGGGACCAATGAGTTGATAAATTAAAAAATATAATCGAAACATTAAAAAAATTAATGAATCAAACATTCCTTAATTAAAAGACTACAAATCCAGTAAAGAAATGCTTTGCTTGACAAAAGACAAAAAACGCCACTTTTTTAAGTACAACATAATAGACCTCATACTTAACTTGCATGACGTTTAATAGAAAGTTTTTTTTTTCTGTACATAAATAAATTTAATAAATATAAATTAATTAAAAAATTAATAAATCAATTAATAAACTTTTAAGGAAGGTCAGTTGTCAGAAGAAAGGTTTATAATCTAGAACAATACAACCGAGATCCTGTTCTTACACTATCGTTAAAATGAGATAAATTCAGATAAATTTAAGTCATTATCATTTATATCTGGGACAAAATAACGATTAATTTGATTCTATCATACTGAACCGTCAATCTACTGATGTAGTTATATAACATTGCGATAACATACAAAAAAAAAAAAAAAAAAAAAAAAAAAAAACAAACAAACATACCAGTCCTTGTCACTAATATTACAATCAGAAATGTAAACATACTGACGCCAGTAAAATTAAATTGATGCAATTGTCACCTGGTAATACCTTCTTTCTAGGTCGAAACATTTCTGACCGTAATAGATGATGATAAACAAAGCTAGGTAACAGTTTTACATGTTTTGTTTCCTTTGATGGGAAATTTATAAAACCAACAAAAATATAAATTTCCATTTATTATTAGGTATTTTCCAATTGGCACAAGGAAATTATTTTTTTCGATTTGAAATGTGTTATTTTAAAATTTTCTAAAACATAACGAAAAGTTTTAAAAATTAACAATTTAAATTAGCATAATTTGTTAAAAGCTATAATTTAAAAATCACTTATAGATAGGGTCAAAGGGGTTACGTATTAAATAAATTTAAAACTGTAAGAAATCTGTAACACGAAGCTTGCAAAAAAATTTAAACGTTTGAAAAAAATTAACGTTGCATAAATCTGTATGTGTAATACTAATTTAAATCTCTGATTTATATGCGAGTTCAGATGGGAACTACACTTTTTTCAATAAAGTGCTAAAGTGAGGTATTGAGACGGGTCATTGTCCGTCGTGCGTCATACTTCGTGCGATAACTTTTGATTGTTAACACTCCTGAGGCCACAATTTAAATGCAATCTTAATCAAACTTGCGCAGAATGATTATCTTGACAAAAGCTAGCTCAAGTTCGTATATGGGCCATGTTGGGTCAATAAGTAGGTCACAAGGTCAAACGAAAGAACAACTTTTTAACACTGCTAAGGTCCAAATTTAAGTGCAATCTGCTTTAATAATAAAACAACTTTGTTAACACTCCTGAGGCCCCAATTTAAGTGCAATCTTCATCAAACAATATCAGATTGATGTTCTTGACAAAAACTAGCTCAAATTCGTATATGGGCCATGTTGGGTCAGTTAATAGGTCACTAGGTCAAGTAAAAGAACAACTTTTTTAACACTGCTAAGGTCCAAATTTAAGTGCAATCTGCTTTAAATATTGTCAGATTGATCCTCTTGACCAAAACTAGTTCAAGTTCATCTATAGGCCATGTTGGGTCAATAAGTAGGTCACTAGGTCAAATTCCAGAAAAACTTTGTTAAAACTCATCAGGCTTTAATTTCAGTCCAACCTTCATCAAACTTGCGTAGAAGGATCCTCTTTATGAAAGCTAGCTAAGTTCGTATACTGACCATGTTGGGTCAATAAGTAGGTAACTAGGTCAAATAAGAGAAAAACCTTGTTGACACTCATGAGGCACCAATTTTAGTCATATCTTTATTTAACTTAATCAGAATGATCCACTTGACAAAAGCTAGCTCAAATTCATATATGGCCCATGTTGGGTCAATGAGTAGTTCACTTGGTCAAACTATATTTAAACCTTGTTTACACATCTAGTGGCTCAATTTTAGTCCAAATCCTCCTGAAAAAAGCTAGCCCAAGTTCATATATAAGTCATGTTGTGTCAATAAGTAGGTCACTAGTTAGAAATATAGGAAAAATCTCTTTTAAAAATAGAAGCTCCAGCTTGCCAAAATCAAGCTGAGTGTACATCATTTTCAGGTGAGCGTCCAGGGCCTTCATAATCCTCTTGTTTTAACTAGCCATCAAACTGTTTTCTCACGTTCCTTCACCTCGGTTGTCTGCAAGTGCGGAACATTTTCGCCTTGACGTTTGTTTTACTAGTTTGTCCCATACCACTATAATCAACTAAGTGGTCCGCGTTCCAATTTGAATGCAAGTGTTCAACTTCTCTGAGTATCGTCATAATTGCGCAGAAATATAGATTTTAACAACAGTATTTACAAAAAAACATTTGCATTGTAAAAATTTGGGATAATGCTAATCCTGCCTGATCACAAATAACTTACAAATGACTTTTGTGACGTAACAAAAAACACAAAAAGACCAAATATGCCCGTTTGCGTGTTACTTTCAAATCAATATAGAAATTTAAAAACCTTTACCGGTATTAATATCGAAAATATGCTTAAACATAGGAGTGTGACTTATTTATTATAATTTATTAAGGAAATAATGACAATATTTGTATTAAGTCAAGTTTAACAATGATATTTCTTTGGAAGTATTAGCACGTTGAAAAGTAATGTTTCCGCATGAATAAAGCTGTATTTTTACGAGTTTCCCTATCAATCATTAACATTCATTAACTTACATGTTTTATGACACCTTAGCTATTTCCCATTTTAAAAGTTGTCACAAACTAAATTATAGTCTCATTTAAATATCTAATCATCTGACAAAGTAAAATAATCAGTTTTATTTTCGGAAACCGTTTTAGATAACACGCAATGATATTACAAAATTATTCCTGGATAAAACGCCATTTAGAATTAGAACTAAAACAAATACTCTTAATTAACTTTAATTTTTTATTAGATTAATGTGTATGTAAAAGTCATTCGAAGTATAAATGTTGGAACTAGAATTAAGTTTATATTAAGAATTGACAATAATGATAAGAAACCTTATATATATATACAGGAAAGTATTGGGTTCCTCGTAGTTAAGATTAAAATGAAAATTTCATATAACATTCAATCATTCCACAAAGCACGAAACAAGTTGTTTTTAATGTCCTTTTTGAAATTATACAATTAACAATCAATTATGGGTTTTTAGGAGTTAGTAATGTTTAGAAACACGAAACGACTGTAAAACAAGGATTTCACAAATATGGAATTTCAAAAATCATTTGCTAAGTATCATCTTGTGGTTTAATAAAAGATTTTTTTTGTTAATTAAAGTTATAAAACATTAATATTGTCATAAAAGCAAGAGGCAGCCAAGGTGTTACCCTGACATCGTCTGCCCCTCTGTTCGAAATCGGAAGTGGAATGGTTTCAGCATACGAATTATTACAGTGAACGTCAAAGCATCCATTAAAGCTTAAAATCTTCAAACTTTGTGGCATATGTTTAAGATTATTGTTTTCAACAGCGTTAGCAACGTCATCAATAGTCCTATTTAAATCTACAACTAGAGCATTTGGTGATGAAAGATCCAGCTGTTGTTTGGACGCAATCAATATGTTTATATCAGGAGTGTTTGAAAATGTTCCGTTGCTTAAATATGCATACCAGGATATACCAACAGTATCCCAGGAAAACTGTAATGCAATAGAATTCGCCAAGTTCCAAGCAATCACATGTCTGTCACGCTTATGAACATTTGTATATGTTACGGTGAATTTGATTAACTTCAAAACTATATTCAATGTGAATCTTTCTCTGCATTTTAAAATTGTTTTTAAAAGACCGTCTAATGATGCGATTGGTTCAGTTACAAATCCCGATTTCACCGTCCAAAAAACTCTCCACATATCCAAATAAGGCAAACTGCAAAATGAATACTTGTCAGAAACGTCGTTTGGATAAACGTAGCATAAACTGTGTGATTTGAAAGCTTGAGCACGAATCATTTCACACGTTACATCCCTCCATTGACGTAAAATAGATACAAGATTGACTTGTAAACATCTTCTTACTAGATCGATCCATTTTTGGCCATCAGCACTAAAACCTATATAATGAGCTTGGTAAAGTTTACAAAATTTTTCAGCATATTTGATTGCATAGTCCGTTTTCTGTTCTGCACACGGTTTTGCCTTTTCTAAGCATTCTCTGTACCAGTTGCAGGAGGTTCCGTCCGGACTGTAACACCAATCATGTAGAGTAGGTGCTGTAGGCATGGTTGACATTGAGTTGTTTGACGTACCACACTCACAATTCTGATATACCGGACCTTCATCTATGTCATTTATTTCAAGCATGCATTGGTACCAACAGTAAGTCGCTGTAATGTCTCGGCACTGATGATGTTTTTTTCGTGTTCGGCTTAATTGTCTTATGTAGTCATCAGTTAAACAAGTTGCCCATTGTTTTTTGTGATAATGTGGCTCAAGTAAGACACATTCCGTTGAACCAACATTGTTCCCATCACAGTGGGCACCGTACACGTTATGTCTAAATTGGACCAAAATGCAAAAAATACAAACAAACAAAGGCAGCTTCATACTTGTGTTGTTTCACATACACACTTAAACTGATACAGAGTCATAGTTTCTTTGTATTTTTATATGATATCATGTGACGTTAGTTTATCATAAGCAAATATTTTGTTATTTAAGGTTTATACTGATAACAAAAAGGATAGTTTGAAAAAAGATTTGCTAAACTGATACAATCATAATTATAAATATAAGAATTTTACTGTATTTAATGTTTGTGAGTAATATCGTGTCTATCACCATCAAATAATTTGTTGTTTAGATCCGTTATCTGTTTTGACTTCCTTTTAAATTATCTGAAAAAATCTAAGGTATCATTAATATGTCCTTGTACATTATCACACATGCATTATTTAAGAAAATAGATAAGTTTTGAGATATGTTAAATAAGACGATATTACTGTTTTTTACTAAGTAAATTTTGCTGTATAATAGCGGAATCTAGAAAATAATGAGCATTAAATACCGTCGTCTTATTATAAAGGCTATCTTCTTTATCTTTTCAACTCTTTTCAACAAAACATTTGATTAATATTTTTGTAAAGCAAGAAGTGTATCCTAAAGGTATATCATACATAAATCATACATAATACTGCTGATTGACATACTATTGTCGTATTGTTATCATTGTTTATTTGATAAGGACGGAAGTTACTGGATCAGAAAATATTTTGAAAGAACTATGTAATCTAATCAACTTTATCCAACTCATACTAAGTTTAAATAGTTTTTGTCAAATGGATTTGTTCTACTCTATTCAGTTGTAAAATGTGTTTTCTTGAACCGTTGAAAAGTTTGCATAAAATTTTATAATTGTTATGTCATCCATTGTACAAATTTTCATGTGACGTTTCTAAGATACATTTTATTACCACGTTACTTAATATAGCACATTTTTTATCATCTGGCTTGTAAAAAATGCTATTACTCATTTTAATGTTTCATTAAAAAGGCTTTAAAAACTCTATTTGAATCAGAGCTGTTTTAATAGATAAAAAGAGGATCCTTAGCAATCGCGTTTTTCATCATCTATCAGTTTTTTTCTACTTTTTGTATTAATGTGATGCAACAATTTAAATGAAGTTAAAATCGAGCAGTTCAAATATAATTATAAGTAGCTAGCGTAACATTTCCCCGGTTAGACGCTTCTGTGTCCTGGGTCATTTTCAACAAAAAACAAGCTGAAGTCAAAGTACAGATTTAATCAAATATAATAGATTGGAACGTACCAATTTGTACAGTTACCTAGAAAATTGAGTTCTACTCGAAATTATTAATTAACCTAATGGGAGTGCTAAATATACTCAGTTTGTTAATCTCTTAATCCGATTTCGACATGCGGGAGTGTTTGATCGGTATTTTTAAAACACTTTAGTGGCTCGCGCATTATGATTAGACATCAGGATTCTGTAATTTACATGTCACTGAAGTACGTAGAGTAATGTGTACAATAGACCTAGTTATTTCCTGCGATTTAAACGACCGGTAATAACTGTGCTTTATATTGTTTATCTCTATATTTGGCCTTGTTTAATCTAATATGTGCAACTAGAATAAAGTAAGTTTATTTTGTAGCATCATCTGTTGAAATTAATACAAAGCCCCGTAGCCATATAACATCATACGGAAGATTGCGTGTCAACATTGAAGTTGAAATAAAATTTGCATTTTAATTGGGATATTTTATTCTCTTTGGTTTTTTAAGAAATATTTCGTGAAAAATAATGAGATTTTAATGTGGACAATTAATAATTTCACCTTTAAATACATTTTCATGTTTAACAAATTTAAAGATTCTTTTCCGTCGATAAACACGGCAACCTGAATCCAAGATCCAATGTTCGATCGCCCGAACCCCACGATGGCTAGAATATTTGGTCAAAGTCCCTTTTAATATTGCTAAGCTTTCTATTTTTGCGCAGTAACTGCGACATTAAAAATAAAATCAACTTTACCTTTAAAACCGGTCGAAGACCAATTAGTTGATCATTGTAGTAAGGATTAAAAACAAACGGAAGGAAAAAATTGTCATCATTTATGGACGACTCAGATTAAAAGAACGGGAAAGAAAACAGTTGATGGCCAATGCCATTAAAATTACGCTATTGCAGCTCTTCGATCAATTCATATAAAGTGAAACGGAAAGCCTAACAATTCTAATTTTACTCTAAAAAATTTTAACAAAGTTTTGACCATCACCATAATTGTTTTCATTAACAAAAGTTTTAATCATTTGAAGTTGTCCTTCTGCTAATCTGAATTTTAATTTTAATCGAATATCATAGTTTCAGGATCACGCTCTTGCGATTGTTTAAATACCTTACACTTATACTTATTTCGGAGTTTCAGCAATCAGCTTCAAGGTAACACGTTTGTCTAAATAGTCTCTCTCTCTATCTCTTTCTCTCTCTCTCTCTCTCTTGATATACGAACATCTGCTTCTCTATGCAATCTTTTATTCCAATTTCTTTTAAGATGGTATTTCGTTAGACAAATACTGTTCCCTCTTTCTGAAAAATTGTTTGATTTTTATTGGTGTCTCTTGATACAAATCCTTTTGGCCCACAAGTGCGGATTTTTTTTTTTTAAATATTTATATAAAATGTTTATATAGTATTTAAGGACTTGTACTTCATCTGTGTGGTAAATCTAAATGAACTTTCATGTTTACAGATTGATTATCTATAAACATAGAATTATCTGAAACAAGTAAAGTCTACATTATTGTTTTTACTCGTCGACTATCAAACGTTGATTTTAAGGTTTTCAGGTAACCGATACTTGCGAAATAAATTTCACGTTTAACTCTTCTATTGCAAAACAGCATATAACTATATCCGGAATACTTTAAAAATTAAGTAAGTTCTTTCACTTAAGCATTAAAATCTATTGAAAACTAAGGTTTGTTCCCTCATGCAAAGCATTCCTTAGCTGGATTTGGATTTATAAAATTTTGAAACTTTAGATTCATTATTTTCAACTGTTAGGCTTATTTTTTCATGTATTAAACTTTTCGGTCTTAGTGTCACTGATGAGGAATTAATTTCCGAAATGTGCACATCTGGCACATCAAAATTTAACTGGTATTTGTATTATATATTGATATAACAGTTTAATTGTTTGAAATACATAACATATATTAATTATAGTTCTATAAAGAATAAAAATTATTAACATCTTTGTTTACAAGAATAAATCGACGATAATGTTTAGAATGAGCATGTCATCAATAAAATGTAGGTCAGCTTGTTGTTTACTGTTGGATGAGGTAGTAATTCCGGAAAAAATGCATTTTATTTTTTGTGTAAGAGATACAAAAATTTTAAACTAAAAGGAAAATATAGACGAAATTTAGATGAAATGGCGCGTTTACAATATCGAATTTTTAACATACTAAAGTCATCCTAATTTTTCTTCAAAAAGTCTTATCTGTTAATCTTAATTACCTTTATTCGAAATATACTTTTTTGTATTATTTTGCTATGTAAAATGGGAGAAAATGAATTCTTGTTTTACTGTTTGGCCAAATATTATCGTGCGCAAAGTAGATTTACCCAACGTTTTGTAAGATTATGTTCAGTTTTAACACAGACTTTTCAAACTTAGGTTGATTAAGGTTATTGAAGTGAACTATTTTATTTAATGTTGGAACCTAACAATTTTCTACATCAATATTACTGTTTCTCATGTAGCGTCTCTAAATTCGGTTTACGTGTATGTTTTATACACTTTTTGTTGGTTTATTTTTATCGATTGTAATGGTAATTTATTCTTTCAAATATTTTAATATGATTGAAAACCATTAAGTATATTTTTATTACGGTATTAAGGACATACATATTCATGATAACATTTAAAATGAAATTTTAAACTACCTTTCATATTTTACGAGAAATAAAGTACATGTTTAATATTTAGACTTAATTAAATGAATTCCGGAAAAATATATTATCTAATTGTTCAAAGTTTAGTTGCTGATAATTGACAACCACGCACACAAATGTACACAAAAACGTACGCACTTTGAAGTACTGTCAATTTTCATAGACTTTTCAAAGAATAATTTAAGAAAAATGACAGTTTTTTTTCAAACAGAACATCAGCAACATCATCATTATCATCATCAACAACAACAACAAGGACTGGTATGTTTGTTTTATTTATAATAATAATAAAATAATAATAATAATAATTTTTATTATTTTAACTATTTAGGGTTTTAGACGACAAAATATAGAAAATAAGTAGACAATTATTTCCTCAGTGAACACCTAATTCGCAGATTCAAATCAGTATGTCGACCAATATAGCAAACATTACAATAAATACCTTTATACATATTTATTAAATTTTTTGAAAAACAAAATCCTACAAATACATAATACTATTTCTTTTTCAAACATTTTAATAATACACAAAGACTATAAAACATAGTACAGACGTATATACTACCTATTAACCTGGATCCAGGTATGAAAATTGTGACAAACACAAAATTCAACGATTTGTCATTGTTATCAGGTAGAGTAAATAGTTTGTCATTTATTTTAAGTTTGTAATAAACGAATGTTGCTTTTTTCTCTTTAGCGTTACTTCTATGTTTCTTGTTAAATAAAACAGAAACGTACAAATCCTTGTCCATGACTTAATAAAAGGAGACCATGTCGCATGCTCCTAGCTTACAGTTTAACATTTCCATCCCTCAAAGTTGCAATGTTTGCTTTTAATTCTAAAAGTTTATGCTTAAGGTCCTGTGTTTCCCCAAACAATATTTTAGAAGTACTCTCTATACCATTTATTTTGTTGAAATGTTCGTATTTTACTAGAACTTGTCATAAAAGAATGATAAACTAGTTTCAAAATGTGTTACCTGCGAAAAAAAATTCCGATTCATCCTTTTCAACTTTATAAGACGGGTTTCCATAACATCCAATTTATAAAGCTTTGCAAAACTTTTGGTAAATATCTTATCCATTTTGTTGGCTGAGGCATTCATTTTAATTTCAGAATCTACGTATTCAAAGTAATTTTATAAAGCGTTGAAAAGTGATGGAAATACAGGTGCATTTGCATTTGTGCATATTTCGGAATGGGGACAGGTTGTAGTCGATAACTGGATGCATTTGTAATGGAGTTGAATGTCCAAGTCTATTGCTATTAAATTGTATATTTTGTTGTATTTTTTGATTGTTAATATTTTGATTGTTAACGTTATCATTTGATGTACGTATTTTTTATCGTTACATGTAACTTTTATAAAGATACCTGGTAATCATTAGTAAAGTTTACTATAAACACTACTTACACAGTTTTTGCTTCTTTTCCTGTTTCTGTTAATCTTACAGTTTTAACTGTTTTTTAGAAGAATTATTTTATTCATTGATTCCCACTTAACTTTTTTAATACTTGTCTACTTTTTTGGGAAAAAATCCTTCATCTCTAGTCTTAATTTTTAAGGAAATAAACAAGTATGATACATCAAAGCTTAATTTATATGTCTATGTGTGTTTATGTGAACGCTACAGTGAATGTGCATTACACAAAATTAACTATATGGTTCCATAGCAAAACGATATACAGTAACTATTTTCTGGTTGACCGGGTTCATTTTAGTCAAAATATGATCTTTTAAAACTTCTTTGAAATCGAATTTCATGAATCTAACTTCGAACAAATTAATTCGGTTAATTTGAAATCACAATTCGAAACAGTCATTGCATCGAGCAGTTCTTGTACAATATTCTGATCTAGTTCAATGGCATGATCGGACATTCTCCAATGATTAAACACATGATAGATCTGAAAGAGTGAACCTGCATAGTCCATCTTCATCTGGTCAATTTCCGGGGTATTTAGACCAAGACATATTCCGAATGATTCCCACTCTGCGCCAATCATTTCAGCCATTTTATTCAACGAACTGTCCGAAAGTATGCCTTTTTCTATGAAAAAATACATTGCAAAGTTCATTAAATTATGAAATTACTAACTAGTCAAACAAGAATGTTTTATTAAGTTTTGTATATTCATATTACATATAATGAAATCAATAAGAATTTAAAAACTGTGAAGAAATTGTACCTTCCCGAATAGTATTTTATCTTCAGCAAGTCATTTCAATCCGTTTTAAAAACTAGAATCGCATAACTTTATTTTACCCTTGACGGTATTTATAACGAGAACAATAGACCATTTTCCTTATAGCTTCCCTAAAGGATTTGTATGTCATTTTTTACAACATGTTATAAACAGTTCCACGAACTAATGGTCTCTTTAACGTTAAGAATAAGAATGTTTTATTTTTCTTTGATGTTGTTTTATCAAATTAAAAAAAAAATAACGAAAGACCGCTTAAACAAAATTTAAGGTCTACATCTTATATGTTTGAAAAAAGATATTTCTCTTTAGTTTTATATATATATAACAGTTCTAGTCCACGGTTCATATATATTAATATTATTTTCCTCAAATGTTTGAGTTCACAGGTATAGTATAAGTGCAAGTATAGTGTGATAGTGTGTAATTATTTTAATATTGATATTATATGTTATTTTAAATATCACGAGTGACTTTTAACAATGAGATTTAATTTAAATATTTTTCTGCATTTATCTAGCATATTATATCTAGAACTATGATGAAACTGCCTAGATAAATGTTACAATTCTAGGGTCGAACTTTTTTAAAAACCGTTAGCTTGTTTGTTTTTCTACTGTTGCTTGAAATCGGAGTAAATGTGCTCGCTAAAACGCCTTATCCGTCATCGTTATGAAATAACCAGTTGTCTAAAAAGAAAACATTGTGGTCGAACACGATTTTACTTCCATGTAGAACATTCAACAGTTTAGTTTTCATTACTCTATATAGGACACTTGTAACGAAGTTTAGTTTTGACATATTTTATCCATTATATGCATTTTGGGATAAGGAAAACTCTATAAAATAAATTAGAAATAAGAAAAAATTGGGGAAATTCTAATCATGTCCAGAAATACAAATCAAAAAGACCGATATCGACACTCCCGTGTAACACACGAGTAACACCCCCACAGATATTAATTACCAACAACTACAGTAAGACATATTCGAATTTGAACATTTTTTTTATTATTTCACGATAAAATAATTTAATGAAATGGAATTTGCAACAGATTGACACCTACAAATTATTAAAATAATTATGAATTCATTCGTTTTTATACACATTTCTTAGAATAAGGACGGATCACCAATGGACGAAATATGGTTTTCACTTTGCAAAATTGATAAACAGGTTTATAGTGTTAATATATGGCTCTTAGAAATTTACGATAAGCATTTTCCAGGTGGTTCAAATTAAACAAAAAATATTAAATTGCCGTAGGACAGATTGAAACTCTATGAACAAACAAAACTTTTCTAAACATTTGGAAATAAAAATGAAACCAGAAAGTTTAAGCCGCAAGATTAATATACAAGTAACCTGCATGTCTTTGTAAAAATAACTGTTTTAAATATTGCATGAAAGAGAAGTTAAAGTTTTCACTGTGGATTGGGGAGGTTAAAAGTGATATTGTTCTTTGTATTCGAAAACGGCGCCAGTTTTTTTATGATATGCAGCCGGTAGCCTATTCCATTCCACTTTATATTAAATTCATATCAAATGTCTGTGGTATACTTAATATTCGTGTAAGTAGCAAATAAATAGTCGCGTATTTTTTTAAATAATATATAAATAGCTAGAAAACTAGTAACGATCCCCGAGTCCGTTGGCAATGATTAAATTTGTTAATCGAAGATGTTTCTGGTTCAGCTATAGATCAAATTAATCATTGATGGAATTGTCTTCTGCTTCAGCAAATGATGAGGACCCATTTACTTTTATTAGTGCATTTACGAGTCGTTACTTTTTTCTACATTCATCGCTATATTTTCATAATTACTAATGTCTGTTATGTTAGATACTACTTCTAATACTGTCGTGACGTTATGCATACATAACTCTTTGAACGAAGCGTTTCACTATGCGATTAAGGGAAGGTTAAAATTTTGATTTTGAACTGCTAAAACTTCTATATTTTGTCACCAATTTTGACTTTATATTAAGTAAAATATTTAACATTTATGTTGCAATTCTGTCTGTTACAGGTACCCTTTTAACACGAATGTTCCAAAAGATCTTACTATCAAAGAATTTTATTAAACGTTTTGCTGAATCTTTCAAATCGTCAAAACCACACTTCCCGAGAGTATCCATGATATGATCAATCTACAGTAGAAACAAAATATTACAAGACCACTACATGCATTAAGCTTCTCGGAAATGTGACAATATCAACGCAATAAAAAAAGACTGTTTCTTATAAACATATAATTTGAAACGTATATCGGCCACAATTTTTTGTAATTATTGGCTTTACAAGTGGTTATTTTTTGTATTCTTTTTGTATGTTTTATGTTTTTGTAATGTATGTCTTCAGAATAAATGGTGTTTGTGTGTGTGAGAAGGGCTTTACATTGTTATACATAATGGATTCTCACTTTACGTGTATTTTTCTCACAATCTTAATGACGGATATTAAAATCTTGTCATTAAATTGTAGGGGTCTCGGTGTACAAAAAATAAGAGAAAAGACGTTCTCGATTTCCTGAAAAATAAAAAATTCAGTATTTACCTTTTACAAGACACGCATTTCGTAGAAAATGATATGAAAGAAATATATGCACTTTGGGGTTACGAAGTGTATATGTCATATGGCAAAAGTAATTCTAGGGGGTTAGCGATTTTTTTAAACAAAAATTTTGAATTTAAAGTTAAAAACGAACTAAAAGATGATGACGGAAATTTACTTATATTAGAACTGCTAATAGAAGATAAATACACTATAACTTTAGTTAATATATACGGACCTAATACAGACGAACCAAATTTTATACATCGCTAAAATCAACTATACAAGACTTAAATAACGATTTCATAATATTAGGAGGTGATTTCAATTTGGTTCAAGATATAACCCTTGATTATCAAAACTATAAGAGAATAAATAATCCGAAAGCAAGAGATGAACTTTTGTCAATTAAAGAGTTTTTTAATTTAGTTGATCCGTGGAGAATATTTAATAATGGCGTTAACCGGTACACTTGGTTTTGTCCCGACCCCAAAAAGTCCGCCTGTTTAAATTTTATTCTTATATCTGAAGAACTGATGTCATTGATAAATGAAACAGATATAAATCCAGGATATAGAACGGACCATTCTTTTGTTGAAATACAGTTACGATTTACAGATTTTAAGAAGGGAAAGGGTTTTTGGAAATTCAATAATAGCTTATTATATGACACTGATTATGTAATTGAAATTAAAAAAAATAATTGCAAATTTAACACAAGAATATTCTATTCAAAATATTAGGGGGTGGGCGATTATCAATTAAGTATTAACAATAATTTATTTCTAGATTTAATACTACTTAAAGTTAGAGGAAAAACAATAGAGTATAGTTCTAGGAAAAAAAGGAAAGGGAAAATAAAAAAGAAAGACTAGAGAAACAATTAAATACATTAAATGAACTGCAAGCAATCTCTCCAACTATAGATTACGAAAATAAAATTACAAAAATTCAAGAAGACCTAGAAAAAATAAGAGAAAATTATATAAAAGGTCTATTGATAAGAACTAAAGCTAAGTGGATTGAATATGGTGAAAAACCATCATCTTATTTTTTAAATTTAGAAAAAAGAAATTATATAAATAAAAACGTATCCGGGTTGATAGATGACAAGGGGAATTATATTTCAAATCAAAAAGAAATTTTAACAGAAATCGAATCTTTTTATAAAAAACTTTATACTTGTAACGATCACACATTAGAAGATGTTGATTTAAATCATATCTTGAACTTTGATGATATTAAAAAATTAGATCGAGGTCAGTCACTTAAACTGGAAGGCAAGATCACTTATTCTGAAATACTTAATGCACTAAAAAATATGAAAAATGAAAAGTCACCGGGGCCGGATGGCTTCTCTGTTGAATTTTTTAAGTTATTCTGAAACGATTTATCATCTTTTCTTGTTAAATCTTTTAATAATAGTTTCGAACACGGAGAATTGTCGATCACACAAAAACAGGGAATTATATCGATATTACCTAAGGAAGATAAATGCAGAACAAAATTAAAAAAACTGGCGACCTATAGCTCTTTTAAATGTTACATACAAATTACTTTCAAGTTGCATTGCAAATAGAATAAAACAGTATTAGACTATTTAAAACATGAAAATCAAAAGGGGTTTATTTGAGGACGTTTTATTGGTGAAAATACGAGAATTATTTATGACACTCTACAGTTAACAAAGAAAAAAAATCACCGGGCACCTTACTTCTTGTTGATTTTGAAAAGGCGTTCGACTCCGTATCGTGGAAGTTTATTAAGAAAACTTTGAACTTTTTCAATTTTGGACCCGAGTTAATGAAATGGGTTGGTATTCTTAATAAAAATGCACAATTATGCGTTATTCAAAACGGCAATTTCTCACAATTTTTTAACATTTCAAGAGGATGTCGACAAGGTGATCCCGTGTCCCCATACCTTTTCATATTGTGCACAGAAATAATGGCAAACATGTTCCGACATAATAAAGAAATAAAAGGAATTAAGCTTAAAAATACCACAATATGTTTACTGCAATATGCGGATGACACTTGAATATTTTTGGATGGTTCGGAAAAAAGTCTGAAAAGTTCTATGGACCTTTTATTTCAGTTTTCAAAATACTCCGGACTAAAACCAAATATTGATAAAACAAAAGCTGTGTGGATTGGTGCTAAGGCAAACTGTAAAGATATAATCTGTGCAGATATAAAATTAGAATGGTTAAATACAAATTTTACAGTATTGGGTTTAACATTTACACCAAATCTAAATAATATGGATAACTTAAACTACAATAAATACATTAATAAAATAGAGAGAGACTTAAAATCTTGGTCCAAGAGAATGATAACTCCATTTGGAAAAATTACTGTAATAAAATCTTTACTTATACCTCAGTTGACACATTTACTTACAGTTCTACCTAAACCAAATGAAAATATAATAAAGGGTCTGGAATCTAAATTTTATGAATATATATGGGATAGTAAATGTGACAAAATTAGTAGACAACATATGATTCAAGACTATAAGATCGGTGGGTGCAAAATGATACATTTAGAAAGCTTCATAAAATCTCTAAAATTGACGTGGTTTCGGCGAATGAATAACAACAAGACAAAAACAATAAAAGCATTATTTTCAGAAATAGCTGAATGAAATCTGTCTCAAATTGATGATTTCGGTGACAACTTCTGTTAAGACAAGTCGAATCAAATTAAAAAATTCTTTTGGAAAGAAGCACTTGTTGATGTAGCAGAATTCAAAAATAAATTACTAACATTTGAGTCATCGTATTGAATACAAAACTGTGAATTATGGTATAACTCGAAAATAAAATTAAACAAGAAAACGGTTTTCATAAAACAGTTATACAATAATCAAGTAAAAAGAATAAAAAACTTGCTGAATCCCGATAACACTTTTATAGATTTAGAATCATTACAGCAAAAATTAGATATACGAATCCCCTTTATAACTTTCGAAGGCCTGAAAAAAGCAATACATAATAATTACAATATTGTGAACACCCCTTATCATGAGGAATTCACCACTACTATTGATCATTTATGTAAGAAGCCGAAAGGCACAAAACACATTTATGACATCTTTATTGATGCACTATATAAAAAACCAAAATCCGAATTAAAGTGGGAGAACGAGCTAAAGCTTCAACCTGATTACAATTGGGGAAATGTATATCAAAACTTGCATAAAACATTTGACTGCAAAAAACTTAAATGGCTGAATTTTCGAATCATTTATCAAATATTTGGCACTAATAAACTTCTAAAGAAAATGAATATCAAACAAAATTCTGAATGTACTTTTTGTAAATCGCATGAAGAAATTATTTGTCATCTTTTCTTTGACTGTGTACATGTAAGGGACCTCTGGGGTAAAATTGAATCGTGGATAAGTGCAAAAACAGGAAAAACAGTTACTATTAACATAAAGGATGTTATATTGGGTATTTTAACAAAAAATTCACATGCTCTTAATCATATTATATCTTTAAAAAAACAATATATTAGTATTAAACGGTTCCAAAATAAAATGTTATATCTACCGGAACTACAAAACCACATTAGAAAATATTATTTGATAGAAAAACAGAGATACAAAATCTCAAGTAAATATAATCTTTTTATGCAAAAGTGGAGAGTATATACATCATTATTTCAAGAAACTTTATATCTCATGTAGTATATTGTTATAATAATAACTATTATTATTATTTATTATTAGCATTATTACAATTATGTTAAGAACCTGTTTTTAGAAAACTTCTTAGTGTGAATGATGAATGAATGTGTGAGTAAAAGGTGTCTTTGTCTACATATTGTGTAAATTGTAAAAATTATAAATAAAAAAAAAATGATAAAAAAAGAAAAAAAAATATTATAAGACCAAAATAACACTTGAGATATTGCTTTCTAGTCTGCCGTTTTGCATAAAGAGGACAGGATATAGAGAAAATTGGACTCGAGAAGTGGTATGCATGCCTGTGGCATACCTATTCGATTAGCTAGCACCTCACAAAAATTGGGTCTAAGTGCGAGCTAATACAGATTAGACCGAAATATACACTTCCACATCTCATGGATACGCGATTTGTTCTGAGATAAATCCATATAGATTTATAACCTTGTTCTCGTTGCTAATTGCTGATAAATTACTTACGTTAATGTTACTAATGTTGCGATGTTTAACACAATTACAAAAACAACCTTATAAAAGTTATACAACATATATATAAATTTAATCATAATTTTCAAAATAAAAAAGTTGACATATTGATGCTTTATTGCAAAAAATGATATCTATCAAGTATTTATGTAAAATGGGGTAAATTTGTTTTACATGCGATGACTAAAGGTCTACTCTATCAATAATTAGCGATTTTGATTTTCCAAATGAGAGTTCTGAAAGAAGAAGTCGACGGTCCTTAAAATATTCAGAATATATTTATTTAAATGTTTATGATACTTTATCTATTGACGTCCTTCATAATTTTTTTATAAATGGTCATTTTTGGAAATAAAATTTATGTAAATGAGTGTTAAGATGAGTGTTTAATAGGAACTTATACCTGTGTAAAAGTCTAAAACAATAACATATTTATCTGAAACCTGACGTATGGCTGCATATTCAATTGTGTGAATTACTTTTATGTAGTGTCTAGTGTGTTTTCTTTGTTTACATTTTAAGTACCACGTGTAGTTGTTTATATATCCCACGTGTGTCTGTTTATAACTGACAAGATATGTTATGGACATACTTGACCGCACCTATTGCATTTTGGTACTACGTTGTCCCACCGATGTTAATAAACTTATCACTCACAGGTCCATCTTTGAGGAGTCAAATTATCAATGAAATTACAGTTCGTAATAACTCATGAATGATATTTCGATATTACAATTAACACTAGTATTTAAAAATTATAAATGAAATTTATGTATATTTGAAAATAAGAAATTTGTATTTTTAGCCACATATTGGAATATGAACTTTTCCATAACAGTGTTCTAGACATTCAATTCTTATATATATATATATATATATATATATATATATATATATATATATATATATATATATATATATATATATATTTCTTTCCAATTTTAGATTTATTGTGGCAGCAGGTGCAATTTTGATGAAATAACATTTTTGAGTCATCCTTGCGTGAATAGTTTAGCAAGAACTAACATTTAAATTTTTTAAACTTGAATATGGAGATGGTATTGCTGATGATAATGAAAACATTTTTATTTTAACATTAAAAAAGTAAAAAGATAAAGTTGAAAAAGACATCGAAAAAATTATTCTATTTCAGAGATGAGCTAATAGTGGTTTTTAATTAAAACGACAAATCAACAATTGAACCGATCAAATTATCTATAAATGAAAGATTCCTAACTAATGTTTAAAACAACCCATTACTCTCTTCCTATATCAACATGTATGTAAGAATCATTTTCCCTATAAATCTTGTTGCAAATATATTTAGAAAGTTTATTGGGAGAGTTTGTTGCATGGATTCGAGTCCTGAATGGCACAAGGCATAGGAGGAAATAATATTTACTTCCCAACCAGGTTTAATGATAATGTTTATGGGTAGATATTTTTTGGTCGAATGTTGTCTTACGTCACGTAAGTAATCAACTCATGAAAACGACCATTTTTATTATTTACAAGGACTTATTTTTCAAAATCACGTGTAATGTTAAAGTGTGTAAATGCCTGCAACTGAATTATAACACTCACTTATAGTGACCAATAAAATGCTAGTAAAATTACCTGCAATTTAATATCTCAGAGCATTAGATAAAAATTATTCCGATTTTAAGGTAACCAGAAAAAATTCTACATTCGGTCTAGAATTTTCGAACCCACAAGAGTGATACGCCTTTTGTTTGAAAGCTAACCCTTTAACAACTCAATTGTTGCGACCAAAAACTGTTCCTGGTGTACTGATTCTTAGAGCAAACACAGTAATTTCGTCTTGTGTACGCCCAGAAACATTGTTAACCATAACACATATGCTCACACCTTACGCACGCACGAAATTGTTTTAGATTAATCTTTAATGAACAGAAAAAGCTAAAATTGCCAAGTCTTGCCTTAGCAACTGTAGTAGTTATTTCTCAGAAACAATATAACAAAATAACTGTTAATCATTGTTTTGTCATATGTTTCGGAAAACCATTACTCATCAGTGACTTTAGAGGCCAAAAAGATTGAAAGATAAAAACATAAGCCAAACAGTTGAAAATTATATGAATAGAAAATCAATTGTTGTACTACAGGATATTTTGCAAATTCGCGATGTATCACGATATTAAAAACTCTATCATCCGATTTTATTTAGATCATTATTATTATTACTATTTTCAATATTTTTTTTATTTTAAATTTGATTTTTTAATTTGGATGATTAGATAACTCTATATGAAAGAGCTCTATGGAGAAAAAATAAATAAAAACCCAAGTGCCATTTAAATATTTTAGAGCGAATTGATAGTCTTATATTAGCGCATTTAATTAGTTTAATTTCAAATGCGTTTATAATCAGGTTAAATCACTCAGGAAAAATCGAATTATTACTCAAGATTTGACCTAAGGTACTGGCTTTAACTTGACAGCGTTTCTCACTATATTAGACTCAACCCTGAGATAGACTACTAGTCTGTTTGCCAGATAAGAATGATTTATAAGCAAAGTGTTTTACTATGATAGCAAAACTGATCGCTTGAAACAATATTACATAATACCTAGGCAAAAACCAAATCACTCTCCGATTCAAATGTCATTTTGACTTTTACTTGTATATTTTGCACAGAAATATTATTTAGCTTAAATTAATGTAGCAGTTTGTCAGACATTTTTTTCACATTCTTGAAATAAAAAGCTTTAAAAAAATTAAAAGATAACTAATATCAGTTGGGTAACATTAAACAGAAGATTTAATATTGGAGAAAATGCTGATTTACAAACTGTTTAGGTAAGTTACTTAATACTATAAATTTAAGAAAAATAACGAAATGCAAACAATAAAATGGAAGTTATACACATTTAAACAAAATTTGAAATTATCAAGTATGTTTCAATAAAAAGACTCACAAAATTAGGCAAAGTGAATATATGTTGAAGAAAAAAAATAAATTTAAATAAAATAGGAATAAAAAAATAATAAAAAAATAAATTCTCAAATTCTAGAATATCTTAAGAAACAACAAATTTATACAGAGTTCAAATTTGCCAGAGTTTAGACATTTCTGATAATTATATTTATATACATATATAATGTTATGGTCAAATATAGAATCGACAAAATTTTGTCTTTTGATAATATAGTATATAAAATATAGATATTATATCAGTGAAACTATTGTTATCATTACTTTCATATAATATTGTCGTTTAAAACTCCTATTTGAATATTTGATTCAGACAGACACGGAAGGTTAAAGTCAATAATGCATCATTGGCTGTGTAAACATAACCATCAATATATGATAACGCTAAATAATGATAACAGTAGAAATAAGTCATCCGACTCGAGAACACTAAGTCGAGGGTTCAAACCCTAGCCGAACCATACAAAAGACGTAAAAATGATGATACTGCCCTCTCGCCTGTCGCTTGTTATTTAGAAAGAAGAGTTAAGAATAAATACTCGTTCTTGGTACCAAAGTCGTGTGACTAGGGGATTTGTCTGCTTTTTTGAGGCAAAGAATCTCGTTGAGGAATACACTTTATAAATACGTTTCCCTGAAGGTATGCTGAAACAAACAGACTGTAATACACACTCTCGTATCTCAATCATACAAAATCACGAATTAATCCATACAGCTCATAACTTAGCACTAGTTTCGGAAATCCGAAAAATTGCTAATACGATGTTAAACATCATAAGAAGCAACAAAATAAAACAATTGTATATAAGAGATAATTCTTTCGTAACTTTGTTATGAAACTGAATTGAAATAAATAAAAAAAAACTTTTAATCAGCAAACTCACAATGATGATAACACCAGGGTTTGTCTATGCAGGATTCAAAACTAGGCAGAGAGGGGTCTTTAATTTTTGTGACGTTTTCTAAAACAATGTGGATACAAATTACCTTCCTATTAGTAAAAAGTTTCTGACTGCGATGTTAAACATCATTTATTCAAATTTATTTTTACGTAGTATTTAATCATCTATAAACAACGTTTAATAAATCTCAGATTTGCTTAAGATTATTGAGAACAGTGAAAGGATACTTGTTATTTATATGCATTATAATATATTTAAACAATTATTACATAATATAATATGAATATAGCACCATATATTCACTAACTGTAGCAGCAAAACCATTATTAACGCTCATATACATCTCTGTGCTTGTCATGAATAATAACGTGACGTGAATTTCCGTTCAGAATATCATTGCCGAGCACCGTAATGAGTTATTACTTTTGCCTCAATTCTAGATACAAAATGTGTTTTTTTGTATTGATTTAAAAACATACATTAATCTGTCCAGTGTCTCATTAAATATTTAACGTCACGGGACGATTGGCGTTTCCATGACAACCACGAAAGCTGATCTGGTTTCTCTACTCATTAGAATGTAAATTAAGATATTCATACATGCTCCAGCTTGGAAACAAAGCCACTTTATGTTATACATCATTTCAGCTATATCAATAAAGGTGTCCCTCCATCCTGACAAATCAAAGTCAAGATACAACCATAAATAAATAAAACGTGGCATTTCAGAAATGATAAAAACAATTAAAATCATTACAATCATTATCGTGTTTCTCTTTCGTTTGGTTTGTCGCTTAGCGTTAACTGTTGTTGAACTCAACATTGTATTACAGCACATTTTCCTAGCTAAATAAATTGTAACGATTAGCATTATCTTACAGCAAATTAAGGATATAATACTATTAGCGTAATTAACGTACCTTGAAATAATATATTTCGCGTTTGAAAATTCAACTAAACAAATGTCTGCCTTAAAGTAGGTCAAATTATCTCCGTTCTGTCTTAAAGATTGTATATTATAGATATAAGGGGAAGTAATCAAAAGAACTGTAATTGTCACAACAAAGACACTTATAAATGACGATTTAATCGTGCAATAATGTGGTCCACGAAATGGACATGCAGTGACTATGAAACGTTGCACTCCAAGTAAAGTTGTTAATAGTGCTGACACGGAATGGAAAACCTTAGAAAGTGTATATAAAATTTTCTCAATAATACACATAGGATATATAACAGAGGTATCCTTATTACTGTATAGCTCATAGAAAGGAAGCAATCCATTGTATGATAAACCTGTTAAGGTATCTGATATTGCAATTCCAACAATTATAATTGTAAATGGTTTCCTTGGCAATTTCTTTGTAAAGATGAAAATCACCATTGTATTTACTATGAGTGTAACATACGAAAGTAGTGGGATGACGATTTTGAACACAGGCTTCACTTATAAATAAACGGATTTATATGGAATAAGCATTGTCATTTTTTGTCGTCAGCGTATTTTCTGTTCACACTGTCTTAAATGATTATTAAATAAGACCATTGACTTCAAAAACACTAGAACTCGTAATTAACATAAAAATGAAAAATTTATTGTCTGTACCTATACGTATACAAACACAATAATGAAATAATACAGTCATACATATTTTAAGTATCCGAATGCAGTATAAATAGCATATAATTTAGCATTTGGTTTTGCAACCAATCAAAGTTTAGAATACATGTATCAAAAACATACTATTACATTAATGTTTGTGCCGATTGTGTCCATTTGTCTATAGAATATCAACAATTTTTCAAGAGGATGTCTATTATTTACTAAGTAATAATCTAAATAAAGTTTTGGTTTGCGTGAGATTTACAAGAGTGTTTAGGTCTGCCTTAAACATGCTCGCATTCGGAACGACCTTTACAATCTACATTACAGAGTTATTACGACTGAAACAAACATACATTTTATTAGTCATATTCTTTAATCAATCGAAATTCCGTACTCTGAATGTTAGGTGTCAGGCTAGAGAGCATATATGAAAATATTTCAAAAAATTATCGATATAACTACTTGGTGGTTCAAACCAATAACAATTTGTTCTCGAAGCCACCAAAACGTCAAGTGTAATGGTTCCGGTTCTTTGTATGAGCGTATTTAAAAATTTTAAAAATCAACTTTATGATGACGAAGTTGGCTCTGGAAATTGATTATATATATACCACGCTGTTATATGCAAAAATCGATGTAAATACTTTTGAATGTCCGAAATAATATATTTGTGCAAAGCTACGGTACTCTAGACCCCTTGAAAGTTAAATGCTTATCATCAAAATACTACTATTTTTGATTATTTTTTAAGTCAACGTCCAATCTAATACTGGATATCTTTTTCTTACCATAGATCCATGTTCCTTTTAATTCTGAATTTTGATTTTGCGCGTGATGGTGTAAATAGCTAGATAAGAAGGTTTTACCCTTTTGGACTAAAGATAAAAATAGAAGCCGTCTTTGGATTCTTACAATTATGGAACTATCAATTTATTATTTTTCAACTGTTTGGCTGATGTATTTTTTCTTTCAAACTTTTCGGTCCCTAGTGTCTCTAATGAGAAATGATTTTCCGAAATCTTTCACATCAACAATTAACAGGTATTTGTGTTATATATTTTATTATTTAAACATTTTCAGTGGGCAAACAATAGCAAAAACCTAGCTAATGCTTAAGTATTCGTAACGACAAAAAGTTGAAATTTTTCATAATATATATGGATGTTTCTAATGATAATACTAAAACCCAATCATACCAGTTAACATGAAATCAAAAACCCCCTCCAAAAGAAGGAAAAGACATTGAAAACAGGCCAATTTATTTAAACAAGTAAACTTCCATCAATGAAGTAAAGCAGAGTGCTCAGGAAGTGCACGCATTTAATAATAATAATAATAATAATAATAATACTTTATAAGAAGTAACTCCCATTGGCTCATTACAAACACACAAATCCATGTTCTGATTTGTGATTGAGGTTATAAGTACCGAGTTGTTTTCAGTGAGGCAAAATAAGACTATTCATGTATTTGAGTTGTTTGACTTGTTATTTTATTGTTCAGTTGTACTTTCTAACAACAAGGCAGCTTTGGTCTCCATACCGGTTTTGCGTTGTTTACTTTGATCACCCCAAGCTTGTTTTTAAGGAATAAACGTATTTCAAAATTTGAATTTTATTTATTACTCTGTACACAGGAAAGCGAGGGGGAGACAATTTCGCCGGGAAGATATATTCGCGGTACAAGAGCAACCGCGAAAATCGTTAATATTTCTTGCCCGCGAATGTTTCTTCTTATACAGTAAAAACAAAAATTAATAATAATGCAAGATGTTTAAGGTTGACAGTGATTAACACTGCTAGGTTTTGATAAAAAACTAAGAGTTTGTTCTTTAAATAGCAGGATTCGATGGTTTTCTAGAAGCAAGGCGTTGCATCTTATAGCATTACTGATGACTTGAGACAATTTTACTACGGCAAAAAAAAAAATTCATTTCAAATATCGACTTTTAGTTTCATATCATAAGTAAAAATATTATTTCGGTTTCATTAATGCACCAGATTGTCAGATTTTTTTCACTTTAAATAAATAACATTTTCGAAAAAATGAACAGTAATTGACATAGCAATTAAAGGATAATAAATATCAGTAACAGTACAACAAGAGTGTAAATTGCAGGGTTTACAGATCGTTAGTTTTACAATAAAGGTGTTCAATACTAAACAAATCAACAAAAAATAACGTAGTACAAACATTTAAAATGTTGATGATTAAGTATAAATTGGCAGAGCAAATATATAATTAGCGACATGCCAATTACATATTTGACGGGTACAAAGCGATAAATAAATAACCAAGTATATTTTATTACAAAGTTATAAAAATTTTGAATTTCGGAACAAGAGCAGAATTTAAATGTTAATAAGTCTCCTGATAATATATGGTATATAAAATATGCATGTTTTGACAGTGAAGCTATCTCCTGATAATATATAGTATATAAAATAAGCATGTTTTGTCAGTGATGCTAGTTTTATCATGATTAATGTTTCAGATATTATTGCTGTCGAGTTATACTTATATTTTTCAATTTAATTCAGAGATGGGTTAAAACAAACAACGTGTCATTGGCTGTGTAGACAGAACCATCAATGTGATAACGCTAAATAACGATAACAGTAAAAGTAAGTATTCCTTCTCGAAAATTCTAAGTCGAGGGTTGTTCAAACCCGAGCCAAAGCATACAAAAGGCCAACAAATTATGATTCTGCCTCCTCGTCTGGCGCTTGGTATTTGAAAAGCAGAGTAAAGAGTAAATACTTCTTTACCTTAATTTTTACCAAAGTTGTGTGATTAGGAAGTTGTATGCTTGTCTAAGGCATAGAAATTCACTGTAACATTGTTATTATATAAATCATGAGTTTGAAGAACAAAACATCAACAAAACTTAAAATCACTACAATGTTTAACAATTATTGTATTTTTTCTCAGTTACGGCTACTACATGTTAAATTACTGTGTAGCAGTTTTTATTAGTTTACTGTGAACCAAAATTATATATGCTGAAGGTAACGCAGTGATTTAAATTTAACAGTCGGTAATAAAATTAATTTACAGTATGTAGTACAGTTGTCCTGGAGAAGGGTTTATATTAGCTTGCGATTGTTTGTAAAACCAGTTTAAAGATTGTTGTCAAGTTGCTTTGGAGATTGGTTTAAATAATCTTGCGCTTGTTTCTGAATCCAGTTTGAAGCATGTTGTACAATTATTCTAGAGTCTGGAGATGGTTTTATAAAAGCTCGCACTTGTTCCTGAATCTTTTTTACAGCTTGTTGTACAGTTGTTCCGGAGAAGGGTTTATATAAGCTTGCGCTTGATCCTGAACCCATTTTGTAGCATGTTGTACAGTGGTTTTTAGACGGGGTCTATATAAGCCTGTGCTTGTTCCTGAATCGGTTTACAGTTTTTTGTACAATTGTTCTAAAAACGGGTTTATATAAGCGTTCGCTTGTTTTTGAATCCAGTTTGCAGTTCTTTTTGTTCTATTATTGTAATTAACTAACTAATAAAATATTGTTTCATCTTATAACCTAGCACTAGCTTCAAATTGCTTAAAAAGTGCTAATACGACGTTAAACAGCATGACTGCCACTACCCAAAAAGAAAGTAGATTTGTAAGATTCGAGGCTAGAGAAAAAAGGTCTGTCACTCGTGCGACGATGTTTTAAACAATCCAGATACAAAACCACCTTTTTCTCCATAAACCATTTTTGTTCGCTCTATATATAGTTACAAAGGTTCTTGTGACTGGAGTGTTTACTTCACGTTTTTATAAGTGAGAATATTTGTCATTTTACTTGCCGAAAGTTGGTGGGTTTTTCCGGGTTCCACCCACTTTTTTTAAACTGACCTGGTAAAAAGAATAAGAATATGTTCTTGGTCGATCAACTCTTTTACTCTAATTCAGAACCGTTATCTGGATGGCAATGTGGTCTAAGCGCTTTTACTGATCACGGTATCTCTATCTGCTTATGTTTGAATCCTGTGTCTGTTTTGATATAAGTGAAAAAGTCTTGACTGCGGCTTTAAACATCATTCAATGTATTCTGTTTTACGTAGTATTTGATAACCTATTACTAAAACCTTGGTATATTTCCGAATGGCCTAATTTTACCCACAACGCATGAAATGATACCTGTTATTTACATGCATTTAACTATTTTATCACAAATAAAAACATAAAATATCATTCGTATAGCACAATATATTTTACAATTATATCAAATGAAACATTGAAATATTTGTTCCCACGTCGTCCATGATAACGTGACGTCAACGGTAGCATGTGCAGAAAGAGATAAGAATAGCCAATGTAAATCATTGCCTAAAAGGAAAATTGAATTTGATAATTCCATTAATTTAATTTTCATTCAGAATATCATTGTAGAGGACTGTGATGAGTGTATGTCACTTCAATCCTAGATACAGAATGTGTGAAATAACAATTATGAAACATGTTATGTTAGTCTGTCAAGTGTTTCATAAAACATTTAACTACACGGGGCGTTTGTGTTTCCTCAACAATCACAAAAGCAACGCACTGATGAAAAGCAAGCTGATCTGGTTTCTTTACTAATTAGAATGTAAATTATAGTATTTATGCATGTTCCACCTTGGAAACAAAGAGGCTCAATGTTATAAAATGCAAAGTATATGGTTTTGAGCCTCATTCCTGACAAATAATATTCAGTTATCCACCATATAATAATAAAACGTGACAATTCAGCAATAATAAAAAAAACAATTAAAATCATTACAATCATTATTGTGTTTCTCTTCCTTGGGGTTTGTCGCTCAGCAATAACTGTTCTGAACTCAACATTGTATCATAACACATTTTCCTAGCTAAAAATTGAAACTATAATTATTATCAAACTGCAAATAAATGTTATAATAGCATTAGCGTAAAATGTAATATGAGGTAATAGATATCGCTTTTGTTAATTCAATCAAACAAATGTTTGCCTTATAGTAGGTCAAATTAACTGCATTCTGTCTAAAAGGTTGTATATAATATATATAAGGGGAATTAATCAAAAGAATTGTAATTGTTACAACAAAGACATGATTTTATCGTGACGTAATGTGGTCCACGAAATGGGCATGCAGTGACTATAAAACGTTGCACTCCAAGTAAAGTTGTTAAAAGTGATGACACTGAATATAAAAAACATTAGAAAACGTCATTACAATACACTCAACAATACACACAGGGTATATTATAAAGTTTTCATTAATATTGTATAGCTAAGAGAAGTGAATCAAAACATTCTTTGTCAATCCTGTTAAGGTATCCGATATTGCAATTCCAACAATAACAATTGAAAATGGTTTCCTTGGCAATTTTTCTTTGTAAAGATGTAAATCACTATTGTATTAACTACGAGTGTAACATTCGAAAGAAGCAAGTTAACAATTCTTAACACCGGCTCTACAAAGGAAATATGGAAAAATATAGTTCAAGCTTCGCCATTTTGTCTGTAGTCAGCGTATTTTCAATTCACAATGTCTTTAGTGATTAATAAATAAGTTCTTTGACTCCGAATTATATTAGAATTTGAAATGAATATGAATATATCAGAAATTATGGCTTTTCCATTAAGTTGACCAACACAATAATAAGGAAATGATACATAGTCTTAGAAATTTTGAATTTTATCATATGTTCCGAATGCAATATAAAAACCATGTAAATTAACATTTGATTTTGGAACAAATCAAGTTTAAAAATATTATCAGACATACTAGTATATTAGTTTATTTGCCATATAAATCGATTTATCCATACAATAAGAAAAAGACGTTAGTGACAATTTATTGAAGCCTTTTTAGATTTTCCTACGAAAAAACTAAAACGGTGCTGCTCTACTAAATGTTGTTAATAATGAACACCGTGTTATGTATTTACATTTGGTTTTATGATAAAAGCAAGAACAAATGATGAGATAGCAGTAATTTCCAAGCGAGATGTAGCCTGTGGGTAGTAATTTTAGAACCTGGTTACGTCATTTAAACAACTTTAAAACATCGAAATACGATAAATTAAACACAGAATTTAAATTAAATTTGTCGTTTTTGTCATTGTAAGGAATAAATAACACCATTGCGAATATATTTGAATATTAATGACAGACAATTAATGCAATCCGTCAGGTTCTCACAGATCGTAAATAGAAATAATCTATTGTAAATATATATTTAGAAAATATGAAAAAGAAAGAAAGAAAAAATAAGAAAATTGAATACTCTTATGCTGCTTTCAATAAAAGAGTAATTACACGAACATTAATAGAGCCATGGCATTTTTACAAAAATAAATAGATAAACAAATCGTTACTTAAAATAATACATTTTCTTTGCTTGCAACTGAAGTACGGGTAATATGTGCGCTCTACCATTCATTAGTTTTTGTCGAGCTTGACATCGCCATAAGGCGACACTTAAGTGTTACTTTTCGATGTCGTCGTAGGCGGCGGCGTTGTGTCAAAATGTGAAAGTTTATGTAAAAGTAAATTATTAAATGTATTTTCTACTTGATCAAAAACTAACCAGACGTGACATTTAAATCCGTGGTATTCTTGTTCAAATGCGTTATTACTCGCACAACTCTGTCGTTTCTCTCTTGACAGTACAATTGATTTCTCTGTAACAAAGTCAAATATCCATACCAAATAATTCCTTATACCATGACAATTCTGGAATGCAACCCCTTTTTCTGTTGTAACAGGAAATTTATCCCAGGTCCGACATAGTTCAGACATATTCGGAAAGTGGTGTCCTGCTGAAAATGGACAGTTTCGCACCAAATACAAACTAAAAATACAATGTCGTTCTTCTCATCCTTTATTTTCTTTCTTTAAAAAATTAAATATTACCATTTTCAAGTCAGTGTTGAAGTCAGTGTTTATGTATATGTATAACTCTATGATTAAGTCTTCATTTAATATTTAATTAGGTATTCGAGGTTATGTTCAAGTGTGTTCTTTTGATTGTTCAAGTCTGTGTTTAAATCTCTCTTCAAGTCTATGTTTTAATTCTTGTACAAGTGTTCAAGTATTTGTTTATACTTCGTGTTATTTGTATTTTTAGGAAGCCAGTTTCCAAATCTATGTTCAATGTTTATCTCAGTGTTCATTTCTGTGTTCAATGTTTTCTGCATGTAAATGTCCAAGTTTTTGTTCAACTTTGTGTTTAAATCTATGTATAATTTTCGTTTAGTTTATGTTCAAAACCGTGTTGAAGTCTGTGTTCACGTTAGTATCTAAGTATTTGTTTTAACATGTATTAATGAGTAATTCATCTCTTTTTTAAGTCTATGTTCTTGCTCCCGTTGACATGTCTGTGGTAAAGTCTGTGCTTTAGCCATTGCTCAAGTCTATGTATAGCTTAGGTTCAAGTCTAACTCATGTCTGCGTTTGAGTCATTGTTTAATCCTGTTTAAATTCTGTGTTCACGCTTGTGTTTATGTCTTTGAAAATATTGTGTTTAAATATGTGTATAAGTCTGTTTACAAGATAATGTAAAAGTATGTGCTTAGACCTGTATCCATGTGTTCATGTTTGTTTATGTCTCTATTTTTGTTTAAGCCTGTGCTCAAGCCTGTGTTCAAGTATGTATTCAAGTCTGTGTTGAAGTCAGTGTTTAAGTCAGTTTTATAGTTAGTGTTTAAGCTTAAATTTAATTTTTAATGTTTAATCTTCAGTTTACGTCAGTATTAACATGTCTGTTAACAATTCTGTGTCTAGGTCTGTTAACAAATCTGCGCTTCCGTAAGTGTTCAAGTCTGTGTTTGAATCGGTGTTCAAATCTGTACTTAGGTCTGTGTTTAATTCAGTGTTCCTGTGTTTAAATTTGTGTTGTCAAAATCTGTCTTGAAATCTGCGTTCAAGTTTTTATTGAGGTCAGAGTTTAATTTTGTTTAAAATTCCGTCTTCAAGTCAATAATCAACTCTGGTTAATTTCAGTGTTAAAGCTACGTTCTCCGTGTTCAAGACTGTGTTCAAGTCAGTGTCAAGGTCTATCTTTAAATAAGTTTCCAAGATTGTGTTCAATATGCAACAGCTATATCTATATTATTTGTTTTTGCAGAATATTCTAGACACAGTTTGTTCAAGTCATTTATGACATCACAAAACTTAAGGTATTTAAGTTTTAAAAACAAAAATATCTCGTAAATTCATTCCTCACCCGTGACTCTAGAGGCGGAAAAAGTTGAGAGATAAAATAGATAATCCTAACATTTAAAAATTATATGAATCCAATTCCATCGAAGGAATGCATAACTTGAGGTAACAAATTTTAGTTTTAATCTTAAATTAGATTTGATCAAATAAAATGAACATCTCTACAGAATCCAACGAACAATAATTGTTTTACTGTATAAGGTATATGGGTCATTCCATGCCAACTCCCTCACTTTTTTCCCGATCCCCATCTGATTTCAATTAAATTTGACATGCTTAGAGGTCCCTATAACTAACTAACACAGTAAAATTTTTAGCTTGTTCCGAGCTTATTTGGTTGCTCCAAATCCATTTGTGGATTTCCATAAAGCGTTCGATAGAGTCGGATACTTTGAAATAAATTGCTTAGTTTGGGTGTGGGTAGTAACTTGGTTAATGTCATAAAACCAGTGTACTCCTCTGAATACTTGAGCGCAGGAACTAGTGGTGAAACAGTTACGGCATTTGACAATTACGTAGTCATAAAGCGGGGTGAACTGCTTTCACCATTGCATTTCTTATTTTTCACGATATGTTTGAAGGTATTCAGTTTCATAATTTGAAGAGAATAATGATATTTGTAAATTAGATAACTATTAACTTTATTTTATCCCATTCGCTAATGACACTATTATTTGTTAAATATCCGCCCTTTTACAGCCATTACTGGTTAAGCTCTGACGCTGCTACCAACGATTGATATAACCGTTAATACTGTCTTGTTCCGAAATGGATGAAGAAAATTATTATGCAATTTTCTGTGTCGGAGATCGTGAATAAAAGAAAAAATTACAGTTATGGTTTCTTAGGGGCATTTTGAATTTTTACCTGAAATTCACAAACGGCTTGAAAAGAATTTCCAAGCAGAGTTTAAAATCGTTATCGGCTGTTTAAGATGATTTAAAGATGTTTATATTAATTCTAAGCAGCAATATGTTTGTTTAACTATGGTCAGTTTTTTTTAAAAATACGGTACGTAAATTTGGAGATTCTATTTAAGACAGGAGACTGAATTAATAAAAAATTAAATTTTGTAGATTTTTACTGAAAGTTGGCAAAAGTGTGCTAGAATGTTTTTATATGGTAATTGGGACCGTCTTCAAATTTATATAATTCTTAAACTTATGTTATTAGGTATGAACATCATTTGCGCAAACCTGATATCGTACTTGATGTATATCATAAGACCGTATATACTGAGTATCACTTACTCGTGAGCTTCTCCTCAGCTTGGAATATGCTGTATACAAAATGGACTAATTGCTAATATTTACAATCCCATTCATGCACAGTACACGTTTGATACTATATTACTTTATACGGCGCAGTTAGTACATATAGATGGTTGCTTGTCAAAGGGGCCGCAGTATCCAAGTGGATAAGACAATAATATTAGTATCAAAGACATTTCACCGCTATTGTTTTGATTCTGATCGACCTGAAGGGAAAAAGACTTTCCTAGCAGTAAGCCTTTAATGGTGGACTCGGTACCGGTACAATAGACTGAGTGGACTGTGTCGTTTATCTGTGACATCGCTTGCATGAAAACTAAGTCTCTAAAAATTGCCATAAGTAACCACCAGTACTAAGCAGAAAACACATACAGAAACTCACCAAACTCATTAGCTAAAATTGTTAATGTGACGTAAAACCATATTCAATAAAACCAACCCATCAGCACAAATAACACTATTAGGTATTTGTATTAGGAACGTTTAAATAACATCAGGGAAACATGTTGTAACTCTTGAAAATTCAATTCCTTTTACAACTTGGTTTTGGGATAATCCATCGCTTAATGAATAATGAATCAATAAATCAATCAATTATGATTAATGGTGAAAAAGTGTTATTAATAAATAATTAATCAATTGATCTTCAAGAGTTAGTTCTACATTACCTGTAAATAACTTCATGTAATTTAAAATACTGGAGACTAGAACGTGTATAAGTAAATAGACCAGTGGAGCAATGGCTACACCAATAAATCTTTTGTCAGGTAAAATTGCATAGGAGTTAAAGTTCGTGGTTTTCTTAAGGTAGATTTAGTTTTAAAACAATATTGATATAGATAATGCCTTAAAGCAAACAAGCAAACAAATCATTTAATTCATATTAAATTAAGAAGAGACTAAAAAGTTTCTAGTTATAATCGTTTGAAATTTTGGCGATTTTGTAAAAAATATATATCTTAGCTGTCGAATTATAAAATATAATAATTCAAGACAAAACAAAAAAAAATTATTATACATACATTTATTGATAAACTTTACACATAAATACATTTACATATAAATAAAACAAACATACCAGTCCTTGTACATATCACAATCCCAAAAACAAAGAAAAAACTATGCAAACTGGCAAAATATCGTATACACGTGAACTTCCATCAAGGAAGTGAGGTATTAGGCAAATTGAACATAGGTTGAAGAATAAGAAATAAATTTAAATAAAATATTAATAAAAAATAATACATATTAAAATCTTAAATTCGAGAATATCTTAAGAAATAACAAATTTATTTAAATTTTAAAATTGCTAGATTTTATCAAAGTGCAGATAATTATATGTATATATATATATATATATATATATATATATATATATATATATATATATATATATATATATATATATATAAAATGTTCCGGTCAAATATGGAATTGAAAAAATACAAAATGCTTTAAATATTGCAGAAAAATGTTTTTTGATTTGATTTTAAAAATGCACTGATCAGCATGTGAAATGACAATTATTGCTTAAAAACAATATTTCATTCATTAATTACGAAGTATAATACATTTGAAAGTATACATATTTTTGTCCAGAATTCATATGTCAGTAATTCTCCTGATAAAACAGTATATAAAATATAGTTGCTATGTCAGTCAAACTACTGTTATCAATAATTTCTTATAATATTTTGTCGTTTCATAATCCTATTTGAATGTTTGATTCAGACAGATTTAGAGGGTAAAAATCAATAATACATCATTGGCTGTGTAAACAGAACCATCAATATATGATAACGCTAAATTATGATAACAGTAGAAATATGTCATACGACTCGAGAATGGATTCAAACCCAAGCCTGATTATACAAAAGACGTAAAAATTATGATACTGCCTTCTCGTCTGGCGCTTGGTATTTAGCAAGAAGAGTAAAGAGAAAATACTTGTTTTTGTACCAAAGTCGTATGACTACATTGACTAGGGGTGTTGTCTGTTTGTCTGAGGCATAGAATCTCGTTGAGAAATACACCTTATCAATACGTTTTCCTGAGTGTATACTAAATCAAAGCAGACTGTAATACACACTCTCGTATCTCGATCATACAAAATCACGAATTAATCCATAGAGATTTTTAACATAGCACTACTTTCGAATATCCCAAAAATTGTAAATGCCACTATAAACTTCATAATAACAAAAAAGGTATATCAGGGATAATTCTTTCGTAACTGAACTGAAATCAAACAAAATACTTTTAGTCCCCTTTATACAGCCCTTAAAGACATTTTCTGACTTCAGTTTTTCAAAAGCTTACATTAATGTAAATATGAATATAATTACATTTTGCTACAGCGCATCTCACTCCCTAGGTTCGAATTATGCGTCTCCTCTATATAAGTGAAAAGTTTTTGACTGTGATATCATCATTTTTTCAAATATATTTTTCAATTTTTTTTACGTTGTATTTGATAATCTATAACCAAAACTTAGTTAATCTCAGATGTGCTTAAGTTTATTAAAAAATATTATTATTATTATTATTATTATTATTATTATTATTGGCATGAAAACTATGCAAAAAGTTTTTGAAAAATACGTTTACCAAATTATTTTATTTCACTTATACTGGATATGTAAATTATATTGTTGTATATTACAGGGTTGTAAGATAATTTTTTCAGCCTGCAACTTAATTTTGCAAATTACAAGTTACATCCGGTTATTTACATGTGTGCGTCTGAATCTAATGAATGAATCTTATAAACAAAAGGATTGAAATAATCTTAATGATTGGTATATGTCAATCGGATGCTTGCCTCATTAAATGATTTTACCATAAAATAATCAGAGAATGTTAAATTACGAGTTCGGATTTGTCTTAATTTATTAGTGCACATATGGCACATAAAAAAGAAAAAGGTATTTGTGTTATATATTTACTACCCCTTAGCGGTTACCGCTGCTGGTGAAGTTAAGAAGTTAACTCCCGAGGGTATCCATAACTCAGTAGGCATTATTTTGTGCTGTCAGAAAATATACTTTAGCAAAATTTTCAGACGTCCTAATTTTTGAAATTTATTTAAAACTAAGGTTTGCTCCATCATGCAAAGCATTCCTTAGCTGCATTTGGATTCATATAATTGAATTTTAGATTCATTATTTTCAACTGTTTGGCTTATGTTTTTTCTATATTAATTTCTGGAGATGTATTAGAAATTAACCGATATCTTCCATTTTATTGCAACGGATCTTTTTTTTTTTTTTTTTTTTTACAAAATTTTCGGTAAAGCCATATTTAAGTATGGCGAATCAAATATGCCAAGTCTGTAAATCGTTACAGGTACCCTTTAATATGCATACATAGTTATATCTACCCAACACTTTAAAATGTAAAAATACAATAATACTGACATTTCAAATCTTTCACAAGAATACAGATAAATTTTGAAAAATAAAAAAAAATAAAATCAGATTAAAAAAATAAAAAAATAAAATAAAAATGGAGTAACAGGAGCATCAAACAATACTTACAATCTTTTGGTAAAATATGATATCTTATTTTTCAGAATAACATAGCCATCGTTTCTTAGCATAGGTTGAAAGGTAACTAGATACTTTTCTATTTCAATTAAAATCAACACGATATAAATTTTTATCAGTATGTTTATTGTGGGTTTTTGGAAAAAAAATAGCATAAGGTTTTATTCTAACAGATCTGTTTAGAAACACTCGTGATTTTGTTTTGATCCCACTTGATATTACATTTACAGGTAAAAATAAATTTGAATGGTCTTTCGTGATTAAAAAAAAGTCATCAATTTAAATTGATTTATGAGTCTCATAAAACACTGCAATTATTGTAGAGTTGATAGTACATGTTATATATATTACAATGATACATCGTAGTAGATTATAGAAATAGTATAATTTATAGACAGTACATTGTTAAAACACAAAATAACAACCCGAAGAAGTGACCAATAAGCATTTACCTTGTTTACAATAACGGATATAAATTTACATAGTTTTGTTACAATATATGTTTTACCATGATTAAAAACTTCTTGAGTGACAAAATAATAGCTATTCTGAAAACATTCGGAATAAACCTACGTCTTTATGATATAAAAGCAGTACAATATAAAATGAAACATCACCCGTTTAATCCAAATGAGAAAAATAGTATATTCTTTTATTACTTGGTATATCTCTCAATCCACAAAGATATATTTGAAGTTTGAAATTGTTTTTTCTATACCTACAAGACAGTTTCGCATTTTAATTTGTCAAAATTAACCAATATAATTCTAATTCAAATTTCCTAATCTAGTTAGCTGAAACCCCATAAATCACATATAAACAATATATTAAATTGGCTTACCACTTTTGTCAAAGAGACCTAGTTTACAATTAAAACATAAACCATGAATCGAACTTCTAAGGTACATAATACAGAGCGTTTTTACACCCTTTGAAAAAGATCAAGTTTGGCCTAATACATACAATTCTATATATAATCTAAACTAAGACAATAAAATAATTTACTAATTTAGTAACTCTGTTAAATAAATGAAACTAGATGTAAAATAACTGCAAATGATAATTACGGAATCAACACGGAGTTGTCTCACCTAAACTGTCGAAATTTTCATAAACATTTGGTTTTTCATTCTGCACAGACTTTATCTTTTTACAGGCAGACTGAACACTAATATTAGAATATCTACACAATAAAATATTACTAACTTCAAGTAACTGGATTTCTCCTTCAATATCTTTGTTGAATGGGGTAAATTTTGACGAGTAAAAAGATGTCTACACTATCTGATGACATCTTAACAAATGAAAGCACGTGGCATAATTTTTAGTATTACATGAGCAAATCACAAAAAGCATGCATTATGTGTTCCTGTGCATGATTGAATACACTTCAGTAAACACACTATAGAATTACCTATTGATTTCCATTAAATTATGAAAGAAATCATGTAACCTACAACTTTCCATTATTTAATGAAAGGGCGATTTAAAGCTGCATTTTAAGAAAACAAAGAATGCAATGTTTTAAGTTAGAGAAAAGCCTCAAACTGTCCATTCTGTGAAAGAAAGAATTGATTGAGGTCCTTTCACAATTGATCTCGGCCTTACGGGCCTCGATCGATCCTTTCATAAAATCTGTAATATATATATATATATATATATATATATATATATATATAAATGATTACATAGCCCCTGGCCACTTTTACGAATTTTATTACATTTCATAATTTTCTCGAATTTTTATAATTTCTCATAAAATTATAAATCATTACATCACCATCGTCACCAGTAAGATTGGTAACTGCATTTATTTCTTTAAACTAATCATATAAAATATCTGAAGAAATTAACGGCGAGCTTGTGCTTACCATTACGTTTGTTTAAAAATCCCCAGTTTTCACATAGGTTACTTGAACACTGTCGTTTATTTTTTTATTTTTTGAATTATATGAATGAAAGACTAGTTTCGCATGACCTGTTCTTAACAATTTAGGATGACTTGCCAATACCAAAAACCTAAACATCATTTTACGTTTATTATGTTAATATACTAAATGCCTACTTTGGACGATAAAACGCAACGTACGATAAATTAATGGCATATGACTCGTACTAAACATGGAGATACTTCCGGAGCTCATGGTGTTTATACTTTTGGTATCAAATTTGGTGTCGAAGTGTGTAAAAAATAATATCAATTTTAGCGCCATAAGATGAATTAGCAACATTTAAAACTGATAAATATCGCTAAATCAATCAACTATTAAACAAAAATATCTTATTTACTATATAAACGATTGGGATCAAAATTATATAAAAGATTAAATAACTTATATATTTTTGTATAATAAAACCAAATATTAAAAAATATAATAATATATGCAGTGGGATGAATCAGCAATAATAATAATAATAATAATATTTATCACAATATATAATTTCACTAGGTAAGTTTATATTCATTACCGGTGTATAAACAGTGTATAAAATGTGAGAAACACCGATATTGACAATATAAAAATAAGGCATTAAAAAAAGAATTAATAAAAATAGAGACTGGTGATTTGTAAATAGTAAATCGATATTTTGAACAAAAATACTTTTGGAAAGATCTAGCACAACCTAGAATACGACACAATAGCATAGCAATACAATAAGGAAAACGCACATCCTATTAATGAAATCCACTTTCAGAAGAATAAAAGAAGAACTTAAAATCTGAAGTTTCAATCCAGGTAAACGCATTTTATAAATTTTTATACTCTTATACTGCATAAGATGATAAATACTACACTTGTTTTGGTCTCCAAAGATTATTGTTTACTTTTACAGGACTGTTTAGATGTATACTGGCTTGTTTAGGCTCCACTGGTCCCCATTGGAAGAGTGGTATAAATGATGGGCGAACGACATCAGGTTTATCGCTTCCCAGATTGATTCGACTATTGTGATCCTATTGTAAAAATGGCTAGGTTACTTACGAAAGGTCGTTGCTTTTTTAAAGTGTACTTAGGTTTTTAATCATGTCAGAACGGACGGCCTGCATATATGTACAAAAATAATGTTTTAGACATGAATCACCAATACTACGCTCTATGCCAGTCCATAGAGTTAAACTATTAAAATATAGATTTTCTATATATATATCTATAAATATACTCACCTAAATAATCTACATATATATTTAAACTGGCCAATTTAGTTCTTTTAGTACATCAAATTTTAACTTGCTGAATAATTGTTGAATAACATACAATATTATTCTGTATTGCACATCGACCTTTACAAATGCATAGCAATGGAATAACACTAGGAATAGTCCGCAGATATTTCCAGTATAGTTGCTCGCGTGACTTCCTCAAACAAAACCAACTTACTCTTTGCAATTTCTCCCCTTTATTTAGGTAACGGTGTTACAAAGGTCCGTGATTTAATAATAGACTTATTCCCACACGTAATAATTTGTAAGACTTGCTTTGATCTCTCTAACACTATAGGGACTTATTCTGTCCTGTCCATCTGTATAAAAAATATTCACATATGTTGACTTAGCTGACAATTACCAATACCATAATACAATGCATAATACCAATACCTCCTTATTTTTATCAAACATTACCACTAAAACATATTTTGTACAGTTTTTGGTCGAAAATGGAAAAAGGATAAACTTACGTAATTAATTATTGTTTTGCAAATTAAAACATTTTAATTGCCTTGGTATAATGTATCTAGAATATACCAGAAGATTAATTATAAAACGTGAGGAGACCATTAGCAATTAATATGTGCAATTTCACTTTAGTCATTAAAAAGCGATCTGTGTGTGTGTGTGTGTGTGTGTGTGTGTGTGTGTGTGTGTGTTAAAATACATGTAAAAAAAATCCTAGGATGTTGTAGCAAACGTTTTCGTTCAAAATCAGAAACAATAAACAATTAAAGTTACAGCTTGAAAAGTAACAAAAGGGTCGAAAACGTACGCTACATACAAGGGTGTATGTATATATGTATAAATACATAGATAATGATAATATATATCAAGCCTATGAGTAAATGCTTGGTGCAACTCTTTCAAGAGCGCGCGGAAGTTCTACAAGTATTTAAACAATGGCGTCAATGAGAACGAGAACAAAGGCCAACTTGGACATGTTGTCTCCAAGGATTCCGATCTTACGTTCCCCTGAATCACGAGATCAGTGTTCTAAAAAGGGTCTTTGGTAAATTAAACTAGCAGTAGGTTTTCATGTGAATTTCAACTTAAGTAAAGTTTTTTAAACTTGTAGATAATACGATACCATCACAATTTTTAATGAAATAATTATTTAGCCTTTTAGTGAACTATATAATCCAATTCAATTTTTGATATTTGCTTTCCTATTATCAGTTGGAGGAAAAAAAGGTATTTCAACTTCTTGAGAATAACAAAAATTTAAATTCCTTACCTTGCAAGCTAGGGGATGGTTAATTAGAGTCATTAAAATGTTTCTTTACATGTGTCCAGATTTATTTACAAAGATACTTATCATGATCAGAATTTTCACTATAAACTGGTAAGCAGATACAATATACTTATGACATTTGTGTTTGCTTATCTGGATTGTAACTAAAAGAACTTTAGAAGGGAACCATACAACATCATACATAATAGTAAAATAGGACTATTAATATGGTTTGATCGACAGTTATGTCTAAATTTGGTAAATATTACAAAGACAAAGACAAAGAGCTGTATTGAGGGCTATACAATTATATACATGTAGAGACAATAAAATGTAACAAACTATATTATAAGCAGCTTGCTCGTTGTTAAAATTCTAGTTATTTCCCATAAGCTGCTTATAATAAAATTGATGACTCAAAATAGTGCCTAGGCTAATCAAATTCTATTAAAAGTTTAATGACCGGTCATCAAAATATTGTAGATAATTAGGATGTCAGTATATCGAAACTTATACTGGATATATCTGACCTACCACAGTTCTATGTTCCTTTCATTCCTAAATTTGATTTTGCACTTGGCAGATGTAGGTAGCTAAACAGGAGTTCCTTGCCCTTGGCTTCACTTTGATAGAAGTAGATGTAAATAACATAATTGGCCAGTTTTAAAAAATTTTGACTGTTTTTGGATCGTGATTTGGATATTGACTGGTAAGCTTTTTGTAATTATCAGGCAGCCCAAATATAATTTCTCAAACACCATGATGTCTCTGACCTCATGTATTGTATTTATGTGATAAAAAAAACAGGCTTAGAAAATCAGAAATTTATATCTGCATTTGAAAATTTTGCAATTCTTTACTGAATTTAATGAGACATTGAAGGTTAAAAACCCAGAAAAACCCAAATATAAGGTCAGAGTATATTAGTATAAAAAGGTTTTTAAATGAATATTGCACATATTACACGCAAAAGTTTAAGTGAAAGTGTAGACAGTCTTGTTTTTTCTTTTTTGTTGCTTTTTACTCATCAATTCTAATAGATGGTGTTTAGTTTGAGTTTGATATTGGATTTTGCTTTCTCGATTTTATTATACATATAGAATAAATACACATACTCACTAAGAGAAACAAGACAGAGTATCATTGAACAAATCAATACAAAACATTTAATAATTAATATATTTCATATATATATATAATATTACAGAGTCCTTAAAATTAACTTTAAAGTGGAAGGCTTTCTTATTATTAATTTAAAGTTATTCATTTTCAAAGGATTACTTTTATAGTAGTATAAGAACTTTTGAGTTGCGCAACATATCGATTTCTAAAACCGCTGATCCGTTCCGTTTAATGTGTGTTTATCATTCTCCAATGAATCCAGAATTTCGTCCTCACATTTACTGAAACCATTCAAACCCTTTGAATTTTCTGGCTTGTCGACTGTATGTCTCTTGATTCCTGTTCCGAAAGCAGGAGATCCCAAAATCTTATAATATCGAGTTACCACTTGAATGAGTGTGTTGACTAAAATCTACAAAAGTATACTCACACAGAGTTTGACATCTGGACAGAGACCTAGAGTTTAGATTCAGACCTTTGAAGCTCAACTTTAGACGCAGTATTTGTATTGCAGGCAGTTATTTTAAATTCGATACAACGGAATTCAATAGTTTACTGCGCATTTGTTATCATCCGTAAAGCTTCCGATATATTTTATACACGGATAATGTGGTATAAACTGCTATGTTCAAGCGTTGGTAGTTACTTTGTTAATGTCAACAAATCAGTGACCTTTTTACCTTTTCTATACGTGAGTGAGTGAGAACTAGTGATGAACTATTTACGGTATTTTCCAATTAATTCGGCGTAAAGCTTGGTGAACCGCTGTTGTACATGATGTTTGTAATGTTATTTTTATTAAAGCTATAAATGGCTGTGTAAACTCTCACTTTTCGTGAGCTTTCTAAGCTGCGAAAAACTTAAAACATACGTGTTATATCTAAAATATTACTTAAAATACAATTATGTCTCAAATATTACTTAAAATACAATTTTTAATTTAAATTTATTTAACAATTTAAGAAGTAGAACTTTTAAATTCACATTTTATAATAAGCAAAGAGCCCTTAACAGTTAATAAGTTTTAAAGCTTGTGTTGGGTTCTGATCCTACAGACTGCACACTGAAGTAAAGTGTATGATAAAAATACAGTACAAAAATATGTGTCATATAGTAGGTCTTAAAAACTGTTACACAAAACTCAAATAATAATGCTGTTCTGTCAGAAATTTTCAGCCGTCTTAATCACTGAAATTATTTAAAACTAATGTATGTTCCCTTATGAGAAGCATTCCTTAGCTTGATTTGGATTCATATAATTTTGGAACTTTGAATTCATTAATTTTCAACTGTTTTGCTTATGCTTGTTATCTATCAATCTTTTCGGCCCCTATTGTCAATCATTGGGGATGATTATGGGGAATCTGAATGTGAAAATCTGGCATATCAAAATTTAACAGGTAATTGTATTATATATCTAAAACATATAATAGTGACTTTTATTACCTGTGTTTCAATCGTGCGTTCGCAGTTTAAATCCATAGTGTACACATCATAAACGTTTTCTAGTATTAATGGGTGATTATTTGCTAATTTTCGGAAAAGTATACAATTCCTTTGATTTACTACACATCTTATTGGCTATTACTTTTTCATGAATTTTCTTAGGAATATTCATTATTGCTATATCAGCAATAATGTACTTTAATGATCTTTGGTGAAAATTCCGTGAAATTATCTTAGTAAATGTATGCCAAAGATACTTTTATCAGTTAAAATGCAATAACGACCAACAGTGTACATTAGAGAATAAAATTGATTTATTTTATTCTGCATAGGTAGATTTACGAACGATAATGTGCATGTACTACGAAATGTCATTACGATGTTCCATACGAATATAAATTTGAATTTTTCTTTCGAAAATCCGTTCGAAACTTTAATCTTCAATGTACCGCACTCCCTACTGTAAGTTATACACAAAAGTAATTTTTTAAGATATTTTTAAATAGAATTCTGTAAGTATAAGAGGTATATCTTAATTTAAGCAAAGGTCATCACTTGTGCTAGCAATTTAATAAACATCTGTAAAAAATCAGCTCCAAATAGCTTAGTCTTGGAGTGAATTTGTTTGTTACATATGTGCACATATAACACATTAAAATTTTGCAGGTATTTGTTATATATTTACTACCCCTGATTGGGTACCGCTGCTGGTGGAGTAAAACTCTCCTAAGGTAGTTCAGTAGTCAGTACTTTGTGCTGTCAGAAAATATACCATCAAGAAAATTTGAAGTCGTCAATTTTTTTTAGAATTGATTTCAAACTAAGGTCTGTTCCCTCATGCAAAGCATTCCTTAGCTGGATTTGGATTAATAAAATTTTGGAACTTTAGATTTATTATTTTTTAACTGTTTGGCTTATGATTTTTATCTATAAAACTTTTCGGCCTCTAGTGTCACTGATGAGGAATGATTTTCCGAAATGTGCATATCTGGCACATCAAAATTTAGCAGATATTTGTTATATATTTACAACCCCTGATGCATTTAATAAATACAGGGTAGCCTAAAATTACTTCATTCAGCGTCCTCTTGTTTGTTACATATTAAGATTATTTACTTTTACCCATAATGAAAAAGTTTTTTACATATTACGTGTCATTACTACCTGCATTTTTTTACATTCATTACTACATATAGCTTGCTGTTACATATAGCAAAGTTAGTATATATAATGAAAGCGTTCGTCAAAGAGTCGTGATGGACAAGTGAATGACATTCATCTTTTAACCAAAGCTATTCACCGGTATTGTTATGATGCCGATTGATTTTAAAGGAGAAGTGTTTTCCTTAAAAGTCTTTTCCTGGTTGGCTCGGCAGTAGTATAATGGACTTAATGTTCTGTGACGTTATCAGCGACATTGTAAAAGGTCATAGGTACTCACTAGTACAAAGCAGAACACTTGCGAAAAGTCTCAAATGAACTTCTGTTTAAGTAAAAAAAAATGCGATTAATGGTAAAAAAGGCTTTGTCAAAAAAGCTAAAAATTGAGAATGTGACATAAAACAATATTTTATCTAATCAGCCAAAGAGCGCTTGATATATATTGTTAAAGAGAGTCAAATAACTCTGGAAAATATGTTGTGACTCTTGAAAATCAACTTCATTTTACATCTTGGTGTGAGTATAATCGATCGCCTAATTAATAATAAATATATTAATTGTGATTAATGATAAAAAGAGTTTAATTAATAAATTTATTAATCTTCATGAGTTTATTGTACATTACCTTTGAATAACTTCATGTAAACCAAGATACTAAAGACTAAAACATTTATAAGTAAATTGTCCAGTGGAGCAAAGACTACACCAACAAATTTGTTGTCAGGTGAGATTGCAGAGGAGGTAAGGTTTGTGGTTTTCTTAAGGTACATTGAGTTATAAAACAATATTGATAGGGATAATGTCTTCAAACAGACAAGATATCAAGTCATTTAAGTATTGTTAAATAAAAAGGACTAACAATTTCTAAGTCACAACCTTTGAAATTTTGGCGATTTTGAAAAAAGATATATCTCAGCTGTCGAAAACAAAATATAATGATTTTAAAAAAACTAAAAAATGTATTACGTATACATTTATTCATAAACGTTAAATACATGAATACATTTACATATCTATTTACCTATATATAAAATTAAGCGCTTAACTGTTTTACTGATTTTAAATTTTTACACTGTCTATACTATTATTAACCCATTTATCATCCACTTTGCTATCTATACCTACTGATCTTACACACTGTGAAGCTAAATTTATTTTTTTCAAATACGTTAAAATTGAGAAATACCCGGTTGTAGCATATGAATCAAGCTACTTGACACTTAAATAAAATAACTTCATTAGTGTTTCCGTTATGTAATTAACGTTACATATGTAATCACTACATTATCATTTAAAAAGACATTTTACTAATCTCATACAAACTCTTACGGACGTTACAAATTTCTTTTACTTGTACAAGCCTAAGACAAATTGCAGACGCAAGATAAAGGAAATGCGACCTCAAAAAAAAAAAAAAAAAAAAAAAAAAAAAAAAAGAAAATCTATTAATTTTTTTCATTGGCTACTGGTCTTATCGTACTAATAGCAATAAACGGTGGTATGTAAAGTCGACAATGAAAACGCCCTGAATATAATTGTTTTGTTTAACTGAACTGAAATGTTCATTCATTAACAAAACAGAATCGGCTTCTAGCATTGTCTTTTTATAAGTTCATTGTTAGTGCTATAAACAATATAACTACTGCATTACATAATAGATAATTTCTTAAAAACCTTTCATAATTTCTTTAACATAGCTTACATTACTATGCACCACATTTCTACTGTAAAACATAGCATAATCATTGAACATCGTTTTAAAATCACATTACTAACATCGAAAATTTCAATATAATTACAAAACTACAACATCACAACAGTAACACATGAGTCCAGTAATTCATCACCGTAATAAATCAAATACCACTTTCAAACATCAAGTAACCACTGTAACATACCACATTACCATTTTAATACAACACTAAACACCGTTACTCATCAACTGTTTGGCTTGTATATTTTTTATGTATCAAACTTTTCGGCTTAGTGTCACTGATGAGGAATTAATTTCCGAAATGTGCACATCTGGCACATCAAAATTTAACTAATATGTGTATTATATATTTACTACCCCTGAGCGGGTACCGCTGCTGGTGGAGTAAAACTCCCCGATGGTATCCATAACTCAGTAGGCAATACTTTGTGCTGTCAGAAAATGTACCATTAGCAAAATTTTCAGTCGTCTAAAATTTGAAATTTATTTAAAACTAAGGTTTGTTCCCTCATTCAAAGCATTCCTTAGCTTGATTCGGATTTATATAATTTTGAAACTTTAGATTCATTATTTGCAACTGTTTGGCTTATATATTTTTTATGTATCAAACTTTTCGGTCTTAGTGTCACTGATGAGGAATTAATTTCCGAAATGTGCACATCTGGCACATCAAAAGTGAACTGGTATGTGTATTATATTCTTATAACAAGGATATAAATCACATGATCAATGCAATTGCATCAAATAACCAATGAAATACATGACATTACAATGTAATACATCACAAAAAATTGTAATGCATCACATAATCACTGCTAAATATCACATTATCGCTGCAAAACATCATAAAACCACTGAAATACATCACATTACAATGTAATACATCTCAAAACCACCGTAATTCATCACACAACCATTGTCATAAATCACATAGCAAATGTAATACATAACGTCATCAATGTAATACATTAGATTACAATGTCACACGATATTACAATGTAATGCATCACATAACGAGATAAATACATCATATTATCACTTTAATACATCATATAATCACTCTAATACATCACATAGCCACTATAAAACATCACATTACCACTATAAAACATCATATAACCACAATAATACATTACATAACCACTATAATACATCACATAACCACTATAATACATCACATAACCACTATAATACATCACATAACCACTATAATTCATCACATAACCACTATAATACATCACATAATCAATATAATACATCACATTACCACTATAAAACATCATATAACCACTATAATACATCACATAACCACTAAAATACATCACGTTACCACTTTTATACATCACATAACCACTATTATACATCACATAACCACTATAATACATCAGATAACCACTATAATAACCACTATAATACATCACATAAACCACTAACATTCATCACATAACCACTATAATACATCACTAATCAATATACTACATCACATTACCACTATAAACATCATATACCCACTATAATACATCACCATAACACTAAAATACATCACGTTACCACTTTATACAATCACATAACCACTATTTAAATCACATAACCATATAAAACATCGATAACCACTAGAATACATAGATAACACTATAATAACATCAGACAACTACTGAAAAATACTTAATAACATTCTAATACATCATTATTATCACTGTAATACATTCACATAACCATTAAGTATAAATCCCCCAAACATTACCACTGAAAACATCACGTAACCACTGCTAAACACAGAAATATTATAAGTATAATACCATAACCACATTACTCCCAGTATGATACTTTTATACTACTACGCATCTAATCATAATCTATAATTCATAATTTTTATTATACCATATCTTATTACTTTGTAAAACAGTAAGACTACTCATATTACCAGTGTTATACATACCATATCAACTTATATCTTCGCTGTTTATATATATATATATATATATATATATATATATATATATATATATATATATATATATATATATATATATATATACTTCAATATATAATCAATTACATTTATAATTAAAGGTTACGTATGCAACTTTTCAAACAAAATAAAATCGAAATATTCTTGAAATTTGAAAAAAAAGTTGCCTTATAATAAAAAATACCACAACCTTAGCGGAGTAAATAAGACAATTGTTAAAATGTTAGCACAAAACATCCTAGAACATATAAGGATCAATGTAGCACAAAACAATACATATTTTCAGTAGAGATATTTCCTTAATTTTTTTAATGCAAAATTGTCGCTACTCGAAAATTTTGATTGTGGATAAAAACGTGATCCTATGTCACTCATCATTTAGATTTCACTAGAAGAACAAGTTAAACAACTTGTAATCAAAGAGCTGCATGATTTGAGGATGACACAATTTGAAAACTGGAATCGCCAGAGTCACTGTGCACAGAGTGAAATAGTTTACGTATGCAACAATTTTGAAAAAAAAAACAAAAACAAAAATTATCTAGACAAATTATTTTCGACATTTGCGGCCTGTGATTAGGTAAATTTTGTTGGTTTTCAGAAACTGATCTAGATATATTAATTTAGGTTATTTGATTTAATTCTGTGCTTTGTGTATTTTCAGATCTTATTCTGAACAATTGATGAACTTTGTTCCTTACTGTTTTTGTAGACAAAAATGATACACTGACAAACACACCATGCAACCCTGCCAAAAAGATATAAACATAATCAAGAATATCTGAATCAAAAATGTCAGCCAAGATTCCGAAAAATCCAAGGAAATGCACACAATACGCAAGACCGGAAGTAAAGAGGAATAAAAGAGCGTGTAATAGTTACAGTTTTTAGTGACTTTATAGTATTGTTGTATCTGGATATCAAAATAGAAGTTAAAATAAGGGCGATTATATTGGTGAGGATTGAAAACTAGCACCGGGACTGTAAATGCTATTAAATTGGCCGGATAACCAGAAATAAAACACATCTCTCCGGTGTATTCTATTGAAATATCTGTAAAGATATCAAGTAACATACATGGTACAACGAAACCAGCTGGGAGAATGTAACCCCAAAAAATGTGTCGAAATGACAATCGGTCCTTGTTAACAATGGACCCAGGACTATTCTTTATTTTCCCTATTTGCTGTAAAACTTGAAGGCAAAATACTGACATCCACGAAAAAGTACAAAGCCACAGGTAATGAGATAGAACAGCGACAGCAAAGCATACCTCGTAAATGAAGGTAGCACCTGCAGCAGTTATAAAGAAAAGCTGGGCACTAAAAAGTGAGAGCATCATGTGTCCTGATATTTTTCCAGCATTTGACTGAAATAGTCCCAAATAACAGTAAACTGACATTGCAATAAGAAGGAATAAACAAGATAAGCCTAAGGTCAGATAGGTCAAGATTGATTTTGAACCCCATTCTGTTTGCTGTGTTCCAGTCGTATTACTAATATTACTTAAAATTGTGTTGCTGTCCTTATACGTTACTGTCCAGTTTTCAACAACAAAATCTGAATTAATGGAATCTATGACACGTATTCTTCCATTTACATATATAGGTACATCGTCTTCTGACGGTTTGGATCTCTGAAATATTTTCATAATTTGATTCAAATCCCTTTTGGTTATTGGTTTTAAATTAGACGGAGAAAGTATTGTTGGACAATGCAGTGAAAGGTCTTCGATTTTTGATAATGTAAGAATTTTGTCAACGTGTTTTTCTTTGAAAGTACAATCCATATTTAAAACATCCCTTATAAAATAAGAAATTTGTTGAAATGTTTTTGCCTTATTAATAGTAAAAACAATTGCACCCTTAATTGCACAACAGGGTAAGCTTTTTGAGCACAAGATTTTGCCGGCTTGGTAATTTAAAGATATATCATGTTTCTGTATTGGTAATGACAAATAAAAAAAAGACAATACTCTATATACAGTCGATAAATCAGTGACGTTGTTTGATATGAAATTTAGTTTTAGTGTGTACTTATAATTCCGTATTAGTTCTTCAAAACAGAAACTTTGTGAAGGGTTGTCACAATAGCCGCACTCCATCTACATAAAATAAAATGATATAGAAGTTATTTTTAGCGTTTGAATAAGCTATACAAAATACAAGTAATAAAGACAAGATATTTATATGAAAGCTTTTAAGGAAGATGACATTTGCACTGAAACCTTTGGTATATTTCAACAAAAAACACTTCCTTCTTTTAACCTTAAAAGAGCAAGGAGAATTTTCTTCCAATGAAAACTCGTCACGACTACCACGATATATACCTCTTAGCATTTATGTGACATGAAATTGAGTTTACGCAAAAAAATGCTGAACCGGAAAACTTCGTTATTGCAGGGAAACTTTATATGATGCGATTTCATTGCCAATAGAGAATATTTGCCCATGCAAACACTATGAAGCACCACGTATGCGCTCGGACTTTCAATACACATTTTGAAAATACAAAATGTTCGAATGGAATTTGAAATTGCTCTTTAGAGAGATACTGTTGTATGTGCGACAAGGACAGATAAATTCATTTAACCAATAATGTTAAAAGGTAGAGAGACTTTTTTGTAAGCTACTCTTTTGCTATATCAATCAGAAAGTTATGAGAAAATGAACTGAAATTTGTTTTTCAGGGTTTAAAAACCTGGCACACACACACACACACACACACACACACACACACACACACATCCATAGGCATCTACGTATCGGATGTCCTGACGACATCCCTAGCTATGGCTTTAACATTTTTGCTTAACGTCGTGATTGACTTACTTTCAACGAGTAAATTAAAAATTACGTGTATTTACATTGCAAATAATTACTATGAACCGTTACAAAAATTGAATATACTTTTACATACCAACATCGTTTTATCGCCTTTGGCATTCATTTCCAGACCCTGTTTCGTAGGGTTTTGTGTAAAATAACCCTGTCAGGGAAACAAGGCCAGGCCCTCTCCCATCCCCTTCTGTGGAATACGGATACGGAATTAGGCACGTTACAATGTCTTCAGCCAGCTGATCATCATTACAATGTACATTTCTATCATATTTTTTGTTGTTGGCAGTTCCAGAATTTGCAAATAAGACCGGATTTTGAAACTTTGTACATAGATTGTTTTCGGCAGTAAGATTATTATACTTTTGCTCTTCACACAAAATCGAAAGCTGGTGGAATTTGGTGGAACAAACCATGAATTGCAGTGCTTCCTGATGTATTGAAACTTTTCTAAATAAGTCCGGTTTGATTGAGATATTATTTCGACGGTACAATTTATTCCTCTGTAATAGAAAGCAACTGCCCATATCGAATAATTCCTTACACCATGACAATATGCACAGTGTATGTTCTTGAATGCAATACCGTTTTCTGATGTAACAGGAAATACTTCCTCATTCCGACATAATTCAGACATATTCGGATAGTCGTGCTCTGCTGAAAGTGGACACTCTGATACCATTAAAACTCCAAAAATAGAATTTAAAAGAGTGTTTAATATTTCAGTTATACATGACATGTACTTTATTCTATTTGAAAAAATAGTTTTATTCTTGATCAAAAAACTATTGTCATGACAGCAGTCGTTGTAAATGTGACACATATCATCACAGTAACAAACTGGAATAATTCCGGGTTCTTGATTAAGTTTGCACGATCCTTCTAATTCACATGGGTTTTCCTTGATTTTGTGTACATGTTTATCTAAGCTCACATCGCGCCTTTGAATGGTACCGATTCTGTCACCATGCTCTTTAACAAAATTATTAACCGTTATCCGAGGGTTGTAGTCCAGTCGGTCAGATTGAGAAAATGTTGGTTCTACAAAAGCATAATTATTAACAATTATTATGAACAAGAAAATACCCATTGTAATGACTATAAAACCCAATGAATAAACCTCTAGTGTGTATTAGTTTAAAATCTGTTGAGAAACATCAAGGACTTGATACAAGTCGTGATATAACAGAGTTGGGCGTGGAAGACCATAGACAACTTAAACAATTAAATAAAAAATATGCAACAGCAGTGATAAGAATGACTTTCTAAATGAAAATTATTTTTACCTGAATAAATGACATTTACATCTTGATATAAGGGCCTTATATAAATAAAAATTGGGCGTGTCAGACCAGAGACAACCCTGAACATTTATCGATAATATTCAACAGCATAACAATGTCGTCTTTATAGGGAAATTATTTTCACTTGAATAAATGTAATTTCCATTTTAGGGACGGACACTTACATAAATTATACATTAATGATTGATAATACATACTTTTGATTAAAATTGAAAACATTTTATACGGATTTAAATTTTTGCCGTACAACATTTATGCAATAAAACAATTCAAACAGTTTGTAAACCATTGATGAGGTCTGATAATGTAATTCATTATTTTGTTTAGTTGTGAATTTGTGAGAAAGACCAATGTAAATACTAATCATTCGATTTTGACTGCCGTGTCAATATTTCCATGGTGAATTTACTTCATGGATTTTTAGTACTCTTATAAAGATACTTCTCTAGAATTTGTTTGCATGTAAAAGCAAAAGAACTGCCGATGGGATTTTAAAAATTGTTCCATTACTGCTGACTAACTAATCAAAACTTTCTTTAAAGAAATTAAAAAAGTAGGTTATTACACTCAATTTAGAGACTTTCACTTCTTCAAATACAAAACATTGGAAATCTTTATGTAAAGATTACGAATATGTTTATCATGACAAAAACATATTTACAGTATGGAGAATTTTTCATGCAGGTAATAAAGTAGTAATCTTTCAAAAAAATATGTCATGAAAAAAAAAAAAAAAAACTAGGGAAATGGGAAAAGCTATATAACAAAGATTGAGGTTTCTTTTTTCATGTTTTTATCAATAAAGAACAATGCACATATATACATGTTTTTATCCTATAAGTAAATACATTGAAAACTGTACGTGAATCATTTTTTAAAGTTAATTAAAAAGTGATATAAAAAGAAGAATCATAGAAAATTATAAGTATAAAATTTTTCAGAGTTATAAAAATTTCAAAAGCATGCTATCGCGAAATTTTCTTCGTTGTTTACAATATATTTTTATAATTTTAAGTCGTTCATTTAACTTCGATCAAACAAAGGAGAACCTAATTTATTTATGAGAAAAAGATTTCAAAGTTGACGTCCTTTTATTTTGATTCTATTTCTTCTCTATTAACATCACGACACTTGAATTTTTAAAAGGAATCCCTTTAAACATTTATTTAATTTTTTGTGGATTTTTGATTCTTTTATAACTTTATAGTTGTTTTGTTTTAACATCAAGAGGCACATTTGGTTTGGTTGGTAAACTCTAAATGCCAATTATCTATAAATTTATAAACTTAACAGCTTAACTCAACTTCTCGTCTTAGTAGCAAGCTTCTCGTCTTTGAAATTTAAAATAGAAAGATAGTATATAAATCTAAACCATGAAAATATAAAATTACATACTTTAAACTTGTAGACAGTGATATGAGAATGTAAAAAAAACTTTGCTATGAAAATAAATGGTCTATCTAATTTTGCAAAATACCTATGATATAATATAAAGATTATATATCATAATATGATATTTTTTTACTATGATACATTATTGTAAAAACAATAGTGCCTGTCAAACAACTCACGGCTTATTATTGCCATTATTTTGCGGTGAGAAAAATACACAACTATATTTCAGCATTGAAATTATTTTATATCATCGGAAAAACTCTAAATCATCGTTAAAAAGAAACATCAACAAGTCGTCGGAGACTGCCTTGATAGACAATTTATACTCTCCAATCGATGCGATTTTTTTTAATGAATTGATAGTAATTCTTAGTTTGAGATAAGGTTTGACAATAAAGATGAATTTGAAATTATAAAATGACATTGAACATTTTTACTCTTTTTGAGCTTTTGTTGTTTTTACTCATTTGCTCTGGTTTGTAAATTAATTGACTCCCTTACGTTTTTTATTTGAAACAGAAAATAAACATTCCGTGGTAAATGATTTAGTTTACCATGTAACTAAATACCGAAAAAATATCGGGATGTTTGAAATATGGACTTTTCTATGTTTATTTATGCAAGTACAAAGCTATTTAAAAGGTAGGTAATTAGTCAGATTTAGGACATTTTATTTTATTTACAGAAGAACAGTGGCGCTTAATTTACGGGAATTCGGCTGAATACTTAAGCCATCGGGGGAGGTTAAACTGGGTTTAGAATCCATGCTTATCGATGTTTAAATTTGTAGTACATGTTAAGTAATAAATATATAACAAATACCTGCTTAATTTTGATGTCATTTGTATGAACAGGTGATGATACAAAATGAACATGCTTTATTTTTACTGCATGTGTAAGACTAGTAGAGGCCAAGTATAGAGAAAAAATACGAAGTATTGTTATTTCGGGTCATTTTAATCACAATAAGTAACGAAATACATTTTACACTACTACTGAAGTGAAATGTAAATGACAGAATCCTGATGTGCCATCAAGCGTGGACTATGTTGTTTTACAGATAGAACATATCTGAAGTCGTAATCAGATAAAATCATTTCAGAACTCAGAATATTGAGCATTCATATTTCAACAGGTTAAATAATAATCTTGAGTTGCACTCAACATTTGCAGTAACTGTCTAGACAGAGCGTTTTGTTCCATTGTTATTCTTTTGATCAAGTGTGTAGTATGACTTGCTTAACGGCTTGTGTTTCGTTTACGATGTCCCGGGCCACAAGTTGGCCTACAAAAATGTATTCAAGGGAAAAAGTTTCACAAACTTTATCCTTTTGAAAAATATTTATTGATTCGAGCGACCGAGGATATTCGAGTTAACAAATTTCGAGGTTTATTAACTTAGGATATTAGAGGTTACTTTGAGTTGCCCGGGGTATTAGATATTCGAGGTAACGACGTTTTTGCGATATATAACTATATATATATTATTTGGTAAATTTGAAACTATATATATGGTATGGGGTGGTCACATATATAACATTGTGTCTGCGTAAATGAGATTGGACAAAATTTCCAATGTATTTATGGTTATTTTACTATTACAATAAGGTTTTTATTGTTTACAATTTAATTTAATTCTTCTCAATGTAATTTTATACTCAAAGCGAATTATTTCATTTGTACTACAATCATGGTGACAGAAACAGTCAACTTGTTCTTTTTTTAATCACTTGGCTATTGAATTTTTATTTGGTAAAGAAACTATATAAGCATTTGTATTGGTTCATTAATATATTTAAATCTTTATTTAAAAAAAACCGTTCCGTGATAAAACCTTTTTATCATAAAAATTTCTGATTTAAACTTACTAATAGTTTGATCTACCAAAGATCATTACTTTAGAATTTTGTTCCCCACGATTTCTATCAAAAACATGACAACCTTGAAAAACAATGATGAAGCATTTTTAGTTTGATTTATATAATAGAAATTTATCTTTCGCGTTGTTTTTATTTTGTCCAATAAAGCCTAAATATTCATTCTGGTCAACATTCAATAACATAAGTTACTTCTACAGTTTCATTCCTGAAACACTTCTGACATTACGATTAATATACGTTAACACACACACACACACACACACACACACACACACACACACACACACACATATATATATATATATATATATATATATATATATAGTATAAAGAAAAAATTCCTTAAATTGTCTCTCAATATAACTTTTAGATACAATCTTATATGTATACACTCATTTATTTTTTGGGCCTTCTGATTGTATAAAGGGCACGGACAATGCAAAATTCGATATATTAAATCCAGAACAATCAAGTTCTTAAGTGTGATAACTGTGAGACAAAACCTAAATGACTTAAGCAATTTTAAAACATTATTAAGATTGTATTCTACTTTAGTTTTAATAATTTATTCTTATTTTCAGAAAACGACTCTTTCAGATGTTTCAGATGTTTCATTCTGCCCTTATGCAACAACTTTAAAAGTAGATTTTATATGTCAACTATATAGAAAATATTTATTATACACACGCTTATTATGCTTTGAATTAAAAACTAAAATATACATACTTCAGAATGTGTATCGGAATTTTATCATTATATTAGAAAGACGTTATTTACTTGTAATTTTAGGATCAGTTAACCATGGTTTGTCTTTTACAAAAACATGTTTTTATTAAATTCATTAACCAAATTAATTGTTTGATTAGAATTATGTCAGTTTTTGTATTTTTTTTATATAGATATAAAGTTACTTTTCTTCCAATGTATGAAACCTGGGTATAATTTGTAAAATTAATATGTTAGAAAGAGATTGAATTTACATTGACATATGAGCCATGTCTTTGTGTATTAACATGGTTCTTTGCTAAATAAGATTTAGATAATGACATCAGCTTTTAAATGTATAAAATTAATTAAATGTTAACAAAAAAGTTTTAAAGGTTTTTCTTGATGTCCTTAATTCTTTTGAGTTTTGTAAAGTATTTTCCTGACAGATATTCGTTTATCAGTCTTTGTGTAGGGCTTTTATGTTTTTGTGCTATGTCGTTGAAATTTAATCCTTATCCAAATAATTTCATTAATTTCTTACGTTTTTAATACTAACATATAAAGATAAAAAGAAATCTTAATTAATTTTTTTTACTGCCGATAATTGATAAGGAATTTTTCAGTTAATAACTATGCTTTAAGTCAGAGGAAAATATTAGTCTCAAGCAAACTTATTACCATTCTTTTAAACATTCTACCATAAATTAATGAATAAATATAATAAAAATGAGAATTTTACCGAAAAATCTAGACAAAATGAAATCAATTGATGTTAAAAAAATTATGTTGGAAAACACAATGTTTTTCTTTCTATAATTTGTAATCTATACATTTAATATGAAGCTCCTGGCGAAGAAGCAGTATTTCAAATTTGAATATCTCATGAATTTGCCCAACGCGATTCATATTTCCCAACATGGCGCTCTTGAGGCGCTCTACCACTGCCAAAGAGGCTGTCATTAACATGTATGGGTATTATACTTCCACAATACAAAATAACTACTTTAGTAGTCTAACAATGAAACAAAAAAAAAGTACGTATTTAAGTTTGTATACATGTCTACTCTAAGTCTTTGTTTAAGCCATTGTTCAAGTCAGAATTCATGTCTGTGTTCAAGTCAATTTTAATCTGTTTTCTCGCTTGTGCACAATTCGGTTTAAAGGTTTTGTCGTTTTCAAACATTGTTGAAGTCAGTGTTCAAGTCTATGGTTTAACTCAGTGATCAAGTCGGTGCTGAAGTCGATGTTCAAATTAGTCCAAGTTCAAGTTTTTGTTAAAATTTCTCTTAAAGTTGTGTGTATGAATCTCTCTTCAAATCTTTGTTCAAGTGATTGTGCAAGAGTACTTATATTTGTTTGCACTTCATGTAATTGGTCATTTTTGAATCAAGTCGGTGTCAAAATATTTTTCAATGTTTAAATCAGTGTTAAAAATCTGTGTTCAAGTTTTTCTTAAAGGACATGCTCAAGTCTTTGTTCAAGTATGTATTCAAGACTGTTTTCAAGTGTTTGTCTAATTCCGTGTTTAAACATGTGTTCATCTTTGTGTTTAAATCTGTGTTCATTCGTTGTTAATGTCTGTAATAAAGTCTGTGTTAACTCGTTTTTGTTTAATATATTTACTACCCCTGAGTGGGTACCGCTGCTGGTGGAGTAAAACTCCCCGAGGGTATCCATAACTCAGTAGGCAGTACTTTGTGCTGTCAGAAAATGTACCATTTAGCAAAATTTTCAGCCGTTTTCAATTTTGAAATTTATTTACAACTAAGGTTCGTTCCCTCTTGCAAAGCATTCCTTAGTTGGATTTAGATTTATATAATTTTGGAACTTTAGATTCATTAATTTCCAAATGTTTGGCTTATGTTTTTTAACTATCAAACTTTTCGGTCTTAGTGTCACTGATGAGGAATTAATTTCCGAAATGTGCACATCTGGCACATTAAAAAATTAACTGGTATTTGTTTTATATATTTAATGTCTTTGGTGACGTTTGTGATCATGTCTATGTTAAGCCTATGTTTAAGTCACTGTTTAAGATTGTGTTCAATTCAGTGTTCAAGCCTCGGTTTAATTCTGTGTTCAAGTTTTTGTTTTTGTTAAAGTCTACGCTTAAGTATTTGTTTAAGTTTCTTTTGGACAATCTATGTTAAAATCTCCTGAAATTTGTGCTTAAGTCTCTGTTTAATTCAAGGTTTAAGTCTATGTTTTGGCTGCATTCATTCTAAATTAAACAATATCTGAGCATCTTTGTTTTTACTATTAAACAGCTCTTGGTTGATATGTTATTTGTTGTATTGAAAGCTGTTTCGCCAGAATAGCATATTCTTTGCTTTTATAAGCTATTTTTATTATCATTATAATAATTTTTCTTTTTCCTGTAACTTTTTCGTTTTGTGCAGTTTATTTAATCGCTCGCCTGGTTCAAATTTTGTTCCCCTGAAAAAAAATGTGTATTAGAAATTAAGTATAACTTTAAGTAAGTTTTCAAGTTTGGGTTCAATTTAATGTAAAAGTTATTGTTTGAAATGAATTTCTACTTCGTCGAACCCATCGATTCTAAAAGTTAGAATAGAAAAATTCATTTTCAAATCGTCCTGTCTAAAATTTCCAGTAAATTTCCGAATTATTTTTCTGCAAATTTTTTAGCTGCATTTAGTTTAAATTTCAGAATATGTTAAAATATAACAAAGTACGAAAAACCCAAGGTTTTTTAGATTTTCAACTTTCACTCGATTTGGTTGAATACTCCACGTATGGCAAAGCATAAGTGTAAGGGTGTTATTTGTATATGCATGCCATTAAAATTTGTTTTCTATATATATATCTATATTCAATTTGTTTTATCTTTGCTCTAGAATTGACAATAATACAATTACAATAATTTAAATTCTCTAGAATTTGGAGTAGATTATTTGATTATGTTCTGTATATCAAAACCACTATGGTGGCCTAGTTGGTAGAGAGCTTGCTTTGTATTTGTGTACTGCAAAGATCAAAATTGCTGCTGTTTTAACTGTCGCTTGTGATGTCTCAGTATATGTGAAATATTGTTGTCTTGGATGTAAAACCTTATTCAACTCATCCATATATCAACATTTCAATGCTTAAGTAATTCAGCAATCTTTTGGAAATTTATCATTGCTTAATCACAGCTATTGTGCTCTTGTGTTTTGCAACAAAATTTTAATATAGGAACCATAATTAATATTGCAAGCATTTCATGAGGGAGTGTTTTCACTTCTAAATATTCAAATATTTTTGAAATACTGCATATTACACATCATTGGTGTGTGTGTGTGTGTGTGTGTGTGTGTGTGTGTGTGTGTGGTGTTGTACTTTTTTCCTTTTTATTTTCTTTCTCTTTTTTTTTGGATACACTTGGGACCAGTGTAAAGTGTCAAAGTACTCGTCTGATAAATAAGCCCATTAAATTCACAAGTTTGAATGTACATTTGTTTTGTCCTGTTGTATTTGTATATTAACATTTTCAACATTTCTGCAGAGACTGCTATTTTTAAAAATGCGCTGATCATGTGCAGATCCTGGCCAATGTTCTTCAGTGTTAAGTCTTTGAGACCCAGTTTCCTTTGGCAAAGCTTTTCCTGAAGGTCAGCATTTTTAATATGATTGGAGCCATATAGACACACTTTGTCGCATGACAGACATAGTCTAGCTGGTATTTATCATGGAAGAGGAAAGCAAAATAAGTTTCATATTTTAAAGGAATTTGATCTATTTTTGTTTAAAATTGAATTTTGTCAGAAGTGTAATTGTTCCCGATTTTCAGCTTGCCTAGTGAAGTCGAGCTTATGGCATAATCGCTACTTTTAAGTGACTAGATATTTCTGATTAAGTATTGTGGCATTTCTAAATTTGAAAAAAAGTTGGAAAGTTTGTGTTTGTGTATATTGTCTTTTGGACTTTGCATGCAATTTTGGAAATATCCTTTGATGAGCATTAAGGATCATGAGCTTCTTGTTTCTTTTTCATTTTGTAACACTAAGATTATCTCATAGATCGTTATATGTCATTATATAGATAAAATCTTCTCCAAACACCTAGGTTTGAATCCAATTTGAGCCTATAGTAAGGAAAAGTTGTCAGTTAACTGGTCATAGATCAGTTTTTTATTCTGGCATTCTTCTGTTCTCCACCATTCTTGTACTGCCTACTTCGTTACAAGTAAAAGCTGGGGTGAAAAACTCCATCACTCCATTCTGAAGTTTGTTAATCTCGTTTGCTTGTGTCCAGCTGAAAAATAGGGCCCCTGTTATAAACTACTAGACAAAAATTTATCAAAGGTAAATTAACAAAATATACAGTGATTTTTTAAACATTGTTATAAAATGCATTTATAGATGGAATTAATGTACAATAACTGTGTAACGTTAAAAAATCTCAATATTTTGTAAACAATTTGTTAACAGTTACATATACAGCAAAACATATGTGATCAATTTTTACAAAAATGGTTAAGCGATTGTGAATGTTTACTAAAAGGTATCCGGTATGGGAAAACATAATAGGAAAAAGGGATTATATAATTTATGTAATGAAGACTTTGATGATGAATTTCATTACATATTTAAATGTAAACATTTTTTGGATCATAGTTTTCAACCTAGGACGTTTAAACTTCACAGACAGTTTTAATACTTATATTAAGAATGTGGTCTTTAATTTTATGGAATTATTTCCAGATTTTCCCATTTTTTTTACACAAAATAAATAAATTAATGAAATAAAATAAAGGCATCAGTATCTCAAAAAGGTAATGAAATTCATAGTCATAATTAGAGGTCAAGGTCATCTGTCACCCCACATCTACAGTGAAGCGATTACTACAGCATTTTTCATGTTATATCTATATGTAAAGTTGTAAAACTTTGAAAGACAAATACAAACAATTTTAACTTGTTACTAAAAATATTTTGACATTTTTCATGTTATCAGGAAAAACCACTGATCAGCATTGGGATTGAATAAAAATTGTAACGCTTAACTAATTAATAAAAATTATTATGTAAACAATTTGTTAAAACAAACCACCACATAGACTAAGAATTTTTGAATATGATATACCTAAATGAAACAGAGTAACATAAAGACTATATATGCTATATAGACTAGTTTGTAACATCCAATTTAATTAGGGTAATTACTTGTGTATTAAAAGGAAATATAGCTCTAATTGTAAATTCATTTTATCAGAACTTATATCGAATATTAGTAAAAATTCAAAAAAGAGGGAGTGTAGATCTTTTAAGATGACTCCAAAAGTTCGTGTAATAGCATAAATAACAGTCGGTGGGATATTATCGCAACAAAACAAGTAAATGTGCTCTTCGATATGCAAGGATCTCATAACACTGATGGCGACCTTCACCGGCATTATAGGACAACTTTTTGGATAAACAGTTAACACATAGAGATAAATCACCCTCAGTATCGTAAAAGCATCTTCTGATTTCGGATTATTTTCGGCCGACTGTAAATGTGATGAATTGTCTTATATGAAGCATAACGCAAGCTATCAAACACACCTGGCAAAAAATAAAATGCTTCCGAGATAACAAAACTGTCTCCTACGAGTCGGTAATACGAAACCGTTGCATAAAACCATAAAGCTACGATGATATGTTGGAATGGTGTAAGGGCCATGGATTTTCCAGACGGGTGTTGTACATATGGTATCAGTAAATTGACGATAAATAACACCGTTTCTGGGATAAACCGAAAACGGAGGAAAAATCATGCCTGTTGATTTCATAAGTCCATGATAGGCGACGGAAAACTTTCTCTTTCCTCCGTCTCCGGTCCCTTCGACGGATTACCCTTTGTACAACAGTATTCAACGGCATTATTTATGTAACATGTGGGACATTCTGTTCCAAGCGTGTGGAAATTATATCGGTGACACGATTTTGTTTTCCCTAAGGTAATTTCCTTAAATGTTTAAGGAAAATATTTTGCTCCCTTAAATATTTAGGTGTAAAATCTAAAATTAATGAAAAATTAAATTTAAGAAAATATTGTAAAAAACCTTTTCCTTAAATTTAAGAAAAAATCTTTAAATTTATTTAATTGATTAAAATAAGTTAAGTTAATTCTTAAGTCAAGGAATGTTTGTGAAACCGGGGCCTGTGGCCAAATTTTTAAACATTTTTCAGAAGCTGAATTTTCTATCATATAGAGACAGTTGTCATCTTCAAATAAAAAACATCAAACAGGAACCATGATCAATTGATTCATTGATTGGCTGATTGTTCATATTTGGTTTTTGTATCCCTATCGATAGTATTCTAGTAATATTGGGACGTCACCAGATAGAGTGTCAGAAATTTTTACCTTAGCAGTGCTCAGTTACAGCAGCGTGTCATATGTTCAAAAACATTTCTGCTGACGTCATGGAGGATGCGGACATAAATAAATATGCTTAAAGTAAATCAAAACGATTTAAATGCATGTCTTATCGTAACATCTGGTAATGTATCCCTTATATAAATTATTTTCAATAATAGGAATAGACAAATACAAGTTCCGAATATACGCAATATGTATATTTGTTAAGATTTCACGGATTTCACGTTCAAAGTCAGTGGTGTAACGTATGTACCCAGTGCGGCGCTGTAAAGTATTATCTAAAATTTAATACTTCCCAAAAATTTTCAATAATATTAGTAACAGAAGGCTGCAGGCCATGTCATGCCCCTTATACTATTCCCTCGCTTATAATCTTTGGTAATAGGCTCTGTGACTGAATGGGTGTAATGCCATCGTGAAATATATAATTTTCATTTGGAAAATGTCTTGCTATCAGGGGGCACAGTTCATTTTCTAATATTTAATATATATTTTTGGACATGCATATATCCAACTACGACAGACAATGTTCCAAAACCTTTCCACGTTATGCAGTCACAAATCATCAAAGTCAGGCTCGACATCAGAATAGTGATCCCTCACTCACACTTGTCCCAAACTGTTTCACGGTTGGTTAGTAATTGTTTTTACGTCTCAGTAGCAATATTTCAGCTACATCTTTAAAATTTATCTTAATGCTGATGTGGTGTTTAAATGTTTTTGATCTACACTGCACTTATATTGACCTTTAGAGTGATAGTTCACCGTCTCTTGCAATGTTGCAAATACACATCAAAGACCTCTTGGGCTGTTATGCTTGTAACGAGCCAACCAGTAAAGGACCTACGTCAAGGAAAAGCCGTCCTTACTTACGGTAGACCGGAGCCATACCCACAACGGTAAGACGAGTAGAGTTTAAAAATTATACCTTCAACCACTAGGAAATTTTATTTTATATTTCATGTAAGTATTGTACTAGATATATTATATAAAATAAAACAAAAACACACCCACTCCCCCCCCCCTCCAAAAAAAAAAAAAAAAATAAAAAAATCGAAAACTGACTAATTCAGTTATACACCGGAACTTCCACTTAAGGAAGTGAGACCGGGTGTTCCGGAAGGGTGAGTACCTCCTGTCTAGCTGTTATATTTATCGTGGAATTAATTACACTACGAAATTGTAGAATCAATCCCATTAGTTCAAATCTCTTCCATCACTTACTCATATAACTTGTTAACATTGTTGACATTGATATTTCTTAACGTATTCAATGTTTGAATTATTCGAAAAACACCTATCAATTGATTTAACTGTCCATGATAGAAGTCAAATAGTTATTAGTCTTCAAATCAAATGGCATCAGAAAAAGAGATGTTTTACAAATACAAACAAAACATTTGTTTGATATAATTGAGTCAATAAACTACAATCAATAGTCGCTTAACTGATGTTAAGCTTGGTGTTATTAAAGTGATTGTAATAATTTAAACGATTATACTTTACTCGAACAAAACATGGTTCACGGAATGATGTTAGAGAGAATTTTGTTCGTCATTTTCATTGGAACTAGTGCAGGTCAGTTGTCTTTTTTCAGTTTACATAGATCATGTATGTTATTTTACATTTATTAGCTTATTAAAAAATCTTATGCCCTAAATTAAAAAAATGCATTAATTTAATTTTTGCGTAAGTGACTATTTCGATATCAATGCATTTTTAATTCCGATGTCGCCTGGGTTAAGTTGTAAATAGTGGTGCCTTTAAATGCACTGCATATACATCGGTAACAAACACAAAACCTATCTAAGCAAACGTGCTAATATTGGGTTATTTCTGGCACCGCTCATAACAGTTAGACGACCTTATTGCTGACGTAGAATGCGCTAAGATACTATACATACCTACGTGTTATAGATGGGCTTGATATTAATGTGACATATTTAGGTATTGAAAGTTTAATTTCAGGCCAAATTTAACACTGGTTGATGTAACGTTACAGAAATGAACAATCAAACGATTCTTTACAGTCACTGTGTTTGACAACGTGAATTAAGCAAAATTTTTAGAGAAAATCCAAATATCTTGTATAAAGTTTGAAATTTTTTACTTTCTTGTCGTAACTGAAAACAGCCTTTTTTGCGGCTGCGGAAGTGATGTTTTTTGTAACGCATTTCGTTGAATGCGTAAAAGGATCCACCATTTGTCTTGTTTTTCAATATGGAAAATTCCACGTTTTTTACTGTGTTCAGAAATATTCTATGATATTCAATGGTAATAGAAGATGCGCAAGTCCATTTAAAATTACGAATAAACAGAAGTAAGTGAAATATACCAAAATCATTTCAAGTTAATTGGATTTTCTTTCGAAGTTTTGTATAATTCACTTTCACAAAAAAAAGTGCCTCAATCAGAAGTTAAACATATTTGACAAGAAAACATTTGTTACTTGATGTACACAGAACCGGATTAGGTACTTTAGGATTGTGTTTAATCTCTTAAGGTAAATGCCGACGCAGTAATTAGCTGCACAAAAAATAAAGTATTCTTAATTTTGTGACTTTTTTGATTTGATAACGATTTGATAACTTCAAGAGTTTTCATTTTAATTAAAATATTCGCATGTATTCTGGACATCCAATAAATTATATGTTTTTATTTAACTAGAGTCATGTTTACCAATACCTTCTTACGTTAGTGAGTGGAGATCCATTCAGTCACAAAATGCCACCCTGTCAGAAATAACGTTTAACCACAGTCTAAGTAGTTGGCCAATCAAAGTATATACTGAGGTCAAAGTTCAAAGCAACGGCCTTGACCTTATTTTTCCGGGAATGGGAACGGCACAGATTGATGACGACCGTTACTACATTTACGGACAGGTTTTAACGTCATATGATGATACAACAGTCAAAGTGATCGCACCAAATAAATATAATGGGGCATCCACAGGTGTTGCCATATACACAGGTAAGAAAAAATATTGCAGTTCTGTTGGGTTTGGTTAATTTGTGTTTTAAGGCTTGTGAAGGATATTCACAAAGCAGTTATTAGTGGGCATTGAGAAACATACATTTTTGCATGCACCAAATTCTAATCCTTTAAGGCATCTAAAGATCCAAGATCTATTTCTTTAAAATCTAAAAGATTCGAGGACCTAAAATCATGCAATTTCTAGTAATTCTGCCTGAAAAAAGTAATTATATGTGTCTTCAAAAACGTGTTTTTCCATTCAAATGACTTTTACAGTGATGAAAATACAAATGTACTACAAAAGTGCTATAATTTATTTAGATCTGGTTTATACCTTTCTGTTACAGCCATAAAAATCACATTGCTTTAGACATTATCGCTTTGGACATATTTATATTTATTTTTTTCTAAGTGTTATTTTATATACATAATTTATTTTAAAATTTTAAAATTAAACCCGATACATTTGGCATTAAATACTTTAAGGATAAGACATGTTTGTTTAAATTTTATGATTTTATTTTCAAACAAATTATGGAAAAGTTTTTGCGAATTTGGTCACACTTTACACTGCATTTAACATTTTCTAATCGTTTCTTTTAACAAATTAAACATTATTTCTAATATATATAGATTGTTTTGACAACCAAGACAGATTAAACTATGCTAAACACTTAAAATGCATGAACAAGGCGAATGAGAAAATATTAGAAAGATTAATTTTGGTTTAAACTTATTTTGTTATAATTGTTGTTATTTATCCATTTTACTGCATCTAGCCTAATAAAGAAAATTTATAAAAAATGAAGGAGCCGGTCTTCATAAAATACTTGATCCATTTTGGTTTTTTATAACTAATATCAGAAATCAATGTGAGTCAATGATATAAACTAGTCTGGGTTTTCCCATCTAAAAACTTTAATCAGAGTATCAAAACATTACTTACCAGCAAATTTTGTTGGTTAAAAACTCTAAAGGCCACCATTTTCAAAACTAAGGAAGTGAAAGGGCACCATTTTTTCAAAATACAAAATCAAGAGCTACTATTTTCAAAATAATCAAGTTCAAGGACCACCATTTTCAAAACAAATAATCAAGGGCCGCCCTTTTCCTAAAAAACAAGGTCAAATGCAACCGTTTTAAAAATAAATTAAATCAAAGACCACCAAACGAATTAAAGGCATCGTAAAAAGTGACAGAGCTTAACAAAACGTCAGAGATTAAAATCTGCCTTCATGAAAAAGTCTTTATAATAGTAGATGGCACAATCTGAAAAAAATCAAGACCTTGAATTTTAACCTCAATTTTAAGAACATTTTACAAATATTAATACTAAAACACAAAGAAGTAAAATTAACATGTAGTCAAGATTTACATGCAAAATTTTGCTATGCACAACAGCTTTAAATTGAGATCATACAGTTCTTTAAGAAATATTAATCAATATGTTAAAAAAAACTCGTTAAATTCAAAAACTTAAAAGGCAATTAACACATTTTTAAGAAAGACGAATTTTAAAGCAGTCAAAATATATAAGCAAGTTAAAATATCTTTCTAAAATTTTAGCAAAACGATAAAAGTATGAGCTTTATGTTTTGTTTAATGTATCACTTTGTCGTTAAAACCACCGACAACTGAATCATTTATCCTCGTTTGATGTTATATTATACACTGTGTATTGCAGGAACTACCGGATGGTCTGGACCGGATAATGTTACACGGGTTTACGCAGATGCTCAAATTCGAGTTAAGGTTTGGAAAAGAGAAGATTTTCCTAATCCAGATTTCGAAACATCCTGGGAGGCTATAAATACTTTTGACAGTATGATATATATATGTGTGTGTGTGTGTGTGTGTGTGTGTGTGTGTGTGTGTGTGTGTGTGCCGTGGTATATTCACATGGTATACCGTGGTATATTCACATGATTTCGAGAAATTTGACATTCAACTTTGCATGAATGAATATTTATCTATTAACGGTTTATACTTGACAAATGCTACTCAGTTTGCAATAGTCTACCCGATATACCTAAGATTTGCGTTTAGTTATATGTGTGTCCTGCTTTGTGCTAGGAAACAAGTAATCATGGAAACTGCATGATGTTACCAGAGTGAGACAAGACTTGCACAGGAAACCCGCCAAACTGGTTCGTCATCCCGATAAAGGGTATGTCAGCAGCATTAAAAATTTTGATTAAGATAATAAGTGACTTTGATATAAGTTTCCAAGCTAAAGTCGACTCTCGTTTATTCAGGAGATACATACTGTTTCGGAGCTTGGCGACTTATTTCTTTCTCGTTTTGATACAAGATTTCTTCTGTGAGTGTTTTTAGTATTTTCGTGTCTTTCACTTTGTCGATTTCACGCCACATGCCACTCTTTTCTTTTTTTAGGCTTCTACTGATTTTCTCCTTGTGATTTTAGAACCTGTTTATCTCCTTTTGACCTTGAATTCCGTTTGTCTTGTGACTTCCGGTCCTATTTTACTCCTAATAACCTTATTGTATGATGCATGTTGACACTGTTCATATGTAAAGTAATACGATATTTAACTTTCAGTTCCGTCGTACAAAGAAATAATCCATAACATATCCGGGTACCCATCACTTACAGTAGTACAAGTTAAATCTGCTGGTTACATCTATGAAGGTCAAGGTAAGCTAAGTATACTACAAAGCTGCTAACAAATAACTTTCAAATTTTAAGCAAAAGACGTACAGGTACTTGTCATTCAAAATCCCTCTTATAACACGCACTCAAAGTATATGAATGTTATAATTTTGATTGAGTGTAGCGTAAAATAGTCTCCATTTTACTATTCAAAACTAACGAAATGCATGTTTTAATCGTTATATGATGGCGATTTATTTTAAAAATATTAAGCAAAAAAGGTAAGGGTCTCTTACGCGGCTTTGTGCGAAATGTTCTCGGGTCAAGTATATTGTTCTTGTGTCGGAATTTCCTCATAACAACTATGGGTGTTTTTGAGAGAATTTTTTTTCTAACTCTTGTGTCGTGAGAAATGTGTTTGCGCGAAATCGCTATAACACTGAGAACATTTTTCTTAGTAAACGACATGAAGGCAAACAGTCTTTATCTTATCATAAAATGATAATTACTTAAGATTATATTCTGTCAATCAAATTTTTGATATGCAGGCAAGACAAGGATCAAGCGTTTTCTGAAAAACACCATTATTTAAATGACAGATCTGGACCAGACGGACAAATTCTCCATCTTTGACATTATTGTATATAAAATTAACTCAATTAAGTGTACGTTTTAGCGTGAAAACAAGACTATACATGCAGTTTTTAACATTTATAATAGACATTCTCAAAACACTTACAGACAAAATAGCCAATGTGTTTTTTCGTTAATTTGACTTTATCACTTTGTCGCCATTTTTCTTCTTTACGCTCCTGGTAGATATGTAGTGTGAGATTTTGTTCCGCGAACAATGTTCTCGGTGCACTTTCTTGTTGTTATGGCGAAATTCCATCACAGAAAAAATGTTCTTGACCTAAAACATATCTCGTCCAAAGGCACCCATAAACAATAAACGTGCATCGATAACATTGTTCGTAGAAAAAAACTTAACACTACCAGGCTAGCAGAAGCATTGAGAACAAAGATGGTGGCATATTGATAAGGTTTAATTGAGGCGTAAAAGATCTTTGGTAATTTGACTCAGGATTTCGACAATGTGTTTAATAAATGCTACCAACAGCATGTAAAGCCAACGTTTTGTATTCGCGCTTGAAAATATACTTTACTGAGCTTATTGTATATACAATAATATCAAAGTCTGAGAATCCCGATCTGCCATTTTATTGTAACGTTTTCCAAAAAAACTCTCAATCTTTGTGCAGTCTACTTATGATACATAGAGTTGATAGAATATCACCTCACGTAATTTTCATTTAATGTCAGGAATAGTCGATGTTTCTTTCCATATTATTTATTATTGCAAATGTTCTCATAATAATGATAATTTTACACGAGAACGTGTTTCTGCGGCGACTTTATAATTAGAAAACATATCTCGACCAAAACTCATACAATTTGTCTTCAAAGTAGGAGTGTCAATCCGTTTCAGTAGTATCCATATGCAAGGTAGACACCCACGCTTCATACACACATTTTTATGAATATGTTTAAAGGTACCCGTTTTGTTTGCCTATTTGTTTGTCTATGCTGTAGAGTTATTAGAGGGACTTTTCTGGTCTGTTTTGCTCTGTAAAAGGTGGTCAGATTTTGTAAACACTCGCTCCCCAATTCATCCGAAAAAAGGGTGCGTTCATAGGTTCATCTCAAAGATCGTACAAATGCCTGTTTTTAATTTTATATAATATTTTTGACACTTCTGTTGCAACTGATATCAAATATGTCAATTTTCATGTTAACACAAAGCTTCACTTGCTCAATTTGTATTTGATATTGATGTTTTTTACAGGTTCATCGTCTTTAAATACATTTACAAATCATGGCGGGGGTTTGATTTACGGATTTTCAAAGCAACATTTCCGTATATGGTATCCCTATCAAGGACAAGGTACATGATTTTTGTTTGTTACTTTTGTCAATTTCTTTTAAGGTTATCTAATACCTACAAATTTAAATTTGAATTCAATATGATTTCAATTATGACACCCACGAAAGGTATACGACAAACGTGATGACTTTGATTTTCTATTGTCAACTTTCCGTTTCTTTGCAGTAATACCATGCTTCTCCTGCGTATAGTGTATATGTTTCACAGTTAATAGGTTATAGTAGAGCTTGTTCCCACTATGGGGACTTTCTACAATGAAGAAAACTGCTTACAATTAAATTTTACAACCAAAATTGATTTAATTTAAATACATTCTTTTAAATATAAATCCACTAATGAATTGTAAAGGAATACATAAGAGCTACAGCAATCAGGTCTAAAAAGCGCGATTAGGACCATCACATAATATATATATTTATTTTGAAATTGTTTCGACAATTATCACTTGAAAAAAATTAATACAGTCAAACCTGCCTTAAAGGCCACCTCTCTATAAGGGCCACCTGCTTATAAAGGCCAATGAAATTCTATCCCAGTTACTCTTTGTCTATATTATTTGAACTTGTATATAAAGGCCACCTGTCCATAAAGGCCACTTTTATTGGTTCCCGTGGGTGGCCTGAAAAGACAGGTTTGACTGTATATAAAAACAAATACTTGTTCTTTTTTATTTTAATGACATTCAACATAAAAATTTTAAAAATCCATCTGATATCATTAGAGAGTGTATGATGATTATAAACAATGCACCTTTCAAATAACAGAATGTTATATCTATATATTTTACCATATTTATCAGTGTGTGGGAGACTACATACTTGTAAAGTTTGTTGACTTTGACCTACATACAGCTGTCATCTTACAAAATAGTTAATACTTAAAGTTTCATATATAACATCAATTGAAATAAGCTTATCGGATTTTGAATTTTCGTTAACCTTTATAAAAAGTGAAAATGATCTTTTTAAAATGAATTTCTATCGAAACAAACAAAAGTTTCCAATGTCATTACAGACTTACCAAATTTTTCAAGCAAGCTGACCTTGACCTTCATTATAGATCATAGTGATTTTAAAATACATTCAAAAAGTAGTTGTAGAAGGTTCTTATATACAGCATTGTATAATTTTTTTATAAAAACTGTATATTTATATTGTTCACCGTGACACTTTTTTTACATACTGATTCGCCATGACAGATTGCAAAAAGTTTTCACAATGTCCCCTAAACGCTTTCTAACATATACATATTCACCGCAGAAATGCCTTACAAAGTATGTGATTGAAAAACGTTGATAATCACGTGTTCATCATATCCCAATGTGCCCATCAGACAGTCTGTTTGATGTTAATCTTTTATTTATTTAAAAATTGCCTTTTATTTAATTTTAGATAAATGAAATTTATTGAACCAAAGTTATTTGATCTGTATATTTGTAGTATTTAATGAATTTGACGGATGGGGTGATAATTTGGGCGCGTTAAGTGCAGTCGGAGAATTCAGAATTATTGCATGGGTGTTTCCAGAGACATGTGTGGATACTGTAGTGACTACCAAAAGTGAACTGATACAGAATAACTATAAGTTACCATTGGCTCATACACAGCAATATTACATCAACACTGAGGTATTTAATATTCGTAAAAATTGGAATACTTTCAAGCACAAAAATCATTCATGATTATATGGAAAGACTTCTAGTTCCAATAGGTTTTTCTCTGGCACGCGTTTGTTTTATGTTTCGTAATTCGTAATGGCTGCATGCTTCAGTTGTCGATATTTCATATAAATCGATTTATGTAGACCAAAGCATCTGAATTAAGGATCCTGGCAGTGTAAAACTAATGATTTTCGTGGTTCTTCGAAAAAAGTGGAAAATTTGTAATTACTGTTCAAAGTAGTTTTTAAATATACACTTTTGCCTTGAGATGTAAACTTTTAGGTCAGTATGTCAACGAAAACAACGAAAATTTGGACATCACAAAATAAATGACCTAACAGTATCTTTTTTGTAAAATCTAAATACAAAAATACAGGTCAGCGAATTAACCGTTATTATTTTTTTTACCGGACAGAACACAACTAAGCACTATTTCAGAATGGAATTCAAGACTAATTCAAATTTTAAATGCATATTCTATATTACAAGGTTGAAGCAGTGAGTGGAAACAATGATGGTTTTAGATTTTATGGTGTAGGTTCTACAGTAAACGACGGAAACTTAGGCCCATTTGGAGGACTAATATTTTCTTATTCAGCCCAATCTATAATGTTTTGGTTGCCAGAAAAAGCTAGCAATGGATATGTCATAAACATCGGTGGAACCTGGGGACAGGGATTTAACCATCAAACAACAGACGATGTTATAATTAGAATTAACAAGTTTCCATATTCTGATAAATCATCATATTTGGATACAAAAGGTAAGAAGGGCCTTTGTTTATGTGTAATGTGCAAATGAGGATGGCCTTGAACGTGCAAAATTAATAAATGTTATTCAATCAAGACGGCAAAATCATTTTTCTTTCACGATTTGCAGTCAATTTAGCAAAAAGATGTTATTTTGCTGATTTTTACCTTCGCTAATACCGCGAAAAATTGTACCCGCAAAAAATTCCAATTTTCGGTTACTTTTCATAAAAAATGCTAATAGTATAGAAATAGAAAATCGATTAACGTGAAAAAAGAAATAATAAAAAAAAATTAATGTACAATTTAGATAAACTTCTTTTCTTTTTCAGCTAGGTATATAACGTATGAAGTATCCGGTTTACACAGTGACGTACTTCCTGTAACCAACACACTATTGTTCACAGATAAAACCTACGTACAGTGTGCAACCAGCTGTACTAATGAAGACGTGTGTGAATCATTTTTCTACCACAGACATGATCAAACTTGTGTTGGTTATAAGCATTCTATTTTTAATGTAACTTCAGCGCATATATCGTCTCCTGGAATGCGACATTTTATTAAGATTTTATGATTTTAAAGTTTAAGCACTTATGCTGTTTGCGTCGACAATTATAAGTGATAATTAAGTTTGTTTCAAACAAAAAAAGTAGATATCATGAAGGTATATTTTAGTTGTTTGACCCTGAGTAAATCTTGAAATCGAAGTTACTTGTAAAAAAAATAATAAATTTTGTTTCCACTAAGAGGATTTTACCTTATTTATTCATGTCTAAACTACTCTTTAAAAATTACAATTGATACATCTCGGGGTCTTACAGTTGGAAAAAATTGAATTTGACAAGTTTTTGCCCCTTTTTATTGGTAAACTAGTGTTATGCATTGTAATAGACATTGTATGACTTTTGTTTCCGTTAAGTTAAATTACAAGTAATTGAAAAAAAATTTAATTACACATTTCATTTGATTAAGTAAAAAAAATTGTAATGGACAATTTAAGTTTTCAATTACGCCATCCCTGGTTACATAGGGGATTTTACGCCCAAGTCAGGATTCCTTCTTTTATATCCCGGCTATCTGCTTCGCAATTGTGGATAAAAACAAGAGTGCCCGGATTTAACCACTGAACTTAAGCTTATACGAGTGAACTGACCTACTTAATCACACTGAATTGGATTCGAACCAAAACGGCGAGAGACACTGTTACACGTAAGCATGCGCATTAAAACACGAGGTCACCGAGGTCACTTTATAAAGAGTGATAGGTCAGACTGTTTTTTAGCAAATGAAGCACTGATATAGAATTTAACTACCTTGCTTTTGTTTTGTGATTTATAAAAATAAAATTAATTTGGAAAAAAATTGATCAATAACATAAAACTGTTGTAGGTAAAATCCAAAATAGTTATTTCGATTAGCATTGACAATCTACATGTAAACTCTTTGGAACTGTTACAACGTTACCGCTATGAGAATGTCAGGATGTTGATATTATCGTTTCGGGAATGTTACAATGTTACCGCTATTGGAATGTAACGATGTAAATATTATCGTTATGGGAATGTTACCGCAATGGGAATGTAACGATGTAAATATAATCGTTATGGGAATGTTACAATGTTACAGCTATTGGAATGTAACGATGTAAATATTACCGTTATGTGGATGTTACCGCAATAAGAATGTAAAGATGTAAATATTATAGATACGGGGATGTTACATTGTTGCCGCTATTGGAATGTAACGATGTAAATATGATCGTTATGGGAATTTTACAATGTTACCGTTATAGGAATGTAACGATGCATGTATTATCGTTACGGGAAAGTTTTAACGTTACCGCTATGGTAATGTTACAATGCTACAGCTTAAGTAAGGTTACAATGTTACTACTACGGGAATATTACTACATAAATACTACAGCTATGGGAATATCACGGTATGACGACTTTGGTAATGTTACAATAATACCGATATGAAACTGTTATTTTTACCGAATCGGTTGTGGCTTCGTTAGTGTGGCAATGTTACCGCTATGGAATTGATCCTTGTTGAGTTGAGTGGAGCAATGATGTTTTACGCCCCAGTCAAGATTCTTTCACTTATTTCTAGGCGGTCAGTTCTGCGATGGTTGCAGGACACCGGAGTGCCCGGAGAAAACCATCGAACTTCGGCAAGCGGACTGACGAACTTCCTCATGATTCTTGTTGAAAATATAAAATATTAATAGTTTGGGATTGTTAATGTTACTGATCAATCATTTTCCTTTCAAAATAAAATAAGCGTCGTCTAAAAGCACTGTTTAACACAAGCATATTACGAATCGAAATGTTAATTAATCATTAAATATGATATAGTTAACCTGTATAGGTTTGAATATTAATATGGATTATGTGAATGTTATATGAACATATGTATTCAGAAACTGTTTGAAGTACGTGACAAAAAACACTTAAAATTGTATAGATTAGAATTCTAAAATGAACAGTTTTTTTTACCTTAAAAAATATTTGAATTATACTATTGTTTTATTATATTGTTTGAAAATGGAATTTTGCTTTTAATTTACATTTTGCTTTAAGATTGATCAATATATTCATACAGAATTTGTAAATTTACAATTAACTGTTTTTGTAGGATACATCTAAATGCATTACGTAAAATCAATTAGTATTTCCAAAATTCGAATTTCGGTATTTTCAAAATACAAAACGTTTGATTTATTAATATACAGGGCTTAATTTTTTTTATTTAATTGTCAATCATATTTATATTAGTTGCAATTAGATTACAATTCATATTAGTTATCCTTTGATGAACATCTCCAATTAAATTGTGGCTGAGGTGGCTGTATGTTTAAATCTGCATTAAGTTTCCCTTGGGAAAAAAAACGGTGCTGATTTACTTATGGTGTTCCTGATAAACAATGTTACGTTTGGTTCAACGATAAAAGCTGGTATAAATAAAGAAATAGTAGTAATTGCCTAACGATATGTATAACTGAGGAGATCTAATTTTAGAACATAGTTACGTCATAAAAAACCGAATCATGTAAACAAAATTTCATAAACGGTGAAAAACTATAAATTAAACGCAGAATTTCATTAAATTTGTAATTTGTGACTTTGTAAGGGTAAAATAACATCATTGTTAATACATTTGGACATTAATTACAGACATTTAATGCTATTTATTTCAGGTTTCCATTTTGACTTCAAGTCTCTGTACATAAATGCGCATGCTCCAAGTAGATATTAATAATCATTGTTAAACACGTTAGATGATTTATTTACAGCAAAGAGGAATAAAATTTTAGAAAATGGATCTCACGGATTGTGATTATAAATTATCTATTAAAAAAAATGTTTTTTTAGAAAATCGAAAAAATATTCAGGAAATTGAGAAACTTAATGCAGCTTTAAGGAGTTAGCTTTTAGAGTATCTCACAGTTTTTTCAAGCCGTATGTCATTACTGGTTGAATTGGTACTAAAATAATGAACTGACTGGTCTGCGATGTTTATCTGCGATATTGAAGCTGTGTTTTTTTAGTTGACTCTGAAAGTTGCTGAAAAAGCAGATCAGAAACACTTGCACACACACACGCATCATACGAATTTGTATTAGATATATTCCCGAGGTTAATGAAATAAAGTCACGAATAGCTGAAACTTGTTGATGTGGCTTAAAACAGCTTTCAACCATCCAACGTACAAAATGTGCCAAACATAGCAAGCACGTTGTTAACGTTTTAAGCTGTAGTTCTGGTTCATCAAACATTTTTCAAAATATTTTGTCAATTTTACTTTTTAAAATATGATTCTTTTTAAAAGAAAATTGAAAAATAAATGATTTAATGATCCATGAAAAGCAATATAAAATGATTGGGGGAAAAAGAAACTGATAATATTGAGTTTTTTTTTAGCTTTAAAACATATACATGGCAACGTCTTTAGTCGGTCCTTACCTTCTTAAATTAAAACTTAGGAACGAAAAACATCTTATTAAAAGAACCCTCCCTGCACATTGCTCGAAGCGCACTTTAAAGGTCAAAATTTCTGTCATTTAAACAATTCCGAAAGAATTTTACAGTTGGGAATGATCTTAAATGACTTTTAATAGTATTCCTCTATTCAACTTGTTATGAGGAACCAGAAACTACATAGTTTAGGGGTGGGGATCCCAACGGTTTTCTTGTTATACGTGTACGTAGCACAAACCAAGCAACTGTGGAATGGATGCCTTTAGGGGTCTTCTATCAGTATCAGTCTTTCCATTTTATTTCATAAGGACACAAAAACACACAGTTTAAGGATAGGGATCTCAACCAGTTAAAAGTTTTACATGGACATAGCACCACTAAGCCCCAACCTGCAATGGGGTATAACCCTAGGTGTCTTTGATAAGCATATTTTTTTCATAAGGAACCAGAAATAATATAGTTTAGGTTTTGAAATGTCAACGGTTTAAAAGTCATAACAAAGCCCCGCCTAGCAACACATTTTAGTGGTAGTCCCTTATGAAGTTTTATATGAGTTGATGCGCCTTGAGATGCTAAACACAAATACGTATATATATATATATATATATATATATATATATATATATATATATATATTGTTTTTTTACTACAAACAAAGAGTGATAAAAAAATCTTGGAAATTTGTCTTTAAGACCCCGCCCTTCTACCCCTCCACGATTGAACCCCCGGGAATTTTAGTACCGGAAACCACCGCTTCAATAATACAGGAACCTACCTTAAAAGTTTGAAACAAATTGTCTGATGCGTTCTGATAAAGAACCGGAAACGGAAGAAAACAGTAAGTATTCAAACTAGTAAGATGAAAGACTTGAAAATAAATAAATAAATAAATAAATAAATAAATAAATCAATCAATCAATCAATCAATCAATCAAATAATAAATAAATAAATAAATAAATAAATAAATAAATAAATAAATAAATAAATAAATAAATAAATAAATAAAGAAAGAAAGAAAGAAAGAAAGAAAGAAAGAAATTTAAAGGATTGAAATAATGAACAGGTTCAGTTATCATACCTCTGCGAAAAAGTTTTATTTTTTGTTTTTTTTAATTTATATCCCAACCTGTGGGAATTATATAAAAAAAACCGGGGGACTTATAGTTTTATGTACTACCGTATTTGAAGACAATTCCGAACGGAAAACTGTAAAGCTTCATAAACTTACCATCGATTTATTTTCTATGATATTTGTTTGCTTAATTTTGCTTTATAAATTCAAAACAAATAAGCTTGTCAATAAAATTAGAAGCGTCATTTATTTTAAACAAATATATATTCTATTAATAAAAGCGATAAACGGAATACGCATGTTAGTCCAAACAATAAAATTGATTCATTGGCTTTGTTCAATTAAAATGTAATTTTTTCCATGAAACACAACTTAATGGCTGATAAAAATCAGAATAGAAGATAAAAAATACTAGATAAAAATTGAATTTATACAGTAAATATTATTGGATTGCTCTGAATGACAATAACGCATCACCAGCTTTTGTTGTTGTAACTACCCTGTAAAAGCGTTTAAATCGGTTTATCTGCTAGTATTCAAACAAGTCATAAATACCTGATTGGTTTAATCGATGATTAACACAATATTTAAAAAAAAATCAGTGCTTTAATACTTATCCAAAAAGTATAATATAACATAAGAAAGAAAGTTATTTATCCAATCAAACTTTGATAAAATTGCCCCCCAGCGTGGGCAAAATTATAAAATTCGGAAAAGTATTTTAAACACATTTTACCGTCCTTAATATACACATTAACCAAAATCGAATTTGAAAAGTAGTTCTATAAGTAATTAAGTTCATATGCACAATGAGTGAAAAACGGCATACGGGATTCGAACCTAGGACTTTAAGGTTATCATTTCCTACGCCCTACCACACAGCCAGCGTAAATGATATAGAAATCGCATGCTATCTAATGTCAAGTATGTATTAGTATATGATTGGGACGATTAAGGGGTAATGTGTTATTTCTTTATTCCAAAATTTTAATGCCAGCGTATCCCTCTACATAAACCAAAATTTGCAAAAAAGAAAATAAAATATAGTAGTTTCGGTAGTCAAACTATCTTTGATGGAGAGGAATGCGCTCTATGTGTATTAATTGAAAAACACGTTTTTTTTTTCATCAAAATTTTCGTATTTGTATGGAAGTATACGGAATGCAGCATTCTGAAATGTATGTTTAAACACATAATGTAATGTTTTAACAAACTTTGAATATTCAAAACCGTTTCATTCAGGTATTCTCTTCAGGAAGTTTAAAGTATAATTATTACTGTACCAAATTTATAATTTTAAATTCTATAGGCGGATGCCTCGGCTTTTTGAGAATCATCCTTTGAAACTTTGCATTGTATGCATTCACTTTTAGAAATAATAAGGTAAAAAAAAGTGTAACAAAGAAGATCTAAATTATCGCTATGGAATTGCGGTCTAAGAGAGACAACTCTCAAAAATTCAATGACAAAGCTGAAACAACTGGATCCAGGAGATAAGCTGAGAATCTACACGTGCTTTATGTGTCAAGGGATTATATTCAGAACCGACGAGGTATCTTATACAACCAGACCAGAAATTTTTACTCTTGTTTTTATAAGTTAAGAACACTACTCTACTTTTACTTTTAGGAAATAACATAACATAACGTAACGTAACGTAACGTAACGTAACGTAACAAAGCATAGCATAGCATAGCATAGCATAGCATAGCGTAGCATAACATAACATAACATAATTTTGTACAAGTATATAAAACAAAATATATTGACCCACTCTTAAAAGAGTTACGAAACACACACACACACACACACACACACACACTTAATTTACAGCAGTATATAAAACACATTTTATTTTCATTAAAATATCATGGCAAGTTTGGCAGTATTATAAAACATTGACTCATTAGTAAATAGCACTTATGTCTTAATATGTTTTAATAGTCTTTTAAAGAAAATACTTCCGTTTCAGTTCGTATACCATTTAATTGCCATTATCAATAAGAGATATTTATAGTGGTTACGGATGCATATTACTTATACATCAAACATGTACGATGTCATTAAAACGCCTTTAACTGATGATAATCTTCAGGCATTACACCCTGAAATTATATTCACTCTCTTGATGATGGGCTGTTTGATATTTCATCGTCAGCCATGTTGCTATAAAAATAAATATTTAATAATAATAATAATAATAATAATAATAATAATAATAATAATAATGACAATAATTGGAAAGTTCTACAAATAATAATGTCGAAATACCTAATGCGTGTGTATATTAATTGGACCGATATATCATAGGCTGTAGCTATTTGTATTACTAGCTATCTCTCTTTGGATCCTTTCTGATTAGGTTTAAATCTTGCTCGAGCAGATACTTTCATATAAAAAAAACTTGACGGTGTGCTTGACGGAGGTCGTTGGTTTTCTAAGAGTACCCCGGTTTACTGCACTTTCTTACATTCAATTGTTAGAAATACCCAATGACTATATAGTAGGTACCTAGATGCCCGCTATCCTTACAGTAAGTGCTTCGATTTTCGCTAGACTTATAGTTAGTGCCTTAATTTACATCTGTCTTTTAGTGAGTGCTTGAATGCCTAATTACCTTATAGTAAATACCTAGATGTCCGCTAGCCTCATAGTAAGTGATTTGACTTACACTTTTGTCTCACCCTTTAGTGTGTGCAGAACTGCGCACTGAACATATAAGTGGAAGTAAGTGGTAAGCATGTAGTAAGTGGAATGATGCCAACTAGTCTTATAGTGTCTTAATTCAAAATTGATTTGTAGTAAGTGAATCAATGTCAACTATCCCACGTAATTAATTAAATGCGAACTAGTTTTGTGCCTTATTAAGTATGTAAGTGCCTTAACTCATTACGTTTACGATGTTCTTTTGTCTCAAAGTAATTACATAATTTACAAAAGTTCTTTCGTAAGTGGATAGATGTCTACTAGCCTAATAGTAAATTAATGTATATGTACTAGTCATATAGAATAGTTTCCCCGTTAACAATTGCCTTTTTTTAGTTAATATGCTCATTTACCTTTTAAGAAGGGCAAAGATGCACAATAACTATGTACTAAACTTTATCATTTATGCAGTATTGTAAACAAAAATAGAAATATGAGGAAATTAATCTTTATTTCCTATGATAAAATTTATTGATTTTTAAAACAAAAAATAAGCTAATTTAATTCCGTTTCAAATGTAGCAAGTGAAAACTAATTACTATCATATAAATATGCAAATGCCTGCATTAAATGTTATTAACAAAATAATGTTAAGAGCAAAGTCTTTTATACAACAATAATGTTCTTACAAATCAAAATCATTAAAACAAAAAAGTTCCTGACCAACTTATGTGGAGAGAGAGAGAGAGAGAGAGAGAGAGAGAGAGAGAGAGAGAGAGAGAGAGAGAGAGAGAGAGAGAGTGTGTGTGTGTGTGTGTGTGTGTGTGTGTAATTAAACTTCACCTGTCATTGTCAACAGCATGTACGTCTTTTGTCTGTCCTATTAATTTAAACAAAAAATATTACTAATTTTATCCGATTTCTGTGTTATATGTATATGTATAATATTTTTTCACAAATAATACAGCTAAGGTGATAGTATACTTACCTTTTAAGTTGAAAGTGAGAGGTTTTAAACCTGACCTGGTTGGAACCTGGCATGAGAAATTGGTACTGGCGTTCTTTTGTCAAAAACATATCATTTGGAACTACAGACCACCTTCCCTGTTTTGAAGCACCTTTGAAAATCAATGCTAGAATGTTATTTTGACTTTCCACGATTAAATATTCTTACTGCTTTTTGCCCATGGTACTATGCTAAAAATTTCTGGCACGTCGACTTTCAGTTTCACGTCCCTTTATAAGTGAAATAGTTTTGATTTTGATGAATGTCCTTAATCAATCGATCGATCGATCGATCAGTCAATCAATCAATCAATCAGTCAATCAATCAATCCCAACCATTAAATCAATGCATTTGCCAGTCATCTTGTTTTTAAATTCCGCTTTTCGGGTTAAAAAACAAACTATGTGTTATACCTGTTTCGTCTGCGGAACCAACCTTTACATACGATGAAGATTTCCTTACATTGTGCAACTCTTCGTAAGAACTGAAAAAAATGTTTTTAAAACATTTAAAAGGCTAATTTCTAAACTGATACTGAGCCATTCAACTTACGTTTTTTGCAAATATCTAAAGTGTTATTAAGTCTAAATCTTTCGTTTATTAAAGAAAATGCAGAAAAAAATAATAAATAATTAAAAAAAAAAAAAAAAAGAAAGAAAGAAAAACTTATTTACCGATGTTTTTGTCAATAATACTTGATACTTCGATTTTCATAAACACTATATTGTCACCAGACTAGCAAAATACATCATGAATAAAACCCTGAGAGAGAGAGAGAGAGAGAGAGAGAGAGAGAGAGAGAGAGAGAGAGAGAGAGAGAGAGTTAAAAACGTTTTATATTTACTTCATAACGGTTTCAAGACTGTAATCAAGTGATTGAATAAATTATTTAATCCTTTTATTTTAGATGAAGAAAACTTTGTGTTCTCTTAGATGTACATTTTTGTTTTTCTTTTAATATTTTCATATGCAGAACAATAGATTTAATGACTGGTAAATAAACTTCGTATTATTAGTTACACAGTGATTTAGTGACCTAATACGGAAATATATGGAGTCATTAAAATTTATATTGGGCGACGCGATTTGTAACGAATTTATCCCACCGAAGATCTTGATCTTCATGTCAAAACATTATTTCAACTGCAAAACAGAAACATGTTGACGACGCCATTATGGCTGCAGACCGGGTAACAGGGGACGTAATCGTTACTTACCGAATATATTTTCTTAATCAAGGGAGATAATCAAAAGTGACCTAATACAATCCCATATTAGGTTACTAATTGACCAATGGGAATCACAGATTTTCATCTGAGGTGGGATATAGTAAATATATTACTAGTTTTCCTATATTAAACAAATAAATGATTTCAATAGCTCTATATATTTGAAGATTTACTGATTAAAATCAAGGAATGTTGTAATTACCTATATTCCTGCAGCTCGTTCTGATAATCTGTGAAATTGATATAGATTATATTAAATGATTTTAAAAACTTTATATCTTTATATGAATTAAAATGTTTTTTCACACCCCCGTCAAGATTCATCCACTCATATCTAGGCGGTCACTTCAGGAAATGTGATTAAATTTAGTTGAATATGCACTTCATTCAAAATGTCATTTTTAATTCATTGAGAGATAATTAAAAGAATGGCCCATTAAAAATGTTAAAGAATGTTTAAAATGTAGTTAAAGTTTTAAATTATCGATAAAATGCTTTTGTTCATTGAATATTTGCATGCATATCTCTCAATTTATTCTAACATCTGCATAATAATAATAATAATAATAATAATAATAATAATAATAATAATAATAATAATAATTGTTTTGTTATTATTATTATTATCATTATCATTATTATTATTATTATTATTATTATTATTATTATTATTATTATTATTATTATTATTATTAAACTACATCATAATTTAGCACAAAAATAAGAAACATTTAAAGCTGCATTAAGTTTACCAAATTTCTGAATTTTTTTGATTTTCTAAAAATATATTTTTTTAAAAGTAGATATCTTTTAACCACGATCCGTGACATTCGTTTTCTAAAATTTCATTTCTTTTAGCTGTAAATAAACGGAATTCTCTGACCGGTTGGTCAGTGTTCTACGATGGTAATTATGAGCTTGGAGCATGCGCACGGGTGTACGGAAAAGCCTAGAATCGAAAGTGAAACATGCCAGATTGCATAAATTGTCCTTCATTAATATCCAGATGTATTTGAAATGGTGTTATTTTTCCCTTACTAAGTCACAAATGACAAATTCAACGGAGTTCTGTGTTTAATTTATCGTATTTCAACATTTTGAAAGTTGTGTTTAAATGACCCGGGTTTTGATGACGTAACCATGTTCTAATATAAGATCCCAAATGCTGCATCTCGCTGGGTAAATACTGTAATTTCTGTATTTATTGAGCTTTTATCATTGAACCAAATGTAACATTGTTCATTAGGAACATGATTTATTAGATTAGCACCGTTTTATTTATTTTCTTTGGAAAACTTAATGCAGCTTTAAATAATTTCATATCTTCTTTAACTGCCATTGGTTTATCAAACAAAAGTTAAGAAGGTAAATGTAACAGGTTGAAAAATAAATAATAATCGAAGACTGATTGACGTTACCTTTACTAGTATCATAACCTTATATTAAGATACAGCAATTAAAGCAGCAAAAGTAAATACAATATTCCTACAACTTCGATGGTCTGAAACTCAAGTTTATTTTTAAATATTCAGTTTTATGAAAAGACTGAAAGAATGAAGTGAGTAATGATGTTTTACGCCCCAGTCAAGAATCTTTCACTATTACGAGGCGGTCAGTTCTGAGATGGTGGAGGAAACATGAGTGCCCGGAGAAAACCACCGACCTTCGGCAAGCGAAATGACAAACTTTCCCACACTAGGATCTGTCCCGAGTGGGATTCGAACCCAGGCGGTGAGAGGTGGTGTGATCCATAAGCGCGCAGCTTTAGACCACTCGGCCACCGAGGACAAGACTGAAAGAGGTAATTGATAATTACAGCATCTATGGTCAAGAGTAGAAACTTTCTTTTAAAAGAAGCTCCACAGATGGTTTTAATTATTGTTATTGGCACATTTAACAACATTTTCAGTCGTCTTAAATTTGAAATTTATTTAAAACTTAGGTTTGTTCCCTCATGCACAGTATTCCTTAGCTGGATTTAGGATTTATATAATTTTGAAACTTTAGATTCATTATTTTCAACTGTTTGGCTTATATTTTATATGTATCATATGTTTCGGTCTTAGTGTCACTGATGAGGAATGAATTTCCGAAATGTGCACATCTTGCACATCAAAATTTAACTGGTATTTGTATTATATATTTATCAAATGGTTTTTATTAAATATCACTGTATAATTAAATATTCGATGGAATTTACTGTAGCTTTAAAAATAATCTTTAGACGGTATATTAATGATTTTATATCTTAAAACAAAGACAAAGTGTTTTTAAAAAAATCATTGACAAACTGAGAGATTTTAACATTTTTGAAACCTATTTAAACCTGGCAAATTAAATTCTTAAATAAGATAGAAATTCTAATACCTCTTCTGACAAAAATACATTTTTTGTATTAGATTTATAGAAAGCAAGTCTACTGAAATATTTACCAGGAACGTATTCGGCGTCATCATAAGTCCTGTTGCTGCAAGTTGTATTACCATTGGAACTAAGCTGACTGAAAAATAAAGTATAAATGAAATAAATACTAAGTACGTATATTGTTATAAAGGTAAACTTACTACTTATTAATCACATTTTTATACTAAATAAACAAAAGTACATATTTGAAACGATATTGTCATTTAGTAGCTTTTTTTAGACATAATTAAAGTTTAAATACAAAGTACAAACATCAAATAGAAATGGGAAGAATAATGAAATGGTTAAATAAGTGTAGGCGTTAAATTAAAAAAGTAATGTACATATAACAAACAAGTTATTTTCTTTGTGAATTTGAACTCTTTATTGAAATTAAACGTTTCTGTATCACTGTATCACTCGTTATGATTGTTATCTAAAGTATATGTGATCAAGTGCAGCATACAATTAGAATCAAGTATATTTTAAAATTAGATGCAACATTCAGAAGTTTTAAATGAGATTTATTAAGTTTTAAGTGATGTTTTTGATGCGCGTTAAAGCACACACACACACACACACACACACACACACACACACATTACAATTTTGCTTTTTTATTAAAGAATTTTGCATAAAAAAAACACACATTAACAAAAAAACACACAGAAAGCCTAAAAAATCTCTTAAAACAAACATTGGTTCATATACCAACATATCTAATGATTTCAAATTAGTTATGTTCTTACCTTTCACTAAACAATTAACCGATAAGTATAAGTTTTCAATTAAAGATTTAGTTGAAGTTATTTTAGCTGTAACGTTTATGCAAGAAACATTAGTTCACTAAGTTTTAAATCTAAAATAGAATAATGATAATGTTATTAATTTTTAGCTCAAAATTTGAATTGTTTGATCAGCAAATAATAATTATCATATTTTTAATTAATATAAATACGTTGTTACAGGACACTCATGCAATGTAGATATAGTGGATAAGTTAACAAATAATTAACAAAGTATTAAATAAAATAAACCTTTCTCTGATATTAAGCATATTCTGGTCCTTTATGTCATGGTTCCACACATTACATGTTATCGTAGGATCATCTAAAATCAAATTTAAAGAAAAAATCGAAAGTTAAAAGAATTATACTTAAATATCACCACTAGATATGATCACAATAAATATATGTTCATAGACATTAAATTACATAATTTTAACATTCATTTTCTATAATCGATCTTGGCTTAAAATACATCTAAAATGTTTTTGACAACTTTCAGAACCTCAATATAAGAAAGTCTTCCATGAGAAAAACAACTGCTTTTTTATTTTTCTTCATTATTTGATCGGATTTGTTCTTTCACAATACTAACTCAATCTTGATTAATTTATGTCACATTATAAGTTTATGTAAAAGTAATTTGATAATAAATATGTTTTTAGCTTTTCAAATAATAAAACAGATATATTATAGCTAATTATTGGATTTAATCTTCAAACATGATAAATTTCTTCGTTAGCTTAAGATCTTTCAAACTGATTTTGTCCGATTGATAGAAGAATTGTATAAATAATTGTTACAACCACAATTCTAGATACACTTAAAATATAAGATTCAAAATTAGAAATATTTTACCATAAGAAGCTGTGTCTTCATTGTGACTGTTTTCAGCAGCAGCCTTCATGTCGTGTCTCACTCATTGTATAATAATAATAATAATAATAATAATAATAACAGCTATATTATGAGTTGAGGTGTTAGTATCTATCTAATAATGAAAATACATTCATAAATTATTTTGATATAATTGAGGTACCACTCTGGTGATTGTTTGAAGGTTTTTGCTAATGCATTACAGCGTTTTTTTTCGAATAAGTTCGAACTGCGATCAAACATATACTGTTGAAAGCTTTTTAGTTCTTCGCCTGAGACGATGGCTTTTTTGGAAACCTCGGGTTCGGACACTTTCCAAATTTCTCACGTCTTTATTGTCTTGAGGAAAGTGCCGACACCAAGGAAAGTAACTCTATTTAACAAGCCAAAACAACCGATCTGTAATAATAAATGTATAATGTATAAAAAAAATTACACAACTTTCCCGTAAAGTCTACTGTCGATATACCATTATTTCAATATTTTTTTTGTCTTTGTTCCAAAGAATACGTGTACAAATTTTCAGAAAAATCCAATTCTGGGAATTCTTTTGCCTTTGATGTCGGGAACTACCTAAAGTCGCACGTGTTTTTCTTTTTCATAAAAACCGTCGAGCAATATTCGTTGATTCGGACAAAAGTAATCAATCCAACAAACCAGGCAACCGTCAAAATAGGTGTTTTCAATATGTATAATTATAACTTCTTTCATGTTTTCCTGTATTGCTGGTTTGTTATTTACACATATAACTTCCTTTCTTGAAGCTCACATTGTAACTGAAAAAGCTAGTTTTAAAAGTTGTAACTTTGCTATTGGGATTACGATTTGTACATGGACTGGTATGTGCGTGTTTGATGTATGTGACTTGTGTGTTTAAAACAATTTCGTATTACTAAATAATTAACTAAAAGCAAACAGGCGTTAGAAATTTAGAGGCCTTAAACAGTGTTTAAAGGATTCTCTGTTATTTAATACTTTGCAACAATTTTAATTGAAATCCTACAGAAAAAACGCCATATGCACTTAATTAATGTTAGACCATAATAAATAAAAAATGAGGAAAGATCGTTAAATTGTACCATACGATAAAACAAATGTATACGTACGTTTTGCTTTCTATTTGATTAAGTCTTTCTCTGATTTTCTGCACTTTAATGAACAAATAATAATAAAGAAGAAATAAGTTATGTATACCTTTGAAAAAATAATATTTAATTTATAAAATAAGTTGTGAAACTTACAGAACTGACCAACTCAGACGGATTTCTTCTACGTAAGTTATCTTAAAAATGTTTTTTCTAAAAGCAGATTTTTTTTTCTAAATTGATATTAAGCATTTATCTACTAAGACCAAAATACGGGAATAAGTGTACTATTGGTGCAATTTTAAATTTAAACTTAATTGACTGAATAATGCTACTAATTAGACATGATGAAGGTTCCTATATTGTGCTTTGGACAGATTTTCATTAAAATAAAGCGGGTACTTTTGTTAGAAACTTACTATCTTTGAGTAGGTACCGCTGCTGATGAAGTAAAACATCCAAAGGGTATCCTAAAATAAGTAGGTAAGTATTTTGTGCTCACGGAAAATGTACCATGTAGCAAAATGTTTAGTCGTTTTAATTTATGCAACATGTTTAAAAGTAGGGTTTGTTCCCTCATGCAAACCATTCTTTAGCGGAATTAGATTCATATGATTTTTAAACTTTGGATTCATAATTTTTAAACGTTTAGATTATTAACGTTTTTATCTATCAACTTCTTTGACCCCTAGTGTCACTGATGAGGAGTGAATTTCCAAATTGTACACATACGACACAGCAAACTTAAACAGGTATTTTTGTAAATATTTGTTTGGTTTTGTTTTATATAATTTAAAATCTTTCAAGTCTTTGATTTTGAACTATTTGGATTAAGTGTTTTGTGTCAATCACTACTTTTTTGGTCCCTATAATTAAATAATTTTTTTATCTTTCAGATTATTATCTTTTTTACAAAAATATTTTTTACATGGTTTACCAAATTTGTTTCAATCGAGGACACCAACTTATATTTATTTACGTTTTACAATAAAATTCCAAATATTAATAATTACTGTAGTGTTCTGGTAATCTTATTTTTCCTTAAAGACAAGGACTGGTTTGTTTGTTTGGTTTTTTTTTTAAATTGAATCTTTAGAAATATTTTCATATAACAACTCCAAGATGTATAAAAAATATATCGATAAAAACCTTACATGTTACTATAGTTTTCTTTTTCTTTCGATTCTTTCTCCTTCTAATTAGGACACAAAATCCCAATGTCATAACAGCAATGATTCCTGCCGACGCTCCAGATGTACCAATAGCAACTTTTGTAGATTTCCAATTTTTCTTTATATTATTGTTTTTATCTAGCAAATAGTAAGAAATTAATCGAGAAATTAGTAAATGCAAAGTTTTTTTGGTGAAAGTTCACTGGTCTAACTAGATACGCCAGTTTTCAAAATGTTTACTTTGCTTTCCGGATTAGGATTTGGACATTGACTTGAGTTTGAATTTGACTAGCTAAATACTTTAAACGTTTAGTTATATCTGCTTCACTCTCGTCTAGCAATTTATAAATTTATACTGTATTGGAAAAGTTAAAACATGTAATTTTTTTATTTTTTATTTTTTTAATTCATACGACTAATTCAAACAATACGTTACTTTTACGGTAGCTTAGATGGTAAGTGATTGCGCCGTATTTAACATTAGGGTCTTCAGACTTAGTATTTTCATTAAAAAGTTTGTCGAAAAAATACTTACCATTTAGTTGTATAGTAATATTTGAGGATATTTTCCGGTAATATATGTTTTTTGCTTCACAGTAATACGTCTGTTCTATCTGTATTTGATCTAGTACTGACCCATTATTAACTCGGATATTACTTTCACTTTTAAACCAAGGACAAAGAACATTTTGGATTACAATCAGCATTACATATAATTTTTGGTATGTCGCTCAGGTTTGCCAAAAATATTATTGGTCCCTCTGGTGTTGATGTTATATTTCGTGGTCCATCTGAAAAATGGCAATACGGCTATTATGTAACAGCAACTTTTCTTGCATAAAGTCGTTTTTCTATCGTAGTATAGAAACTATTTCGATATGTGCACAACTGTTACGTTGCATTAAAAATCCAAAATTAAGTTTTTATAAACTTTTAATTAATTTAAAATTATGCTGAGAATCACGGTATAAAGAGAAATGAGCATATAATGAACAAGTGCATTTCAATTCTACATACTTAGTTTTTAAAACATTTTATATAAAAAAGTACTGATGTTTTGGTTAATGTTACTGTATTCGTTTATAAAAACGGTATAACCATACTACTTAATATTTACTAAAAACCTGTTCAAAGTCTTGTAATTTATCATTCCTTTTATAGTCTTTCTTGTTCAAATGTCACTTTTTGTCCGATATTGTTGCCAAGTACTCGTTTTTAGTTTTATCAGTTTGTTCTAAATCATTTATAATTCGGCAAACAACACTTGATATTTTTGACATGCACTTTTGCATACATTGTATCTATCTCTACGTTTAAAATTGGCAATAAAACAATAAATATAGATAATTTTTACAAAATTATACAGTCGCAAAATTTTTATGATAAGACGTTTATAACTTTAACAGAGGTTTTAACTTGAACTGAAGGACTGGAGTGGAGAGGAGTAATGGAGTTTTACGCCCCAGTAAGATTCTTTCACTTATTTTCGGGGCGGTCAGTTCTTGGATGGTGGAGGAAACCGGAGTGCCGATGAAAACCACTAACTTCGGCAAAGCGAACTGACAAACTTTCTTACACTAGGATCTGTCCCGAATGTGATTCGAACCCAGTCGGTGAGAGGCGCTGTTATCCTGATTAATTTGCATTTTAGAACACATCGGCCACCGAGGCCCTTGAACTAAAGGGTTTCAAATTTAAGAAATAAATGTATAAATGCAGTTTGCTATCTTTAAAAAGCCAGAGTAACTCAATTTTATTCAGGAAAGTTTAAACATGTATAATTCTATCTTAAAATAGAGACCAGAAAATGAAATTAAATGAAAGACCCACCAATTCGTAATAATTTTCAGTTTGTTTAACGATGAATAAGAAGTTATCCGTGTAATAAAGAGCCGATGTTTTGGTGACAAGAAACAAATTCTACTACTGTTACCATAGATACTGGTGTTCATTTATAGTAAGTTAAATTGGATTTATATAATTTTTGAACTTTTATCCATTAATTAACAACTGTTTGGCTTAAGTTTTTGTCTGTCGGGCTTTACAGTGGTGTCGCTGTATGGGAATGATTTTCAAATATATATATAAATGAAAAAATTTCATGCCTGAGAGACAAAACATTGATAACTTATTAACTTACACGTTGAATTTACAATATATGGATCACTATACAAAGATGAATAACCATCGGCTGTCACAATTTGCATCTTATTTCTTTTCCAGAGTCCTCCCTTTTAGGCATTGGAAGAATAAAGGAACTGTTTAAGTGTATTTCTCTTTTGATAACGTTCGGGTCGTCTGGAGCAATTTTCCATTTGAATTCTTGTATGTTGTTAAATGTTAAAATACCGGCATACGAATTTTCTATACACTTTAATACCAGGTTACCAGCTTCTTCGGGTGGACTTATTTCTACTATATTTGGCTTCCCTGGAATCTCTAATAAGTAAACGTTATGTGGAATTTTTTTTCAAATGTTGCATGATGTTTTTGGTTATCTAAAACTATTGGTCTAAAAAGGATATCTTTACAGCCAATTTTTATGGATAAATTAAAGATCTAACTAAAAAGAAGAAGTGTATATATATATAATATATATATATATATATTAGTTCCTTTAGAATGTACTAAATTTTAAAATATTTCGCAGTTTGATATTTTGATATCTTAGAGCTTTACATCTTGTAAAGATGACAATATGTAAATTTTGAGACTAAGACTGATAAACAATTTTATTAATACAGTTACAGATGTTTCAATAAAGCGTTTTGAAAACACTTAAAGGCATAAGGCTAGGTTAAAAAAACTAACTGCTTACTGCTTTCTGTTTTGACTGTTTTCAAACACATGTCAATCCTCAGAGTTTTTTTTCATCGCTGTATTTTATACCTAGATGACGTCATTTTGGTAAATAATTTTACATTCCTAAAGTAAGCTAACATGCCTGCCCTGATATTCATTTTTGATGGGCCGATAACACTATCGAGTTACGGCCCCTGATTCCGCTAGAGGGATACTACTTCCGGGGAGTTCACGGTTGTAAACAACTTGGTTGCTACTATCTTTTATCTATTAAATGTCTAGGTGTTTCAGCTAAAATACATCGATTGTTTTATGTAAAATGGTCATATATATGAACTTTGAGGATTTTTTGTTTATTTTTTTTCTCTACTTGTCATTTAAATCAAACAGTGTAAAAAACCGATATTTTGCAATCAGAGTTTATGTCTATGTTGACTTAATTTGACACTTGACAGGTAATAGGGGATGTCTTGACCTATGGAATTGAACATATATTGCATGCTTAAAACTTTTCATGTATACAAGATCGTCTCAGGTACAAGGATATAACCATTGATCTTTAATTAACATGTATATCGACGAGTGAATATACACAGGTATTTGAAGATACCTGTGTATATCTACTACCTTGACATAGTCTAATATACACACTTGTCCCGACTTTCTATACATCAAAGGTTTTCATTTTCCCAAAATACCTTGAAAATTTTTGACACTTGTATATTTGATGGAAAGAAATTGTTTACAGTAAACAAGCATAATTGGTATTCAATTTGAAGATAATCTGAACACATTTCACAGTTACTAAGAGCCCGTTTGAAGGAATTGGATAATTACGCAACCCATGTATAATTATTGTTAATATAAAAAATAATTCTAAAAAAACAATATATTATTTATCCTTGTATCAGTCATAATCACTACGAAACCTTTCTCTCTATCAATACGAGTCATTTTCTCTCTATTACTCATAATCACTACGTATTTTCTTCTGTCAGTCATAATCTCTACAATCCCTTTTCTCTCTATCACTAATAATTACTACGATTTTTCTCTCTATCACTAATAATTACTGTTTTCTCTCTATCACTCATAATCACTACAGGTCCTTTTCTCTCTATTAGTCATAATCACTCTATCACTTAAAAATCACTACGTGCCATTTTCTCTCTTTCACTCATAATCACTACGAGCATTTTCTCTCTATCATCATAATTACTTCGAACTTCTTTTTTTCTTTTATCACTTATATTCACTATATTCGAATATTTTCAGAAAATAAGCTTTTATTTTAAATCTCTCTCTCTCTCTCTCTCTCTCTCTCTCTCTCTCTCTCTCTCTCTCCCTCTCCGATAATAATAATAATAATAAAGAAAAATAAATCAAATCAAAATACAAAAATTAATTGTATGTAGTCGTTAATTTTTTATTTTATTGAATTAGGTAATATTTTCCTTACTGTGGATCGTGTTAATAAAAAGGACACAAGTGGTTTTTTTTTTCTAATTTATAATTTTTAACTGTTTTCATGTTTAATATTACATATTGTATCTCTCTGGCATCAGTAAGTGAATAATAATTCTCAATACTTGAAAAAGAAAAAAAATAAAAAAAAAAATAAAAAGATTTTCGACGCTTAATTCTGTAACATTTTTTATATACACCATAATCAAAGTCAACCATATATTACTTATATCCAGGTTACGCGTGTATGAGACCGATAACTAAGTATAAATTCACTATTTACAATAAAAATTGCAACATATGGTGATTTTTTCCCCATTTTATTACGGATAAATTCTATGGGCTAACCCTCCCCATTAACTCAGCACGTGTCCAGATAGGGTAAACGTACGCATTGTCAAATCGTGTAAAATCGATTTTTAACACTGTAAAATATTAATGACAAGTAAAGATAATTATTTTAAGTAAAAGATGTATTTAAAACAACAGTCCAGTCTATGTATAACTTTTTACATAAAACAATCGATGCATTAAATCTAATACACCGGGCATCTAATAGATACATAATAGTAGCAACCAAGTTGTTTACAACTGTGAACTCCCCGGAAGTAGTAGCCCTCTAGAGGATCAGGGGGCGACAACTCGATAGTGTTATCGGGCCCATTTATTATACCTTTTTTTAATAATGTATACAAAATCTCTCAGTCATTTACATGAAAAATATACAACACAATTCATACATTTCACATTACACAAACACTTAAATAAAATCTTCTGATTAGTAAGGTTATAAATGAACATACCTGTAACCAAGACTTCGATTGATGAAGACTGAACTATTGACACGTTATTTTTTACCAAACAGAAATAAATCCCGGATTCATTGATTGTTACATTTCGCAAGGTAAGCAATCTCCCAGGTCTTGTTAAAATCATCACTATGTTCTTTTATCCATTTATATATACAACTAGGGTTACAAATTGCTGAACAAGTTATGTCTGGTACTGATTTCGATGGCGGGAGTCTGTAGAGGTCTATATTTGGTGTCAGTGTCAGGTTTATCGGAGGATCTGAAATATTTTACACATTTAGATATATAAGGTATTACCACGAAACATTAATTTTTACTTTATAAAATGTTTTAGTATTGGAAAGAACTTCGTGTGCACCACATTTTTCACCCGATTTTATTATTGACTTAAAAATCTGTAAATGATTGATAAAAAGTCATTTAAACTATCCTTTATAATTTATTCCTTTAAAAAAAATAATGGTTAACTAAAATTCCTGGAAATGACTGATTTTAAGTAATTATAACCACTCTTTAAAAAGTGTTAAAAGTACTTAATATGAAAGTTATCTTATCTGGCATCATCACTACTGGTTCATAATACTCTACTTTTTGATAATCTGGCAAAACTGATGCATTGGCTAATGCATTTAAATAAATGCAATTTATTCAACCACCATCATTTTCTAAACTATATCAGAAACTTACGTTGTACATCAATGATGAACAGCTCACTTGGTTCGGACATCAAAGACTCCGCCTCATATGCTAAACACTGTATCTGTTGCCCCGAATCTTCTAATCTTATATCTTTCATTTCAAACGTTTGATTTATGTACGATACTCTATGGCTTACATTTGCTAGCTCCCCGTTCAAGTGCCATCTATACTTAATAGTGTGTTCCATTGATAAAGGTGCACTAGTGGATTCAGAGGAACATATTACTTCTAATGTCTGTGAAAAAATCGGAGGTTTTAATGTTCTAATCGTGGGTTTCTTTGGTCTTCCTAAAATACAGTAAAATATCATGTTTTTTTTTAAATATTCATTTAAGGTAGAAGGTCAAGTTCAAAATCAAAGTTATAAGATCAAAAGTAAAAAGTTTGGTAGTGCCAACAACCTAAAGGACATACAGAATAATAAGATATAATTTCTAACAAATATTTGCAGGAGATTTGTCTAGGTGAGGTGTAGAATCTTCGTTGACACGTTATCGTTGATGTAAATTGTAACTTTGTTGCACGCTTTTGGTCTCGATTACCAAAATAATCAAACTTTTGTTCGCAATTTCCATCCATCCGTTCTGATCTCAGTTTTAAAATGTATGTACATAAACATGTATATACTTACCAAGAATTATCAAATTGACAGCAGATTTTCCTTCTGTGTATTCCGCAGAATATGTTCCAGCATCAGCCTTTGTCGCGTTTTTCAGAATAAATTCAATGATGTTATTATTGTATGTAGGAGCAATTATTCTTTCACCGTATCCTTTTGCCGCTCGGAATCCTTTTCCTGATATTGATAAAACGTTTTTTTCATAGGCTATTCACAATAAACACCGGTTCACTCTTTTCGGCTGGTAAGGGATCCAATTTAATAGGACAAGTAAGCGTCTTGTCCGTTTAGAACAGATACATCTGTCGCTGAAAAACATAATTATCCAATAACACAAGTTCGCATTGTTATATTATGATCTTTAAATCGCGGTCACTTATCACTACAAATATAGTTTGTAAATCAAAAGACACTTGCATAATAAAGTTGTAGTTTATTCTTTATTTCATTCAGGCATGAGATAGGTAATAAGAGATGATCAATTGAATAGAATTTCTTTATTAAGCCGTACCTTAAGGGGGTTACTAGAGAAAAAAAAATAGAATTTCTAAAAAGGATCCAATTCAATATGTAAATGGTAACAAACCCGTTTTGAAGTTTCCATGTATGACGCTTAAGTTTTAAATTTCTTGGACTTTCGAGTCATGAAAAAAAGTTTAAATGCCTTACTTTGTCAGGTTATATTGACTAAACTACAAACCTTAAATGTGGGTGACCTTGACAGGCCAGTTGTATAATGTATAAAGACTAGTAATGCATAAAATTTGATAGGCTAGTACAAGTATGCAAAGATATTGAGACCAAGGGTACGAATCTGTTTGGGAGCTATACTGGCTAGTGCAAGTGTTATTAGAATTAGACAGGATGGTAAAGGTTTGCAAACATATGTGAGTCTAGTGCAAGTTTCATCATGCATTTTTAATGACTAGTACACGTGTACATATAACGTGAAAAGCAGTACAAGAATTCAATGGTTTTGACAGGCTGTTGCAAGTCTGCGTAAAGTAAAGGTATGCGGACATTATAAATATACATAAATCGGGACACACAGGTAAAGTATTTTAAAATTTGACTGACAGGAACTAGGATTGTTAAGATAGGAGCGTCTAGTATAAGAAAGCAATGATGTTGATAGAGAAGTAAGGTTATCATATATCTTAACAGGCCAGTAAAAGAATGTAATTAGCTAAAAGGCTAGTCTAAGTATTAATTATGCCTAGAACTTTACATGGTGCTACAAATATTGAATGATCTTGATTGGGCATTAAAAATTTGCTTTCGTGTTTCAATGTCAAAGTTTTTGTCGTCCTTGGCAGAGCAGCAAATGTATAATAAGTACTTAACCGGTCGTAATTTAAGAATGCAGTGAAGTGGACATGCCAGTACAATAACTTGGGTACAAGTACAATTATATTGTTGCATGGCAACACAAGTATGCCTAGACCTAGACAATGCAAATATTTTTATTTCTTGACTGCCTTATTTAGTTAGTCGTCCAGACATTCTGTATGTTGACCTTGAACTAATTGCAACAAAAATGATATTTATGGTATGAGTCCTTAACGATGGTACAAACATTTTGCAAAACTTTAAAAAAAAATTCGAATGGGTTGAAATATGGAAAATGTGTGTCTGAAAAATGTCGTAATGGCCTGTGTTTGTCATGACCATCAATAGGCCTCCGTACAATGTTGTCAAGTGGAACTCTTCAGTGTTTTGTTCACATCGGAAACGGTTAAAAATTACTTAAATTTTAAGAAAATAGAATGACAAGGTACAAACACCAGTCAATTTGTTTAAAGTTAACGTTTATTAGCCTTTTTCCAATGTAAAAATGGTTGAAAATACACACGCCATGCATTTGTTTACAAAATTGAACGCGGCGGGGGGGGGGGGGATACGGTGATCACATGAATCGGTTGATGCAATGATGTTATGAAAATGTTATCGCATCAAAGAACACAATTTTGAATGACAAAATCACAAATACTTATTAATTGCCGTGTCGTTAGTTTTAAATCATTTATGGTACAATATGTAATGCAAACAGAATTTTCTTGCCATAAAAAGTATGGAAGCGCATCACCGTCATAATGCAAACATGCAAAACTTGGGATTTTTTTTTTTTTTACTTTTCCGTAACAATTCCTCGTTATTAAGGTTGTGCATGTATTAGTACAGTAATTGGCATTTAATAAACGTTTATACCGATATATACATTAAAACCATATATGTTTACCTGAAAGTTGAAACACTGCGTTGTGTATTTTTAATTAACGTTGAATTACAAGAATAAAGATTTGACTTATTTTCTTTATTTACTATTTTACTTTAGTTATTATTTTTATTATTATTTAACAATTAATGATTTTTTTGTTTCTTTTAGTTTGCAGATTTAATTTTATGTTGTATTAATTTTTATGATTTTTATTATGGAACCTTTTGTGTTATTGACAATTCAGGCTTTTACTGCAAATATAGGTAAGTGCATTTTCTTTTAATTATGACAAAAAACAGTTTTTTTTTTAAAAAAAAATTAAAGTAACAAAATGTATACGATTTATACATGTGAAATTTCAAGAAAATTATTAAATCGTTTTCAAAATTTATTTTGCATTATTTTAATTTTTTTTTTGTTTTATTTAATATTAGTGTTTTTTCCTGGGGTTATTTTCAATTAAATGGGCATTAAACTAATACTAAAAATATAAATAACCTTTTGTCTTTCAGCTTTTTTGGCACTGGAACAATGTATCATTTTCACCAGACGATAGATGATGGACATTTAGTATCAAAACTAACAGAGAAGGGCTGTGTTAGTATAAACGGTGCCAGTGCAACACATAAGGACAGCTTACAAGCTAATGCTGAGCAATATGTCAATAATGATTGTCGCCGTGACTAATGTAACAAGCATTCAATCCAGTCTCATCTTAGGTCATTGCAGTCTGATTGTTCAGAAATTGAAGTACTGCAATTGCGTTTAACAACCACAAAACTTGAATTTGATAAACTTTGTTTCTTGTGTGGTGAAAGTGCAAGATTATGTAACAAAAAAAACGAGGCTATGATGTTCATCCAGTCAGAACTGTTGATTTTCAGAAAACTATTTTGCATCTTTGTGATGAACGGAAAGATCCATGGGCTGATTAAGTCAGAGGTAGAATACAATCTGAAAATGACCTCCATGCAGCTTATGGTAACCTTTAAAAGAACTGCATCTTCCATTCTTCAAAGTTTTTATGATCGTCCAAAATACCAAGATGACGAGGCAGAAAAAACAAGTATAATAGAGACTGCAGCAAAAATTATTAAAATGACATAAAATCAATAATAGATTCCAAAGAATATTATCCAACATCTTCAGCTATTGCATCCGTTAACGTTGCGTACCTACCCAATACATTACAGGTCTTGTTAAAGTCATTTTTAAGTGAGAAAGAGTCCGATTTTAAATTGGTAGCCATTGGTCAAGCTATAGTGCAGGCAACACGACCCAGAGGTTTAACTGTCGAATTACAGATTGGTCTTGTAGGACAGATGCATTACTACTTTGCATCTAAGTTCCTTATTGACACATTGAATAGTATGGGATTTTCTTCATATCATGCCGAAGTACAGAAATTTGAAAGTAGTTCAGCAATGAGCATGAAAACAGACATTCCTGGGTTCACGTTTTACTTTGTTTCCATGCTGATATAAAGAATCATAATATTTATTTCATGTCGCATCCAAACCATTTACTAGGTAAAAACATAAAGATATGGGACATAAACAAAACTAAAACCGTACTTGTTCAGGAAATTTGTTCATATTTGCCATTTATTCATTTATTCACGCACTTACAGGATGTTACACTACTTTCAGATTAAATGGGATAGGAAAAAGGCCAGCTCTCAAGAAAATCAAAGGAAGCCCTTATCTGAAAGAACAAGCAAATGTATTTTATCAAAAGAGGAAGTACTTAGAGCTGGCACCGAGGCCATATCTTGCCTTTATGGAGGAATTCCATTTGATCTCTTGAGACTAAGTCTGTTTACTTATAAAGTGTCAACAAGCAAAACTTATGTTCAAGTTCAACATTACCCCTTACATCTGCTGCAGCTAGTTTTCATTGTATGCGGGTTTATTTACAAGTACAACAGTGGATACAAGATTCCTGTTTAGATCCAACTGACTGGGAATGGTGCCTTAATGGTGACAAACTTGTACCCATAAAAATAAATTCGCCTGCAGCTCCAGATTAACTACTAAAAATAATAAAATGTAGCTGTAAAACGAGTTGTGATACTAGAAGGTGTAAATTGTATACGACATGGTTTGGAATGCACACTTGGGTGTGGTGAATGTCATGGTACAAGTTGTTCAAATTCCTCTGCTATAGCCGATATAGATTCTGATCTGCAAGAAGATGTTTAAATGGCTCAGGTAACTTGATGTGATTGGTTTAATTACTTTTTGGGGATAGTTACCATCACAAAATGTCTGTACTAAACATTTGAAGAAACATTTATTTTATCAAACAATGCATCATCTCTACGCCCTGTATATGATATCATACTCACTTATATTTTTTACACTTATATAAGGCACATTTATTTCATTATACGCCTAAAATGTGACAATGATGAGCAATATTCGTTTTTATCTGAGTCTATCATAGATTGTGTTTAACATCAGGTTATGCTTATATAACTAAGTACAGAGGTGATCCTAAAATATTGCAAATTTAAACAATAACACTGATAATCGCTGATTTGATCCTAAACGTTCGCTCAGATAATAAAAGTGGTCTAACAATCATATATTTGATCACTTATTCAAAAGTAAATTGGCTGAAATTACATAATGTGTTGTCAAGTATCTTAAGGACTCAGCAGTCCAGAACGAGTATGTATACTCTTAACAAGCCTGGTCAAGGTCGTTTTATCAAAGATTGGGTTAGGCGGGGGTTTATCCCACATTTAACAGACAAAGCAATAGAAATAACTTTATTGCTCTCTCTCTCTCTCTCTCTCTCTCTCTCTCTCTCTCTCTCTCTCATAAAAGAAAGCAGAATTATCTATAAATGGATACTCAGTCAATTTATGAACAGAATGGAGACAAAAAGCATCATTAATTTAAATATTGTTTCAAAACATTTAGATATTGCCCGTTTGTCATGATTTTGCTTTTGTTTCTTCAAATACCATGTTTATGAGCTTGTCGACATTTTTGGCACGTTAGCTTTTCTATTGACGTTTATCTAGTTTGATACTATTTACTTTCGACCTTGATTCTTGATGATATCTTGTAGACAATAAAAGTCATAGTTTGTTTTTAGTTAATTCGAAGCGATAAGCTCGTAATCAGTATGGTTGAGCAAGCCAACTGAAACATTTCCTAATATTAGATGTGCCAGAAAGGAATTCACATCAAGGCGGTAAAAGGCGTTATAATCCTATTTGTTTCCAGAATGTGCAGACTACGTCCAGTGGCAAAGACACTTGTTAATAGATCCGAAAGAATTTTGAGATTTAACAAAATTAATACACACATATATATAATTGAACACACACACACACACACACACACACATATATATATATATAATCCTAATGGATTACATATTCATATTTATACAAAAACGCACTAATAGTATATCTCAAGGGCAATATATAATGGGAAGTCATAAAGCAAGTATCATGTTTTGCTTACTAATTAACATGAAAGACAAAGGATGTCAAGTCGATTGTGAAGCTTGGAGGCTATTTAGTTTACAATCGAACTGAATGTTTCTCTCTGCAAATCTTACTATGTTATTGTTTTTTATGCCATACATTCGTACAATGTCTTCTATTTCTTCAATGAAACAAAAACTAAGAAAGTAAAATATTCTTAAAATTCTTCAAGCTGTACAGACCCTTTATAATAACAGAACTCTAAATTCGAGATATGAAGCATTTAAGTACTGCGTCAAGTGAAATATGAATTGTACGCGCTCAATTCCTTTGCAAGATATTAAATAAATAATACAGATATATAAGATGACGTTTTATCTCTAAATAATCACAGAATTGGAGAATATGTGAATGCCATCTATCCAAGTGAGCTTGAAATAAAAGACACGACAGATTCTCCATGTTCTGCTTCATATTTGGACTTACACCTCAATTATGACACTCACGAAAGGTTACATCTGAAGCTATACTACAAACGTGATGACTTCAATTTTTCTATTGTCAACTTTTACGTTTCTTTGCAGTAATATCCCTGCTTCTCCTGCGTATGGTGTATATGTTTCACAGTTAATACGGTACGGTAGAGCTTGTTCCTACTATGGGGACTTTCTGCAACGAAGCAAATTACTTACAATGAAATTGTTGACACAAGGATATTGCAAGTCTAGGCTAATCAGGGCCCTTAAAAAGTTTTATGGCCGTCATCACAATATTGTTGATAATTGACTTGCACGTGACAGGGTGTACGAGCTAGACAGGAGCTGCTTACCCTTCCGGAGCACCCGGCCTCAATTCCTTTATGGAAGTTCACGTGTATAACATATTTTGCCAGTTTGCAGAGTTTTTACTTTGTTTTTTGGATTGTGATATGGAAAAGGACTGGTATGTTTGTTTTATTATAAACTAACTTACCTTTTGAGGTCACGAGGATGATTTTCAAGGCAACCAGATGTATTTGATTCATTTTCAACAAAAAGTAAATTTCGTAAAATTAATATGGAAAAAAATGCATACGACCATGCAAATCTCTGAACATATTCAATTCCGTTCTGTGCACACAGGAAATAAATCAATTGGTACCACGGGGATGTAATTATCATTTATTGCGTTCCAAAGATTAAATTTCCTTATTCTCGATCATATATTGTGTTTAAAAACACATTAATATATTGTTGTTGGCTTTATATATATATATATATATATATATATATATATAGAGAGAGAGAGAGAGAGAGAGAGAGAGAGAGAGAGAGAGAGAGAGAGTCCCGAAATAAACTGACTTTTAACAGTCCAAATTTTCCTCGAAGAGAGTTCATTAATATCCAATCTATAATTCTATAATATGCGCATAGTGTTAATCACAAACTGTTTAATATTAAGAACAAATGGACATACAAATAGACAAACAATCAAGCTGGAAACAGATATTTTGTCCAACAATCTACATGCAATGCAAATATAATCACCAAAATACATTTATACATTTACATATATGTTTTGATACTCTATAATTATCTATTTAATCTACATTTTGATATGATTTAAATAAATGAAAACTACCTACTTTAATACAGGTCTATGTTTACACATGCCTACATGTCGACCGTTCAAGAATCTTTAAATTTGTTTTACATGTAAATAAACTAAAATGTCAAATTATGAAAAGTCCAAATTAAAATTCCATTGTTTATCACAAAATATTTTAAAAAGAAAAAAGAATAACATGTCCCAATTAAAATACAAAATTCATTTCAAATTACATGTTGACCTGCAATCTGCCGTATGATGTTATATGGCTACGGGGTTAGAATATGACACTTTATTTTAATTTCAACAGGTTATGATACAAAATAAACTTACTTTATTCTTTGTTGCACATGTAATACTTTAAAGAAAAACAATACAAAACACAGTTATTACTAGTCGTTTTAATTACGGGAAATAACGATAATACACATTACTGTACATATTTCTAGGGCATGTAAATTACAGAATCCTGATGTGCAATTTTAAGGCACGAGCGACTGAGGTGTTTTAAAAATAGCGATCAAACACTTCCGCGTGTCGTAATCGGATTAAGAGATTAAAGAACTGAGGTATTGACATTCTCTAAGTAGGTTAATTAACAATTAATTAATTAATTTTGGGTAACTGTCTAGATTCATCATTTCGTTCCACTCTATTACTTTGATGAAATCTGTAATATGTCTTCAGCTTGTGTTTTGTTTACAATGACGCGGACCACATATCCTTCTGGCAAAAACTGTATACGAGCGGAAGACGTTGAATTTTCACTAACTTTATAATTTTGAAAAATATTTATTTTTCGAGCGATCGGGGGTATTCGAGTTAACGAAGTTGGAGCCATCAAGGTTTATTTACATAGGATATAATAGGATATTAGTCGGGACCAACAGATGACTTCGATTTATCCGGGGTATTCGAGGCAACGACGTTCGAACGATCGAAGTTTTAATATATATATATATATATATATATATATATATATATATATATATATATATATATATATATATATATATATATATATCTGCATTGTCGCTACTGGGCGTGGTCCGCAATGTATTTGTTTGATTATATTGCTTTTGTCGTTAACATAAAAACATCTCCAGAATTTCTTAATGTGTTTATTATATCTGAATAAATTATCCTTCTTTAAAGTTTCTTCAATCATATTATGACCTTGAATATTTGTAATTATAAATAAAAGATATGTGTAAGATAACATCCGGATGTATTGATCACGATATAGTCTGATGACCACATACCCGTTTTAATATTTTTAAGTGCGCATATTAACTGTTAACGTGGTTTCTATTTATAGTAACTTATAAAATAAGAAGCCATTACTGAATAAAAAGTAGTTGAAGACACAGCGAGACCATGTTTGTCTTCATATGTCTGAATTTCCTTTCATTTGTGCTACTAGTAGCATCAGGTAAATATTCGTATATTCTTGTTTTGTGATTCTAACAATGTTATGTAACCAGACTTTTTAATATGCATTCTCAAAGGGCATTTTAAATGTTGTTGTAATACATTTTCAATACATTTACTGTTATATAAAATATACGATACTGTTTGTTATTATTAAATTACTCAAACAGAGATGTAATTTAGAGTAAAACATCGCTGTTTAAAATCAGCTTTATAATAAACACACTAGTATTAAGTTATTTATACCAGTTTAATTTGGCAGCCAGTATATCAATATCATTCTATAATATGCCATATAATACAACAGCTACTGTTTGATGTTGAGGACAATTTCAAATATAAAACAAGAATTGTCACAAAAGTGACTATATCCCCCGCCACCTGTTTCGGTCAAGTGGGGAGGGGATGACATTTAATTTTTTTAAATATGGTGTGTCATATTTCTTAATAAAAACAAACATACCAATCATATTTTGCAGTTGTGATACTCTATAATTATGTATTTAATCTACCTTTTGACATGATTTCAATAAATAAAACCTACCTACATCAATACAGGTCTATGCCTACATATGCCTACATTATATATATGTGTGTGTGTGTGTGTGTGTGTGTGTGTGTGTGTGTGCTGTAAAAAGTTAAAAAAAAAGTGACTATATTTCCCGCCACCTGTTTCGGACATAAATGAAATGAGGAGGTGATGACATTTTAATTTTTAATATGATGTGTCTTATGTCTTAATAAAAACAAACATAACAATCAAAATCGCGTGTTAGTGCCTGACATTGCTCCAAGTGAAGAAAATTGGTTTAGGGTGTATTGTTAGGTCGATTAGTAGATAAAACACAATATTACTTCAAGACAACATAAACATGTTTTTGTATTTAAACATTTGGCCTTGTGCACGTTACATGATAAAATACATATCAAACTACCTTGATGATTACATGTATATGATCACTAGTTAAATTATGGAAAGCGAAAGTAACATTTGATCTATATATCTGTATTTTTTATAAATTTGTATATAATTATTTTAATTTTAATAATTAAATAGAAATTGATAAATAAAAATAAACATTTAAATAATGCATAGAATGTTTGTGTTTTAAAAATCTTCAATGACTTCAAAATATTAATGACATAAATTTAGGATATTGTAATTTTTTTAAATTCAACCTATTAGAAGAGAATAATAGCGATATATTTTATAGACGATATTGGTGTGTGTTGCATAAGTAAAGGGTAGATTTATACCTGCTTTAAAGGTTGAGTAATTTGTTGGTCTGGTACAATGCACTTGTTTTTTTTCTAATACTGATAGTTGATAATATGTTGAAACAAATAAAATTATTTCTTGTGTTTTTATTTTTGAATAGTTAATGCCGTCACTGGTTACTCGTACCTTGTCAGCTCTAACTGACTTAATACAAAAACATATTAACACATAAATTACTGTTATATTACTGTTTAAAATAACTTAATTTCCTAAATGAAGATAATTTAGATATATTGCAAAATATTAGGTTTGTTTAATAATACTTTTTATAATGAGTAAAACTATAATAAACATAATTTCCTTCAATTAATCAATATATAGATTATTGATTTTTAAAAATACTCTTTATAATTTTAACTACACATAGTTACAGCGTTTTAGGAAAGATCCATTTATTATGACATTCGTATGTATCGTATAGCAGGTAGATGCATACTTGTATTTTAAGTTAACATTTTCAGTTGTTCAGATACGATGATCACATAATAACGTTTATATCGACTTCTCCTTACGTAGCCATTTTTGGGGATTGCAAGACACCTTAATGTTTTTCGTATACTAGTATTTAAATTTCCTCTTCATTTTCATTACCAGGAAAATAACTCTATCATATTTTATATTTTAATTACTTGTTGTAACAAGGAAGTTATTTTAATTTTAAACTCGATTATTATTCCTCGATGACAATTGTAAAAATATTAAAATAAAAGCAATACGTTATCTGAATTTTCTTCCGGTTTATACCACAACCTGCAAACTTTATATGCTATTTGTGAAATTTGATCAAAACTATTAAATAAAACAGTTAACCTTGAAATATTGCTATAATTTAACAATCCATATAGACTCTTCGGTAATTGTTAAATTCATTTCTTACTTGTTATTAAAAAGGAAGAAAAAATAATATTGATATTGTGATGAAAATATACAAGATCAAGTAAACAACTCCTTCTTGAAGCCACATTTAAATTTAGATTTATTATTCTACATAGTTGTTTTTACAAATTATTATTACACTTTAAGAAAAGATAATTAACTTACGTTTTACTTTACAATAACATATATTTTAAAAATATTTAATATTCTAATGAAAACATAATGGTGGTAATTTTGGATTTCAATTTATTTCATATTCCACTTGTCTCAAAACAATCAACATAATCGTAGTACTTTTTTGAACGGTTGTTCTTTATCACATGTAGCATGTAAATCAAAACATATTTGAATTCTATTAATTTTTGTTTTTTCTTAGAATTCCGTCTAGTTCTGTTCTAAATAAATCTTTCATTTTGAAAAAAAAATTAGAAAACGTGTCCAATCACGTCTGAGATAGTAAAGTTTTTATGGACATTTAAGAAGAGAATCTGGATTATCTAACTTTGTTTATGACAAAATTGTTTTGCACCACATTATTTTAAATCGTTGTAAGCGGACATATGTGCTGAGGCTTTAAATTCAAAATCATTTTAAATTATTCTTTTTAAATATTTATATTTATTCTTTAAACAATTTAGAATTTTCAGACAAAACATGGAATCTTTATGTATTTATTTCTTCACAGGCGAGGTATCAATATCATACGCTTGTGAAAACAATCATGGAACTGTATACTTTGAAGCGTACACAGACGTGAATTCCACCATTAAATACTGGAAAGATAAAGACACTGGTGAATCAGAACTTATTGCGTCAGTACTCAACGGGGTAGTCGAATATTATGGACATTTTAAAGAAAATGTATTAATTGATGAAGATAGAAACCTGGTGATTGTGAAGATGTCAGAAAAATACGAAGGCGTGTACAGGCGTGAAATAAGAAACGGTGATACAACAAGAGATATGGTCTTATTGAAGAATTTAGGTATCTATTTATTTAAAACTTCAAATATTAAAAAATCTTTATCTCGACATTTATGGAGATTTAATGTGTACTGATATAATTTGATTTTAAAAGAGAGTTTTATCAAATTATATCAAATTTGTTTACTTTATTGTTGATGTCATATATTGGATTGTATTGGTTTGTTTCTTTGTCTAAATAAGTTATTTTGTAGTGTGTTTCATTTTTTTCACATAATCATCTGACGCACGTTTAATGTCGGACCAAAAAACTATTGACTTGGTTTTATGATAACACAGAAATATAACATTCTTAATTTTAAGTATTTGACTATAAAGGAACTCTACTTTCTACTCCACTATACATGCCAAATTGACATGTTTTACTCACTAGGAATAATTCCTCAATGTAACTTATGAAACTACAAAACCAGATATATGCATATACAAAACCCCGAATGCTTGTTTATGTTAAGATTAAGTTTCTTTCAAAATCACAAGTACATAAAAATCCGAAGAAATCAGAAGTACCTACTCTTACTTCAAATCATCTTTTATCTACTTAAAATCTATGATCAAGAGAAATGCGTTTCCTGTTCAAGAAGATAACGATTTGTATAAATACCCTACAAATATATGCCCATAGATTAAACTGAACTTGAGTCTTTATTTCAGTTCCTCCTTCGGGACCACCAGAGGTATACCAACAAACAGATTCCAAAGGACAGTTGAACTTCTCTTGTGGAGATTCAAATAAACAAGGAAAAGCAAAAGCAGCTGTAGTTGTAAATGTTATCTATAAACACATGCTTTCATGCATATTATCATTATTTTTTTTACTTACATATATCAATTAAATACACAAAGGCAACTTATTCACATTCAATTTCGAGAAATAAAGAACAAATATTTTTGTTATAGCTAAAAGTTTTTTTTTACCAAGACATTTATACTTAAAATTAATATCAAAACAGTAATGATGATTTTAAATTTAATTCTTCAAAAGAATCATAAAAAAAACTTTTTTCGTTCTTAATTTTGTTGGTTTGCTTATTTTTGTAAGTTAGTTTCATTACATTATTGTACATTTTCTATATCTGTTTTGCATTTAGTATCGTGCCACAATATTAACTGCGATATTGATAAATAGTATGAAGCCAAATCGCTTTCAGTATTTATCAACTAAGTTTTAGCTCACCCTGACCGAAAGGTCATGTGAGCTTATGGCATGGCGCAGCGTGTGACAAGTGACTTTCGTTTTAAAACTTTTCTTAAAATGACCTTTAAAAATCGGGTCAAGGTGACAAATCAAGATCATGACCTAATTTGTGATTTTTGCAGTTTAAGGCAATTTTCTTGCAAACATTTAAAGATGTATGAAATCAAAATATGTTTAAATGTTCCAAATGACAAAATTTAACAAGATACCAAGTTTTGTAACTATGTGATAATCCATGTAGGGATTGTTTTCCCTAAAATTTTCTTTTTCGCTTATAAATACTAAAATTGTGCATTAGCTTGAAAATTATAAAATTATAAATTATAATTATAAATTATAATATAATATGGTAGGTAATGATATAATGGTCATTTTGATATATGGTTCAAGGTCATATGTTGAAGGTCAATGTAAAAACTTCAGAAGAAGACTGAAATTGTTAAATATTTTGCAAACTATAAAGTTTTTCTATAGGCAGGTATATAAAATATTGCAAGAATTGATACAATGGTATTTTGGAACGTGGTTCAAGGTTCATACATTCAAAGGTCAAGATTACAGCTATATTGAAAACTATGGATTTTTGTTTAGGCATGTATATTAGAAAATCGTAGGCATTGATATGACAATCATGTTGATATATGTTACAAGGCCTTATATTCAAAGGTCAAGGTCATAGCTGCAGAAGAAGACTTAAATTGTTAATTTTCTAGAAAACTATGAAGTTTTTATAGGCATGTATATAAGAATATTGTAGGTATTGATATGACGATCATTTTGATTATTGGTTCAAGGTCATGTGTTCAAAGGTTGAGGTCAAAGCTGCATAAGAAGACTCAAATTGTTAATTTTATTTGAAACTATTACTTTTTTTAACCAGCATATCTATTAGAACATTGTAGTATTAATACCACGATCTTTTAATATATGGTTCAAGGAAATATTTTCAAAGGTCAGGGTCATAGCTGCATTTGTATACTGAAGTGGTTAATGGTTTAAAAAATTATTCATTGCACTATAGTTAATACATGTATATGAGCAATTTAAAAATGAAATGTGACTAGATATTTCTGATTAATTATTGTGGCATTTCTAACCTTTAAGACTTCTGAAGTTTGTGTAATGAAGTTCTTTGCAAATTATTTTGGACATATCGTCCGGTTAGCATTAAGGCCCATGGGTCTCTTGTTTATGTCTTTATAGAAGTTTATAAATTGTGTAACCTTATTGATCTTATGTTGGCAACAATATTTTTTATCAGGAATATAATGGTAACAAGCAAAGTGAGTGCTGTTGGAAAGGAGAAAGTGTAAACAGATGTTATCCAAAACACCTTCCAAGATGTTCACCTTTCAGTAATAACATCACTGGACATAATGTGTCGTTGAGTGAGTATTACACTCACATACAGAGAGAGAGAGAGAGAGAGAGAGAGAGAGAGAGAGAGAGAGAGAGAGAGAGAGAGAGTCTAAATTATGTGAAACTATTTTGCTTTGTAATGGGAGGTATTTCGGTTCAGGTTAAAAATAATACATTTTGATTTGTTGATGAAAGCATAAATGATAAACAATTAAAAAAACGAGTTGATTGAATATTGTAAATAATCCTGAGTTCGAAGATATATTCTCCATTGATTCGTATTATTTTCACTTGCCTTACATTTATTGTGCATTCGATTCGTTCTTTTAATTAACGCGAAGTTTAACCTACAAAGAAGTTGTTAACATAATTTATAATGTATGAATTATATTCCAGGTACCCATGGAGTAAAGGAAACCAAAGAAATGTATTTTATTGAAAAATGTGAAAAGAAAGGAATGTGTATTGCTATCGCTAGTGTGTCTTTCGTAGTTTGTTTAATTATCTTTTATACTTATAATTTGTTTTTACCGCCGCAAGGTAAGTTATTGTACTAAATCAAAATAATGGCTTTTATCATAACGCCGAATTAACGTTTATTTAAAAGTTTTTTTATGTTTTGGCTAAGAAAGCGAACCCTGGAGCAGAGGGTCTACAAGTCTTTAACAAAGATGTCTTTTGAACATAAGGCTAAATTGAGATAATTTCCGTTAACGTTCATTTCATTATATTATGGTGATGGACCACAATTCAAATGGACATTAAAACTTCGAACACAGCAACAGAAAATGTTTACTTTACTTTTTTGCAAAGCTTGTCACTTTGAATTTAGTCAGAATCACAGAAAACCTAACTAATTAAAGCATGTAATATATGCTGTCAAAATAAAAAAATGATTTGACATATTGTTAATATATACTATCTAAACAAGCAAAATCCTGACGACCTTGTAAAATTTTTTTAAACTTTTAAGTGACTTAAATAGGTTTGATTTCAACATTAACCTCTTATAAGATATTTTAAGGTTAACCGTTCAAGATGTTTTAATGAAACTTGGCATAGAGGTATCTTGTGAAAAGAGCTCGCGTGACATCGATTTTCGGGTCACTATGCCAAAGTCAAGGTCACTGTTACTATGAACAGGAAATCGGTTTCCGTTCATTTTAATGTTATCCGTTCAAGATTTTAATGAAACTTGGCACAGAGGTAGCATATGACTAAAACTTGTTTAGAATTAATTTTTGGGTCACTAGTCCAAAGATCAAGGTCACTGTGACCATAAATAGAAATCGGTTTCCGGTCATTTAAACGGTACCTGTTCAAGATGTTTTAATGAAACTTGACACAGTGGTAGCCGTTTACAAGAGCTGGCTTGGGATTGATTTTTGGGTTACTATGCCAAAAGTCAAGGTCACTGTGACTTTAAATAGAAAATCGGTTTCCGGTCAATTAAAGGATAACCGTTCATGATTTTTAATGAAATTTTGCACAGAGGTATCTTGTGAAAAGAGCTCGCGTGGGATCGATTTTAGGGTTACTATGCCAAAAGTCAAGGTCACTGTAACTATAAATAGGAAATCTGTTTCCGGTTTTTTTAAGGTTATCCGTTCAAGACTTTAATGAAACTTGGCACAGAGGTAGCATATGACTAAAACTTGTTTGGAATTAATTTTTGGGGTTACTAGTCCAAAGATCAAGGTCACTGTGACCATAAATAGAAAATCAGTTTCCGGTCATTTAAAGGGTAACTTTTTAAGATTTTTAAATGAAACTTGGCACAGAGGTATCTTGTGAAAAGAGCTCGCGTGGGATCGATTTTCGGGTTACTATGCCAAAAGTCAAGGTACTGTAACTATAAATAGAAAATCGTTTTCCGGTCGTTTAAAGGTAAACAGTTCAAGTATTTTGATAAAACTTGGCACAGAGGTAGCATATGACAAGAACTTATTTGGGAATAATTTTTGGGTCACTAGGCCAAATATCAAGGTCACTGTTACTAGAAAACTTATGACAACAGTTGCATGGGATTGATTTTCCGGTTACTACGCAAAAGGTCAACGTCACTGTTACTATAAATAGAATAACGGTTTTCGGTCATTTAAAGCTTAACCGTTCAAGATTTTTTATGAAACTTGGCACAGAGGTAGATTATGACAAAAACTCGTTTGGGATTTATTTTTAGGTCACTAGGCCAATGGTCAACGTCACTGCGCCTAAAAATAAAAAATCAGTTTCCGGTCATTAAAGGTAACCGTTCAAGATTTTCTAATGAAACTTGGCACAGAGGTAGCATATTACAAGAGCTGGATTTAATTGATTTTTGGATCACTAGGCCAAAGGTCAAGGTCACTGTGACTATAAATATAAAATCGATTTCCGGTCTTTTAAAGGGTAACCGTTTAAGATTTTTAATGAAACATGGTATAGAGAGAGCTTATGACAAGAGCTTGCTTCGGATTGATTTTCGGGTAACTAGGCCAAAAGTCAAGGTCACTATGACTTTAAATAGAAAATCGGTTTCCAGTCATTTAAAAGTTAACAGTTCGAGATTTCTCCCATTCTTTCACCGAAAGGGAGACAAACAAACGATATATCATATTTCCAAATCCCCTGTTTGCATTTTCGGACTGTCCATTTTACCCCTCATATATCATTACAATTACAGAAGTCTGTTTCTTTTGAAAGCGGGGGACATACATTTTATGAATTTGCTTGTTGAAATTGCAGTGGAACAATTCCAAACACCTCAACACATTCTTAATATGTATTCTTCAGATAGCAAATCATAAAAAGATATTTGAAAGAAACCAGACAACCCCTTACACGATTCATTGATAGCATATTAAGAACCGAAAAAAACAAGAATAGATAACGATTGAAAGAAAATTTTAAAAAATTCTGAATTTACTAACAACTATTGACCAGTTGCATAGTTGGAGTAAATAAGAAGGTCTTGCATCGTAGTGCGCACTTTGCTACATTTCAATACCCTATGATACGAAGTAGGCTGAAATGGTATGAAAGAAAGACGTTAATTATTTATAACTCATTCCTTCTTAATATGTTTATGTTTTTTGTGTCAAGTAGAATTTGGTATTATTTATTTTTTCAATTTTGCCTTTTTTAGCGAATTGTTTTAAATGAATACCACTTAAATGAAAATCGTAGAAAACAAAACTTTACTTAAGCGTTAGTTCAATTAAATATTAATATCTAAATATCATAATTTTAAGTAAGTCATTTGAGACTTTGTTTGGTTCTGATCAGCGTTATTCCGATGTTTGTAAAATTTGAATATTTATGCAAATGACTTTCGGAAAATAGCTTATTCCGCTAAATAAGCGAAATTTAGCATAAGATTGCAGTTGCATTCATATAATATTGAAATCAACGTCTTGTGTTTATATTTCAAGGCAATGTTAATAAAGCCAATAAGGAACTGAATAATGGCTGCAATGTTAAGAAATACACGGACAAAATATACGGTAAGAAATTTAAAATGCGAGGAAAAACTAAAGTGTAATCATATAAAATACTGAAACCACACTCAGTTTCTTTGTTATCAAATGTTTCCACTACGGGACTTATGAAGTCACAATGAAGCCAGTTGATACAAATAAAAGTTGTCTTCAGTATATTGCAAACCTAGGTTTATCGAGACTTTTAAACGTTTTCATAACCTTTATTTTGTTGATAAATATGATGTCGATGTATCAAATAACCTGTGTACATTTGAATAATCAAAGTCCCATATTCTTTTCATTCTCTATTTTCTGATAATAGGTTGTGGCTATATCTAAATACAAAAGAGTTGTTAACGTAATGGAACACCCGGCCTCACTTTCCTGATGACAGTTCATGTTTGTTATTGTTATAGTTTTTACCTTGCTTTTATGTTTCTGGTTTGAATATGGAACATTTTTCTTAAGATTGTTGAGTTTTAAAAGGGTTCATCAAACTTATTGATATTTTTCCTCATCTAATTCACCTTAATTTTTTGAACGTTTAGGTAATTTTTATAGAAATTCTACACATGCTTTGATAATAGAGTTACTTTAATACCGTGTCATGCTATCAACAATGACATTTATAAATTAGTGTTAAACCAAAGCACTCTAACACTTTGTCATTTTTCCCGATATAGAGATATAAAGTTTTATGTCTGTCTAAAAGCTTTAATCTTTTATTTTATCTTTTCTGTCGAAGAATGCTTCTGCATCCAATTTAAATGTGACTAGTATTGATTTTGATACGAGATTTTAATGCCAGTAGTATAAATAAGACATGATATAGAGTAACCTATTGGTCATACATTGTTTTATATGTTTTTATTATTTTATTCGATTGATTTATAGCTTTCTTTTATTTATGTATGTATTTTTTGTACACGTGCACGTTTACGAAGTACCTGTTTAAATATCATTTTTGTATTTAATTTAAATTATGTACAGCGTATAAGAAACTAATTGTTTTCATGTTAAATAATTTAGATACTTGCAGGCATCCACATCAATTGATAGTTAGTCTGGTTATATATGTTTTATTGCTGGTATTGTCATCCGGATACTTTTGCTCTAAAGAAGGTATAAATATCAGTTAAATTATAAATACAATCTTCATATATTAGAACCAGCTATAAGCTTTGGGTTAAAGTTACTCAATTACAGGTACTCGCATCATGTAAATTAAAGAGTGTTGTTAATATTCCTTCATTTAAGTCTTAAAATGGAACATTGAACATCATTTCCAAAACTGGTCAATCTGTATTTAAAAGTCACCTTAGCTGAAACTTTTGTTGAGCTTGTTCCTGAGCTGAAAATGTAGTTACGCTGGTGCGGATCTGTCTTCGTCCGCCGTGTGTTGTGCATCGTGAGTCGTGCGTTAACCTTTAACATTTTAATCTTCTTTCCTAAAACCACTTTTGCCCAATTTAATGAAACTTGGTTAACATTATACCTGGATGAAGGCCTTCGCGATTTGCACAAAGCAAAATAATTATGTTCCCTATGAGTCAATCATGTCCCAAAAAGATGGAAATACCGACAAAATCTTTTCCTCCGAATGTACATTTCGTTTTAAAATTTTAAGGTCATCTAGTTTCAGATCTGTACAAATTATAGCCACTGGGGATTAAATTGGGGGAAATGTCCAACCACTTAGTGGGGAAATGACTGAAAATAGTATATTTGTCTTTAAATTTTAAAAAAAACCTATTACTGTTTGTATATGCATGTATTTGATAATATCGAAAACATTCAAACATTCATATGACAACCATTTACATAAATATATTTAAAGGTCAAGGTCACAGGTGAATAAGATAATTGAAATTGATAATGACTTGAATTGTAATTTTTTGGTATAGCAAGAATATCAAAATAGTGTCGGTATTGATTTGAGTATCATTTGATACATGATTAAAGGTCATAGGTTTAAAAAACAAGGTCAAAGTTGCATCAGTAGATAAAATTGTTAATTACCTTCAAAAATATAAACTTGCTGTATAGAATTCATAATTTCTAATTTATAAAAGAATTTTGTAAAAATTATTATGACTATCATTTTGACATATGGTTGAAGATCATAGGTTTAAAGGTTGGGATCATACTGAAATGTGTATTCATATGTAAATCATCGATCGTTCTTTACTTAAACGTGCATTAAAGACATTTATTTAAGAACTTAAATAGATTGTTTTATTATGGCAGTGTGGTCAAAACTGGGGAAAACTTGGATAGTATCAGTAATTTCTGCCATTTTCTTCTGTAATTTGCAAATTATTTGGATCAAATACACAAGTGGGCGTTAAGGCCTCGTGCATTACTAAAAATTGTCATTATTTGTCAAATTGTAGATTTACATTATACCTTATCATGAATAACATAATACCATAAAAAATCATATAATGTCACTTAAATAACATTCCCATTTAATTCTCGTTCATTTGTTTCAGCATGTGCTTGTATTTTGTTACGTGTTTGCTTATTTGTTAAATACATAACACAAATACCTGTAAAATTTTGATGTGCCATATGTGCACATTTGGGAAAATCATCCCTCATCAGGGACACAAGAGGCCGAAAAGTTTGATAGACGGCTGAAAATTTTGCTAAATGGTACATTTTCTGACAGCACAAGGTACTGCCTACTGAGTTGTGGATACCCTCGGAGAGTTTACTCCATCAGCAGCAGTATCCCGATCAGTTGTAGAAAATATATAACCCAAGTACCTGTTAAATTTTGATTTGCCATATGTGCGTTTTTCGGAAAATCATTCCTCATAAATAACACTAGGTGCCGAAAAGTGTAGTAGATGACAAAACATAAGCCAAACAGTTGAAAATTACTGAATCTAAATACTGTAAATCAGGAAATTAATGCGTCATGAAATTAATGCGAATTGCCGATTTTGAAGTAAAATGCGTATTGAAATTAATGCGATTTTTTAAATTTCAATTTTTAAAATTTTTGCATATCTTTTATCTTACAATTATAAACATTAAATTATGGACATGTTATAAACAAACTTTCGGTAGACATTATTAAAATAAATAGCGAGGTGTACCGATGACCCATTTTTTAAATCAACCAGGTTGGTTGGTAAAGGATTATCAGAACAAAGAAACGCGTGTTTTTTTTTTAAAAAAAAAAAACAAAACAAACATACTCAAATATAACGCTTGGAGTTTTTATAAAATAAAGCATTCAAAATTAGGACGTCCATGTCGGCAATGTGTACAACTGATCTTCGTCTTCAACTCACGAGTTTAGAATGTTAGATTACTTATAATCACAGTACTTTCAATTTGATGTTTAGTCAAGGTTCAAAATGATGTATCAGTCACAATTTCACTCATAGCAAAATTCCGAGTAGGAAAGAAACAGCAAAAAATACCACTTAATGAGAATTTGCTCTCATAAATCAGTTACGATAACAACTTCCGGTTAAGGGAGGTAACTCAATTTACAACGAATATATACAGAATACAGAAATTGGAAAAAAAAATGCGACAAGAAATTGATGCGATTAAACAGGCCTCGCATTTTTCGCATTAATTTCTTGCTCGCGGTAATTTCCTGATTTACAGTATAAATATGGTACATATTTTTGTTTCGTTTTGATATTTATTTGTTCATTTATATTGTTTGGTTTTGATTATATTAGCCAATTCAAAATATGTCATATTTGGTTATAATTATTTATTTGATTTTAAATTTTAGATTGTGAAAATGGTTTTCTAATGGTACTTATTGGTGTATCTTGTTTTATCATTGGAACATTGCTATCCATATCGTCAAAAAAAATTTATTGCACTCGTAAGTAAATTTTTTTATTATTATTTTATTTATTTTTTTCTTTTTTTTCAAAAATATAAATGTTTTCATCTACAACATGTGTAATTAATAGTAATAGCTAGAAACGTTAAGTACGTTAATGCCTTTGATGTTTTCCTGTAGATTATAGTGTAATAAAGCAGACTGGGAGCACAATATTTCAACTTTTGCTAGGACTAAAATCTCACATATTTTGGTGCCAAATCTCTTCTGATATTCAAATTATTACATTTTATTTTTTTAGAATTCAAGATGAAGAAGCTTCCAAAAGAAAATAAACGTTTTCAAAGAGGTAAAGTAATTTTTAACATGAAGTAATCTTTCTCTATTGTTTTAAACAGAAGTAATTAAAAAGCACGTTGTATAATAAAAAAGGCCGTACACGATTACAATATTGATCGGCAATTTTTTTTTAGAAATCTTACTGTTGTATCTTAAACAATGTATTACAGAACTTCAAATCTAATGATTTATCATCGCGTGTTTGATTGGCGATAATGACTTTTCATAAGTTTTTTTTCATATAGTTGTGATGAAACCTCCAACATGGAAATAAATGTTTTTGAGAACTGATGACTGCAAAATCTCTCATTATTGCCATTTAGGCTGATTTATTAAAATGTAAAACAAATGCTAACTAGATAAAAAGAGTTCCAGATACTCAGTTGTTACAAAAACTACGCATTAGTTTTAAATTCAATTATCCCTATATGTGCAATGTCTTGTTAATTTTATGTTTGATAACTTATATTATTATATTGCTGGGGTTTTATTGGTTCTGGTCAAGCATATGATTATCATTATATGTTAGATTATCAAGAGGTATTTTTGTTATATATATAGTAAGAATATTGTTAGTTAAATTCGTATTAAATTTATTAAAGTTTAAAGGAAATGAAAAAATTTGTAGCTTTATAGAATGTATTTCACGATGTGCTATGTAAAAAGGTGAATTAAACAAACAAAACTAGACAAGACCAGACAAAAATGTATAAAGGATATGTTTTCTGTTCTCTTTTCCATTTATGTCATTCAATTAAATTAAAATCAACATATGTTTTTAATGTTTCAGCTTATAAATTGATTCCACAATTGGAACACAGTCGACCTTTACTTGGTAAATAATAAAATAAGCTTTTTTGAATCAAGATCATTAATTATAAAATTAAAATGTTTTCATTTTTACGTTATTATAAATGCAAGCTATATTTTTAACGGTGCAATTATTTTATAGCTATGTTATAAAAAACATTGGTCAATTGGTTAAGTGATTGTATTGGTATTTTAGATCCGAGTAATAATACTTTACTTATATTGGGACGTTACAAGAAAAACGTAAAGTTATTAAATATGAAGCTTTGTCGTTAGGCTTGAACGTGCAATGTCAATTTACTATGGCAATAAACATCATCTTTAATTAATTTATCTAAAAACATTCCTAATTCGGAGTGTTTTATATAAAAAAAGTTCCAGCTTCATGTTCGATTTCGGCCCTTTGTTTTATCACAAACAAAATGATTTTTGGAAAATTGATTGAGATATTAATATGCGAGCGAAACAAAAAATATATTTTTAAAACAGAATGTGGATAACTTGCTTAACCAACAATACTTAAGAATTCAGAAATATGATAATTGCCGTTAACAACAGGAAAAAATTATTTTTAAACTAGAATAAAGGTGGCTCTAAGATGGTTTAAATATTTAATATTTACCTAAATAAAATGATTAACCTAATTAATTATTTTTCATTTTAAATAAATTATAAAAAAGGTTATTATTTTTTAACAGAAATAGTTATTTTTCTTAACTGTGAATAAAAGAATACAAAAATTTCCTTTAAGGAAATTTAATTAATTTTTATCGTTACTTATTTAACAGCAATATTATATTATTATTATTATAGTTTTGCATAACATTATAATAAAACACAAACATACCGATCTATGTCCAAATCACAATCATAAAAAAAACAAAAACAAAAACAAAAAACAAAAAATACACACACACAATAAATAAATAAATAAATAAATAAAAAATAAATTAATTAATTAATTAATTAATTAATTAATTAATTAATAAAAAAAACAAAACAAAGAAACAAAGCAAAAACTTCGAAAACATGCAATACACATGAACCTCCATAATAGGAAGTGAGACTGAATACTCCTGTCAAGCTTGTTACGTCCGTCACATGCAAAGTCAAAATTGAGAAGGAAAGGAACATGGGTCTATGGGAAGAAATATATATCCAGTATAAGCGTGGATACAGTGACTTCATACTTATGAACAATATTGTAATGACGGCCATAAAACTTTGTAAGGGCCTTGATTAGCCTAATCCTGCAATACCCTTTAGCCAAGAAATATAAAATATAAAATAAAATTTTATTGTAAGCAGCTTACTTCTTGGTATAGAGTCACCTTAGTAGGAACAAGTTCTACCGTATCATATTAACTGCGAAACATATACACCATATACAGGAGAAGTGGGGATAGTATTGCAAATACACAGAAAATTGATAATAGGAAAATTAAAGTCATCACGTTTGTCTTAAAGCTATAAATGTAATCTTTCGCGGGTGTCATAGTTGACAAGGTTCTGTACAGATTCTGATTCATATGAATAAAGAAACAAATCAGCAAGCAAAGTTTCACAGTTTATGCCCATTGGTATGCCGATTATTTGTTCGAAAAATTACATTGCCAAACACGACAAATATGTTTTCTATGAAAAACTATAACATTTTGTAAATGGTAGCATCAGTATAATTTTGTTTGCAGTTTGAAGTTTTATTTTAAAATAACCAGAATGCCTTTTAAACACTGGATATTTATATCTTGGTTTACCGTTTTTGTAAAATTATAACAAGTAAATGATTTGTTTAGACTTCTTTTGTAATTTAGAATGAAGAGTGGAGGTGTACAGTTCAGAAAAAATCAAAAGTTTTTGTACCTTTACCGAAGATAAAGTATAAGAAACATTATGTTTCATAAACTTTTCAGAATTTCTATGAAACTCACATTTTGTTGATGCCAGATGTTTATTTATTTATTTTTTTTTTTAATAAGTCTAATGGCCATCTTTGACGACTGTCAAAATTTATGCTATAATTACTGAAAATGATTTAGTATTGTATTTAGAGAACCTGCTGTATATATCTTGTGAAGTTTTAGAGTCTAATACAAGAAAAAAGGTATTGCTCTTCCTGTTTTAAATTGACACGAAAAGATTCAGAACTCTACTATGATTGAAAAGAACCTCATTAGATCTAGATTAGTTTTAGTATAAGAAGAAATCTATGTTATATCTATGTTATATCTATGTTATCTAAACCAAGCTTCTTAATAAGACTTTCAACGTAGAATTTCTTACAAACAAAAGTAATTTGTTGAACTTTATTAGCAGGGACAAAAAATTATTATTTGTTATGTATGTTCGTAAGGATAACAGAAATTTCAGGATCTTTGACATTCTTTTCAACATAATTCCTGATAATTTTGAAATTCTGCCCCCAAGTAAATGGTTGAGCCTCACTGTATTTAGGACCTTTTGAAAGAAGATGTCTTATTTTTGTGTTTCCATATACATGTATATAGATATCACCAGTTACTAAATGCCCAGCTTGTTAATATACTAATGAAATTAGATTTTACCTATTGTTTATGTCATGAGCGCGGCTGGAACTCACGATCCTTTGGTTGTTGGGAACTGTATCCTTATGCATTAAGCAAGGGAAGAGCTGATTTAATAAAAGATAAATGCATTATAAATTCTGATGAAAACGTGATTATATGACCAGGTCTTAATATTCTCAAATTCTGAAATTAATCCAAAAGAAATATTTTATTTTATATAATGTGTTAGTTAATATATTTTTTCATAATATAATTTGATCTACCTTTATTACTGAAGAAGAATACTTTTATTAAATTTCACTTGTAATATACTTATTAATCTGACAAAAAAAATCAAAAGTAGACTTTACTATCAACAAAAAATATTTGTTCAACATTTCTATTCATTTGTTGGAACTAAATATAGAAGCATTTCTGTATTAGGCTTATTTTTGATATCGAAAAATAGTTTTTTTTAAATTTAAAGTTTTTAGAATTAAAACCGTTTTTAAATATTATTTGTTAAAATGTTTAAAATTTAGCTTTTGAAATGTAATACTTATGAATAATAAGAGAGAGATCTGTACAACGGGAATTAAAATATTAAGAAACAGCAGTATGAAGAACAAGATATTTATAAACCTTAATCTTTATGTAAAAAGTGCATCAGATTTTATGTACAATCTCTAATCCTGACAAAATAAGTCGTATATTTTCGACAGTAAATTGTCAAGTACCAAAATAAACCCTACAGAGCAGTATTTCATACAGAAAATTTGTAGACGACAACTTTTAGCCAGATTTAATCTATGATCCTTTCCAACCTACCCGCTTAAGGTTATTAACTTTCAATTTAGGAAATTAAAAAAGATAAAAGAGATAAGATGTATGGTAAACGAGTTTAAAGATAGCGCAAAGGTAGCATAAAGGTGGCAAAAATAAGCTAAAAGATGTTTGTGCTATATTAAAACCTTAATTTACCGTTAAGCTATCTTTAAGTACCTTGAAGCACATTTAAATATTTGGCTTACTTTTATGTTTATTTTTAATAGGTAATGATGAAGACACAGACAATGAAAATGACCAAACATCAAATGGGTTTGTTGAGAATGAAGATAATTTTGAAGGTATGCGCAAGTATATAACTTTGTAAAATAATAATATTTGTTAAGAAAATAAGTTGATCATCTTTAAAGTATATGGGCACATTTTCAAACGCAATGAAAATTTTAAGTAAAATCGATTTTTAGAGGAAATGAATTTAGATACCTATTGTATTTTTTTTTGAAAACTTAATCAATAATTTTGTCATGTACAAGTGTGCATCAAGCAGTTTCATAATTGAAATGAATAATATTAAAATTGAATGCGTTCCTTAGGGATATTTAACATTTAGTTAAACATCATGTCCAAGAGGAAGTTGATGTTGAAAATCAAACATTACTGTTGTTAATGTAGAGGTTATAATAGTAGCATCAGCAATGTTTCAGCTATTTGCTGAAACGGAACACAGTGTAGTCTGATTTTTGTTCAATTGAGTTAAATAAAAATATAAGTTTGACCATATTTAGTAAGAGTTTTAAATAATTTTTGCAACATCAATTTTTTATCTTTAGTTAATTAAGTAATGATTTGTTAGTCAATACTGCAAATGTATTAAATGTGAAAGACATCTAAGAAAAGTTTCCTTCTAAAAATTATTTGCGTAGTAAACTTAACAAATGTATTGTATACTTTTGAAGAGTATATTTGAGTTACATTTTAACTCAAGTGTTAAATATTAACTTCTTTAATATAAATGAAAAATTGAACTAATTTTGAAATCGGTTTTAATGCAGGAAATTGAATGACTATATTAGGAACAAATTATAAACGGCAATCTGTTTTAAATATTCCTTAATTCTTAAAAGGAGGTTGAACTAAAATGAAGAAAAAAACTTGATGTTCAGCAATCAAAGCTAATACCTTTAACCAAATAACTTACCATCTCCGACTGGTGCAGTAATGATCATATTAGTATTTTTCAAAACAACTAGATCCATTGCACGTTAAGGGATTCAATACCATAGTTGTTTTTATCTAAGCAGGTGTCATAGACATTGTTGAAATTATCTGAAGCAAGGATTGCGTTTCATTGCGACATAATGACACTGATTTCAATATGACATTGTGAATGTACGTTTTTAGAACAAAATAAATTTGAACAGATTTTAAAATTGTAAAACCTACAGGTTTATAAGAGTGTTGATTATCAACAAAAATGATTATCTAAGTATTTTGGTTAATGTTTGCTACAGATTCATTGACAAAACAATATCACAGAAAGGAATACTCTCATAATAATAATAATAATAATAATAATAATAATAATAATAATAATAATATATATAAATATATTAAAAAAATATTTAAGTATTTTTTTACTGGTTAAAAATTTCATTTGGTCAAGGTACTTTGTAAGCATTTCTGCATTACCTTCAATTTGTCATAATGTATAGATTTATGGCATGTTTATTTGATTACATTTTACCAAACTTTAAGTCGTTTTATTTTTCAATTATTCTGGTATGTTTCTGCTTTTTTACGAACTTTATGCATAAGCATACAAAACTTACGTTTTAAAGTTATTCATAATTAAATCATTCTGCATACGCATAGAAACAAATTAAAGTGTTTTTTAAAAGTCTCTGAAATTTGAACAGGGTAAATTCTTTTAATATAAAGTTATAACATTGTCTGTTTGTTGCAGTGATCATTTCTGGCCTAGATAATCCGATAAGTAGAAAACAAAACCGGAAATACAATGTAAGTACAACATCATTATTAAACCTTGCAGTTTATGAAATTTTATATAAATTTTATACTCATATAAGTTTACTTCAATTGCAATTAGGTAAGATTGACAAAGAAGTATTAATTGCGCTTATAAGATATATTTTCAATGTCTTTCAATTGAATTCCAATTGGTTAAAATGAAAGAAACTTTGTCAGTCCGCTTGCCGAGAATTTTCACAACCTTTCTAATGAAAATTGTCATCAGTAATAGTAATTCATATAAAAGTAATCTTGGCTAAAAACTAACTGGCAAGCGTTGTGCCTGCACATGGACGTCTCACGTTAACAAAATCAATGTTGTCTGTTTTTTGCAATTGATGCCACATTGAAATTCTTACTAATTTTCGTTTTGTTTTTTGTCTAAATATATATTTGTTTGGTTGTTTTTATGTCTTTTTTACTGTATCTAATGCAAAACGATTATATATATTTTCAAATGATTATTTTAGAAAATTGAAGTTTTGCGCAGAGGGTTGTTTCATCAACATTGGAATTTAAATCAGAAACAAGAGATTATGAAGATAATGACACCTGATTATATGTCGTCGGAAGAATCTGAATATGAAGATGAAGGAGAAGAACGAAAGCTCAAATGTTACAAGGTTAAACATATTAGATGGGAGGACGAAAAGTTTAAGGATTTAAAACAAAGTTTGTATAAAGTTTATGAAACATATGAACATCAATCAAGATATCCTTTTGATAAAACTGAACGCGTAGAATCCAAAATGTTCTCTGAAAGACCTGTTCCAAGGAATGCTCCAGAATGGGTGGTAAAAGGTAATTCGTCAACCTTTTTGGAATTTATTACAAGCGGTAGCACAGATAACCTTATTGCAAGTGCACAAGACTCAATTCTAAATTGAAATTGCATATGATTATAATTAAATTGGTGTCCTTTTTCTTGTCAAGTTGAAATTGTATGCAATTTTACAGCTTCTTGTACTAAAAATATTATTGAGTAAGTTGCCAGTATTTTTACGTTTATCAGAGTGTAGTTTCAATTTGAACAATTTTACATCTGTTACAATGGAACGCAATAAAAGTTTGAAAGATTATAAAAAAAAACTTCTACAAACAATATATGTCAAGTATAGTCTATAGAGCGAAAAGAATTTAATAATTTTCTGATATCTTTATCACTTTGAAATGACAATGTAAGTTTTTTTTTATTTTAAATCATAATTAAGATAAAATAAAGATGTGAATGAAAAATTAATGAACGATCCAGAAAAGTTAAATACATATCGGACTTCTTATAATAAACCTCCCAATGCGTGCAGTAAATAATATCAATTTGACGTGACTTGCACGACATATACCGTAACAGTTATAATACATTGTTAGACTGCAAAACGTAATAGAATTATATATTTTTGAAAGTATAAAGATACTTCAAAAATAAGCAAACTTCTCCAAATATTCTCAGAAATGATTCTAGCTAAACCCGTCATGTTCAAAATCAAATTTGCGAATGAAAGAAGCGAGGAACTATAAGAAGTCAAATATATCCAAAATAATTTGGATGCAGTGACTTCATATTTATGAACGATGTTGTGATGGCGGCCGTAAAGTTTTTAATCGCCTTCTTTAGCCTAGGCTTATAATATTAAGTAAAAAGTTTAATTCAATTTCTCTATTGTCAACTTTTCGTATTTTTTCCGTTATATCTCTGCTTCTCCTGTGTATGTTTTATAGGTTTTTACAGAAAATTCGGTATGGTAGGGCTTGTTCCCACTACTGGGAATTTCTACAACGAAAAAGCTGCTTACAGTTAAATTAAGAATTCTAAGCAAACCCCTCAGTGAAATCAAACTGCGTGCGTAGGTATGAAAATATACAACAGTATTGACAAATTTTATTTACAAGTTATCTTAGATCCCACGTTTGGGCCATTTTGATAAATGTGTAGAGTTAAAGGAGAACTGTTGTGTACGTAATGTGTTGCAGTATTAAGGAAAATATATTTTGAAAACAAATCTGTAGAAGAAGGGAAAAGATAATGCAAAAAGAAACGACGTCGTGTGTCAAATACTGATAATCCACATATAGTTTAACTGTAGTTAAAGCATGAACATTGTATTTTAATTTAATTTTGTACTTATTACAGATATTAATTCTGTAAATTTTGTACAAATTGTTCAAGTTGAAAATATTTTGATTTCATAAAACACTCACCTCTAGTATACTAGCATTAAGAATGAACAAAAAAATATATTAAACTTCAAATATATTCGGGAAATTTTTTTTACAGTGACATTATACATGTATACTGTATATCAAAAATATTGTAATGACGGCCATAAAAGTTTTAGAACTATGATAACCCTAGGCTTGGAAAATACTTGAGTCAACAATTTATTTGCAATCAACTTGCTTCTTTTAATAGAATTTCTGTAGTGGAAACATGCTCAACCATAGCGTTTTAACTGTGAAACAACGCCTTCTTAAAAGGGGAAGCAGGTACATGTATATTGCTTTATAGGAATTAAAATTTGAAAATAGAAAAAATGAATCTCGTTTGTCAAATTATTTGATATTAGTCAAAATATTAGACAGAAATTGAAGAATCGGTTGTATCTTTTAAAAGCTTATTGGAACAGATGGCATTTACATATTCTCCAAACTTGGTATTTTTGAAAAATTGAACATCATCTAACGCACGATCCCATAATTTGGAGCATCAAAATATTTTTATTTCTAATTAAGCAACGTCTTGAATATTTGACTAGATATTTTAATACATGTAGATATGTTGATAATATAGCAGAAAAGTCTAGAACACTGCCAAAAGTTTAACAATTTAGTCAATTGCTTTTACACTTCGCTCAGTCCGTCAGTAGCTTAGCCACTTTTTAACAAGTTGGTTTGCTAAGAACGAGTTATTGGACAGTTTAAGCGAAGCGGAGATATATTTAAGAAATATTTTAAAGCATATCGAAACAAAAAAGTGAAAACAAATGCTGATTACATTCGATTAACTTAACAATCATTTAATATTTTAAAGTGTTTATTGTAATACATACTATAGGATTAAATGATTTTAGAAGACATATTTTTGTTAGTGGCATAATGATTTTCAGAATGAAATCTAAAACCTATGAAAGATTAAAATAATATGCGCTTTAGGTATGATTTTTTTTTTTTTTTTTTTTTTTTTTTTTTTTTTGATAAAAAAGTTAGTGTCATAACCTAAATCTTTCACGATTATATTTTGCTTTAATACACAAAAGTTCCAACGTCTGTTAGATAGGAAAATACATTAAACTGTTATCGTAAAATAATCCCTAACACAAAGCAAGACGATAAATATGAATACGATTATTACTATAAGGGGTAGAGTGTTAAGGGACAAAAAGATACCATGTGCTTGAATGACCAAAACGTTAATAAAAAAAGCTGAACTATGGTGGTCGAAAAATGGCTTTCATTAAATTTAGATATAGTGTTCTAGAAGATGTGAAGCTCGTTTTTGGGGGTAAGGAGATGTCAACTCGACATAATTACACGTTATCAAATTTGTTTTTTTTTAATTGAGCGGAATACCACATTTGGTATTTTATGCTTTGCCAACGTGGTACTTTTTATACACAAAACTGTCTTAATATATATAATTATATATAGAGAGAGAGAGAGAGAGAGAGAGAGAGAGAGAGAGAGAGAAGAGGCATAAATATAAATTATGCTTAAAAAGTAGTTATGCATACTAAAATCTAACATATGCGTTAGTACCAAAACTTAATTTTTAGTTTTTATGTTGCCTTAATTGATTGTTTAATAACCAGTGTTTTTGAAAGATTCCCTTGCCATATACCTTACCTTTGATGACATGACACTGGATGTTTTGGCTTTTTTCAAATGATTTTTATTCTTTAAAGCAAATTGAATGATAACAGTGTTTGTCAACATTTCATCTGAAACTCGTTCTTTGCTATTAAACTTTAAAACAACAAAGTGGTTCTTATAATAAGTTTTTCAATTTATTTCAATAAATAAATAAATATACATTAGTTATTATAATAATAATACATATGAAAAATAAGTAATCTATTGGCACATAAAAACATTTGGAATTCTAATTAAAACGATTAAACATGCATGGCTTTTATGAAATATTTACACATAACAGTGCCTCAGACTTTCATTTTTCTGTGGAAAGGATGACTGAACTAGATGGATATTCTGTGGATAAAGTTTCAGAATCCGGACAATCTAAAACCAATGTATCAGGAATATAATGTAGACTATTTAATGTAGGACTTTTTAAATCTTCTGGGTAAAGTTTATCATTTCCAATCGACAATGTGTCGCATGAAATATGCACAGAGTCATTGTCCTTGTAATCAAAGTCTAACTTCCTGCGATGTCCATTACTTGATAAATAGCTACTAACGTAGGATAATGTGTCTGAACTGTCTTGTAGGTCATAGGACTGAGCTAAAGATCCTGCAATGTCCTGTTTAGATCTTAAAGACTCGTAATATATAGAATTCCTCTTCTTGTTCCAACTTAAATCCCTCGAAATAGACTTCCGTATGCTTGTACTCAAAATATGAGCTTGCGCAAGATCGGTGGCTATGGATTCACGTATTTCATTTACATTTGTACAACTACCCATACTTGAAGTGCTGTTTGTACGCCTAAGCTTTGCTTCTAAAGCCTTCCGTTTGAATCTTCGTGCGCTACTGCTGTCAGAATTTGTTCGATGTATTCTCATACATTTCTGAGGTGTGATTGACCTCTTACGGCGTGTGTATTTCTTCTCGGAGGCACCAGAAGTGTCCGATTTGTTACATATAGTTTTATCGTTTCCGCTGTCAACATCGTCTTCGTGGGATAATTCTACACCAATACCACTATCTAGCCTGGTAAGCCTGTTATCTTCATCAACAACAATTTCTGTCAGTTTTTCTTTAGCGTTGTGTAAATGACCGTCCAGTTCTTTTATAAGTTTATCTTTCTGAAAGAAAAGACAACAGATAAGGTAATTTATTTTACACGATCTAAATCAGACTATGTCCATAAATTTTAAAATCTCTCTCTCTCTCTCTTTAAGTTGTCAATGCAATAAGGTGTTGTTTTATACATTGTTTTTTTCCTAGCCATTCCTAGTATTAAAATGATGAACTTTAATATATCCACAAAAAGTTTTAACAATATTTTGATGTAGTTCTCCGTAACTATCCAAGATAATAATTTAAAACCTTTTTGTTTTTTTTTAAACTCATTGTTTTTAATCGAAATTCTTCAAAGTTCGTTGTTGATGATTTTCACAATTATTTGCGATGTTCTTGTTTGCATGAAGATATCATTTTAAACACACGTGTGTGTGTGTGTGTGTGTGTGTGTGTGTGTGTGTGTGTTAATACTTACAGCGGATAAGGATTTCTTCAAAGACATGTTTTCTGAGACCAGAAAATCTATTTCATGTCCAGATGGAGCTTTAACATAAGGTGTTGCTGAGACTCTGACAGGTTTGTCCTCCGGATTTTGCCACCAAACATGAATCTAAAATAAAACATAAAGAAATGCAACAATTAATAAAATCCTTAAGCTAAACTTGAAAATGGGTAGCTAAAAAGAACTTCTTGGATAGCAAAGGAAAGAAAAACATAATTTAGTGAACGAATAAACGAGGCAAAAAAAAAAATCCCGGAATTAGGATTTGATCAAGATTTTTCTTGGTCGTCATAAGCGGAGATATTCTTATAAGATATAAATCAGTCTTTATAAATACGTTTTAATTTTAAATTACAAGTCGTGTGTTTTATTAACCCAAGAAACAACTTTTTCCGATATAAATGATGATATATATTATATTTAACCTAAATGCAAATACTACGAATGTTTATTACCTTTGGCCAAAAGAGTAAAATCTGAACTGTTGTCACACATATTGTAATTAGCAACACATGCAGTATATAAACAGCATCCGGTGTATGACGAAATATTGACGTAAACATTATAGCTGACGACGTCACAACCAATGTCAAGAGAATGCTTATCACCATGACAGCAGCATCTTTCAGGGAAGGAATGATAACATTTCTAGTTTTCCAAGACAGGAATAATCCGTAAATAAGGAATGATATTTTCCATACAAGAATGATGGATATCCAAACTTCGGATGATTTTGAGGAACATTCCTGGACGGTGATGTAGTTTACGTACACTGTAATATTAGGAATTCGCATAGGTTCGCTCTGAAAAAGACGATACATGTTAATAAGAAAAACAGACATTAATAGAAAAAACAATAAACAATCAAGAGACAGTTTGACATAAAAACATGCATTTGGCCAAAAGAAGTCAAGAACAAGAAAAAAATAATAGTCAAAATAATTGAATTACGGAAACTTACAAGACAAAATAGGACATATTGGAACAGTGAGCATTCCCGAATTTAAACAACTACTTCCGGTGAAAGAACTTCTATCGGAACCATTTGTAAAAATGTTTAAAGTTTCAAAAAAAGTTTAAGTTACCTCAATAGTGATTGGCACAGGTCGTGACATAACTGGGTCAATTCCTTGCCATAAAGCCATTAAAAATCCATCCACTAGTAGAAAAACAGCTGTCATTACAAATAGCTTTGTGTCCTTAATAACCTGAAATAAAGATCGACAACTCTTGAAAATCTTTGTCTTATGTCTGTAATTTTTAAATGATCAAAAACGCTACAAAAAAGCAATGGAGTTTTGTATTCTCTTACTTACTTTATATTCCATTGATAAATGGTTTTGTGTGTTTCACTATTATTTCTTTGAGCGTAATTCTTATTTGGATTTTTTGTTTTATAAGATAAGTACAGAAACGCTTAATATAAATGCTTACTAGGGCTATTAAGAAATACATTTAGTTATATTTAAGGTTTTTAAAGTTAAAGTTGCATGAAAGTTTTTGCCAAAGTAGTTGCTGCTATTTCATTTATATTTTTAGCCAAGGTTCTGGTACATCAAATATTTTTATTTTCCGGAAAATTATTTCTTTTATTATCAATAATAATATTATATAATTATTAATAAATATTCCGATGAAAAAAAAAAGATTGATTACTGGTTGATTTTTCTAACTTACCACTTTCTTGATCCCTGCATTCCTAAATATCTGGTAAACTCTCCATGCTTTAGCAAACATTGGCGCGAAAACGATTGTAAATCCAAGGGACGTAAGCCATGTTCGTGCCTGTAAAACGAAGAATAAGTATTATTAATTTTTATTAGTTAATTGATAAATTTATTGATATAAGAACAAGTGCGTTTAAAGAATATTCTAGCGATATCAAAATTTTCGCTGGAAAGCAGGATTATGTGTCAAACACCTTGCTACGAATCTAAAGAAAAAAGACAAAAATCATGTCACATTTTACCGCGGTCTTGTCATATTTTACCGCGGCATAAAAAACTATCTGTTTATCTATAAGCGAAAGGTAAAGACCAGTGAAGGCTCCACCTTAATGTTGTTTTAAAATAGTCATTGTCCTATTGGAACGAAAGTTATATAAAGTTATGGTGTTTATGTCTAATTAAATATTCTTTTAGGTTTAAGGTTAGGGTTAGAAGATTATGATCAGGAATAGTGGAGGAACCGGAGTTCCTAGAACAAACCACCGAATTTTGACAGGCAAACTAAATAACTTCTTTACATTGTTTTGAACAAGCCATGTAGATTTATCTATAAGTATTATAAACGAGAGAGTTGTCTCTCTTGGTTAAACCTATAAACAAGAAAGACAATATATATGTACATATACATGTATATGCATACATCAACTCGCGTATGCTTAATTATGTTTTTGATCAAACAATGATATTTTCTTAAAGTTGTAACTATACAATGGAAGGTTTTAAACATTAGGAATGAAAGGCTCTTTAAGCGTGCTTAAGATTATTTGGCCATCGAGGCCCAAATTGTAACCATAAAACAAAAGTGTAAAATAAACATACCTGGCATAAAACCGTTGATACTTTGTAATTGTCATCCAGAAAATAGTCCATACCGTACAATAAACAACACAAATTCAACATTAATCCGCCGACATTAATTAGCACGTTTAATCTAGGACTGGACATCTTGACTATTCTGTAATAAACGAAAAAAATTATATCATAATAGCTAAGTTAAAAGTCAAGTGCGTTTGCGTGCACCCCAGTCAAATTCTTTATTTATATCAAAGCCGATCAGTATTGCAATAATGGATGAAACCGGATTGCTGTAATTAACGAAAAAATTATATTATTATGGCTAAGTTAAGTTGAAAGTCAAGTGCGTTTGTTTGCACCCCAGTCAAATTCTTCATTTATATCAAAGCGATTAGTATTGCAATAACGGATGAAACCAGATTGCTTGGAAAAATTTACTGATTTCGTAAAAAAAAAATTGTTACATCAGGATCTGCCATTTGGGATTCTAAACAAATCAGTGAGAGGCGATGTGGATTTGGGAGTAGGAACTTTCGACAATTCGACATCTAAGCCTCGTATAAAAGAACAAATAAGCTTTCAGACAACTAATGCTATAACAATAAACGAGAGAGAGAGAGAGAGAGAGAGAGAGAGAGAGAGAGAGAGAGAGAGAGATGTTTACCTTTTCTGTCTTTGTGTTACGTTAAATACAATAAACCCAGCAGAAAAAATAAATCCTATTGTAGCAGCAATACATGATATTGCAAAAGTTGCCTCGGTAACGGTCCTAACGTGACCCATGGTGTAGTTCCACGAACCAGTCCTAAAATAAATAAATAAATAAATAAATAAATAAATAAATAAATAAATAAATAAATAAATAAATAAATAAATAAATAAATTGTAAATAAATAAATAAATAAATTGTAAATAAATAAATAAATAAATATTATTCGTAATAATAAGATAATTTCTTTATGTCGTTATTTTTTAGCTCAAATTTAGCGTATTACATTTTATCCGATTAGGTCAAAAATAATTTAATTTTTTTTACATTAATATCTTTTCACTTTCTTAAAGCCTCCTAACTCGTTGTCAAAAATTCAGAATCATTGTCCATTGAATAAATCCTTTAAATAAGAAGAAAGATAAAATTTGTGAACTTTTTTTAATTTAAATATACTGGTAAAAATTTAGGGCCTGGTATACAAAGAGAGACCCCTAGATGAAAAAAATACACAGTTATGATGAATTCATAATAAGTCACGGTGTTTGCTCTTCTCTCCTTACTGAGTGGGAAGTTAAACTCATATGTTAAGGGCTAATTGTTATCGAGTAGCAATCAATCTGGTTATGTATATAAGTGGATTTTATCATTATTAGAAATCAGTTTTTCTGTCAATAAATGATTTACTTTCCATGTCATAATAGTAACTGTTTTATTACAAACGCCATCTGACAATAGGATGAGTGATGGATTCCTTTCTTTCTCCAGCAGACGATTTCCGGTAGTTTTATTAACACGCGCAATAAAAAAAACTACAATTCATAAGGGTATATGATAATAATATTTACACTCCAGGGGTTTTATTGTTATGCATCAATGGCAATGATTTAAAATTCAAAAAATTAAAATTTCAATAAATTTGAAATTTAAAAATTAAAAATCCACAAATTATTTAATATGACGTCAAATTATGAATGATGTCTTTGTCACATTATGGGTTAATAATTTTAAATTACATTATTAAATTCTGTTTATTGACGATAAGGTTTAAATTAGAAAATTTACATTAAAAATTGATAATTAAGAATATATGCGTTATTGCAAACGTGTTTTAGGAGTAAATAATAAAACAACAAACTACATTGTATATAACGAACTTGGACGATTGCCATTACAACATAAAATTATTATTTTGGCTTTAAAATTTTGGACTCATTTATTAAATACGGATAATTTAGTGCTAAAAGGATTATATATAGATATGTATAAAAACTGTAACAGTAGTAATAGTTGGACCACATATGTTCGTAATTTTTTATCAAACATTGGACTGTCATATATATGGGAAAGCCAGTGTATACCCAATGTAGATACGTTTTTATTGGAAGTTTCAACACGTTTAAAGGACACCTTTCTCCAACAAATGTCATCTTTTTTCTCTACTTCTTCAAAATGCTATATATACAGATACTTAACGGATAACTTTTGTTTACAATATTATCTTTTTAAAAATCTACCACAAAAATTCAGGATTATAATTTCTAAATACAGATGTTCAGCTCACCAACTACAAATAGAAATGGGACGATACAACAATACTCCGAAACATGAAAGACTCTGTGACAAATGTAGATGTAACGAAATAGAAGACGAATATCACTTTCTTTTAAAATGCCCTTTTTATTCGGTCTTAAGACTTAAATACATAAAAAAATATTATTGGAAAAAGCCATCCGCATTTAAGCTTATACAACTTTTTAGTGTTCAAAATCTGAAAGAACTTCGTAACCTTGGCCTTTTCCTCGTTAATGCAACTCTATTAAGACAATCTCCAACATAATTTACTATGTCCATCCGCTACCTAGTCTTTCTTATTCCAACAGCTTACATACTTTCAAAATAATTGTGAGTTTATTTCTTACTTTTCTTATTATTTCTTTTGTATAAAAATAATAATTTGCCGCCATAAATGTAAATATTTATTGTATTGTATATACCTATAAGTGTATGCTTTTGGTTGTAATAAATGAAAATGAAATTTCTTACTTTTCTTATTATTTCTTTTGTATAAAAATAATAATTTGCCGCCATAAATGTAAATATTTATTGTATTGTATATACCTATAAGTGTATGCTTTTGGTTGTAATAAATGAAATGAAATGAAATCTGTCAAAAGTGTCTTTAATCTTTGATGCTCCCCAAAAAAGATTTCTGTATTTTTAAAAATAAAATTGAAATCCTAAATTAAAATCTAAAGACCACCTTTGACACAAAAAAGAAAGGGAAAAAAAGTAATTGAAAATAAAAATTTGAATAAATATCTTATTGACTTCAATTTAATTAAAAAGAGAATATTTTGTAATTCAACTGCAGTTCTTTACCAGGTTCCAAATGTATTTTTTTTTTCAAAGTTTAATAAAATTTTTAAATTAAAACCTTTCAATAATACAGTTTCAACATTACTTATTTGGAAAAGATATTACAATTAATGATTCTAAAAAGGATACTGATACCTTCTGATTGATGAATAACTTTTTTTTGTATTTTTGTATTTTGTATTTTGTTCACTATTCCACCCATATTTCCAATATGTGAGTGTTAACAAAGTTCAAATACAGTTCCAAGGTATTGCATTAGATTTAAAGTTTCTGAATAAAATTCATATAAAATTTAAACAATAGTACCAAGGGCGAAACTTTTACCAGCATTTTCATACTTGCAGAAATGATTTTTTTTTATATTATAGATGAATAAACATTTTCATAAATTAAAATATGCACGGTTTCATTTTTTTTGTTTACATAAAACAAACACAAAAAACCGATTTACATTAATCTATAATCCTAGACTTACTGAATAAAGTTATAACAAATGTGAATAAATGTGAATAAATAAATAAATAAATAAATAAATAAATAAATAAATAAAACCGATGCCATTTTATTTTATCCATAATTGATGTAAAATAAACAAATAAATAAATAAATAAATAAACCGATGTAAATTTATCTATAATCGATGTGTATTAAATAAATAAATAAATAAATAAATAAATAAATAAATAAATAAATAAATAAATAAATAAATAAATAAATAAATAAAACATACCTTAAAAATATTTGTGATGAATTTTATAAAATCCTTTCTTTAAACATTTTTGTAATAAATAACAATTAGATATATTCCCTCTTTCGACTTGCAGTAAATGACATGTAATGTACACAAACACACAACGATGGATATTTTTGTTGATGTGGAAATAATTGTATTTAGCCTTAAAACATGTAATAACTGTCTACACTACACATCAATAAATGTTCAAATTGGAATATTTATATACTTAGAGAAATCATAAATCCATCACCCAGCAGACTTAAACTGAAAATAACACTAAAATATCCAGATATCATTTATATATATACCAGGGATATACCCCGAACTAAAAACGATTATTACTTATAATTTCTTTAATTGATGAAAATCAAGATAAATGAGAAAAGTGTCAACACCCTGTAAATAACTACGAAAGCCCAGAGGGGACATTCTAACGACATTACTGAATTGAAACTTTTTGTGTTGAAAAGTCTAACTTTAAATTTAAAAGCCTCATGGTCAAATCTTAATAAGGAAGATCCAATATGCTTGCTAAATGCTCTACCCCAATGGCTATTTCAACCATTGTCTAATTATGAAGAAAATGCACGTTACACATTATTTTAATAGATGTGACACATTTTTAATGAATTTTTCACCTGTAGAATAATTTTAAAACAGGAAATATTTACTAGATAATATCTAGGGTGATGATGACACATTTATATCAGTAGCGTAATGACAGTTAATGGACTGACTATTGTGCTTAGACACCTAGGGATTAAAACAACACTTATCCAAAATATTTATTTATTTATTTATTTATTTATTCATTCATTCATTTATTTATTTATTTATTCGTTATTCATTCATTCATTTAATGAATTTATTTAATTGTTCATTTTATTGATTGATTTATTTATTTATTTATTTATTTATTTATTTATTTATTTATTTATTTATTTGTCATGAAGATACATAATTACAATTTTCTTTTGTCCTTACAACATTTCAAAGTAATTTTGATGCGATAGGCAGTACATACATGTATAAAGCGTTACCATGGAACCCACAAGGTCAAGGAAAACTAATTGGTATGTGCCGAATGATGCCGTAGCGATTAGAAGTATTGTCATTGGTTGCATCTCTTCCAAACTGAGGTACAGCAAAGGGATACAAATGACAGTTACTATGTGCAACTTTAAATCTTAAATTGGATAATGCATTTTGAAGTAGCACAATTCAAAATCAACAATGATATAGCTGGCAAAATAAAGAACAAGTCGAATTATTATTATTATATTATGGCTGTTTACAGAATTTGTATTTTTTCAGATAGTAAATAAACAAACATTAGAATATTAGAACTTAAGTATTTCAAATAAAAAAAAAACTTGTTGAAGTATGATACGTCAATTTCTACATGTTTTATGAATTTGGACCCGAATACACACAGAGAGAGAGAGAGAGAGAGAGAGAGAGAGAGAGAGAGAGAGAGAGAGAGAGAGAGATCATATTGTCATTTCACAGGTCTGATCTAGTCAAACAAAGGCATACAAGGTACACGTCCTCGCGTCGTGTCCAGCATATATATCATTCCATATAACTTACACAAATACTGACAACATATGTCATACTGTCTGTGTAACGGACATTATCGAGCGAGTAACATGCGTTACCATGGAAACGGAACAAAAGAGTACAAAAATAAAGTATCGTTACCGAGAGATGAAAAAATGAAAAAGTAAATAAATAATAAACAAATAAATAAATAAATAAATCTAGCCCGGTATGATATCATGGGACTTCAGTGCCCGAATGGATATGGTTTAGACATTGACCTTTAAACCTAAGTATTCGTCGATCACAAGTGAAAAGGATGTTTATTTGTCGCCAATCTTGATACTAGTACAAAAAATAGAGTTGTTTGTAATGTGTATCTAGGATATGGATAGCAAGTTCTCACTTAAGATGACCGTGGTGTCCACTGGTTTTAAACAATGCATTAACTCTATAGCAAAATTCAGGGACTATAAAAACTTTATTTTTAAAAAAAATCTTTCGTCGCCAATAGCTTAAAAATTGCAAGGATGCGACGTTAAACAACATTCATTCAGTTAGTATTTTATCAAACCCCAGATTTTTGAAAAATCGCTTTGATTATGAAAATATGAGTCGAAATTCTGTAGACTCCGTCTTGTAAGGGATGCATAAATCATCTAAACGGCTGATTTATATGACATAACGTGTAGTACAACGAGCTGGTCTGGTAAAGTAACGAATGCGTCTATTAAATTAATGATGGCATAAAACATTAAATGTTTGTAAAAATATTTTTCTTTTATTTATATAAACTGTTTAACATAAAATTTAAATTTAGCTTACGTTGGCGAAATATATATTAAATGACAAGTTAGCAACATAGAAATTGCTCATTCTGTATACGCGACTATTTTTCTTTTATTTATATAAACTGTTTAACATAAAATTTAAATTTAGCTTACGTTGGCGAAATATATATTAAATGACAAGTTAGCAACATAGAAATTGCTCATTCTGTATACGCGACTATTATCTTATTCTTTTATGTGACAAAACAGCAGGATAAAAGATATGTAGCCGCTTAAAGTATCCAACTCGGAATTAACATGAATAATTGGCTCGTTCAGTAGCTGCTTCAGGTGTCTGACTCGTAACGGCGACTTGGCAACATACACATTTCCTCATTCTGTAACCCGCTTCAGATTTCAGACTTATTCCATGTGACTTAACAGAAACATAGCGATTTGTCGTTTGAGATATGTCACAAATATCTGACTCTTTCATATAACCTAACATCAGGATGAAGGTTTTGCACATTCTAAAGTAGCCAAAAGATTCCGACTTTTTTTCCATGACTAAACAACAACATGGCTGATTTGCTCAAACTACGACCGCCACTAATATCCGACTGGCATATTCAGTAACTATGCATACTAAACTTGCCTTATCCGTTGCTAGTACTTGTATTTCCAATCTAAAAATTTATCAATTACGCATTCACTTTATGTAACAGAATTTTACCGGTGATTTAAAAGTAACATGAACGATTTGCTTATTTTGAAGCTGTTAACATTAAGGACAGTCATTACTAGTACTTGACTCTTTCCTGAGACTTGACGGTAATAAAAAGATTTGTTCAACTCCTAGAAATATACAATGTTTCCCGAGACTTGATAGATTTGCTCATTCTGTAGCCGACACTGCGTTAGCTCAGTTGGTAGGGTGCTTGCTGCATGAGTGAGAGGTCATGGGTTCGAACCCCGGGTCTGATTCAAGACTTGAGATTTGATAGTGACTTTTCTTTCGCCAAGCACTCAGCATTACGGAATGAAAGTCACGGTTCTTTTGGCTGGAAACTTAAAATAAATGAGGTCCCGTGTCACGGAAGGCGTGTCACGATAAAGAACCCTGCTGTATAATGCCATCAGCGCAACGCACAGGCAAAATGTCTGCACTTTCGCCTATAGCTGGCGACGTCTCGATATAAGTGAAATATTCTTGACTGGGACGTTAAACACTATAACTCAACTAACTAATTCTGTAGTCGCCACAGGCGTTCGGCTTTTTCCCGTGACTTATCAACATAGGAAACTGGTTTATTCTGTAGCTTCAAAAACAACAGCCTCGTTCAAGAAACTTACTGTTTTCCATGAAAACACTAGAGTTATATTATCAGGAAAATTTAAATGGAATTGACCGTTTTTATCAGTTTTTATTTTATTCTACAAGAAAAAAAAAGAAAAAAAGGCAAATGAAAAAGGAAGCTTTAGGATACGAATTAACCCGTGAAAGCAATTTAAATCTTCTTTCACCCCAGGTGCACACCTGTTTGGCTTATTCTTTATACGTTTGATGCAACATAAAGATCCATAAACATGGCTTAAACTGGAAAATTCACTATTTTTATCTGTATGAGCTGCAAATTATAAAATCTCTCTTTAAAAAAAAAATAATAAAAAAATGATAATAATAAAATAAAAAAAACAATAAAAATAAAAAAAAACCTCTCAAAATTACAGTTGAGGACAGAGATTCAAAAAACCTATATATGGTAAAAAACCGTTTTGGAAGGAAAATGTTTTGTAAAAATTGAGTAAAAAAGCAAAACATCGACCGTATAGTAATCCTAGAAATAAAGTAGCAACAAAGGATTCTTGTACGACATTTTTCCGTATAGCGATAACTTAAGATCCGTTACTTTGAACCTTTCTACCTTCTTAGACCACTACGGTAGCTTGGTCATGGACTTCTTGCTTCGTGCTCGAAACCCAGTCAGTAGTGACTGTTCCTAATTCTCTAAGCACTCTGCATTTAGAAATAAAGTCACGGGGTCCTTCAGAGGAGACCTTAAAAACCGATGTCACGTGTCACGGCAGGCATGGCACGTTAAAGAACCCTCCCTGCACATTGCCCTAAGCACATCAAAGGTATAAAAAAAATTCTGCCACTTCACCTATAGCTGGGGACGTCTCAGTAAAAGTGAAATATTCTTTACTGGGACGTAAAACTCCAGTAAATCAAATGAAATTAAATACGTATTACTAGAAAAAAGTTAACAGATCTATTCGGACAAATGATGAAAAATACAGCCAGACAACATTGTTTAACATACAGTTATACACGATTAAACTTGCTATAGTGACCACCTTTAAAGAAAGGTTACTTGTCAAGTCCAAAACTTTTTGAAAAACCCTCTGTATAGACCACTGCTATATAAAAACAAATATACACTTATTCACTCACTCAATCAATAAATCGGTCTTGTAAAAAAATAAAAATATAAATAAATTAAAAAAAACTTTTATCAATTCCTTAAGTATTTATATATTCATATTTAAAACGGCATCTTATTTTCTTGATTTGTTCAAATATACAGAAAACAGACTTTTATCATAGTTTCAATGTATATGTGTAGATTAAAAATAACGAAACATGAAAGTATACATTTTCCGCTACACGCATTAATGAACGCATTATACAAAATCTACATACCTTCCAAACAAAAATATCAAATCTAAGTTGTCGAATTTAAACATTCCGTTTACACAACCAGAGTTAGCAAGAATTTTCTTTAAAAAAAGAAAAGAAAAAAAAAAATTCAACATACCTTTTAAGCATTTATGGTTTGCTG
>CM056611.1:16874446-16939446 GCA_029721355.1 Tegillarca granosa | reverse complement strand
ACTATATATATATATATATATATATATATATATTATGTTTCTCTTTTTTATGATATAAAGTATACGCCTGTTTTCCCTCTGCACACTTTCTATGTTTCTATTCGGAGTTTCTATTCAACTGTGTGGTTTAATGTTTTTCTATTGCCGTCTATCATTTTCTTTTTACCAGTAGACAAGGGGTCGTTTTTTTCTCCCACTTTAAGTAATATAAACATTTAAGATTTTTGTTTATACAGTAAGTATCGTTCATATCAAACAGTAAGTTTATCTATAATTGAATAATCATTAAATAATCATAGTTATAAATATTGTCTTGTAATTTCTTGCACATGCATCGTAATGTATTTCATATATATTCTTTGTATTGATCATCTTCATTATGAAAAATTAAGTAACTTGAACTGAAAAGCTATTGTATATCGTGTTTGAACAAGTAAATTTTTTAATTCTATAGGTAATTAAAACAGTGGGAGAAAGGATACAACCGTAGACAGAAACCCTTGCGATATTTGTACAATAACTTTACGAAGTCTGTTTTAAATACTTGTAATCTATGCAAACTATATCATTAAAAAAAAACAAATTGATGCATGAAAAGTATTTTCTTACCTTGAAAAAGCAGAACCAGTGTAATGATTATCATGTTTTCAAAATCATCCACCGAACATGCTACATCTTATCACACCGACAATCAATATTTCCCTCTGTAGTTTTGTTTCGGAACTTCCGCATTTTAACCCAGATATATAATGCTTTATATGTTAGCCCTTTATGTCTGTATGAATGTTCAAATTAGATTAGAATCGGTGTCAGCAACTGAGTGGCACCTGCATTTATAACATTAAAAATACTAGTTAAAAACTCAAAAAACTATCAATTTCAAAATACGTATTCCTTATTATTCGGAACTCGAAATAATACTAATGTGTAATTTTTTGACATCTGAAGTAAGATTTCTTCTAACAAAAGGTAAATAAATCTGGAGAAAGTTACTTGCGAAATTTTTCCCAAACAAAACTTGCAAAATACGTGTAGCTCATCGCAAATATACATAAATTTATATAATGAACGAATGATTTACGAGAAAAATGTATATCTCAAATTTATGGCTTTGTAGTAGAGCGTCTGCCTCGAAAACTGGAGCTTGTGGATTCGAACCCATGGCGGATACTCACTATGCCGCTATGAACAACAACTACACCCTCGGATGCAACCACTATTACCCATAAACACCTATTACTGGTGTACGTGTCACAACATGTTGTAAATTGAATGGACATTGATTAGAAAATGTATGGATTTTTTTTTATTGAACCGTTCAGTAAAAATTAAGTACTATCAGAATAAACAGGTATCTAAATCATACGAGTTATCTCCTTGTTACACAAATTATCTACTGGCTAAAAAGTTGGAAATAATGATTTACGGTCCAGTCCCATTCTTTCACTTATAGCCAGTCGAATCAGATCTAGGGTGTTGAAGGAGACTGGAATACCTGCAGAAAACAAACCGACCTTTAGCAAGCAAAATGACCAATTTTCTTACACTGCGATTTGTCCGAGTGGAATTACTGTGATCCGTTAGACCTCTCGGCAAACCGAGACCCCGAATGGTGAAAGAAACAAGTGTCTCGTTTATTCTACTTTTATTTCATGTCGTGACTGTATAGGACGCTTTTATAGTTATATGAAACGCACTTCCGCCCGCAGTGAGTTTCGGTGATAAGAACAAATCCTAATTACGATCTGAAACGTCATTTTAACCACGAGTAACAGTTTATACGGCTCAAATGACGTCATGTTCTGTTTTGTTTCTTTAAGAGTTCAGAAGTAATTTATTTAAGTAGAGGAGTGACCGAAATCAGAAGTAATGCTTCGAATGAATCCTCATTTGTTCATTTTAAATCTAATATTTTATCGCGATATTATCCCCAGGTATTTATACTGATATGCATTAGCAATCAGTGCATATAAACTGTTAAAAAAAAGGTTAGTTTTTAAGATTACACAGGTATATGAACACAAATTTTCAAGGAAAAATTATCATAGTCTGTGAAGGTTCAAATTTAACATTTATATTTTTTTGGTCTCCGTGACTTTCATTTCTAAATGCTGAGTGCTTCAATGACATATAATTATAACTTTTGTATAAATAATAACTGCAAAACTTAGTAACTGTTTGATCTTTATTCGTGGTTCTTGTGTCTGTGTGTAAATGTGCGTGTATTGTCTCGTCGAGGTATTCCAACCTTTAACTGCGGGTCCCAGATTGGCTTCAATCCCCGCTATTCCTCGTGTAGACTCTGCGTGTATGGTCCATCTGTGTGTGTAGATGTTTGTCCAGTGACTCTTATTTATACATATGAATTGCATAAGGTAGTCTGGAGTATGACATACAAAGATGTAATATCGGTAATACATACAGATTATTATATAAGGCCAATATTTACAGGTTTACATGTCCACATGTCTACAGGACTGTTAAGGTGTATACCTGTGCAAATCAGCATAATTAATACAATGTACCTAAACTATTATCAATGTCCCCAAAATACATGTATTTCTTTTACTATAATTCCTTATAATATAAGGTTATTATACAATTTACTGTACAATATTGATTTTTATTGGACAAGTCCATGTTGTGTAGAAAAAAAAACCGTATTGGACAAGAAGCCGCAGGCATCGAGTTCAATACGGTTTTTTTTCTACACAACATGGACGAGTCCAATAAAATCCATATTGTACAGTAAATCGTATAATGACCTTTTTATTATACATCTTAATACATTATTCACTATTTATTATTCACATAATCGACATTATCAATTATCATCTGCGCTTAAATTCATACACCCTAAAATTTTCACACACTGAAATTTGTATACGCTAAAATTAATACGTTTAACATATTCTGTACATTTCAAAGACAACGAAAATTGTTTCAATTATTTAATAGTTTCACTAAAATATTTGCAATAACTTGTACATTGCAATTACTTGTACATTGAAATTTTAAGACTGTTGCTATGAAACTAACTGGAATTTTAACTTTAATAAAAGTAATATTGACAGCTTTGCAATTATTCTTTGTGTCCAAAAAAAAATTAAATAAATAAACAATAAATCAATCATTTCCCTTTGTATCGTGGCCTTAGAACCTAAATATGTACGCTTAAACGACTTGGTCAATCGGGTTATTATGAACTGATCGCATAGTATTTGCACGCAAAATATGGATTTTATTTACGGTCGCGACCGTCCAATATAGGTTTTTGGCACGTGAAATATGGGTTTTTCTGTACGGTCGTACAATTTGGCTTTTTCTTGTATGGACACGTGATAGTAATAGTGAATTATTATTGGGTTACAGTTATTAGATGTATAATAATAAAATATATCATAAACGAGTGTTTTGCAATATCATAACTACATGAGTATATGGGCATTTATATTTTACCTTGAAGTTAAAAGGTTGACCAAATCCTCGGAAGAACGTTTGACAACATATCACGTTGATGTGGCAAAACGACACTACTTTACTAGGAATGATGCATCCTCATATTTCCTACAACGCCATAGAATGTTCCATTCCACTCGCTTAAATAGCTCTCCCAAGAATTGTCATCTGTCCCCCCAGTAGGCATTCATTTCTACAAAAATATTAAGACATTCTAGGATTCCCGTCGACTGACGCGATCTCGGATACACATATTTATGGATATTAGACAGTAATTTTTTAAAAGAAAACATACAGTGTAAAATATATTGTTTAATTATCATATTTATGCTAATGATTCATTTATAATTTTATCGTTTAAATTGAAAAATAAAATTATTGAACTTAATTGAAATTACAAACTTTCTTGTTAGTTTATTCCCCCTACCATTAGGTCGAGGCAGAAGTATATTGGAAAGTTTTGAAACTTGATAACCGGATGCTAAGGAGAAAATTATGCAATGCGCACGACATTATCTACTTGCTGTTTGCAAATACAAAATTTTGTCTGCTACATCTATTCGGCCGAGAGTAGATTGCGTTTGATGCAAAAATATATTCTGCACTTCGATTTAAAATAAAATGTCTGCTTCATATAAGGCCTAGAGTAGTATACAAAAATATTGTCTCCACAGGGGTTTATTTAGAGTTTAATATGAATAGACATTTATTTTTTCTCTTTTATCCATGTTATTACAGTTAAAATGTTATAATTCTTGCATTTTTGTGTCATATAATTAGAGAGCAAGCTGGTCGAGGTATTGGTTTTTGGTAAGAAAGCATCTTGTTAGACCACAGAGGCTTGGTGTCAGGATGTCGGTACTTATTTATTGGTGTTTTAATCACATGCGAGGTTAGCAGTTGTCCATTTTTGCGCATGTGCATCGTATTTAAGCGTTATTGACCTAGTTAATAAAGCTGGATCTACCATATTCATTGCATTGTGAGTATCATTCTTTCTTAACGCATGAAATGTACATATATATTTTATACATATATCTTTTATGATACTCTTTGCATGCCTACACTTGTTGTCACCTGTCTTTTCACGTATCTTTTATGAATGAATTCTTTTAAGCTAATAAACGTTGAAATATTTCAGTTTTTTTTTAAATGCAACCATTTTGTTTCAAGCTTCATTTTTAAGAAATAAGAAGGGTCTTCTTTTACTTAAAAAACTGTTTCTTTTACCGTCTTTAAGTTTATAAATATCAATTTTATTTCAAAAATTCAAAAAAGAGGCAAGAACTGGATTTACTCCAGCACTTGACTTAGAGAATAACTGTATTCGACTAGTCTTTTTCCATTTAGCAAGATGCTGTTCTATTAAACGATATTTTCCCACCTTTATTTTTTACCAGTTAGACTAAAGACATCAACTTTACGTTTGTTATTCGACTAAACTCTTCGTGAACAACAGTGTTTTTAGAAATGAAAAGTGTGTTGAGCACTTTACCAGTCGAATGACAAATACAAAACTATATTTTGTGATCTGATAGGTCACAAAGGTGGGGAAATTTCGATTAATGGAAGAGCTTTTTGCTCGATGGAAAACAACCAATCGAATACGGCTAATGAGAGTAGTAGTTTACAGACGCATCACTGAATCATTAATGTAGACCGATGTCGATACGCCAAAATTAGAAACACTTGATATCATTGATATAAAATTTTATTGTTTGAAATAAATAATAGATTTATATTGGTCCAATATCTGTTTCTATCACAAAATGTGGCAGTATGGAATCGTTGAAATCATCGGAGTCCGTCAAAGTTTTGCCAAAGTTTGTAAATAAAAGCAATGGCACGCGACATCTTAACTCCGACTGTAAAACAGAGATTTTACTGCGGTCGAGGTCCAATCACATACTGTTTACAAAATATTTGTATTAGATTTTTTGAATTTCCAGGAAAGATCGTTCTGCAAAGACACCACCCACCTCACCCTTTCAAACACTGTCGCCTTACTTTCGTAGTAAGCTAATAAATGTTCTATAATTTCTCTTTTTAACAAAGCTTAAACTACTTTGGCTTTAAATTCCTGTCTCGAGTCCGTCCTGATCCTGCTAGGTTTTCGTTCTTGTTATAGAATATCTTCGAAAGCTTCAACAACTCAAACACCTTTTTTATCGTTTGGAAAGACGTCACTGACTAATAACACATATACATGTATGCCATCGTTTTACTTGTGTAAATTTCATCATATATATCTTTGTAGCAATTTTCTGATTTTAAACTTCCTAATGACATATAATTTACCGTCTTTTTTTTATAAAAATTATCCGGCCCAGAGAATAATACAGGGTGTCTGGTATCATAATAGATTTCTTTCAAATAATCTTCCCAGTGTGACATGTTAATAATTTCAAAGTGAAAGATAACACTTCATCGCGACGAATACTTCTGTCTGGGTGTTAAAGTTTTAAATATGTTTTTATTTATTTTATAATGTAGATAAAATGCACTCTTTAAAGGTATAAATGACAGAAAAAAGTCTTCATAATATTTTCATATTATCTTCACGAAGAAAATCTAATTGAATTGAAGATTTTGTCAAGCTAGGCATTGTCATAAGGCGAAGCTTGGCCGTTACTTTTCCGGTGTCGTCGTGGTGGCGGCGGCGTGTCAAAATGTGAAAGTTCTGTTAAATTAATGTATTTTCTACTCGATCAAAAACTATCCAGGTGAGACATTCAAATCCGAGGAATTTTTGTTAGTGTTATTTTATTGGTCGTTAACGTGAATCAACATGTAAATACTTGTCATAACATGACACATTAAAACTTTTTTCAATAAGATACTGTTAAATTAAAATACAATCTTGATCTAATACAACTACAGCTAAAACTAATTAAAAGTACATAAAATTCTTACTACGTGAATTACTATTTATCTCATAAGTTCAAAGGGATGTAACTCTATGTTCCTTATTTTTTGTATTGATCTTGGTCCGGTTGTTCAAAGCAGCATTAGTTCAACCAAATGTTTACCGAAAATTTTCAGATGTAATTTATATTTTATATATTTATTATGGACAAAGAGTTTTGAACTAAATTGTTCCGATTCGTTAAATAAGAATATTTAATTTTTTTCGTAAGCCCTTTAACAGAAATATTGAAAATATTGACTTATATATAAGCTAAGAAGTTTTACACATCACTCATTTAAACGTTAGCGTTGGTGTTTGTTTTGTGTTGACATCTACAAAAATCAATTTAAACATGTTAATGGACTCAAGACATGAACATGAAAGCCACCTGCTAACAACTTTTTTCTTGCCTTAAACTTTTCTGCGATATTTCTTTTTTTTAAAGAAACAAATGCAGATGTAATTGTAATAAAAGAAATTGACACCATGGTTTTTCAATTGATAGAAGGTCTGCAAAACTAATCCTTCTATTCATCAATTTTTCTATTAACTATAGTAATTTTTAGCATAAACTGTTTAATTAATTGATAATTTAGTCATTTTTATTGTTTTTTACTTTTAAAATTCAATTCCATTACTTGTCGAATATTTAGCTGGTTTTTACGGTAAAATTCCAAATATGCGCTAATTATCGGTATTACAGCACCAATATCTTTAGGCTATTGTATAAATCCATAAAACACACTGGGTTTTTAATTTTACAACAAATAACGCTTTCAGAATTATTGATCAAGAAGCGATTTACTTTTTATTTTTGAATTTTCACCTTGAAATTCCCGCTTTAACATAATTGACCAATTAATCTTACTGTTATTTATAGAATATATCAGATTTTAAGATTTTGTCAACGAAGCGAACAGCATGACGTTCCGGACGTAAGGTCTACGTAACTCCACTCTTTAGAGAGGTTTAAGTATGGTTCGAGATACCCGTGTACATCTATCGTAAATTATACTTAAGATACACGTATAATTTACTTAAGTATAGGATTTACGAGAGTTTCGAGATACTCACCCCATGTTACTCAAGTGACTCACCTGTCTGTGGCATAGTGTAAAATACGGACTATACAAGACAACCACATGGACATCACATGAACAGCACAAGACCAACATCTTAATTAAAATACTTTACAAACTAAATTAACAGTTAAACTTAATTTTTTAAAACATACACATATGTCTGCCACACTTGGTTTCCATGACCACACATGAACATGATTTTTCTTGTTTCAAACCGGCATTGCTCATAGAGTGGAGTGGAATAATGGTGTTTCACTAATTTCGAGGCGGTCAGTTCTGGGATGGTGAAGGAAACCGGAGTACCCGAATTAAACCAACTATCTTCGGCAAGCGAACTGACAAACTTTTTCACACTGGGATCTGTCCCGAGTGGGATTCGAACCCAGGCGGTGAGAGGCACTGTGATCCGTAAATGCGCGCTTCAGATCACTCGACCACCGAGGCTCCCATTGCTCATAGAGTGAATTGAGATTGCCCGTAATGAATGCGCAATGTACCGTTAAAATTTATATTTCATTTTTTGAGTCATTTGACGAATGATAAAAAGGAAGGCTTTCACGGTTAGGTACACAAAAAAAACGCCAGCACGATGAAAGAGATTATCTTGTCATAGGCTTCCATTGTTGGCTCAGTCCACTTTAATGAAATAAATTACTTTATTTTGCTATATTAGTTATATTTATATTCTTACTAATATGAAGCATTTATAAAACAAAGTGACTATTTGGACACGATACTGCTAAATAGTTTTTAGCTCACCTGGCCGAAAGGTCATATGAGCTTATGGCATGACGCAGCGTGTGTATGACCGTGCGTGTGTGCGTGCGTGCGTCGTAAACACTTATTTTCGACTTCTCCTCTAAAACTGCCGGACAGATTTCAAAAATCTTTAAAAAATCTTCTTCTCCGAAACCAATGATGAGAGAAAAAATCTGATGTGATATTTGGCTTCTCTAGGGTCTTAAGCCTATAGTTTGTTCATTTCGTGAAATTTGGTCGAAAAATGGGTTACGCGTTTTTGCGTTTAATTTTAAAAAAATCATAAAATGGCTTCAAATTGTTATAACTTGACTATTTAAACAGATAATGACATGAGGTTTTCAGTTTTGACTTTTTCTTGAAATGACCTTAAAATAAGGACATCAAGGTCATGACCTAATTTGTGATTTATGCCGTTCTAGGCAATTTTCTTGCAAATATTAAGAGATATATGAATTCAAAACATTGCTAAAATCTTCAGCATGACAAAATTTAAAAAGGTACCAAGTTTCGTAACTATATGATAATCAATGTAGGAGTTGTTGCCCTTGAAATGTTATTTTTGGCTTATAAACACTAAAATTGTGCATAAGCTTGAAAACTATAATCATTTTGTATAGGCATGTGTATTAGAATATTGTAGGTATTGTGGCAACGATCATTTTAGATATGGTTCAAGGACATATGTTCAAAGGTCAAGGTCACAGCTGCAAAAGAAGACTTACATTGCTAATTATCTCGACAACTATTAACTTTTTGTATAGGCATGTATAAAAGAATATCGTAGGTATTGTGGCAACGATCATTTTGATATACGGTGTAAGGTTATATGTTTACAGGTCAAGGTCACAGTTGCAAAAGAAGGCTTAAGTTGCAAATTAGCTTGAAAACTGTTAATATTTTGTATAGGCTTGTATATAAGAATATTGTAAGAATTGATACGGCAATTATTTTGAAAGATTGTTCGAGGTCATATTATCAAAGGTCAAGATCACAGCTGCAAAAGAAGACTTAAATTGCAAATTATCTTGAAAACTGTTAACTTTTTGTATAGGCATGTATATTAGAATATATGTTCACAGGTCAATGTCACAGTTGCAAAAGAAGACTTAAGTTGCTAAATAGCGTGAAAACTGTTAATGTTTTGTATAGGCAGGTATATCAGAATATTGTAGTTATTGCGACAATGATCATTTTGATATACGGTTCAAGGTCATATGGTCATAGGTCCATGTCACAGCTGCAAAAGAAGACTTATATTGCTAATTATCTTGAAAACTTTAACTTTTTGTATAGGCATGTATATAAGAATATTGTAGGTATTGACATGACGATCATAGATTGTTCTAGGTCATATGTTCAAAGGTCAAGGACATAGCTGCATAAGTATACTGAAACTTGTTAATGATTTGGAAATTTTTCATTGCACTACAGTTACTTCATGCATATTATATAAGTAACTTATAAATGAAATGTGACTGGATATATTTCTGATTAAGTTTTGGGGCAGTTCTTAACTTTAGAAAACTTGTAAAGTTTCTGTACTTAATATATTGTCTATTGCGCTTTGCAAACAATTTTGGACATATCCTCAGGTGAGCGTTAAGGCCCATGGACCTCCTGTTGGTTATAATGAAGCTTTAACTTACTACTTTATGTCAGGATGCACAAGTGAGCAATGCTTTATATATACAGTGTACTGATTATGCAACTGGACACTGATGTCATTTCCCAGGAATATATAGAAAATGGTAAGTTTAATTGGTTTTAAGCTATAAACATTTTCCCATAGTTCGATAATGAGTATAAAGTTAACATAATAATAATAATAATAATAATAATAATAATAATAATAATACATGTAATAATAATCCAAGAACATATTTAACAGAAATATTAACACGCATTTCTATGTTGGTCAAACAAAATTGGCGAGTCTTTCCGCTCCAATAATTGTTCGAAGGTTTTTCATACTTGTTCAATTTTGATGTGCCATCTGTGCGCATTTCAGAAAATCTTTCCCCATCGGTGACATTAAAAATTTAATGGATACAAAAGATATGCCAGTATTAAAAATTAAAGAACTCCAAAGTTCCAAAATAGTATGAATCCATATTGATCTGCACGGAAGAACAAACCTAAATTTTAAATAATTAAAAAATTAAGATGGCTGAAGTTTGCTACATGGTACATTTTCTGACAGTACAAAGTACTGCCTACTAAGTTAAGGATACCTTCCACTAGCAGCGGTACTCGCTCAGGGGTAGTAAATATGTAACACAAATACCTGTTCAATTTTGATGTGCCATATGTGCAGTCATCCACATTATATCAATCATCATTGTATGAATTGTCAAGTGCAGATTTTCCAGCCGTAGATATGTCAACCAAAACTAGGGATGATTCGCCAATAAGGTCGAGCACTGTATCAAAATATGATCCTGTGTTGACTTTGGTCTTTTGCCGGTTTTGGGGCTTTTCCGATTTGAAAAGTCCTCTTCGCCCTTGATAATTCACAAAATTTGTTATTTCTTTCTACTTTTGTTTCTTTTTCTTACTTGTAATATCATTGGAAAATTTTGAGTTCAAAAATTTAGAAATTCAGAATTAGAGACAATATTTTCTCATTTTCTTGTTATTCAAAATTTCTTTTACGCAACATGATGATAATACACGATTGACACATGGATTAATCATGTTTAAAAGTAAATCAGGTTATCACTACTTAAATTAAGGAATATATTGAAAATGAAAAAAAAAAAAAAAAATCTGATTTTTAATTCGGAAACTTTAGGTTAAGAAACACCGTAAAACCGGAGCCAGGAATTAAAGTAAAATTCTTTGTACCGGGATATAGTACCACGAAAGGTCTGCGTGTTTTATACGGCATTTAAAACTTACATTTGACGCCGATCTTCGGTTACACACTGTAATTAATATATGGTTTTATCATTTACAGGTAAAGTCATATTTTCACTCAAATTGAATGCTCCACTCATTATTGGGCAAAACACAACGTTTAGTTGCTTAATATTCAACCAGCCAACATGGAAAATGTCATTGTCAAAAAACTCCGACCGTCCCCTGACTATTTGCACGAGGACATTCTGTACAGTCGATAGGATCTTGGATGGAAAATATCTGTTCTCAACCAATGAAAGTGGTATATTTATGTCAATTAATTTCCTTAACAGTCAAGATGCTGGAAAGTGGAAATGCAGTATAACTAGCAAAGCATATCTCATTTACGATCTGGAAGAAAAAAATATGATTTGTAGGTGATAAACAAACCCTCTCTCTCTCTCTCTCTCTCTCTCTCTCTCTCTCTCTCTCTCTCTCTCTCTCTCTCTCTCTCAGAATTTTACAGGTATCGCTTAGAATATATCCAACTATTTCTGTTTTACAAATATAATAAGCCGTTTTTTTTTCAAATTTATATTCGTACTTGTTTACACTTTGTTTCAAAGCATTACCCTCCGGTATTTATCTCCGGTATTTATAACAAGTAATTACTTATTGGTCTTTGTTGGTATCGTACAAATACTTGTACACGGGTTTTGATATAAAACTCTTGACTTTCCGACGACAGTCTTGCGTCTTGAAATAACTTTTACATTTCATTTCTAAAACTACGGGGTAAAGATTGATGAAAATTGGTAGATGCAGTTCAGATTTTCATAAATGAAAGAATTATGCCCTATTGTGACACTGTAAGTAAAGAAAGAAGCATTTTATTTATTTATTTATTTATTTATTTATTTATTTATTATTTATTTATTTTACTTAATTATTTATTTAATTATTCATTTATTTTATTAATTTATCTATTACTGAAAAAGTATTATTTTTCTATTTACATTTTATTTATTTATTTATTTATTTATTTATTTATTTATTTATTTATTTATTTATTTATTTATTCATCCATCCATTAAACCAATGCAATTATCATTTTTAATTGATTAACACTAACTTGATAATTTTTGTTAGAAGTCCAAAACATTTTAGTAAAAACATTTTACCTCCTTTTAAGTTCACTGGTCATATCTAAAAGTATATTTTGAAATCAGACACTAGATCAAGGATGAGGTATAATATATTGTAAATTGTTGATATGATTGTTAAGGTATCATATATCTGATTTTAAGATTTGTATTTATTTTATGTAAAATTGACATTTTCTCCAAATATATTTTTTGACAATTACCCATATTTATACAGTCACAATATTCTTAAGATCCACAATAAAGCATATTCTCTCTCTATCTCTCTCTCTCTCTCTCTCTCTCTCTCTCTCTCTCTCTCGTTCTCTCTCGTATTAAAATCAATTAAATTACATTTTATTATTTTCTTAACCCTTTTTGTATGTTTAATGTTTGATTTATAAAACAGGTAATTAAATATAATTTTCCATGTTAAGAAATACAACGTATTAAAATCAATTAAATTACATTTCATTATTTTCTTAACCCTTTTTGTATGTATAATGTTTGATTTATAAAACAGGTAATTAAATATAATTTTCCATGTTAAGAAATACAACGTATTAAAATCAATTAAATTACATTTTATTATTTTCTTAACCCTTTTTGTATGTTTAATGTTTGATTTATAAAACAGGGAATTAAATATAATTTTCCATGTTAAGAAATACAACGTATTAAAATCAATTAAATTACATTTTATTATTTTCTTTACCCTTTTTGTATGTTTAATGTTTGAATCATAGTTTGACTTATGATTCATGAGAGAGAGAGAGAGAGAGAGAGAGAGAGAGAGAGAGTATTGAGAGAGAGAGAGAGAGAGAGAGAGAGAGAGAGAGAGAGAGAGAGAGATGAGTTAAGATGAATAGTTTTGATTGGTGGATTGAAATAGAGGCTAATTTATGGACCAATCACATCCTTTGGATTTGTTCAAAATCAGTATCATCAACAAGAAGAAGGTAACATCTTCAGGACAAACAGATTTGCAAAATGTTGTAAGTTTCTTTTTTTATATTATGGATTATACTATTATAAGAAAATAAGCATCTTTTACAGTACATATTATATCATTAATCAATAATGTTTTTACAGTCTGTTTAATTTTTTATACATCTTACTAAAAATGTATCATCTAGAAAAAATTGGTAGCCATCTTGGATTTTGACATAATTTTTATGCTGACATCTTTGTCTTTGAAATATGGCTCTTACTTAAAGAAATTTGTCTTTGTTATTGTGAAAAACTACACATACATTAAAGGTCTAATCAGATTTGTATCACATTTTGTTCATCTTATAATTCTCTTTTATACAAAATTCTATGGTTTCACAGGGGTCCCTAGAATTTCAGGTTTTTACGTGAGCTTTTAAAATAAATAAATTGATTAATAAATAAATAGAATTAAATAAATAAATAAATAATATTAAATAAAAGGCTAATGCCTTTTATTTAATAATTAATTAATTATCGCTTGCTGTGTAGGATACAATACATTCATTCATTCATTCATTCATTCATTCATCTATCTATCTATCTATCTATCTATCTATCTATCTATCTATCTATCTATCTATCTATCTATCTATCGAAAGCATGTTCTCAGTTTTTTTTATTTTACGTCACACTAACCTGGTAATAAGGGTTATTATAGAAATAATGAAATTGTGGAAAAATAAATAAGGATATAATTATGATGAAAGAAACCACAATGAATAAGAAAACAAGATTCCAACTAAAATCAGAAAAAAATGATTTTAATAATTATAATAATAATAATAATAATAATATTTTACCAAAAGGCGGGGTATTTCTTTCATACGGATGGAGTTGACTAGTTTTAATTTTTTTGTAAATTATTGTATCTCACATGAGAAGTCAGCAATACTAAACTCCAGCAGACAGAAAATATTTTGAGGGTTGTCCAAATTTGCCGTGTCACTTCTTAAATAAAAGCATGACATACAAAGAACGAATTTTAGTTATTTCGGCACCAAGTCAATTTGACACCTAGTCATTTCGGCACCTGACAAGTTATTTCGGTCCTGAGTCAATTCGGCGCCGGCAATAGGTCATTATTGCAACTCGTCCGAAAAATTGGCTAAGACCACAGGGACTCGTAATTAACAACAACCCCAAAAAAGTAAAATAAATAAAACTACTATCTAGGTAGCACAAAAAGAGACAAGAAGATGCACTCGGCCGTATCTTTATTTCACAAACTTAATTTCCCTTTATCCCATTTCAAACTAATTTTTCTCAACGCAAAACTTATTTTTCTTCCGTATTGTGACCAAAATATTTCTGACTACTGATTTATTCGTTTAGGTCTTAGATGAACAGAAAGCATCAAAAGTAGCACTGGTCTTAGTCGAAATTTCTCTCGGAATCTAATTAACACACACATACACTCTCTCTCTCTCTCTCTCTCTCTCTCTATCTCTCTCATAACACAAGGTGTTCAATTATTCTAATTTTTTTACCCACCTTGGTTCAGTCGTTATTTTTATTCAATTTATTTGTGGGCAATGAAAATCATAAACAAATATCTCTCACACCTTTACGCATTGCTCCACAAAATGGTTTATATCGGAACTGCCGCCTGCTGTTTCAACTATATAACACGAGTTAACTAGAGACAGTCCTAAAATCTTTATCTTCGAGATTAACAACAACACATGTCGGGAAAATCAAATACATCAAACACAATCCACTCACTAACTCTTGTCTGTGATTCAATATATGCTTCTGTTAAGTTTTAATCCGCTAAATGCAGACTTAAGTCTTAGTTTATATTCATTTTTTCATTGTTTTTAGACTTAAAAGAACTGGTGATTTATAAAGGATAAAAAAGAAGTGAAGCTTACTGGGTGAAAGAGAAAGTAGTGAAGATGATAAGAAATGTAGACATTGTGTCATCGGAGTAAAATTTGCAGAAAAAGTAGAATGGAAAAGTTAACAACTTCAGAAATAACCGTGCAAATATTATGTTATAGTCATAACCAAGGATTCAACACAAGGGAATTCCAGATTCCAGTAGTATCTTATTACATAATTTGAATGACTGTTTGATAGTGACAACTGAAATATTAATTTGAGTGCCTAGGATACAAATCTAGAAATTTAGAACAAAGTCAATTTTACCTTAAATATTGTATAATCAGCAAAGTTTAGCCGTACACCTGAGATTGATGTCAAACTGTAATTTCTTTGATTAATGTGCAAATTTTAAACTTCGGACGGAGATTGTAAACAAATATTTTAAGTAAATAAAGTTTCATAACCTTTGTATTTTAAAAGCTTGTCTGAAAATATTTGAGCTTACCGAATATGTTAAAATTTATCGAATTGTAAAATTATATATATCACTATTTTTATTAATTGAAGGTGGTATGAAAATCACATAATAGTACAAAAGAAAACCCTTTATGATAAAAGGTTGCTAAATAGAAATATACTGTTCGGATCATAGAGGAATCTGATAAAACATACAATAATGAAAGATTGTGTGAAGATGGGAAACGTCATTATACTGGTATAAGAAAGGCATATGACATGATTTTGCTGATATAATAAATGCATAAATAGCATATCTGTATTTCGCATTATATAAACAAGAGTGGTCTAAAGAGAGCGTTTACGAATCACAGTGTCTTTAACCGCCTAGGTTCGAATCCCACTCTGGACAAATCCTAGTGTGAGGAAGTTGGTAAGTTCACTTGCCGAAGGTCAGTGGTTTTCTCCAGGCACTCCGGTTTCCTCCACCATCCCAGAACTGACCCCCTCGAAATAAGTGAAATAATCTTGGTTGGGGCATAAAGCACTATAACTCTTTCCACTCCACTCCACTCCCTCATATAAACCATTCACAGAAAACATTTACAGTAATGATCCATACTCTATGTGAGTATACATCAAAATATGCTCCGTCAGCATAAAAGTGTTAAGTCTTAAACAATAATGATCAGCCAAATATGAAGTGGCTGTTAGATTGATAATTATCTTATTAAATACTACTAAAACAATTATTTCAATACAAATTTCACTGAAAGCGAAAAATTTAAAAATACACTTGGTGCATTTAATGCACGTGTATGATTTTTAAAAAATCGTTACGTTAGGTTTTAAAGGCTTATAGATGGCTTATAGGATGTGTTGTAAACCACTTCACCTTTTAATTTAGGAATGCTTATAGACGGCTTATAGATGGCTTATAGATGGCTTATATTTTGAATGCCAATAAGCCATCTATAAGCCTGGCTTATAGATGGCTTATAGGTCATCTATAAGCAGCTTATAGATGGCTTATAGACTCCTATAAGCCAGCTATAAGCCACCTTTAATCCACCTATAAGCTGGCTTATAGACAGGTTTTCGTCCTGTGATTATTCTGGTCACAGATAATGTAATGCGCTAGGCGAGCAAGCAATATCTCAAATAGTATAGTCTAATGTATGACCCGACGGGATTTAAATTCCGTTTTCATAGCGGGCGATTTAGCCCTAAGGCGGTAACCTGGCCGTTAACAGGAATTGTCTCTAGTTTTATCGAAATGATTTATATAAAGTTCAAAGACAGAGTTAGGGAAATTTACTTTGGCAAGTTTGCAAGTTGAAAATGGGAATTGCTAAAACCACCTAAAGGTTCTTGCATTGCATAATTCAATACTAATTTGTTATAAAATCAAATTTATATCCATAAAATGGATTTATAGTCAATCTATAAATACTTTTATACTCTTTTAAAAATTATTCTTTAGTTCTCACATTTAAAGCATTCCTTAGCTGCTGGATATGGATTCATATAATTTTGTAACCTTGGATTTATTAATTTTCAAATGTTTGGTTTTTTGCTATCATATTTGTGGCTCTTAGTGTCACTAAAGACGAATAAATTTTCGAAACGTGCACATATGGCACATCATATATAAACAGGTATTTTTGTTAAATATTTACTACCCCTGACCGGGTACTAAGGTTTGTTCCCTTAAGCAAAGCATTCCTTAGCTGGCTTTCGATTTATATAATTTTGAAACTTTGGATTAATTAATTTTCAAATGTTTGGATTATTATTATTACATGTATTATTATTATTAGTGTTATTATTATATCTTTTTCGGCCTCTTGTGTCACTGATGAGGAAATATATAATACAAATACCAGTTAAAGTTTGATGTGCCAGAAGTGCACATTTCGGAAATTCATTCCTCATCAGTGAGACTAAGACCGAAAAGTTTGATACATAAAAAATATAAGCCAAACAGTTGAAAATAATGAATCTAAAGTTTCAAAATTAAATAAATCCAATTCCAGCTAAGGAATGCTTTGCATGAGGGAACAAACCTTAGTTTTAAATGAATTTCAAATTTTAGACGACTGAAAATTCCGAAATGTGCACAAACGTCATATTAAATTAAACAGGATTTAAAAAAATATATATATTATATATAAATGTATTAACTGTAAGATAGATGGTTGATGGCCACCTACCATCAATACCAAATCTACAAAGATAACCTGTAAAGACAAAAGTAACCATACTGCCAACCTGGCCACCTGTTTTAATAAAGAAAATGATTACAGAAAATGTTTGAAATAAAATTTTCTTTTGTAAAACAAAGGGAGAGAGAGGGTGGGGGCAAAATGATATAACTGTAGTAGTGTTGCCTCCTACTGCTTACCTGTTTAAATTCTTTGCTACAAGGGGGCTGGTCGTGAAAAATTGTTGATCAGATATGCCTTAATGCAAAAACATCTTGTAAAATACGGTAAACATTTCAGAGGGAAGTGTGTTCCTTATTCATTGCCATTGTATTTTCATTTTTATCATTTTTCATTTTCGATTTATCATTTCCCCTCGTTTTAAATTTTACTTTTAAGAATTTTTTAATTCGTTGCATCATTATTGCCACGATACAGTGTGATTTATATTAATAAACTATTGGTACTGTCAAGAGATAGATGAGAGAGAGAGAGAGAGAGAGAGATATGATTTATCATGAAACTTTACAATATTTTAACTTTAAAATAAGAGTAGTTGACAGAAATGAATAAAATAGCATAGTATAATTATTTTATGCCAAGATAACCGATAAATATAAGTATAAAAATCAGGTTTATGTTAACTTACCAATTTAATTTACAATTTGATTTTAATCAACTGATCCTTGATCTAGTGTCTTATTGAAAAACAACCAGCGACATGCTATACCTCCATTTTGAATGTGGCTGATATCACCCGTGAACTGATTGAAATAAAACGTTCTGACTTAATGGATAACGGAAAAGATGAAAATTGATTTCGTGTAAATAAATAGAAAATAAATCAATAAAAATGATAACTTTATTGGTTAGATAGATAATAATTAAATAAATAAATAAATAAATAAAATGAATAAAACTATTTATTTAATCTTTTTTTCAGCCGTCTTAATTTTTTAAAAAAAATATTTCAAACTAAGGTTTGTTCCCTCTTTCAAAACATTCCTTAGCTGGATTTGGATTCTATTTTTTCTGCATCTTAAGATTTATCAATTTTCAACTGTTTGGCTTATGATTTGTATCTATCAGACTTTTTCGCCAGTAGAGTCACTGATGAGGAATGATTTTCCGAAATGTGCACATATGGCACTTCGGAATTTAACAGGTTTTTGTGTTATATATTATTTATTTCATGAATGAATGATTTAAAGCTGCATTAAGTTTTCCTAAGAAAAAATTAAAACGTTGCTGATCTAATTAATGGTGTTCCTAATGAACAATGTTACATTTGATCATGATTAACGAAAAAAGCTCGAATAAATACAGAAATTACATGAATTTGCCAGCGAAATGTAGCATGTGGAATCTAAGTTTAGAACATGGTTACGTCATAAAAAACCAGGCCATTTAAACAAACAAAACGGCGAAATACGATAAATTTCACACAGAATTTCATTAAATTTGTCATTTGTGACTTGTAAGGGATACCTAACACCATTGCGAATACAGTTGGATATTAATGGCGGACAATTAATACAATTTGTCAGTTTTTACCTTTGATTCTTTAGAATTTCCGTACATCCGTGCGTATGCTCCAAAGAAATAATAATCATCGTAAAACATTGACCAGCCCGTTAGAGGATTCCGTTTATTTACAGCTAATAGGAATGAAATTTTAGACAAATGAATCTCACGGATTGTGATAACAAGTTATCTGTTTTAAAAAAAAAATATTTTTAGAAAATCAAAAAAAAAAAATTCAGACAATTGAAAAACATAATGCAGCTTTTAATATTAAACAAAAAAACAAACAAAGAAGTAAATAAATAAGTAAGTAAATTAATAAATAAAAACTTTAAAAAATAAAAAAATTATTGGTTAGATAGATTTTAAAATTATTTAATAATTAATTAAATTATATATACTTATTTCTTTGAATAATTAATTAACTATTTTTACAATGCATTTTATCTGGTCCTTAAGTTATTTACTTATTTTTACATTTATTTTTATTTTTTCATTATTTTAATGAAAAATATGACATTTCATCCATATTTTCAATAATCCGATGTACAAAAAATTTAAATAAATCTAAAAAACATATGTTATAAGAGAATTTTTAAAATAAACAATAGCAATGTCGGATCTAGAGTAAAGATATTGACATAGGAGAGGGTACACTTCACATTTGATTGATAGAAGACTTTTACCGAGTTACTTGTTACTTGTGATGACGGCCATAAAACTTTTTAAGGGCCTTGATTAGCCTAGGACTGCAATATTCTTGAGTCAACAATTAAGTTGTAAGCATTTCGCTTCGTTGTAGAAAGTCTCCATAGTGGGAACAAGCTCTATCATAACGTATTAACTGTGAAACATATACACATTAGGCAGAAGAAGCAGGGATATTTCTGCAAAGAAACGAAAAGTTGACAATAAAAAAATTAAAGTCATCACGTTTGTCTTATAGATTTAGATGTAACCTTCCGTGGGTGTCAAAATTGAGGTATTGGTCCAAATATGAAGCAGAACATATCTATAAATATACATATGAATTCATGTAAAAAAGAAGAAAATGTAACGTCTTAAATTTCCCAATTTACAGTCCCGGTGCTAGTTTCAATCCTCATCAATATAATCGTTCTTTTTACAACTTCTTTTTTGATATCCAGATACAACAATACTATAAATTTACTAAAATTGTAAATATGACACGTTCTTTTATTCCTTTTTACTTTCGGTCTTGCGTATTGTGTACATTTCCTTGGATTTTTGTAATCTTGGCAGACATTTTTAATTCAGATATTCTTGATTATTTTCATATCGTTTTGGCTGGGTTGCCTGGTGTGTTTGTAAATGTATCATTTATGTCTACAAAAACAGTAACAAACAAAGTTCAACAATTGTTTAGAATAAGATCTGAAAATACAAAAAGCACCGAATTAAATCAAATAACCTATATTAATATATCTAGATCAGGTTCTGAAAACCAACAAAATTTGCCTAATCATGGGCCACAAATGTAGAAAATAATTTGTAAGGCTGTCTACACATGTTGACAACAATTTGTCTAGATTAACTTTTAATAATCTTTTTTTTTCAAAATTGTTTCATACGATAACCATTTCACTAATTACACTGTTATCGTCGCGATTTTTTAAACTTTCATCCCAAAATCATGCAGTTGTTCATTTCGCGGTTGATACGGTGCGGTGGAGCTTGTTCCCACTATGGGAACTTTCTGCAACGAGGCAGATTGCTTGCAGTTAAATTGTTGACACAGGGGTGTTGCGGGCCTGGGCTGGTCGGGGCCCTTGGGGGGTTTTATGGCCGTCATCACAATATTGTTGATAAGTATGTAGTCACTGTGTCCCAGCTTGTGCTGGATGTGTTTGACTTGCCGTGGGTCTTTGTTCCTTTCGTTCTCGGGGTTGGCTTGCGCGTGGCGGGTGTGGCTGGCTAGACAGGGGGTGCTTGCCCTTCCGGAGCACCCGGCCTCGCTTCCTTGATGGAAGTTCACGTGTATCGCCTATTTTGCCAGTTTGCAAAGTTTTTACTTTGTTTTTGGGATTGTGGTATGGGCAGGGACTGGTATGTTTGTTTTATTTTTTTTTTATTACAACATAAAGTTGTTTATCTTGTTGTTCAAGTGAAATCTTTGTATTACATTGGTTATGTGATAAATTATATTGAGCATGTGATGCTTTATAGTGGCAATCTGGTGATTTACAGAGGTTATTTGATGTATTACAGTGGTTATGTGATGGGTTACAGTGGTTATGTGATGCATTACAGTGGTTATGTGATGCATTACAGTGGTTACGTGATGTATTAAAACGGTTAAGAGGTGAATTGAAGCGGTTATTTGATGTTTTGAAGTGATGTGATGTATTGCAGAGATGTTTTACAGGGATAATGTTATGTATTACTTGGATTCCTGTGATAAACTGTATTAATAAAGTGATGGCATAGCAGGTTAATAATAAATTAGACAGTGTGCACATTACAAAAGCAGTAAAGTGATTGAGATTATCAATACAAAAAAAAAATTATTTACACTGTAACAGATAATCTCAATCACTTTACTGCTTTTGTAATGTGCACACTGTCTAATATAGATATATAGATATATAGATATGTAAATGTTGTAACGTGTAAAGTATATCATTAAATCTATATAAAATTATATTTTGTTATTATTATTAGAGGCGTACGAATTTTGTACATTATTGTTAATTTTGTTTCGAATCATTGTATTTTGTTTTTGAAAGCTGAGATAATGTATCTCTTTTTCAAAAAAAAAAAAAAAAAAACTAGAACATCAAACCTTTACGATTGAGATATTTTTTAGTCTTTATCTATTTAACATGACCTTAATGTCCTGAAGTGTAATTATGAATTCAAATTAATCTAAACATTTTGCGTCTCTGCAGAACCTTCTTTACCTTTGACTTTCGGTAAACACAGAGTTAAAATGTATCATTACAAAAGACAGTTTGTTCTCTCAAAAACTAAAAACAAAATACAAACTTCTAGACTATGAGTAATGACTAATCAAATAAACATGACATACATTGAAGTTTTTGTCTTGAGGTCAAATAATGTAAGTATTTAAAATCCAACATTTAGGATACTAAACTTTTAACTAAATTTTGGATTTTTGTTTTTTAGACTTAATCTACATAAGCATTATAATAAACCAATTTTTACCTTACGAAAACCACAAATCCCAGCACCTCTGCAGTCTTACTTGACCACAAGTTAACTGGTTAATGTTATTGATCTACCGGTACGCCGGTCAATATTTAGTATTCTGGTTTACATGACGATATTCACAGGTCCAGTTGTCATATATATAATAACTTAATAAAAGGGAAGTAAATACACAAATAAATAGATATAAATAAATTATTTCATTGATTAGGCAATCGATATTCTCTACAACAAATTTAAAAATGAAGAAACTTTCCAAGAGTCACAACATGATGTCATTTTAATCAAAGATACCCTATGGTCTTATTGGTTTTTTAATTAGATACGTTACATCAGCCATTTGTAGTATTTGACGAAATATTTTTTTATTATCAATAGCAATTTTTAACTTGAACCCAAGTTCATGTGTTGAGTGAATGTGTGCAAGTGTTTTGCTTTGTACTGGTAAGTATGTCTGATTTTCACAGTCGTGGTTTACTTACAAGCGATGTAGCAGACCATTCAGTCTACTTTATTTTTATTTGTTTTTTAATATAATTTTATATTTCATTTTATTTTGTATGATGAAAAAATAATAAAGAATGAATTGAAGGTTTCTTTGGCAAACAAAAAATAAATAAATTCACGAAATTTCCACCTAAAGTCGTTGAAATGAAATATTGCCGCTAATGTGATTTTTGCACAATCTTCAGACCCTTAATGATTAAGAAATAGTTAATGAGAGTTCTAGTAAAAAGAGCTTTATTCCCATTCGAAATTTAGTAATAGTCAATCATAAATACTGTGATATGTACACTATCAATATTTGTCTTGAATCTGCAAACTCAAGAATCGAACAGAGGCAGTGAAAGACACTAGTATATGTTTTACAGTGATTTAAACCACTTAACTATCGAAGTCCTATTTGATGAATGTACCGTTATATTTATATCAAGCCAAATGTAAATTAAATTAAAAAAGATATTTAATTGTTTTTACAATAATTGGTTTATTACACATCATTATTATTGTGTTTTAGTGTAACAGTTTGTAAAGATAGGCTTTTTGATATGAATATAAGATAAACGTTTAAATCTATTATCATTCACTCTACTTTAGTTTGCCGTCATTTTAATTACGACCTAAAACTGATTTAAAGCTGAAAATTAAAGGTACAAAATGTGAGTTGAAATATTGTAAGTCTTAATTTGGTCAATAAACTGACCAAACTGACCTTACGAATTATATATTGAACACAGTCTAATTTACATATTGGCCGACTTTCAGAATAATCTTCAAAACTTAATTATTTATCAATGTAATATCATTTGCTCGATCGAATCCCCAAATTTCAGCACCGTTAATTTTAACAGAATCGACAATGCAGTAGAAAAAAGACATTGTTGCTTAGAATAAATATGTTTAAAAACATCGAAAATGATCTTTATTTCTGCTTGGAAATTCTTTTCTTGGTGATTGTGATTTTAAAATTCAAAGGTAACTCCAGTAATTTTCTAAATTTTAGGACCTCCGAAATTCTAAAGTAAACCATTTACATCCAAACTTTATAACTATGAAAAAACTCTCAGTGTTTAAACTTTCATATCTTTACTCACCTTACCTTCTCTCGCTCAGCGTCCTCATATATTTATAAAGCAGCAAGGCATGTGGTAAATGGTGATCTTGATATAAATTAAGATGTTTGTTTTCTGTCAAAAGGTCCAAGTTACAGGGCGCTCAATCGTTTATTTGAGAATAATTTAAGAATAATTATGGATTCTGTTAAAGAGTATTCTAAACGTTGAATCCAACTAGAAAGCGTTAAGCTTGATACCTTATCAAACTGGATAAGGGCAATTAGATGTCTCATAAAGTCAAGGATTGCAAAACGTAAAGGTTCTATGGATACTAAACCTTCTTTAGTGCTTAAGGACCTTGGAATTTCTGCAATTCGTACGGGCATACACAACAAATATGTTTTTGTCCCAGCTGATAAAGCTTTCAAAGACATTATTTTTATTTGTAAGAAATTCCACGTTGAATGTCTTATTAATAACTTAGTTTAGATACTATATTAGAGAATCCTAATAATATCGAATCTAGTTTTACAAAAAATGAAGTTCTTTCCAATCATAAGGGAGTTTTTCGGTATCAATTTGAAACATGAAGAACTTCACCTTCCTTAATTGTAATGGATTCCAAAACTTTACAAAAATCCATACAAGGAAAAATATATAGCAGGTTCCGTTATGTGGATTCTCAAAAATTCTAAAGAACTTTTTCAACATCTTGTTTTTATTATTTTATTTTCTGTTAAAGAATTAAAAGTTTTGATTTTTCTACCCTTTGCACAACTATCCCCAGTTCTTAATTGAAAGAACGTTTAAAACAAATCATTCAATTGTCATTGTTTCACATAAACGATAAACCAAGACATAAATATATAGTGCTTAACAGGGATTCTGGTTGTTTTTGTTTAACACCGTACAGACTCCAAACAAAAATATACTGAAGATACTATCATTGTTTTTGATAGATAACATTTTTTTTTTTGCTTGACGAAATGATATAATAATCGGTATACTAATGAGCACAATTTAATTATTATACAATTATATGAGACAAACAAATACAAAAGGCATAATTCGACAAATTTTTTCGAAAATTATAGTTTTACTGAAATTAAATGTTCCTTATTTAAGTAATTAAAATCCAAAACATTATTCGTGCATGACATCTATAAATATGAAAAACATGGCGTCTAACATGTCAAACCAAAACTCATCAAATCTAAATTACGTTAAAACTTCGTTTTGAACGTCAAAGTCTATTTTTCATTACGCTGCAAGTTATGTCTTGACACTCAAGGACATACTAATTGTTTGTCAATTTCTATGGTAACAAATAAAAAATGCGTTTGTTTATAATAGTTGTCTCTCTTATTAACTTATACAGATAAATGTTTGTACAGTAATGTAGGTTTTGATTGTGGTAATAATGCTTAAAGTCCACTTAGATTCGAGTTGAAAACACTGGTCATTTACCTCTATGGAATAAGGTTCTTGGTTGCCAGAGATTTGCGAGTGTGTATTATCGGATGACGTGTATTAGAGTGAAATTTTCGGTAAAGTGCTTGTTGACTGAGCGCCAGACAAAGAAGTAATATTTTAAAGTTCTCCGTATGAAACAGTTTTAGTTCTCTCTCCCCCACCATCTCCTGTTTTCGAGGCGGATGCTCTACTAGTGAGCCATTGGGTGGGTAATAGTGGTTGGTCTATTTTTTTCTATTATATTTCTTTTCTTTCTCAAATTTGACTTTGCATGTAACGTGTGTAGCTAGCTAAACAGGAGTTTCTTACCCCTCCGAAGCAACCGTTCTCATTTTCTTTATGGAAGGTCTCGTGTATTACTGAATTGGCGAGATTTCACTTCGTTTTTTAAGATCGTGATTTGAATATGGATTGGTAAGTTTGTGTTTTATTTCGTCAAACTGTGTCAGTGCCAGTTTGTTACCTCATACACGTTCACTAGAACAATGTTCTTCTATGAAAACATATACTTCTCGATCTTCATCTGCAAATCGGAAATATATCGGACTAGTGAATAGAATCAGTATTCTGTCTAGTATATTTTACATATGTGTCAATTAGACACCCGAAATAGTAATTTCTGAACGCAAAAATATATTTGCAAAATAATTATTTAGACTATCAGTATATGTACTCAAATGGTTTCTGGTATCTATTGTCACGATTTAACTTAAAGTGTTTATCAAATTGTTTATAACAATAATGAGAACAAATACACATGACGATTTCATATCTAAGGTACAAGTATATGTACTTGAATGTTTCCTGGTGTCTATTGTCAACTTTTAAGTTAAATTCTTATTTAAATGGTAAATAACAATAATCAGAACAAAAACATATGAATATAAACATAAATGCAATAATAGTGTATAAGAATTAACATGTGAAAATACAAAATTCTATATAATATATTTGATCACTAATGATATACTTTTTCGTTAGTTTGTTATATCAGATTTGAGATAATTTATCTGATAAAAAATAAACACCAGGAAAAAGTTTTTTCTCCCCTTAATAATTACAAAGGAACATTTCTGGCTGCTTTTACATTAAGGATAGTGTTCTCTCGTTATTGGTTCGAACCGCCAAGAAATAATTGACAATAATATCTTTAGAATTTTTGATACAGGCCTCTCGTCTGACACTTTGCAGTCAGAGTTTCGACTTATACAAGGTTTTTGTTTGTTTTAGCCGTAACGTTATGTGATGTAAGTTGTAAAAGTCAAATCCGTGCTTGTTAAAGAAAAACATAAACATATGCTAATCTCACGCAAGCCAAAACCTTATTTAAATTATTTCTTTGAAAATTGTAACACTATTGTGTTTTAAATTTGTGTTGTTTTTGGATATAATTAAACTTAACCTTTAGAAAACTTTGAATAGCTAGTGAATTCTCTGGACATAATTACAAATAAACTATAAAGTTAAATGATCTTTTAGATCTTTATCAAGATGAAAAAGAGTTTAAGTGTCATTAGTGTCATTACTCATATGGGTAATTGTCCATTTATTAATTGATTCATGTTTAATTCAATCAATAATAGTTATATTGTTATTTAATTGTAATCACGTATTGTTTATTGCGCTTTAATTGATGAATTTTTAGTACTTTGTTTGTCAGTTCTTAAATTGAACTTTAAAAATTGTATAAAAAAGGGTTGACTTAGAAACACTCAAGAGAAAGTTAAATTTAGACGAGCAGTCAGTGGATTTTAAAATAAAAGCCATTGCAGAAAATGATGATGGGGCATTGTAACTAACAACAGTTAAGAAAACCCTCTTCTTTTTTTTTAATTTTTTTTTTCATTCCAATTTATGACATTTTTTCTTACTCTTTCAAAAAAGTCGGTTTAATTCTTTTATTTCATGAAATTACAATAACTGTATTACTTATTGTTTGAATAAATAAATACTAAAACATTGACATAATAGTATGTTTATGATACATTTTTAATTTGAAATTTAATTGGTACAAAACCGAACTTATTTATATGACATTTATATTGCACTCGGATATTGTATCCGGTTGTTTAAAATTTGTATCATTATGAATCATATCATTTGATTATTTGTCTACGTAAAGGTACAGACAATAAATTTTGTATATTTAAGTTTATTAGAAGTTCTAGTGTTATTTAGATTAGAGGGACCTTATTTATATATCATTTAAGACATTGTGAACTGAAAATACGATTACAAACAAAATGTCACAGGTTTTTGCATATTCGTCCGATTATTCATTAGTGAAGCCTGTCTTCAAAATCATCAACCCACTGTTTTCGTCTGTTACACTCTTACTTAATATAATAGTGATTTACATCTTTATAAAGAAATTGCCAAGGAAACCATTTACAATTGTAATTGTTGGAATTGCAATATCGGATACCTTAACAGGTTTATTATATAATGGATTGCTTCCTTTCTATGAGCTATACAGTAATAAGGATACCACTGTTATATATCCTATGTGCATTATTGAAGGTATTTTATATATACTTTCTAATGTTTTTCATTCCGTGTCAGCGCTTTTAACAACTTTACTTGGAGTACAACGTTTTATAGTCACTGCATGTCCATTTCGTGGACCACATTACTTCACGATAAAATCGTCATATATAACTGTCTTTGTTATAACAATTACAGTTCTTCTGATTAATGTACCTGGTATTTATGTTTTACAAGCTTTCAAGCAAAATGGAGATATTTTAACCGACTATAACTCAAACATTTGTTTGACTGAATTTTCAAAAGCGATGCAAATACCAACTTTATTCGTTTTTATGGCTAACAGTATTTTAACATTTATTTGCTGTTTGTTAATGGTAATCGTTTCAATTTATTTAGCTAGGATATTGTGTTACAACAAAATGTTGAGTTTAAGAACAAGTAATGCTGAGCGACAAACAACAAGGAAGAGAAACACAATGATGATTGTAATGATTTTGATTGTTTTTATTATTGCTGAAATGCCACGTTTAATTTATCTATGTTTGGATATTGTAAATCATTTATCAGGAATAAGGGGACAATTCAAAGACATAGTGGTTGTAATGTTTAACATAGGCTCGCTTTGTTTCCAAGTTGGAGCATGCATGAATATTTTCATTTACATTTTAATGAGTAGAGAAACCAGATCAGCTTGCTTTTCATTGGTGTGTTGCCTTTGTGGTTGTCGTGGAAACACAAATCGTCCCGTGTAGTTAGATATTTAATGAGAGACTGGACATATAAACGTTTTTTGTTTTTTTTTTTTTTTTAATTTTTTTATTAGTTTTATTATTATTATTATTATTGCTTAGTTAACACACACACAAAAAATTTTCTATCTAAACATGAGGCGGCAAATGTAATCACTCATCACAGTGCTTGGCATTGATATTCTGAATGAAATTAATTCATCATGCATATTACGTAATTATAAAATTCTCCTTTTAATCATTCATTTACATTGACCCCTTTTCAACCCCTTCTACACACGCTACCTTTGAATCACGTTATAGTTAAAGACAAGCAAAGTGGTGTTTTGAGCGACAATAATGTTTTAGCTACAACACTTGTAAAATATATTGTACTATATTGATAACACATTATATATTGATGTATTAGTTGTATTAAAACATTATAATACATGTAAATATGATTTATCAATCCATGTGCTTTTGAGTAAACAATAGTTATTCGGATAAATACTAAGATTTGTTTATAAACAATCAATTTATATCTAAATTGAAATTGATTAGAATAAATGGTGTTTAATATTGCAGTCAAGAGCTTTTTACTTATAGCAGCGGATGCAGAATACAGTGTTACAATGATACAAAATCATATTTACAAAAATCGACGCTTATGAAAAACTCGAGTCACAGAAATGCGTTGTTACTTTATATAAAATTGAATACTAGTATAGAAGATTAATTGTGAGGAGGGTGTTTCTCTGTTCGGATTGGTTTACTAAACGTTTAAGACTCTCTCTGCCTGTCTAGCTTCAAATCCTGCGGAGACAGTTTCTGATGTTTTAATCATTGTCGGTTCGATTGTAAAATGTCGTTTGTCTTCATTGAAATTTAAAATGTTACGAAAGAATTATCTCTGATATACTATCAATTTGGATAGTTCGCAGTGATGCTGTTTATCGTCACATAAACATTTTCTCAGATACCCAAAACTGATGCAAGTTATTTATCCCTAAGGATTGATTCATGTATGTTTATGCCTAAGATGAGTTTCTGTACTTTGTACTAACATACAAAAACTACCCTAGTCATACGACCTTGGTAAAAAAAACAACAAATATTTACTCTTTACTCTGCTTTCTAAATACCGAACGCCAGAAGGGGAAGAAATGTCATGAATTTTAGGCCTTTTGTATGATCCCGCTTGGGTTTGAACCCTCAATTTAGTGTTTTTGAGGCAGACTACTTACTTCTATTGTTATCAATTTTAGCAATATCACATTTATGGTTCTGCCTACACAGCCGATGATGCATTCATTATTTGAACCCATCTCTGAATAAAATATTAACAATATGAGTATAACTCAACAAAAATAATATCTGAAACATTAATTATGAAAACTAGCTTCACTGACAATATATATATATATATATATATATATATATATATATATATATATATATATATATATATATATATATATATATATATATATATATATATATATATACTGATAGCTTCACTGACAAAACATCTGTATTTTATATACTACATATTATCAGCAGGTTTGAATTCTAATCTTATTCTGGATTTTTAAATTCTTTAAAGTTTGTATTGATTATAAATAAAACATTTATTATGTTAAGAATAATTGTATTTTATCTGTTTATGGGGTGATAGACGAAACTATTTGGTACCGTGATGTTTCATAAATCGCAAAGCATACCCGTGCATTATATAATTGTATATATTACCTTTTAGAGAGAAAAAAAATACAATTATTATTTATAATGAAATTCAAAAACAAGTAAAATATTTATGACATCAATGCAATCTTTTTAATACAGCTTTAAGCATGAAACAAAGTACAGAACTGCAATGCAATGTTGCTGGTTGCCAATGACGACCGCCGGTACCTAGATTTGTATGCTAGTTTCACCGCCATTTTAAATTGTTTGGAGTGCATGTACATGTGTGCAGTACATATCACTTGCCTATTTAAATTAATTCTAAATGTTTAATGCGCAAAACTTGTATTTTAATGTTTGCATTTGCATAAGTTGTTTATTGGTTGATTCAATAATTAACATCGCATAACGCATAAGCAATTTAGCTTTTGAGACGAGATTAATCTAAAAACAGGTTAGTGTATGTGTAAGATGTGAGCATGTGCACTTGACGGAGTTAAGCTGTTAACTCCCAGAGTCTGTACACTAAAAACAGTTTTGGAGCGTGCTGACTGAATTGTAAAAGAGTTATTCTTCAACCAAAGGCATATACCTATTGTTGGTTTGACCATTCTGGAACGATTGTCGTATGACTTTTCTGGTTGGCTAATGAAATAAGTGTTCTGTTTTGTATATATGCGATGTAGCAGGAAATTTTACTAAAACTCTACAGGTCACCATAATTGAGTAGTATAATTTAGATTAGAAGCAGAAGCATTTACACACTTAAACATCACATGAACCTGTGTTAAAATCAGTCCTTAAGTATTATGAAAATGGACACGTAATGATTTGATTGCTTATGTGATGCCAAACGACATACAACGTGCCAATGTAAATATGTTTTATAGTATGCCCTCATGTACCACTCAATGTGAGTGGCTGAGATGTTTTGATGAATAAATTGAATCGAACCAATCACCTTCCATTAACATTATTCTAGCATCGAGTAAACCAGTTGCCTTAATGTCAGGTCGGGACACTTAAGCATCACATGAACCTGTGTTAAAATCAGTCTTTAAGTATTATCAAAATGGACACGTAACGATTTGATTGCTTAAGTGATGCAAAACAACATACAACGAACCAACCACTCCCATTAACATTATTCTAGCACCGGGTGAACCAGTTGCCTTAATGACAGGTTGGGACTCGAATCCATGCAATAAACTTTAGCATCTAAAAATTTTTGCAACAAGCGTTTAAGGGGAGATTACTCTTACATACATATTAATGAAGTTTTAAACCTACGTTCAGAATCTTGCATTTATTGATAACTTTATGTATCTTACATTAATTTTATACATAAAAATAGGTATAAAATTGATTTAGCGTTTTAAGCAAATACCACTACCAGCTCACCTGTTTTAAATAGAATAATATTTCAATGCCTTTTCAACTTTATTATTTTACATTTTTCGTCAAATGTTAAAATGCAAATGTCTTTTCAACTTTTTTTTAAATTTAACTTTTTAATGTTAAAATACAAATGTCTTTATTATCACCAACATCACCATTATCATAATAAAGTTAATAGATTTTAACGTTGGTTTTTATTTAAATAAATTGTGTACAAAATTTTATTATTGTCAATCCTGATTAAAAAGCAGAATGCACTATAAAGGAGAAAAATTGCAGGGTCGGACCGAGGATTGAAACCCAGGACATCCCGCTCTATAAACGAGTGTCCTACCACCTTAACTTCCCAGAAAGCTACACTCCTCAACTGTCATTCTTAAGTTTCCCGTGGTTCTATGGTTTCATTCTAAATTCTGGAATCAAACTATATCCAATCTATGGAACGCCGTCAACCCCCTAGCTCCGTAAGTCGCGAGATAGAACCTCTTAGCTCCGTATGTCGCGAGGTAGAAAAAGGTATAAATGTTGGTCGCTGTTCGTAGCCTGATCTATATCGTCTTCTTTGTTTATTGGCGCGGTTACAATAATGTCATCTTTTAGACATAACGTCAGAATATAATACCAATATACTAAATTAATTTGCGTTTTAAAAACAATTTAAAAAATTTTCAAAACACTAAACTTTTGATTAAAAGATATATATATATATATATATATATATATATATATATATATATATATATATATATATATACACACACACACACACACACACACACACACACACACACACACACATATATATATATATATATATATATATATATCCGGTACAAAAACAACATGTACTACTACTTTGTGTCGACAGAGTTCAAACTTCCTGCAGAAAGATTGAAGGCTATCGCTTTATCCATCCCGGCCACCTTTGGCTATTTGGAACAACAAGAACAATTTTATTTTATTTATTTTAGAAGGATAAGCAAAAATTCATGTGATTTGCAACAGACTAGTACGATCTTTAGTTTAATTTTGAAATCATCGCAGAAAAATGATTATATCGAGGCGTCGGTGGCTGAGTTGTCTAAAACAAGCGCTTGCGAATCACAATGCTTTCGACTGCCTACTTGCGGGCAGAAACTTGTGTCGGAAAATTTGCTGCTAAAGTTAAATGGTTTCTTTATGATTTCAGTTTTCTGCAAAGAACCGAACGTCATAGTAGAAGTTTGACTTGAAAGTAATATACCTTTTACTCATCTCATTATAGATATAATTATAAGTAATATAAAATTAAATTCACTAACATCTATAAACATGTTATATAAACTAATGCATATTAAAGTATTCATAAATAAATACAATAATAGCTATGTTAAACTATGTAACTTGTGTATTTAAAATATCTACGCTTATTTAAAACTCCCAATGAGATCAGGAATGAAAATCTGTTGAAGGGCGTAGGCTAAATCCGATGATTTAATTGGCCGACGGCGACACACACTCGCACACACACATACACACGATAATATTTCTTACTTTTAAGTATTTATTTGAATAGTGTGTGATAAAAAGATGGCTTCATTCCGCAGAGGAAAATTTCCAATTGTTGCGTTATCATTGCAAGTAATTTTTATCGTAATTTTTGGATTATTGGGAAAATATGATAAAGCTGCAACTGCAAAAAATAGGACGATCGAAGATGCCAATAAACATTTGGCTACTTATCCAAGTAAGTAAATAATAATCAGCATAAACTAATGGACACACGCGCGCACAGTTTGCAATTATGATGATCTGCTCTTGCTCTCTCTCTCTCTCTCTCTCTCTCTCTCTCTCTCTCTCTCTCTCTCTCTCTCTCTCTCTCTCCTCTCTCTCTCTCTCTCTCTCTCTCTCTCTCTCTCTCTCTCTCTCAAGAAAGAAAGAAAGAAAGAAAGACAGACAGACAGAAAGATAGATAGATAGATAGATAGATAGATAGAGAAAGAAGTTATTATTTAACACTTATATGGAGCATTGTATTTTATTTACAGAGCATGTTTTGTTATATTTTTATTTTTCATTACTGCCGATAAAATTTGTTTTTAACTTCAAGGTTAAGTTGGATGAAATGTTTGCAATTCTTCTAAGGACTTGCGCGTTTGTGGCCAATTTGTTTCATCATTTCTAACAAAAAGGTTGTCTTATTGACCATAAACTAAACTGGGGTCATTCATGAATATCCTAGTTTAAAAAAATGTTTACCAGGTGACCAGACAAAGATAGCTTTTTGTAACGATAAAGCATAAACCACTTTTCCACATAATCATAGTTTTGTTTATTTAAACGGCATAAACGGTCAAACATTTATTGTAAGTCAACATGTTTTTCTTTTGTTATTATTTCTTTTACTTGTGTATTGTGGTCATGACCTTGACCTTGACTTATTTTATTTTACAGTACATTGAGATTAATTGTATTGTTAAACGCTTCTTAAGTAAATTTTAGTAAATGCTTAACCTATAAATTTAAAAAAAAACAATAATGGAATTTATAAATCAGTGCATTAGATGTATTTGATTTATATAGGTATGGAAAAATTGCATTCCTTAGCTGGATTTGGATTCATATGATTTTGGAACTTTCATTATTTTTCAACTGCTTGGCTTATGTTTTTTATCTATTAAACTTTTCGGCCCCTAGTGTCCCTGATGGGGAATTATTTTCTGAAATGAGCACATATGGCACATCCAAATTTATCATGTATTTGTGTTATATATTAACTATTATTGTCTGCTTTTTATTTATTTATTTATTTATTTATTTATTTATTTTTATTTATTTATTTATTTATTTATTTATTTATTTATTTATTTTTATTTATTTATTTATTAACTGTGTTTTTTCCTCTCTTATCGGGATTTGATTGGATTCGATTAATGTTTTACGCCTAAGCCAAGGTTCGCTTATATCAAGGCGTTCTGTTGATATAGTTGAGAAAACTGGAGTTCCCGAAGAAAACCACCGACCTTCGGCTGGAGAGATGACACACTTTCTCACATTATGATCTGCCCGAGTTGGATTCCAACCTAGGCGGCTAGGAGCACTGTGATTCGTAAGAGCTCGCTTTAGAACACTAGGCCTGAAACAAAAACGGAACACAGTATTTCCCTTTCTTAATTTTGTATTTATGATTATTATTATTATTATCATTATTATTATTATTATTATTAGTTTAAATTTAAACGGAAGGACGTAAAATTAGTGGTTTCAATATACTGATGGTCTTAATGTAAAGACGGTTTAAATGTAATACACACGGAGGTTGTTACATACAGTCACTATACAAGGTTTAACCTCTTTTGCAAAGAAGGTATAACGTAACAGTTAAATTAGTTCAATTTACCCTATGTAAACTTTAAAAAAAACAAGCAGCTTTATAAAACTTTAATTAATTTGGCAATTTGATATATAAAAAAGCAGCAAAATGGTTTAAAATAAACATAACGGTATGTTAAATGGCGAACGGTTATCAAATGTCATTATAACTTCATAAATATGTTAATCACAAGTTCGATCAAAAATGTGTACAAAAAACAAATATATTCCAGGTCGCAGTTTTACAACCGGCGTTCCTTATTAAAATTTCTCTAAATGTCAGTATTTGAATTCCAGTATATCTTTATATATAATCATATTAGTACTATTTCAAATTTACCAGATTTCGAATCCAATTCGGGTATGTCCTACAATGTAAAAAAAAGTGTCGTCAGATTTTTTGCCAAAGGTCGGTGGTTTTCTCTGGAAACTGGTTTTCACCAAACCCCTGAACTGATCACTTCCATATAAGTAAATTCTGATAATGGCGCGAAACGCTGAATTAATTCTTTCAGTCAAGCCTTCCGCTCTGAGATGGACTCTTCTTATGTGAGAGGTCAAAGTTAAAACCTTGTCAGGGTCTGATCAAGACTTGAGAATTGGTAGTGATTGTTCTTTTGCCAAGAACTTGGCATTTAGAAATGAAAGTCACGTGGTCCTTTGGGGAGACCTTAAAAACTTACCCCTAGTGTCACGACAGGCGTGGCACGCTAAATAACTCTCCCTGTACATTGCCCTAAGCGCACTGTAAAGGTCTAATTATTTCTGCCACTTCAACTATAGCTGGAGAAATCTCGATATCAGTGAATTATTCTTGACTGGGAGATAAGCGACCAAGTTGGTGTTGAAAAATACATGTAAGTTTGAATTTGAACTCTTTATAGCATAAATTGCAAAACCATTAATTTCTGTATATATCCCTGGCGATTAAAGAAACTCTGTAGCAGTGCATTCCGCTTTATAATTAAATGTGTAGTTTGGTATGAGCGCATTCAGTACAGATAAACCTGCGTGTCTGTAAGAGCAGATTCCGATTTCAAAAATAAACTTTTATATGAAATATAGACATTGCATATAAATACATGTATGTCGTAATTATATATGCATGTTCATTATTTCTATGTTTATTAAGTCTATTTAATATTTAACATCATATTCATCTTGTAATTTTTTTTTGTACAAGGAAATAGATTATCACAAAATTACATTTTCGATCCGCGAAGCTGTTATGTGTTGAATTGTCATTCTTAAATGTCAGTTCGATAACTCAGGAGGTAGAACATACATTTTTTTTCTCCCTCTCTCTCTCTCTCTCTCTCTCTCTCTCTCTCTCTCTCTCTCTCTCTCTCTCTCTTTATATATATATATATATATATATATATATATATATATATATATATATATATATATATATATATATATATATATATATATATATATATAATTTATATATATTACACACACACACACATCAACACACACACACACACACACACACACATACACACACATAATATATATATTGTCATGTTATTTGAAGTCAAGAATAATTTGAAACATATTAATTTTGACAGTTAATCTGTTACATTGCATTTTCAATTTTTTAAATAATGTATAAATATGTGAGTTTTATTTATAGCGTCTGTACTGAAGAATGCATTTAAAATACATAATTCATTCAGTGTAATGTTGTTTAACGTCGCATCAAATATTCTCTTATTATTCACGACAAAATCAAGTTATCCTTTAAATCTACTGATTAATTAATAAAAGAAGTTCGTGTCAGCATGACATTATTTTTATTTTCGCATCAGTATTTGAAAAAAGACTCTTTTGCCTAAAACTACAATTACAAAAGTAGCTCATGGCAACAAATAATTAACTGAATTTTTTCATATATTATTCGGTCGACGGTCGGGTCAAGTACAGTTTATAACACCAGGGAGCTTACTTTTCCCAGGTATAATTGTAAATTATTTGAAAAAAATAAATGCAAAGTCACCAATTATGAATATATTTTAAAAAATTACATGGGTTGCGTATTTTTAAAATTCGATATGCCATCTCAGTTTGATCTCCTCTGTGTATATTTTAAATTTGAGATTTGTCGACCTCCTCTGTGTGTGTGTGTGTGTGTGTGTGTGTGTGTGTGTGTGTGTGTGTGTGGTATCTTTAAAAGGCTTTATAGCTTAAGAAAAAATAATGTACATGTAGTTCTTTCTCAAAACGAATAACACAAAGCGGAAAGTATTAAGAATATATTCTGAATTTTGAAACCCTTGATTTAAAAATCGAAGTGACAGAGATTGTTATTTCGCTCCATCACCCGTACAACGTTACGTTATCTCAATTTTGTCGTACCGCAAGTTCAAAATAGGACAATACCACTAAACAAGACTTTAAAATTAAAATAAATGCTACGAACAGGTTCTAACGAGCCTAAGGTTTACTGATTGAGCTACCTGTCGAGTACGTGCCGCCTTATTCAACCACCTTAAAAAAAAATATTGGGACCAACCTCTTTGTTGGAACCTTTTACGATCAGATGAGCCCAAGAACGTTGCAAAAAAGAAAAATTTACGGCGTACAAAATAGGATCAGAGACCATCCGAATACTAACTGCGCTTTACTCTCTATCTAACTGACTTCATTTTCTGCTTGTTCTTCCTTAAATTTATTTATTTATTTATTTATTTATTTATTTATTTATTTGTTTGTTTGTTTGTTTGTTGTTTCTTTCTTTATTTATTTATTTGTTTGTTTGTTTGTTTGTTGTTTATTTATTTATTTATTTATTTATTTATTTATTTATTTATTTATTCATTTATTTATTTAAATTGCCTCATTTTGTTTTGAAATACATTGCACCCGTTCATTAAGATATTAAAGCCTAATTTGAAAATTTATTCACCGACAAAACACGCAAAGAAACAGAATATTCAGCTCATTTAATTGAAAAATAGACTTTTTATTGTGGTTTATTTATTTATTTATTTATTTATTTATTTATTTATTTTATATGTTTGGATTTATTTATTTATTTATTTATTTATTTATTTTTATATGTTTGGATTTATTTATTTATTTATTTATTTATTTATTTATTTATTTATTTATTTTTATATGTTTGGGTTTATTTATTTATTTATTTATTTATTTATTTATTTATTTATTTATTTATTTATTTATTTACAGTGTTCCAGGATGTCCACGTGATGATATTTATCGGTTTTGGATTTTTAATGACATTTTTGAAGAGATATGGTTATTCTGCAATTGCATTCAACCTTCTCATAGCAGCGTTTGTCTTACAATGGGCAATCATTGTTAGAGGAATAATACACCAAGTCCTCAGCCACGAGAAAGGAGATGACGACTCTAAATCCTTTGGTATCGGGGTTACACAGTAAGTTCAGCCAAGTCCAAACTTTAATGCTCAGATGAAAAATAAGTCTTAAAAATTCATAGCGAACCTTTGGCCACTATATATATATATATAATATATATATATATATAGAGAGAGAGAGAGAGAGAGAGAGAGAGAGAGAGAGAGAGAGAGAGAGAGAGAGAGAGAGGTACCTTCAAACATTTCCTTGTCTTAATAGCTTTCATTTTAATAAAGTTTGTCCTCAGTTTACAAATGAAGTTGCATATCCTAAAAATGGGTTTCTCAAAAAAACATTATCAACGAAACGTTTTTCATTTTTAAAAGCAGTGTTTGGAATAAGTCGACATTTCAACAAGTCCCTGTGTGGTCTTGCAAATTTTATTTAGTGTGGATGCAAAAGTTGTTGATTTAGCAAGCGGAAATGTGAATTTTTTAATGTGACTGAACTGATAAAATGGTGTTTTACGTCAAGATTGAATAAATTCCTTTGTATTTAGGCTATCAGTTCTTGGATTGTGAAATGAATAGGAGTACGAAGAGTAAATGACCGACCTTTGACAAACGAAGTAACAAACAGTTTTACAAAACAGTCTACGTACCCGGGGAGGTTTCGGACCTTAGCATTGAGAGCCGCTCTGATCTGTTAGCGGGCTTAAGACCACTGAAATATCAAGCAAGGCTCCATACACAAAAAATTACTGAAAAAGAAAACTTGATACTCAAAAAAATGATAAATAAAGGGGTTAAAAAATCTTGGTTTTAAAGTACCTTACTTTAAACGGGTCTCTATTTAATCATCATGTTAGTTTTCTACATTTTTTCTACAATTGTTGAATCAGAATAAAAATAGTTTACATCGTTGCATAACACTTTTTCTATAAGAAAAAGTTCATTTAAAGCTAGCTCATAATTCAGAATAACTGACGTATATGTAAATTGGAGTTCTGTATGCCATGATGCTGCGCATGCGCCAAACGTTAATTATACATGGATTTTATAAGTTTGTGTTTAAATGTGCACAGCATACGCTGTTTTATATTGCAGAATCTGCGAGTATCGTTTGAAATCCTTTGGTTTTATTTAACAATTGAACTGTTTTAAAATGGTGTTCATTGTCAGTATGAAGGCAACAACTTTGCAAGCAAACGGAACAAGTTTGCTTGCAAAATTGTTGCCTTCATACTGACAATGAACACCATTTAAAAACAGTTCAATTATTATATTTTCGTTAAATATTTTTTAAAACATTATTCATTAATTTTAAGATTAAAAATTCCATCTATAACACATGCATATCGGGGGAGTCAAGTAGACGCAACAGCTGAATTTAAGACCGAGAACGATACATTATTAATCCGCAATATTTTTAATGTGGGGTAACAACGGGGAGTTTTGGTTTGAAAAATTATAGTGTTATCAGGTATTTTGATTGAATATCCTCAATTTTTCATTGAAATAATGAATTTTTCAGAATATTGGATATAAAATAATATATATATAAAATTGAATATCAACGATAAATGTGTTGTTATTTGTGGACTATTTTTCGGTCGAAAATCAGAAGCACCTGTGTGGCCCCATTCAATTTTCAAAAAAGTAGAGTAAAAGATTGCTGGCTATATGTCGGAAGTGAAATTTGTGAATCTGAAACGGGAAGGGGGGGACTGTAGCAGAGGGATAATTTTCAATGTCCAAGCATGTGGGTTTCGAATCTGCGATATGCGAGTAGACAGCGATTTACCGAGAGATTTTTTCTGGAATGTCGGCATTGTTAGGTTGAGATTCACTCTAACATTATGTGCCGAGCTTCTTACTCGGTATCATTCAAATAAAGACAGCAAAGCAGTGAGAAATATACTTATTTTTTTACGCCTGGTGCGGAGAAAATATCTCTCAAAGTTTAGAAAATTATCGTTTTAAGTTTAGCAAGGAGTTGTGTAGTACTTAAACCATGTATTCTACTTTTGAGGAGTTCCTATTGTATCCCCTGTTCACTTGTAATATGCATCCCGCGAGACACAAAATTAACATTTAATTGACATGTTGTACTATTACACATTATCTCAAAATAATAGGGGATGAAGCAGTTTTGTCAAGGTTGGAAGAATTTTTTAGATCCGATTGTTCAAGAATTTTTGTGGTTTGATGGTCTTGACAGATCTGTTGTTCTTTCAACAGGCCATCCAAAACACCATTTGATTTTTTGTCTCTCACATTGTCAATATTAAGGTGAATATCAGCCGGGTCCCTATATTTCCTGAAGATCTCGCCAAAAACAAAACTTTTCTTTCGAATATTTGTTGATTTGAATTCTTAGTTATCTGTCAACTTTAACAATATATATTTCATGATAATTTAAAGCTTAACAACTTGTACCAAATCTTAGGTATAAATAGGTTAATAAAATTAGATTTGTTCAAAGATTAAAAAATCAAGAGTTTGGTTTTCCGGATCAACTAAAACTTCACGTGTTTAACATCGATACACAACAGGAAACCAGTCTTTCTGAAAACTTCAGCTATGTATGGTAAACATCCGGCATCGCAGTGAAATAAATAAATAAATAAATAAATAATTCATTAAATAAATAAATAGAAACGACTGATTGATTATATGAATGAATGAATGATTTAAAGAATGAATAAGCGTTTAGTTGAGTAATGGTGTTTAACGTCCCAGTCAAGAATATTTCACTTATATCGAGACGTCGCCAGCTATATGCGAAAATGCAGAAATTTTGCCTGTGTGTTGCGCTGATGGCATTATACAGCAGGCGTTTTTATCGTGCCACGCCTACAGTGACACGGGGCCTCGTTTATTTTAAGTCTCCACCCGAAAGAACCGTGACTTTCATTTCGTAATGCCGAGTGCTTGGCGAAAGAACAGTTACTTCCCACTTTGAAGTCGTGGGCCAGACCCGACCGGGGTTCGAACCCACGACCTCCAACTTACGGATTAAGCGTTGAAATTCGTAATTCATTTTGCAGTTTTATCATTTAAGGTATATTTCTCTATCGACTATAAAACAATGCCCCAAATTTACATGTCTTTAAGTTTTCTTTTTTTTCTGTTTTCTTTTGCTGTTTCATATGATAAGTTTCTATGTTTTCTTTTCTCTTTTCTTAGTTGCTTCTACACGAATATTTAGGCATAAAAGAAAGTTCAAATTAAGAAATTATTTCTTCACTTATTTATTTCTTTATTTATTTTATTTAATTTTATTTTATTTTTATTTATTTATTTATTTATTCATTTATTCATTTATTTATTTATTTATTTATTTATTTATTTATTTATTATTCATTTATCCATTAGACTACTGACAGCAGATTTTGCTGCCGCCACTGTGTTAATCTCATTTGGTGCTGTTCTGGGTAAAACTAGCCCTTTACAATTGCTCATTATGGCCTTGTTAGAGGTAGTGATGGCTCAAATAAATGAATGGATTGGATATGATCTGTTGAAGGTATGTATTCTTAAATTTAAGCAAAGACATTTTTGAAAACTTTTATCTATTTGTTTGTTTTTTTTGTTCCTTCGTCCGTCCATTCATTCATTCATTCATTCATTCATTCATTCATTCATTCATTCATTCATTCATTCATTCATTCAATTTTTTTTAGTTAATCCAAATCTTGAATTTGAAAAAGTATTACCAGTGCCACTAAAACAAGCCGGCTTCTCTCTTCTCAGACATATTAACAGACTCCACGTTTAACGTTTTGATGACAAACCTGTATACACTTTTGAAATTCAAACCTTTTGTAGAGCGTAGATTGTCTGGCTCGAGGACAGGAGGTCATAGCTTCCAACTTCGGCCGGGTTATACATATTGTAAAATTTGAGGCACTGCTTTCTCGAACGACACTATTGGTTCACTTGGGGTCAGGTTAATGTGACTTGTTAAAGCTATTTGCTTGTCTGCAGTGTACTGACTTCAAAGGTTAAACAAGCACTTAAAAGTAATTCTGTTCTTTTTTTTCAATTTGTTTAGTCAGTAGACGCTGGTGAATCGATGTTTGTCCATGCATTTGGTGCTTATTTTGGACTAGCGGTGTCCCGGGTGTTATATAGTAAGGATATAGAAGAATCAAGCAAAGAAGGAGCTGTCTATCACTCGGATCTATTCTCTATGATCGGTAAGTCTCTCTCTCTCTCTCTCTCTCTCTCTCTCTCTCTCTCTCTCTCTCTCTCTCTCTCTCTCTCTCTCTCTCTCTCATTTTATAGGCCTAAAGTAAACTTTAATTTGAATTTGATGTTGGAAAAGCAAGCAAAACAAACATTAACAAAACAAGCAGAAATAACTATCGAGTCCTATCTGATTACAGAATGGGCTTTTAACCATTTAAACTAAGCCGAAACGTAATGTAAATATTGCTTTGAAATTATTTTCATTAAAAATGTTTAGGTATTATTTAGGTGTAACAGGTAAACTTTCTGAACAGATAATTGCCCAAAATGTTAGTAAGCCCCTAAATGTACTGAGTTACTTCTTACTTAAAATCGTTGAATAATTTTCCGACTTATCTAAGGAAGCAGAAATCAAACTCATTGGGAAAAACAGTAAGGTCAAGAAAAATTTGCCCCTCCCCGTTTTATCTTATCTATTTTGCCGTTTTATGCCTTTTATAGACATGCTTTATAAAATTCATAACTACTATTGTATGGGCCTAATTTTTTAAAGGAAAATTCTACCTCCCCCACGCAAGTGGAAATATGGGAATATTACATGCTTATTAATTAAATTTATTAAATATGTTTTTCCTTTTTTATGTATTAAATGCAACATTCAATTCCGAGTCAGAGGAAGTACAATACAGACGTATCGAAAGCTTAATACTAAGCTAAGGAAAAGGAGCCAAGGCTTGACTATCGAGTGACCGAGCCATGGTCGAGAAGCTACCTACGACAGGCCCCTCTGAACTTTAAGCTGTCAGCGGCTCTGAAGCTTATTCGAACCCTTCACAGCCCGTTTGTCCACTAGCTAACGAGGGGTCGGAGGACTAACAAGTGGTCGAGTAGTTGATCTCTCGTTATCTAGTATCCGAGCGCCGGGTCAGAATGCCATTGTAAATAAATCAGATGAATCAATCAGCGACAATTAAAAGCAGATTTTAAATGTCGCTGAGTTAAGTGAATAAATGAATAAAAACGGAAAACAAATCAATAATTTAAAAAATAGTTGTTGCCGAGAAACTGCTGAAATATAACTAACGAGGGGCCGAGATATAGCTAACGAAGGGCCGAGATATAGGGTCAAGATGAGCTGCCGATTCGGCACTTATTTGTTAGCTTAGTGTTTAAATTTATACAGGTCTTAACTCTAGGTATAACTTTAACTCTTAAATTTTATTAAATAAGGTACCGTGTTCCTGTGGATATTCTGGCCAAGCTTTAATGGTGGTGCCGTCTCGGGCGATGATCAGCACAGAGCATTTGTTAACACTTATCTTTCATTGGCAGCTTGTGTGATTGTAACATTTGCCATTTCGACGATTGTGGATAAAAATGCAAAATTGGATATGGTAAGTACTATTCTATTATATAGACTTTTGAAAGAAAATGCAGGTTTCATGATAGTTTATTAGTTCAGTGGAAGTGTAATGGAGAACTATGCCAGTCTGCGACATTATTGACTAATACATTAGTACATTGAAAAGCATTGCAAACATACAGTGTGTAATAAAGCACAACATCCCTCGCCTATTACACGGATTTGAATAAAGATTAATTCTTATAACATTATCATTAAAATTCATTTACACATCAAATGTAAAGAATAAAAGGCCGAGTCTTTTTAATGGCGGGAAAAAAGCGCGTTTTGGAATAGTATAAGACGCGCGCTTATTGATCACATAGTGTAACAAAATTGAACTCGGGTAAGTATATTGTGAGAGAATGTTTATCGGTTTCCTTTCGGAAGCCTGTAGGTTTTCTTCTGAACACTCTTGTTTCTACAATTGTCTCGGAACTGACCGCTTTGATTAAAATTAAACAATCTTGACTGTTGCGTAAAACTCATTTATTTTTCGCCTTCTTTGTAACATAATAGAGACATTGGGTCACATTTTCAAAATTATTAGGCGTCACCCGAAAGACCAAGGGCCAATGTGACCTGCCTTGGCCAAATAACTTGGCCGAATATGAAAATACCTGATTTATAATATAATAATATTTGGTCATATTTAAAAAAAAAACTCAATTTTTGCAAGTATGAACGTGTCAAAAGATGGCTTAATTTTCTTTTTTACATTTAAACAGAATTGAAATTTATCATTTTCTTTGATAATCTTTAAAGATCGAAACTGGTGTACATGCATATTTGTCCATATCAAATAATGTCAATATTATACAGTTAAGGCAGCTTATGATATACCATAGATTCTCCTTGGCAGTCTCGTCATAAAGTGCAATGCGGCAATTTTTCCCCTTTAAGATCAAATTACAATGAAATAAAAAGAATTAAATGTATATAAATTTTTAAACAAATAAGAAAAATCAAATTTAGGTAAAAAAACTTTAAAATCTTTTCATATATTTGAAAACACAATGTCAAAAAATTGGCATGACTGAGTAATGTATACGCTGAATACATCTCTATGGTCACACTACAGTTGATACTAAGCATAAAATCGCTTCTTTTGTTAAGGCATAAATTATGATGATATTTGATCACACGGCTGTTTATATTGAAAGAGAAAATGTCGGTTAAAACTCAGCAAGTATACAGCTTAAATTATCCGTATTATTTCGCTGTTTTGACCAGGTCCAAGTAATTATATACTTCGAACAACAGGTGTTAGACAAGGTTGGTCTTTATCCCCTTTTCATTCTGTATAATTATCACACCAGGGCTATCCATCTTGAGTAGATACAATCAATCACTATGTCGTATTCTACTACAGATATTTTAGAATTTGAGATTTCAAACTCCAGTTTGAGTTGAAGTTTAAACATTTTTTATCAACTGTAACAAAAGGCGTAGAGTAAAGAAGACAGTATTCTAGTATAAATAATAGAAAATTTTACGTTGAATTTTCAAAATCCATGTTTAGGGTAATTTAAAAACGTCTTGTGTTTCAATCTGATATATACATCGAATATATATTCTTTGTCAAAATATTTTGGAATTTGATAGTACCATGTCAGTTTTAATTTAAATTGAAATCTTCTTCTCTTTCATCTCAAACAAAACTACATGTAGATATTTTTTAAATTTAATATCATGATTTTATAAAAAGTTAAAAAAGTAGTCGTTGCCCCTGTAACATGATAAATTAGTTGACTGAGTTTGAGGTCAACATGCGTTATGTTTGACCTTGGAAGCAAACTTTTGCCTAACACAAAAGACAAAAGTTCAACTTAGTCTACAAATAATTTGTTCACTTTTTCTCATTACTGTAAAAAGGGCAATTTTCGCGTCAGTTAATATTCGCGAGAGACAACATGGACGTCTATTAGCGTACTTTTAATTTCGCGTAAGCTGGTGAACGCCGGCACAAATAATATTGGCTTTTTATATCAACGATAGTTTTATTTTCGTGTCTGGCTTTACTCGCGAATTACCGCAAAAATAGAACGATCGTGATGATTTCCCGATTTACAGTACTTAGTATTTTTAATTAAAAATGCTGTTTTATCTGACTCATAAAATAATGATTAATTTAACATGCTACCAAATTCAATTGAGATATCTAAACTTGATGAAGGTTTTTTGTCAAAACTCCTCAATTGTTAAAGAGTTTAATGCATTGATCGATAGTGAAATGCAATGAATCGTGATTTCATGGATCAAAGTTCAAAGAACGAACTTTTGCGTAGTGATCCAACAATAACAACAACATAAAAAAATTAGGCAATTTAACATTTTTCCTGTTAATTCGTACATTTGAAAGACTGAGGTAAGTAATGTAATCGATTCTTTCGATCAAATTGAGGCGGTCAGATTTTGAATGGTGGAAAAACTAGATAAATCAGCGACCTCAACAAGATAAAAAATGTATATTTTTCACACTTTAAACAATCCGCAACTGCCTGAATGTGTATGAATGGGTTGAGAAGGCTATAAACGCGCCCGCTATATATAACTCTATATTTTCAACATCTGAAAACCTTTATGGTTTTAACTGTTTTTAATCACGGCTTCTTTTTGTTCTCTCTCTCTCTCTCTCTCTCTCTCTCTCTCTCTCTCTCTCTCTCTCTCTATATATATATATATATATATTATATGTGTGTGTGTGTGTGTGTGTGTGTGTGTGTGTGTGTGTGTTCCTGGTGAAACTCATGAATCCTAGCTTTACCAGATCAGTTTGTTGTAAGTACATGGAGTACCTATATTCAAAAAGATGGACCTAGTCCTTTACTTCAAATAAAATATAATTAACCTTTTGAGATAATTATTTTAAAGATCGGTTTTAGACCAATAACCTTTTGAGAATTTTTTTCAAAAAGTATTAAAAAGAACGTTTAAGACCAATTGGCTTCTTGTTACATTTTAAATTTGGTGCGTACAGACAATACATTATCATCCATGTCTAACTAGGTATAAAAACTTATCCTTATCCTTAATCCTCCTGGTGCTGAATTGCACATAAGGTTTCAACAAGGACTCGCCATTCAGCTCTCTCTTTAGCTTTTTTCTCCAGTGTACCCCAGGTGTAACCCAATTCTTTCATCTCTCCTTCAATCATTCTCCTCCATGTTCTCTTTGGTCTTCCTCTTTTTCTCTCCCCAGGTGGTGTCCATCTTAATGCCCTCTTCACGTGTCTGTTGTTGTCCACCCTCATCACATTACCCAACCACTGCCATCTTCACTTCTGTATCTCAATGTATATGTTTGTCAACCCAGTTCGAATTGGTAATTATGTCTGTCCATCTGATGTTTAGAATCTTTCTTAAACATCTACTTTCAAAACCTCTTAGTTTACTGTCGATTTGTTTATTTGACCTCTAAGCTTCAGCACCATATATAAAAACTACAGGCTAGTAACACAAGTTTTATCATGATTTTTTGCAATTCTTATAATTCCGGACAATTGTGTTAAAGTCGCTACTGACTTCTTAAAAGGCTTTCCCTGTATGTCTTGTTATATCTATCACTGTTTCTATGGTTTACACATGTGCTGCATAGTGTTGTTGTTGCGTTGGTTTTTGCCAAGTGCATGATTTTATTTTTAACGAAAACGCGCGATTAAGGATCACAACGAAATAGAGCAGCCGTTGTATGAATCCAACTCGGACAGAACCTAGATGAAAATGTACCCAGTTTCCTGCTGAATACCGATGGTTTTCATCTAGAACTTAGATTTTCAACCCAGTCCCACAATTTGCCGCCTCTACATGTATATCTATGGGGAAAAACAATAAGGGCTTTAATTGCATTACTCTTAGACTTCCTGTTCTGCTCATAATAAGCGCATTATTATACAATGTTATTATTATATAATATCATATGACACATCAAAATTAAACAGGTAATTTTGTTAAATATTTACTACTCCCGTGAGGGTAGCGCTGCTGATGGAGCGTAAAACTCACCAAGGGTATCCTTAACTCAATAGGTAGTATATGTACTTTGTGCTGTCAGAAAATGTATCCTGTAATAAAATTTTCAGACGTCTAAATTTTTAATCTTGTTTAAATCTAAGGCTTGTTCCCTCATGCATACCATTCCTCAGTTTGATTTGGATTCATGTAATTTTGAAACTTTGAATTCATTAATTTTCAAATGTTTGGCTTATCTGTTTGTCTATTCTCATTTTCGGCCCCTCATGTCACTGATGAAGAATAAATTTCCGAAATGTGCATATATGGCTTAGCAAATCAAACAGGTATTTCTAGATCTGTTAAATGTCCAAAGAGTAAAGGCTACTCAAATTAGGGAATATTTCAATGTCAATTTCTACGACATCACACAGTTAAAATTTAATATCTGGTGTAATATTTAAATTATCTAGTGTAGTTTTGTTGAACAAAACAAAACATTGTCTCTTAAAACTTAAAATTTTTAAAATATTGATGAGAGAAAAATGGGAATCTTTGAGTTGAGAATTACATTTAGCAGAGTGAATGATTGTGAAACTGGGCCCAGTACTCAAATCCATCCCACTCTTCTTTGAAATGTAATTTTCACAGTCCTCTAGTAATTAAAACAGCCTTTACAATTTTAGAATATATTCAGTTATCTAATAATGTACAAAACATAAAGCAGGGACCGGCGATTTTACAAAAAAAAAAAAAAAAAAAGATGTTGTGGTAATTTATATAAAGATTCTAAAGGTTTTACTTCTTACAACTTATACGAGACTTAAGTTAAACTAAACAACCTCAAAATAGTCAAAATAAATATCATCGTTCTATAATTCTTCATGATTTTCTTATTTGTTGCCCCAAACAAAAATAAGGCTCTTGGAATGATGACAGTGTGGATTCTTTAGTTAACTGTTGAAAAGTCTAAACACCTTCATCTAAAGTATGTGCTTTGTAAACCTACAAAGAAAATACATAAAAAAAAGGGAAAAGCGTTTTTAAGCAACATTTAAATTAAAAGTCAATGCAAACGTTATCTGTAATGAATCTAATGTTTAACTCGTGAAATGATGACCTCTGTTTGATATAGTTTAACATAAAAAGGTCTTAAATAACTTTCTTGTTAAAGTGTTTAAGCCCAAAATGTAGGATATCTGTATAACATGATTTATTTTGTTCATAAAATATTCTTTTTAAAAAAAAATGCATAATTAAAAAGCTTGAGCTTTTTCAAATAAAATTGTGCAAGTAATATTATATAAACCTATATATCATATGAGATGTCTATCTGCTGTTGCTTGCATTCAGTTTTATTTATGGGTTCTCGAGTTTCTACAAAAAATGACAAAATAACAAGTTTCAGGTACTTGTATGTACTAATTGTATAACAATATATGAAAATATCGGTTATCTAAAGCCTTCATCGACAAGGTTTATATTATATTAAAGCTAGTATTTATTTGATAGTTAACTCTTTATAATATAAAAAGAGAATCGCGTAATATTGCAAAATAAACGCAAAAAATTTATGGCTTACGATTAAAATCATATATATATATATATATGAATTATTTATTCAATTCATTAAATGCTGAAGTGTATTAAATATGAATGTATGTATAATTTTTATAAAGCTTGTTTATTCATGGTTTTTAACACAGGGAAATGTGACTTGTGATGGGCGAAAGACGTTTGAGCGAAAATTTTAACTCCTAGTGAACATATAAGCGACGACGGCAGTGGCCATTTTATGCCACTGCTTGTAATCTGCGACAGACATTTGAGCGCAACCGCTTCAGTGTCAAGGAGAGAGAGAGAGAGAGAGAGAGAGAGAGAGAGAGAGAGAGAGAGTTTATCATAAATATGCATATGCACATATACCCTTGGATTTAAATATTGGGCAACAACAGTGTATAAAGATTGGCAGATATGAGACTTAAGAATGGCTAAATGAAGCCGTAAAAAAATTGTCGCTCAAATATTCAATATCGCTATATGTCCTATTTTTTCGCTCTTTTGTCCTTTGGCTTTGGTCAATTTCCAACGCTATCTTTGTGCTATCTTTGGAAAAGGAAAAAAAGTTCGCTTTGTTTTACATAGAAATTCATACCAAATATGACAAATGTTATGTCAGCTTTCTCTTTGAAAGTGTGAATTTTTGTATTAAAAACAGAATGAAAATAGAACATAAAACTCGAAATGGAAGAGAAAAATTAATAATTCAAGAATCAGCGTAAACAACCAAAAACGCAAACCAGTACAAGTTAATGAATTAAACACCTTAACGATTTTTTTTTAATTTTTATTTTTATTTTTTTTTTTTTTTTTTTTTTTTTTTTTTTTTTTTTTTTTTTGCAAAGTTATTATTATTTTTTTTTATGCAAAGTTATTTAAATCCACATACGGCTTAATAAAAAGTAAGGGTTTCAGTAAGTAGTAATTACTTCAAGGTTGCACAATAATACTTAGTAATATAAGATGCAATAAAATGAATGTTCAATTTAGGTAACTTTTCTTTTTACACCAGCAAGTAAAATGTTACATTTGTTTTTTTCTTTCTTTTTTTTGCATTATACCCCAGAAGAGCAAAATGAGCTTTGTTCTTGGAAAAAAGAATGGTTTTTTCTAACATAAAAGCGATTAATCTGGATTATTTGGGGCAAGAAATGGGTTAAGTTCGTTAGTACATGGAAATATTTATGCAACAGAAACCGAAAGGCGATGTTATTTTTCAAATTTTTAAAACTACAATGAATGCATTTTTCATGCTCATTTACCAGTTACTTATTCGTGTAATGCTTTTGAGCTCGATGGCCGAATATTCTAAACTGCGCTCTTATGGTTAAAGCTTCACCTGCGCTTCCTTAGAATCCCATTCGGCATATTCTAAATACATGTTTAAAAGTTTGTCAGATCGCTTGCCGAAGGTTGTCAGATTTCTCTGGGCATTTCGGTTTTCTTCATCATCAGAAAAATGCCATAGGTATTTCAATGGATTAGTTTTGACTGAGTCCCAAAACCCCATTACGCAACTTGACGTATTTTAGAACTATTACAACCTTCAGAACGTTGTGACGCTTGTAAATGAGTCAGCGTTTTGGCAGGAGCAATTGTTTTGCTTCCTGTTTCCTTGACGATATAATTTAGGGACGTCTCCACAAATATCAACATGGGATAAATTATCAATATGTGTTTATACAGCATAAGCTTGATTGTTTATTGCTGTACCCATGACTGGCAACATAAAAGGATGAACGTTTAGCAACAAGGAAGATTTTTTAAAAAAAAAATTGTCAATGCTCATTGACAAAATCTTATAGCTAAAAAAGATTCAGAAAATAGTCAGCAATGTATATATGTGCAACTGTTACTATGAGAAGTTTCACAGCTCATAGACTAGTTTCAAAGTCGAAATAGCCAATTGTTAAAGAGAAAAATGTTTATCAGTAAGTGATTTGCCCTGGGTACTCAGGTTTCCCCAACCAATTTTCAAGACAGACCATTGACTTGGGACAAAAATATCAGTGTTCATCTTCAGTCATCCTCCATTTATTGACAAAAATTCTAAAAATAGAAAAATAATTTGGAGTTAAGGGTGTTTTTCTTCTTGTTTATTGTTCTACGCGTGACAAGCACTATAAAAAGAATGATGTTTTAGCAAATAAGGAAGCTTTTTGAAAAAATACCAATGCTCACTTTGACAAATTTTTATAACTAAAATAGATCTTTTAATTGGAATGTTTCACCTGAAACCTGAATTATCATCTTCGGGTTGTAAGAGCACAAAAGTTGATTAAGTTCAGTAAACACTTAAATACCAGGATATAAATATATATATATAGTTAGTGGGGTTAAAAACATTTATACAAATATGATAAATGTATACTGATTAAATTAAATTTAAGACATTCTGTTTATATGAATTGATATTTAACAAACAATATCAGATTACAGATTGTTGTGGGTTTGTAAATGGTTTTTGTCTCAAAGGTTATCGATGAACTTAGTTTTTATAATAGCCCATAGGTGTGTCAACTTGTTTAAACAGTATCTGTCATACAGCTCTCTTTTTCTTTCTCTCTGGGATTAGAATAAGTGTGTGTATGTGTGTGTGCGCGCGCGTGTGTGTGAGTGATAATATCTATATAAATACATTTTTGTTTATTATTATTATTATTGGCATGAATTTAATACATGATAACTTATTGATAGCGTTTCAATTGGACATTTTACGTTAAAGTCACAATAATTTACTTTAACTGAAAGATTAGAGAAACAAATAATTAAATTGCACTTTTTATTCTGCAACGGGCGTGTCCTTGCATGACCTCTTGTGAATATCAAGAACAATACTCAATGTCATGTATATTGCAATGAAAATCAAGGACTGCGTCTACTGTCACGTGACATGCAACTGACATCAAAGTCTACGTTGAATGAAATGATTTTTAAGGACAACGCATTCCGACATGTAACTTAAAAACATCAATTATTACAACACAGGGCATGCAATGTACATCAAGTGCCACGCCTTCCCTCATACATAACATAAGTTTTGACGCACCGTCAATGGAAACTGTCGACTCACTTTCAGAGGTGGCGTTTCTAGCGAAAAAAAAGATCACGACAAAGTAAAAAATTTGAGGTTTTATCTAGCCCTGAATCTAGACCTGACCTCCATTTCACTGAGAAAGAGATGTATTATGTTCCTTTTCGGAACAAAGAACTCGAACAATTATCTTTGGCCAAATTGTATACACATTTTGCATAAATTTAATACACTTGTGCTTAAAAGTTTCCTTGCTAGAAATTTAATAATCACAGAGTCTACTGTCGCAATTTCTTTGGAAATTTGAGATAAGGGTATCTAATTTGCGCCACAGTCTGATTGGTTATCAGTTAGTTACTTAACAAAACCACGATAGGCAAGGCTAATAATGCTTCTTGGTAGACTGGAGAAAGAATTCAACTTTCAAATTAGGAAAATACGGCGTTACAGAAACGAACATTATCTTTACCGCGTGCTCACGTGAAAGCAATTGCGTGCTCACGCGAAAAGGTTTTGTGTAATCGCGTTAATGTTAATGCGTACTTACGTGAAAGTTTTCATTTTTGCCTGCTCAAGCAATAAGTTCTACGTGCTCACACAAAATACTTTCCCGTGAGCACTTGGTAATTTTAGCGTGAGCACACAAAAAACTTGAATATTTTTTTAATACAGAATAAACGTAGTTGTTATATGTCGATCTCACCTGTTTAAACGGATACAAAAACTTTATGTGTGGTAACACACACACACACACACACACAACACACAACACACACACACACACACACACACATATCACCTGTTTAAACGGATACAAAAACTTTATGTGGGGCATACACACACACACACATATATATATATGTGTGTGTGTAAATATATATATATATATATATATATATATACTGCTAAATTATATAACATAGGTAAATAAGAACTCAAACAGTTGTTTACACAATAAATATCAGAACTTAATCTTATATTTAATTTACACATAAAGAAATATTCAAAAAAAACGAAATAGATAGATAACTTGTGGGGTCGAACACGCTGGGTTAATTTACAAAAAAGGTATAGTGTATCTAGTTTTTATTTACAACATAATAAAATCAAACCTTAATCTCGTATTTAATTCACAATGTGAAAACAAATTTAAAGATTTATTTGGAACAGAAAATCGGTCGATAACAAAGTGTGAGGACGAACATGTTGGGTTATTGTGTAGTTTTTTTTTCAAATTTGCATTAAGACCAAGTAATTTTTGTTTGTACTAGTTTGCATGACTTCATGGTTGGAAATTGACAGTTTATAAATAAATAAATAAATAAATAAATAAATAAATAAATAAATAAATAAATAAATGTATGATAGCTTATTCAAGAACCAAAAATATTTTTACAAAAACAACAACAACAACTAATACTGTTACTACTACTGTTACTTCTCTTATTTATTTATTTATTTATTTATTTATTTATTTATTTATTTATTTATTTATTTATTTATTTTTTTAATTTATTTTAATTTTTATTTTGTCTTTGGATGTTAGTTACCATTCGGTTACTAAACTGAGACATATGATTGGCAGTACAGTTTTCCATTATTTTGGTCAATCTAGCTCTCGCCAAAAACATAATAATTTATTTTATCCTTGAACTGAAAGCAGTAAAGAGAGGCTATGTCATGTCTTCCTTTGTGGTTCGGCTCCTAACTATCTCAGTTTGTGAAATTAAAGTTATTGTTAGCATAATCAAGGTTAGTATCAGCCATCATTCAATCTAGAGGTGAAAACATAAATATCCTTTACTTTGAAAAGATACCCTTTACTCTCTTGAAAGACTTGTTTTCAAAGTTCTGTGCCACGCCACCTTGATTGTAAGACGAACCTATCGTTGTCGGGTCTTGAACTTAGATTATATTACCTGTGATGAATTATCAAATATCAGTCTTGTTTACATAAACCTTATACATAAAAATGCAATAAGTTATTATTTTTAAAAAAATGTCAATGTTTAATATTCTGGACAGGTAATTATAACTTCTCGCTAGCTCAACTTATGCAGTGCTCTTTTAAAAATAGATTAACTTTTTTCATAAGAAAAAAAATTATATAACCCCGGTTATCTAAAAATTACGACATTATATAAAATGTAAATATTTCTGTGCTCTGTCATATTTCATTTAGAGTTGAAATTAAAAACGATAGGTATTCTCCTAAATCAAGCAACAAGAAATTTTTATGGTAGAAGAATACCAAAAAAATTCTGTTTTTACCTATTTTCTCAAATAAATGTAAACTAATAACTCTCAATGCATCTATTCGGCATAAGTAAATAAATAAATAAATTTGAAATACAAACAAGTAAAAATAAAATATAAAATATAAACAAAAAATAATTTTTTAATTAATTTAATGTAAAATTTAAATAAATAAAATAAATAATTGCTTTCAATGAATAAATAAATAAATAAGATCAAATTTATTTATTAAGATTTTTACATCCTTCACGTTTAAAATTCTATTAAGAGATTTTTTTAAAAATTTTCAATCAATGTGCAAATAACCATTCATGCGAATGACAAACTTTCCAAAGCACTTGAGCGCACGTCCACATAAAACGGGATACTATATGAGTTCCGGGTTCTGTAGATTTATACATGTTATCGGGCCGTTTTTATCTGTTTGCATACTTAGACACAACAATTATTAGTGCACTGTCTGTATACATTTGAATATTGGGGAAATGCCAAACACAAAAGTGAAAACGTAAAAAATGATCACAATGATAAGTCTTGTTGGTTGTAATGGTATCTTATGTCGCATGACGATTTTTCGCGACGAGAGCAGTTATGATCTTTTAAGATTAATCTATAGCTGAGAACAAGTTTGTGTATGCGTGTGATGTGACAGAACGTATTATTGTCACACTTGTACTAGCGGAGATTTTTTTAAGGTACTAACTCAGCCAGTCAGTATACAAAATACAAGCGCACCACTCTTTCAGTCAGCGATTAACCAGTCAAAATTTTCCTTTTTTAAAGCTGAGCGTCAGGCGAGGCAATATCTCAGATTTTAAAGTCTTGTGTTTAACCTGACCTGGGTTCTACCCGTCGATCTTCTGTTCTCAAGCGGTCGCTTTACAACTGAACCGCCGAAACGATCTGGTCACAATATCGTATACAAAATTTAAAAAAATAATCAACTTATGTAAATTCTTATAATACGTAGTGAAAACATTAAACATTAGTTTGGTTCATTCACATTATTCATTTAGGTACACATACAGAATGCAACATTAGCAGGGGGCGTGGCAGTAGGGACGACCGCTCATATGCCAATACAGCCATGGGGAGCTGCTTTGATTGGTTCCTTAGCAGGACTCTTGTCAGTTTTTGGATACAAATACTTAACGGTAAAAAGATTGTTTGGTTCACTTTCACTTCTTTAGGATTTTTAAATATTACTGTTAAATACTTAATTTTTTATCACTATATAAACTATACATGCTTTGCAGGAACAGTTTCTATTAGTTTTCAACTACAGTTACTTCCCCTTAACTAGCGTCTTATCAACCTCTAAAAGTTACATTTCAATTTGACTTAAAGAGTTTAAAAAAGCAACTGTGTTAATGTAGAATTATATATATATATATATATATATATATATATATATATATATATATATATATATATATATATATATATATATATATATTACTTTCAATGAATTTTAAGATTACATTTGCATTCAGGACTATTTCAGTAACATCGATGGTCGGTTGAACAAATATTGTTTCACGTCACATCAGCAATTTCAGATTTTCTTGATAAGACAAAATAATTATAAATAGCGAGGAATCATCTTCAAAAAGTAGGACCTTTAATGTGCTAGTATATTTGAACGCGATGTTGAAGATAAACACTGTTGACAACTTAGTGCATTATACTGGTACCGTGCCAATCTGTAATGTTCAATAACAAAGACAAAAGTCTTTTCTCATTTGCGGTCCACAATGGTCAAACATACATCGAAAATACCCCTGTAATTTTTACGTCTTACCACTCGGTCATCGTTTGGGTTGGTACCTTTGACTTTTTATTGAAACAGTTCACTTAGAATAGGCTTAAATATCAAGGTAAAAGTAAAACATGCTCGGTTATTTGTTTTTTAAATACCTTACAATTTTTCTGTCAAATTTTTAAAATATTCAACTGTAGCATCTCCGTTTTATCTTATATTTTCAGATACATTCAATCGAATAGGAATAATAAAAATCGGTTAGAATTTAAAACTTTTAACGCTTATACTTTCCTTGCGTTGGCTTTTATTTCAATATCTTTTACTTTCAGCCATGTCTAAGCAAAAAACTAAAGATCCACGATACATGTGGTGTAAATAATTTACACGGCATGCCGGGGATTTTTGCGGGAATTGTGGGAGCCATTGTTGCAGCCGCAGCTTCGTACGACAGCTGGGGTTATACGTAATTATTACACTTTTAATGTTAAAATTTGTTTAAAACATTCAGGATCGATTTGAATTTCAATTATTGATCAGAAATATTGCAATTCATATTTTATACTAATTTACGTGATCTCCCCAAACAAATATAAGGATCTATTTGGAAAATTGCAAGATGAAAAAAAGAGAAAAAAAACTGTTTGCCTTTATTCAACTCTTTAACGTTTAAATATAAACATGTATTTAACCTATGAGTATATAAGTAAAATTGACACTTGAATAGAAACAATTTTATTTTACTTGAAATCAAGCTGTAATGTTGTATTATAGAAAAATTTTAGATTTAACACTGGACCGTGGATGTTGTTTTGATATTATTTTTATAATATAAAAATCATTTTAATATTGTAGTTTATATTCCATATTTCCTGCCATAGCACCGGCAAGAAATTCATCACTTCCTGAAATGCATACTAGTATGTTTCCAAATATTGACATTCCTGCTGGAGAAGGACGGTCTGGTATAGAGCAAGGAGGCTATCAGATGCTGGCTTTAGTTATAACTCTAGTGTTTCGCAATCATTGGCGGTTCTTTGACAGGTAAGTTAGAGAAAGAACCACCTTGTTATCATTTTTTTACAGTGAGGGTGGTGACGTAAGCAATAATATTTTACTCTTACAGAAGCGAAAAGTTCTTGAACATATTTAGAAAAACATTAATCTATCGCTTTTAAAGAACAGTTTCAGTGAGCTGAAAACACATATTCGCTCAAGAATCTATTGTGAATGAGGTTTTGGCCTGGGTGTTGAAGAGCATTGTTTTGACCTAAAGAAGCGACAAAGTCTCCAAAAGAAAAACAAGACTCTATAGATTTAAACAGTGACAGTGAGCTGAAAACATTCTCACACTAGAATCTATTCCAAACGAGGATTTAGCCTGGGTGTTGAAGGGCATTGACTTTACCTATGCCGGCGCTAAAAAGACCTATAAACACGCTTTTTATCGTTTTAGCTGATTATCCCTACATGAAATGTTTTGTGTATCTTGTTAAGGTGTTCAACTTAATCCTTTTTGTTTTTCATGACAGTTGGTCTTGATAAGTTAGAGTTCATCTTATTTAAGAATTCTTTGTGGCCTTCTTAGTTTAAATCTTAGAGCAGATCCTATTCTGAGAAAATGGTGCTAAGGTTTCCTTTACTTTCTGGTTTTACGCTTTCATACAAGTTAAAACGATTATAGCGAGCTGTACTTTCTGCTTTTACACCTTTATACAAGTAAAAACGATTATGGTGGGCTGTACAACAGCATTCATTGCCTCAGATTCCGTTTGAAACTCCTTTTTAATGAATGATAATTTCAAATATTTTTATCAATTTTTTTTATAATCAACTTGATTTTAACGGGCTGTTTTGAATATTACTTGCCAGTAAATAAATAATATTGTTTTATTCTATACAGGTTTGTTACTTCGTGCACCTATATGGGATAATCCAAAAGGAAATGTGTTATTTGATGATCAGGATTTCTTTGAAGTTGCAGAAGACGGGTTCCCATTGGTTGAACATACAAGAGGCGACAAGGACGACCAGAATGGCACAAGAATGTAAGGGAACTAGATCCTTGGAATTAAAAAAAATAATGTGTGTGGGTAACTTTATTGATTGAAAAAAATAAAATGATTTCATATTAAAATTTCATAATGATGAGTATATATTGATGTTTTCCTTTTTTGAAACAAAATCAAGATATTTCCTGGTCAATTTTTTTGAAAAATAGATTATGCAATCATTACATATTGCCATGCAGTGGGTTTTTCGCAATTAAGTAAACATACATTTAAATTGGTTATTGATAAATCTGGTTTTTTTTTTTCATTTTGTCAACATTCGTTTTTTAAATTTGTTTGAGGGAATTTTGTTTTAGAATATTATTAAAGAAAAAAAATAAAAAGAGGGAATGTTACATAAATTCAATGCTTGTCCAAAAACAAATTATTGTCATTGAACAAAATAAAAAAATAAAAATGATTTATGTCGTAATCTTTATAAAACCCTAGACTTTCATTCTGTTCTCAGACAGTCAGTCAAACTGTTTACTCATTTCCGTTGTATTTGTTACTATGAAAATTATGTAACATTTTATGAGACATACATAGTTGAAATTAGTATCAGAACCTCCAAACTCACATAAGTATATATATATATATATATATCGTATCGTTTAAAACCTCATTGAACCAAAATGTGTTAGATTTGCAGGTTTAATGTGAAAAACATCTTTATCTACCTACTCAAAATGGCATAATACTCTTTACTTTTATTTTTGTTTGTATTGTATTGTTTTAGAAGTTGTTAAATCCTAATCTTTTTCATTACTCTTAAAACAAATATTTTTATGTTACTTTGTGACAATATTTTTAAAAATACTCAGATTTTACACAAAAGTATAAAAATCATGGCTTTTAAAAAAATGGACAAATCAATATAAATCAACAAAACTATTTTTCTTTTATGAAATGCAAAATTTTTAGTATACTTTTTTAGTTTTTATTGCCTTATAATTACATCAAAAATAACGTTAATAATGTCATGAACCATCTCAATTAGACTGTAACTATATAAGATTTTTAAAACATATTTTTACTTTTATCTTTTATATTATGCCGTTGCCATAGGAATAATTTTCAACAATTTTCCATTGATATTTTATTCGTATCACATAAACCAAAGTGGTAGTTTTCATATTTGGTCAGTTATAATGTTTAAAAAAAATTTTAAGCGAAGTAAAATGTGATTAAAAAAAGACAGTATAGATACATATTAAAGATCATAGTATTATCGACGATTTAATAAAAATTACGAAAATTAAGAAAATGATACAATGTTACCTGTGTGATAACCAAAAGTGTTCTGAACTTGATTTTGTTCGTTTGCTCATTTTTGTTACAAATCTCAAAATATTTAAAAAAAAATCAATTTATATTTTTTACTTTTGTCTTTGTCAGGTTGATAACAACCAAAAATTAGGATCCAGTATAGATGCGTGCTGTGTCCTAGATTACATTAATAATTTTTTTTTTAAATACTGCGATTCTTTATAACAATTAGGCCTATTGTATAATATTTGGTGCCTTTACTTCAGAATTTGTGAAATATTTTTATTCCTTCTATATTTTTCCTACAGGAACGAAATATAGTTTACTATTGAAATAGATGTCATCATAGAGGCATTTATATTTTGACCCGCAATTACAAATTAACCGGGGATGATTTAATTTTTTTTCTTTTTCGATATATTGATTTAAAACAATTAAAAACATATCAAAATAGAATAATTCGTTTTTTTGGACTTTTTGAGTTACTAATCACGAGGCTGGTATCCAAAGTAAGCATTTTATATTTTGATATTAAAAATAATAGTATATGTTTAGGGAATTTCCACATTTTTATTTGTTTCATACTCATACAGTCGCGCATACAATGGCCTTTTATCAGTCCATAATTGTTTGCCATATACATATTTTGAGAACAAAACCCCATATATAAACAATACTATTAAAAAAAACAACAAATTCATGTAAGACTAACTGACCTAATGGAGAAAATAATCAGACTCCTTCAAAAAGTTTCTTTAATTCTGTCCATTTAACAATTTTTTAATGTTTTCAACAAAACAACAAATTCGTTAAGTCCAGAATAAACCTTATGCACCTTCCTACTTTACCATATGATATATGTTGTATTGATTTAAATATTCATGATGATCACCTCTTGAAAATTCCAAACAACGGTGAAAACCTAATTATCAACTTATGGCTCTTTGTGTTCTAACTCTTTTTGTTGTTTTTATGAGAAAAATTTTTAATAAATAAAATATTTTGAAAAAAAAACAATTATGGTACAATAGTAAAAATTGTAATTTTAATAACTCTGATTTAAATTGAATAACAATACAAAATCAGTTTAAATTCTTATTATGTTTATGAAATTTTAGTTTCAATACACAGAAAATAATCTTTAGCTCTCATACCAAAAGATTAAATTCTCTCTTTCAGTAACCTATTGTGATAAAGAAAAAGTACATGCTGTTTTGGGTTGGAATGGATTGCGAAAAGGACATGCTAGTTATAATTGTATCAAGAGAATGGAAAACACATGTTTACTTAATATTAAGAGGGGTACAATTTTGCTTTAAGGTATATTTAAAAGTATTTTTAAAAAATAGAATCTTTAATTCCATAAATGAATGCCAATTTTTTAAACCAACTGTTTTTGCATACACTGATTTTTCTGTATGCCTAATACATAGTTATGGTATTTGTTACAAATAATTTTATTGACGTGCAATGAAAGTCGTCATACATTGATCAAACAGCTTTATAAACAATTTTGAAGAAAATACTTTTTACAATTTTTTTTTACAATCTTTTCTGTTCAAATAGTTTACCCAAAAAAGCTTTAAATGTTATTTAATCAAAGCGTAATTAAAATTGGGTTTAATTAAAGTATTTGTTTACAAAAGGTTTTAAAATTGCTTCCAATATATGTTTTTTCAAGCCTGATTTAAAATTAAATTCAAAGTACAAAATTTCCAATTAGTGAAGAGAAAGCTCGGATTGTTTTGATAACGTTTTAATGCAGTTTCTTATTACGCAAATAGTTCTTATAGCCGGTTATTACAAATGATACATTACATGCCCAATACTGTGTACTTAGTACTTAAGTAAAAAAAAATGTATACTAACACAACTTACTTATTTCATATAGGATTAACTTTGTTATATTTGTCAGCCACTGTCCCTATTAGGTTTGTATTATTTAATCAGTCTAATACAAATGTATAATACTTAATAGTGGCTATTAAAAAATATTTGGTTTTGTTTTTTACAAACGTAATATTTTCGTTCATTTGATACAAAATCTGCCGAATTTGCTAATACAAATTTATTTGACATGTCTAAAGATAGTTGTATTTAAAACACTACATTTTTGAGAAAAAAAACTTATAAAATCGAGTTATACAGTTTGAAAACAGTATCAAATCATTCGTAGTTCGGAATGTTTGGTGCAACTCTACATAAAAATAATTTGAAAAAAAAAACATTCAAATTTTTCTAATAATGTTCTACATTTTTCTTTTTTCTTTCTTTTTTTAATTGTTAAGAAATTCATTTTACAAATTTTGTTTTACTTATTTCTAAATACAAAAGTTGGATCATTGCTTCATCACATTAAGTAATTGCTTTACCTGGATATTACACTTTTTATTTGTCATATACGATTTAAATTAAATTGAAAATCATTCTTCTGCATTACTATAATTCATATAAATATACTCGGTTAATATAGCTTTATATCTTGTTAGAAAGAAGAAATTTATTGTCTTATATATTAAATGTATTTGAAAAAAATGATTATTTGTTTTAATTTTTAAAACAAATAATAAAAAAATGTTTATTATTTGTTTGTAGTTGGTTGTCATTTTGTCATCCAAATCTGTATCAATAATTAATTTGTTTGAACAGAAAATGAAACACTGTTGTAGCTGAAATGTTTATTTTGCAATAGCTAATACACTCGAGAGAGAGTATATAATGGCAAAATAAAGAAGTGGACAGAGGTGTAGCTCTAGTGTATATTATAAGAAACGAAACTCGTTTAGTATATAATTTGTATATATCTTACAAAAATACTTCTAAAGTTTGATTTCCTTTATTGAAATCCTTCATGTGGTTTAACTCAAGATTTCGAGTGCCACGACTAGATGTAATTTTCCACATAAACAAGCGATGGTAATCTTACTGACTAATTTTAATAAACCGTCTAGGTTTATTATAAAATTTTATATAATAATAAACCATATAAGCTAAGTAACAAATTCATTGGGTTTAAGTTGCAAAGTAGGGATAATAAAGTCAAGTTTAAATAAGATCATTATGGTGTGAAAGACTGATTAGCTAAAACATTAATATATATATATATATATATATATATATATATATATATATATATAAGTATATATATATATATATATATATATATATAATATATATATTGTAAAATCCGTTACCGTTTCCCTGCCTAATAAACTTGCCAATAAGAATTGCATATCTTTATTCGAAACCTATTGTAGAATTCTTTAGCATATAATTAATACTTGATATGTAAATATCTACGACAGGAAACAATATAACAAAGAAATTATAAAGAACTAGACAAAGAAGTTTGTTAAAAAACATTGTTGTGGTAATGTAGTTTAGCGGCTAGTTGCGACGAGAGCAAAGTTATTGTCTCCATGGATTAATCTAAGAACAATTTTGTGTATATATGAGATGTACGAATGCGTATTATGACCTGCCGTATACTAGCGCGTATTGACTAAGAACAATTTTGTATATATGTGAGATGTTCGAGTGCGTACTATGTCCTGCCGTATACTAGTGCGTATTGACAAGGTGATATTTAACCAAATCAGTATACAGCTGACAAGCATTCCACTCGCCAAGTCCATTATCCTGGCACCAGGTGAACCAGTTGATACTCTATCCTCTCAATGCCAAACGCAAGACGAGGAAAGAAGCGCAAGACGAGGAAACAATGTCAAATTTAAAGTCTTATGTATGAACAGGCCAGGGTTCGAACCCCCGATAATCCGCTTGTGGATTAGGACATTTCACTTTATCCAAACGTATAAAAAGACCTACTTGAGATAAATTATAGAACATTGACTATGACAAAAAAAATACCCCTTGTTTTTTTTCTAAATCACAGTATGACCAAGGTTTCATAATGATGAATTTTCCCTTACTTTAAAAAATAATAATTGTCAACGTAACAACACATTCTAAAGATTATTTCAGTTTATCAGAAATTTCCTATCGAGAACCTGTTTAGTATAAGGCCTGGTGAGGTTTAATGAATCCCTTGATGGGTTGCAGCTTACGTTATGTCAAGATCTGTTGGTAACTATCAAACAACCACTAGTATACGAAATATTTATTTGGGATACATTGCTAGTTTTCGAACGACCACTATTTCAGGTTAACCACTACGGTAGCTTGGTAGAGTGCTCGCGTCGTATGTGGAAGGTCAAGGGTTCGAACTCCGGCCGGGTCTGACCAGGACTAGAAAATTGGTGGTAATTGTTCTTTCTCCATGCACATGTACTTGGATTTAAGAAATGAAAGGCACGGGTCCTTTCGGCGGAGACCTTAAAAACCGATGTAACGTGTCACGGCAGGCGTTGCACGTAAAAGAACCTTCCCACCACAATGCTCTAAGCGCAATGCAAATAATTTCTGCCATTTCAGCTATAGCTTGTGACGTCTTGATAAAAGTGAAATATTCTTGACTGGGACATAATAGCCCATTAAATCAATCACACAATCAACTTCTTTGATTCGGGTGATCAAGGGGATAATAATCACTGATATCTAAACTCTTGATATGTTTAACGTCCCATTGAAGAATATTTCACTTATATTGAGACGTCGCAGGCTATAGGCAAAAGTGCAGAAATTTTGCCTGTGTGTTGCGCTGTCGGCATTATACAACAGTATTCTTTAGCGTGCCTACAATGACATGGGACCTCGTTTATTTTGGTTCCCTTCCAAAAAAACCGTGACTTTTATGTCATAATGCCAAGTGTTTGGCACAAGAACAGTCACTTTCAAGTCTTGGGACAAACGCTATCGGGGTTTGAACCCAAGTCCCCCCACTTACGCAGCGAGCATTCGAACAACTGTGCGGTAACATAGATGTCATCGATGATATCCCTGCAATCATTTATAAGCGAGGTCTGGTTCATTAATAATATCAAATTAACAACGGTTTGAGGCAATTTTTCCAAAGTTACAGAAAAGGGTATTATGAGGTTTTTCAAAACATTAATTTGGATTATCTTCCTTTATTTTGAAACTTCCATAAAGTTAAATTATTTATAAAATCAATCAAGACAAAGTGAAATAATTTATTTAATTTTATGTCTTTCAGAAATCAGAATATTTTCAAATTAAT
>CM056611.1:16794446-16871946 GCA_029721355.1 Tegillarca granosa | reverse complement strand
TACAAAATAATTTGTTGCACGTACTTTATCGATGGTTTTCTAGGTAATACGATAATTTAAATTCATAAAACTAATTACCTTCACATTTCTAGTGCCATTTAAACGAAAAAAGTTTTAACAAATTTTAGGAAAGTCTGAATACGTACAGACATGTCTTTTTTAATATAAATAAATTTTTCACTACAATTACTTAGTCATTTTAGTCTCAGAATCAAATTTTTAATGCGATATTACTATAAGTTTCATGAAAAATGTCGAAAGACTAAAAGTTATCGCACTACACTTGGTAAATGATAATGCATTCGTACTATTCTCTATCTATAAAACAGTTGCCATTCATTCAGAGGGTCGGATACGGATATACCTGAGAAGCCCGGATTTCCGGATCACTATGGCAAATCAATTTATCGATTTAAAATTCAGATATTGAATAAGTTTTTAAGAGTTTTTAATTTTTTAATTTCTTTTCTTTCATTTTTGTTGAGTGCTCGCTCCGTAAATGGGAGGTCGTGGGTTGGAACCCTAACCGGGTCTGACCCAAGACTTAAATGTTCCTTCGCCAAGCACTTTGCATTACGAAATGAAAGTCACGGTTGTTTCGGAAGGGAACTTAAAATCAACGAGGTCTTATGTCACGGTAGGCGTGGCACGATAAAGAACCCTGCTGTATAATGCCTTCAACGCAACGCACAGGCAAAATGTCTTCACTTTCGCCCATAGCTAGCAACGTCTCAACATAAGTGAAATATTCTTGAGTGGGACGTTAAACACCATTGCTCAACTCAACTCTCTTCCATTGGAGTAATAATAAATTAATAAATATATTTTTTTTTATTGTTAATATTCGAAGCATCTAGAATATTCCAGCAAATTCAGAATTTCATAATCTTAGGATTTCAAATGTCGATTTCTTAGACCAAACTGGTAAAAAATCGTTATTCGGGATTTCCTGCAGGAAATACGAAACTCAGGAAATATGCATTAGGTATTAGTTTTTAATAGTTCAACATAAAGATGTTTACAGTTTCACGTGCGCATGTACTGGATTTACGTGCGCACATTAATATTTTTCTGCACCGCAGGAAATACAAAATCCAGGACGGTTATACCATCCCGTACACACTGGGAAATTCCCGAATAACTTTAAGAATTTACTAGCTCAACAAAAAGATTTCTACTGTGGCAAATAAAAGGTCCATGTGCACATGTACTGGTTTTACGCGTGCAGGTTAATATTTTCACTTGCGCACGTGGAATTTTATATCTCTGTGGCGCCTTTTCATCCATTTTGTGATACCAACGAGTAATGTTTATATAACAACATCCATCAATAATCATGGAAATGTACAGTGGGACAAAGGTGACATAAATGCATTTTTCTGTAAATTTATTTTTACCTGGTACCGGTAGGATTTTCTCTTAACATATAATCCGAATATCCCCTGACCTTTAAGCAACCTAAGCCTGACGGGCTGGGTATTACTGTATAGCGCTCAGTTGGTAGAGTGCTCTCCCAGTAAGTGGGAGGTTGTGGGTTCGAACCTTGACCGGGTCTGACCCATGACTTAAAAGTGAGTAGTGACTGTTCTTTTTGCCAAGCATTCGGCATTACGAAATGGAAGTCACTGTTCTTTCGATTGGGAACTTGAATATACGAGAAAAAGGATAAAAAAAACCCTGTTGTATAATGCCATTAGCGTACGCACAGGCAAAGTTTCTGCACTTTCGTCAATAGCTGGCAACGTCTTGATATAAGTTAAATATTATTGACTGGGACGTTTAACACCATTACTCAACTCAAATTAAAGCCAATACAAGTTGGTATGAGAAAATCCTGGGGTTTACATAAAAATGTTATATACATGAAGAGATTATTCAGACCCTTCACACAGAGATTAGGCATAGAGTGTGCTTGGGTAAGAGGGAACTTTGACTACCTAATACCAAGCGCTAGACGAAAAGTAATATGTATAACCCTGCCAGGGTAAGAACCAACGACCTCCCGCTTTTAAGGAGGTCGTTCTTCTACTGACTCACTGAATAGTAATCGATCAAAAAATTCAATTGACCTACAATCTTGAAATATTGTTAAAGTCAGATATTTTTTGCGCGGATAAAAATAAGGCAATTTCGGTCAACAAAATCTTCATTTAAAGAAAGCTAGTATTCTACTTACCATGACCAATATGGCCAACAACATCCTGCAGCGTTTGAGGATTCTCAAATGTAGCCAAAGCACCACCATGAAGATTGCACATTGTCTAATAACGAAATTGATAATTTTATAAATTTGCGTCGTATAGTTCATTCTGACAGATATTTTTTTTGCTAAAAAATTAAACAAAAAAATACCATGTCCAAATCCCAATCCCCCCCCCCCAAAAAAAAAAAAAAAAAAAAAAAAAAAAAAGAAAAAAAAGGCTGAAACTTCGAAAACTGAACAATTTAGTTTTACATGTGAACATCTATCAAGGCCGAGTGCTCCAGAAGGGTAAGCACCTCCTGTCTAGCTAGCTTCCCCCATGTCTACAATTGCTTAATTACGGTAACTTACCAAATTAGGGACGATAATCTGCTTGTTATAGAATGCACTGTAATGCATTGAGAATTTCATATTAAGTAACTTATTCGCGTTATACAATCAAACTGTATGGTGTGTGGTAATTGTAAAGTCAACTTGTCCGGAACTTTTTCTTAACTATTGTGTTTTAATTTAACTTTTGTCTCAAAAATGGCGTTACCATTGTTTCTCATAGCCTAGAACCACTACTACCTCAGTTAGTACAATGCTTGCTTTGTATGTGGGAGGTCGGGGGGTTCGAACCCAGCGGGATCTGACCAAGACTTAAAAAAAGAGTGACTTTTTTTCCGCCAAGCACTCGGTATTAAGAAATGAAAGTCACAGTGCTCTTCAGATGATCAAAATCCGATGTTACGTGTCGTGGCAGGTGCGGAAAGTTAAAAAAAAACACTCCTGAACATTGCCCTCAACGCACTGCAAAAGTCAAAATTTCTGCCACTTCATCTGTAGCTGGTGACGTCTCGATATAAGCGAAATATTCTTGACTGGAAAGTAAAAGCTCATTTAATCAATCAATCAATCAAAGTCTTGACTATAGTTTAACGCTGGTAGAAGCTTCTTTGCAGGTGTTTGCCCTTAGTAAAGACTGAAGTCACAATATGTTTAACATTTATTATTAACAATAAATCTTCAGTGCTATACTGCTGCTTGCTAGAGGTAAATTTCATGTTGTGTCAAAATATAAAATATATTTAATTGCCTAGATGGCCCTCGAATCAAACCGGAAATGCTTAAAATTTTATTTCGAAGATCTTAATCCTTAGCTTAATTGAGGAAACAATCTGTAAGTAAACAAAAACCTCGTCCCTATAACATTTTTATATCATTATGATTACAAATACCAAGGAAGATAACGTTGAATTCTGAAATTATGTTTTCATATATCCACAGCTTCTTTCGGAAACTCTGTTGGTTTTTTAAAGAAAGCTGATTTTTAGTGAAGAAATGTTTTATATTAAATTAAGTGTTACCTCAGCTTCTCCCCAGTTGACTCCATCACCATCATTGTGTACATAATAGCAATGTGGTCCTCCAGCAAACCATCCAGAAGGGCAGGCGGCCAACGAGTAACCCACTGTAATAACATATATATGATTATATTCATTATATTTTCTTTGGAAGGTAAAAGCTTTGAAAGCTCATATCAGCTATTGCTATTGCTATTCACCTTCTTTCGTCGGCCATCGTGCGTTGTGCGTTGTGCTCGTGCTTTGTGCGTAAACTTATAACATTTTAGTTTTTTTCACCTGGCAAAATTTAATGAAATTCGGTTATCATCAAGTCAAGGCCTTTTAGATTTGCACAACTGATGGAGTTATGTTCCTTTGGGGCCCCATAAAAGGGAAATAAGTGATTTTTTTTTTTTTTTAGAAATTTCCTTAAAGGTGAAAAAGTATAGCTTAGTCATTTCATTCATAATATTCTTAGGTAATAAATTTCAGATTTGCACAAATGGTAGCCATGGGGCTCAAAATGGGGAAATTGCAAGGCACTTAGTGGAGAAATAGCTAAAAAATTATATCTTTGTCAATATATCTCCAAACATTATTAAAGTTATATAAAGTCATGTTTATTAGAAAATTCAAGATGATGATACAGCAATCATTTTGATATATGGATCAAGTTTATATATTCAAAGATCAAGGTCACAGGTGCAAAAGAAATCTGAAATTGTTAATTATCTTGAAAACAATTAAGATACCTTTTAGTATTAAAATGTATATGAGAATATTGTTGCTATTGATATGACGATCATTTTCATATATGGTACAAAGTCATATGTTCAAAGGTCAAGGTCAGAGCTACATTTATTTATTTATTTATTTATTTTTATTATTATTATTTTCTTTTTTTGATTTTCTAAAAATATATTTTTTTAAAAATAGATATCCTCCAACCACGATCCGTGAGATTCATTTTCTAAAATTTATTTTTTTTTTTTAGCTGTAAATAAACGGAATCCTCTGACCGGTCGGCCAATGTTTAAAGATGGTAATTATGAGCTTGGAGCATGCGCACGGATGTACAGAAAAACCCATGAACCGAAGGTGAAACATGACAAATTGCATTAATTGTCCTTAATAAATATCCAGATGTATTTGAAATGGTGTTATGTATCCCTTTCTAAGTCACAAATGACAAATTCAACGAAGTTCTGTGTTTCATTTATCGTATTTCACCGTTTTTAAAGTTGTGTTTAAATTACCCGGGTTTTGATGACGTGAAATCTTTATTGAACTATGGTTACTACATGCGTATTAGCTACTCATAAATTAAATGAGTCATAAATGTAACTAGATATTTCTGATTAATTACAGTGGCAGTTCTAATCTTGAGAAAAACCTGGTTAGTTTCTGTATTCAATATCTTATCTACTGCACCTTGCAAACAAATTTTGACAGCGGTAAGGCCAATGGGCCTCTTTTTCAATTAAAATACATCTGTGTCATAAATCTAGGTTTGTCTTTTGAAATCACTGTTGTGCTTGTCATATAAAAACAAAAACATGTTCATATTGCGGTCAAGATTTTTAATGGTTTATTTTCATTGTACATAATTTGTCAAAAATACAAAAATTGAATTTGATTGATTTGAATGAATGGAATCATGTTTTAACACCCCGGTCAAGGTTTTTTCACTTGTATCGAGGCGGTCATTTAAGGGGTGATGGAGGAAACAGGAGTGCCAGTAAAATACCACCGACCTTCGACATGCTTAATTTTTTCAAAAGATCTGGCTCGAGTAAAATATGGAACTAGGCAGTATGAGACACTGTGATCCGTATTGCACGCTGTTGACCACTCCGTCACCGCGGCCTCTAAGAAAGTTAGTAAAAAAAGGTTGCAGAATAGTTTATTTGATGTATGACCTTAAACATCCTTTCCTATCGTATCCTTTCCTATCCTATGTCATGTACACTCATAAACATTCTTGCTTACTTCATGTATTAATTGACTTCTGGCAAACCATTTTTACATACGATTGCAAATAAACTAAAATCTACAATAAGATGGGTCCAATCTTATAAACTTTAAATGAAAATAAAACAATCGTTCTTACCCAATAACAGAGAAATTACAAAAGCCAACATCTTTGTTTTGTGTGTAAATGTCTTCTGACCAATTGAACTGACATATATCTATTACCAACTTATGTAAGAAAAAAAAGATAAGGCATTTAAACGTGTTCAATCTGACACAAATTTAATCGAAATAGATAAAGCGAATTACAAATTTGTTATCGATTGTTGTTTGATTTCTAATATAAATATACCTAGTAGCAAACCAAATTGGATGAAAAGACGGTTTTTGTATTACAAATCACCCAAAACGCGTCTCTCTCTCTCTAAAAAAAATTCATTTTCATTGTTTATATGTTTTACTTATTTTATTTATTTATTTTATTTTATAAATTTTATTGTTTTATCATTTAAATGTTTTTATTTTTATTTTTGTTGTTATTTTCCTCTTATTATTATTATTATTTTATTTTTTCATTCATTCACTTCACTTTAATTATTTGTGTCAGTGTAACGCACGGAAAATGAATGGAAACGTAGTCAAATACAACTAAGTGAAATGTGTGTCAAAGGTCAAATTACCTCGACCTTCAGTGCTGTGTGAAAGATCAATATACCCCAGACAGGACAGTACGAAACCAGGTACTGTGTGAAAGGTCAAATTACCTCAGACAGCACGGTAGATGAATGGTCCCTGTGTGTATATTCAATTTGCTTCAGAAAGATTGAAAGGTCAATCAGTTCATACGTCAAAGGTCAAATTACCTCAGGCAGCACGGTACGAAAACAGATATTTTGTGAAAGGTAAAATCACCTCAGACAGCACGGTAGATGAATTGTTACTATGTGAAAAGTAAATTTGCTTCAGAAAACTTAGTAGAAAAAACTTCTTTGTATGAAATGACCAATAACTTCAAACCTTAAGGTAGGAAAACAGTACCTGTGTGATAGGTCAATCAGTTCATGAAGGTCAAATTAGCTCAAACAACACAGTAGGAAATAGTAACTGCGTGAAAAATTAATTTGGTTAAAAAGGATATGGTGGCAAAAACAAACCTTCCTTGTATGAAAGGCCAATTTTAGTATGACTTCACGGTATGAAAATAATTCATGCGTGAAAAGTCAATGTTATTTAGACTACATATTAGGAAAACGGTTCCTGTGCGTTATGTCAATTTACTTCTGAAAACAATGTAGAAAAAAGGGTTCTTGTATAAAAAAAATAGTACCTTATCCTGGATTTTTTACCTCCCCAGAGTTCTCTGCCCCTTTCATAACTCAGTAGGCAGTACTTTGTGCTCTCTTGATATATATACTATTTAGCCAAATTTTCAGCCGTCTTAATTTTTAAAATTTATCAATAAACTAAGGTTTGTCCACTCATATAAAGCATTCCTTAGCTGGATTTGGATTCATTTAATTTTGGAACTTAGATTCATTAATTTGCAACTGTTTGGCTTATGTTTTTTATTCATCAAACTTTTTTGCCCCTAGTATCAATGATAAGGAATGATTTTTCGAAATGTGCACATACGGAACATTAAAATCTAACAGGTATTTGTGCTATACATTTTCATTTTCAAATTTGTTTTTGCACGTTTCGAGGAGCTTACTCTTCCAGAATTAAGGCCTCACTTCTCTGATGTAAGTTTGCGTTTTTAATTGAATTAGCCAATTTTCAAAGTTTATACTTTGTTTTATTAATTTTTATTGGGACATAAACCGTTATTTCTTAGTGTGATAACTTCAGACCACGTGTTAAGGAAAAAAACATTCTGCTGTTAAAGGGTAATAAAAGACATTTAAAGCTGCATTAAGTTTTCCTAGGAAAATATTAAAACGGTGCTGATCTAATTAATGATGTTCATACTGAAACAATGTTACATATTGGTTCAACGATAAAAGCTCGAATAAATACAGAAATAACAATAATTTCCCATGTGAGATGTAGCCTGTTGGATCTTATTTTAAAACATTGTTACGTCATAAAAAACCGGGTCATTCACACAAAACTTTCAAAACGGTGAAATACGATAAATTAAACACAGAATTTCATTAAAATTTGTCATTTGTGACTTGGTAAGGGATACATAACACCGTTGCGAATAAATTTGGATATTAATAACGGACGATTAATACAATTAGTCAGGTTTCATCTTCGATTCATTTGAATTCCCGTTCATCCGTACGCATGCTCCAAGCAAATAATAATCATCGTTAAACATTGACCAACCCGTAAGAGGATTCCGTTTTTTTTCAGCTAATAGGTATTGGAATTTTAGAAAATTAATCTCACGGATCGTGATAAGAAGTAATCTATTTTGTAATTAGAAGTAATGTATTTTTTAAAAAAATATATATTTTAAGAAAAAAAAATAAAATAAAATAAAATAAAAAAATAAAAAAAAACATCAGAAAATTGAAAAAATTTATGCAGCTTTAACACTTGAAGGAAAATTGTTAACTTAATCTTTGAAAAATTGTTTCAGGAAAACAGTTGTCAATAGTCAATTTATAGCAGACAACACATTAAGGAAAGCAGCTGTGTAAGAAATGTAAGTTTAAGTCTGGAACACTGAAAAAACAGTATCAGTAAAAAGAAATAAATTTGTATTTGAGAAATGTAAAAAGCGGTAAATATGTAAAGTCAATCACGTAAGACAATGGTTCTTTAAACCAATAATTTAGACAAGCACTCAATATATATTTTTGAGTACACTTAAAGTACAGTGAAATATAGAGGCATGATGTTTATCGAATTCCACAACACGATCAAGTTCCTTGACTATGTATCAGATTATTTTGTCAAGGAGCTGAGTAGACTTAAGTTATGGTGTTTAACGTCCCAGTCAAAAATATTTCACTTATATCGAGACGTCGCCAGCTATAGGCGAAAGAGCAGAAATTTTGCCTGGACGTTTCGCTGAAGACATTATACAGCAAGGTTCTTTATCGTGCCATGCCTACAAGGACACGGACCCTCGTTTATTTTTAAATTCCCATCAGAAAGAACCTTGACTTTCACTTCGTAATGTCGAGTGTTTGGCGAAAGAATAGTTACTACCCACATTCAAGTCTCGGGTCACAACCGGTCTGGGTTCGAACCTTCGACCTCCCACCTACGGAGCGAGCACTCTACCGCAGTAGTTTATAGTCAATGACAGGTAAGAAATAAACAAAGGAACTAGTTAAAGTAAAATACGTTTCTGACGTTAGAGGGGCCTTTGTCGCTAAGTTGTCTATAGCGATTTTTTTTATCACAGTATCTCTCGAATATAAATAGGATGAAATCTATTGTGGAATAAGTTTACGGTTTACCTACTAAAGGCCAGCGGTTTCCTTTTGTAACTACAAAAAATTCGCCATCATCAAACAACTCAATTGTCATTCGCTTTTACAGAAAAAAACATTAAACATAAGACAAGGCAGTCATATGAAATATTTTTCAACAGTTACGTCAAAAGTTTTTTCCGTCTCATTATAAGTGAAAGGATCTCGCCCGGTTCGTAAAATCCAGAGTTCGATCTTTAACGCTCTTATGGAAAACATCAGAAAATAATAATAAAATAATAAAAACTAAAAGAAAGCAACATATTAAAAAACTTTATTTGGAAAATGTGGCTTCAAAATTATCTTTTATTAAAGTAAAGGTATGTAATGCTAATTGTTTTTATTATCAATAACCCAGAACAATTTTCTTCAGTAATATTTTGCGAAAGCGTTTTATTTCAATAGCGATTTTTGTACATTTTATCAATTTTAAACATCTTGACAGTTTTATTGTCCAATCTTGTTCAAATAATACAAATGAATTCTGGTAACTGCAAATCAATACAATATTTCCCGTATACAGAAAATCAGTTGTTAGGCCAATTATTAGTTCCAATAAGATCTCATTTACTATTCATTAAAAAAAAATTAACAAAACAAATGTTTCTCACTGCACAAGCCTTCCATTGAAAACTAATACCCTATCTGTAAAGTCAACGTTTTTTCATATCCAGCGTTTTCCGGAAGTGGCTTTTGTACGGTGTTTCCGGTGTTGCTTACGGCAACGACAATAAGCCGCATATGAAACGGACAATTGACACACATCGAATATAGTTTTCCACTTTACAAATGACGTTTTACACTGTTCCGTAACTGAATTGTTCACTAGCAGGATTTGTCTTCTTTAAGGACGTAGTCATTGTTGTATTATCATCCGGTCTGTAATTCACAACAGCAATAGCATTTGAATCTGAAATAATAAAGCAACTTCAAATTAAATGGGAGCAAAAAAAAAGCAGAAAATAAATTTTACCAGTTTTAATCAAATGACAAAATTCATCTTTTCACTATTAACATATGCTCAAAACACCATCTTAGTTCGCCATTTAAAGACTTATTTTAGCTGCCCGCGTCTTTTTTTTACCAAGGCAGTGAAAGGCATTGTAATCTTTACGTGTGTGCTTTGGACATCTAACTAATTTTCTAAGCCCTCTTGAGGTCAGAGTTCAAAACAAGACTGAAACATACATCATTTTAGTTGTAAGAAGGTTCTTTTTCGCTTGGCCTTAGTTTTAACAGAACACTTTATCGACTGGTTCAACCGGTGCCAAAATAATGCGACTTGGTCTGCGGTATATTTAGTATGTGGGCTAGCACAACGAGCAGGCAGACCATGATACACACATAATAAACACGAATCTGCCACCCCCCCCCCCTTATGTGCGCGCTAATATAAGGCAGACCGTAATACACACTCCCACTTTTTAGATAGATAACCGTAATCTCGTCGCGAATAGCTGAAAAATGCAGATGTGACATTTAACAGCATAATAACCAACTTAAAACCGACCTTATTTCAATACAGCATTCAAAGTGAACACATCTCTAGACATTATCTATTACTTATCAAAGACTATTTTCTTAAGATAAGAACATATTGAAATCTAATCCGAAATCAACATCCATTGATAGAGAAGAAAGACCTGTATGTTGCGAATGGCTTATTTCAGTTTTAATCAACATAAGTAAATGTCTACTCATATACTTGTTTAAAGCCATATATTTATTATCAATAAATAAAGTTTACCTGTTTCTGTGTGTATTTTACGAAGACTTGTTATAGATGCTACATCAGCTTTAAGTTTAATTCGTACATCTTTACAAGATAATCGTCGATATATCTACAAAATAAAGAATAAATTCTTCAACGTTACCTAGTTGATGTATAAACTGTGTTATGCTATAACGAGAAAAAACAGTTAACGCTACGGTTTTTAGAAAAGCCTAATTTCCAACAACAGTATGTTTTGAGTTGAGTTTAGTAAAAATGTTTACGCCCCAGTTAGGGATCTTTCTCTTATATCGGAACAGTTATTATTTTTATTGTTTTTATTTTATTATTTTTTTTTTTTTTCATTTTTATTTATTTATTGTATTTTTTTATTATTATTTTTTTTTTTTTGGAAAGTTTGGAATTAGAGTGACCGGGAAAAACCACCGGCGTTCGACAAGCGTCCTAAAGCCTGAGTGGGATTTGAACCTAGACGATGAGAGACACCTTGATTCGTTATCTCGCGCTTTAAAACAGTCGGCAACAGAGGTCACACAAAAGCAGAAGCTTCACTACAAGTTCTATTTTTATATTTGTAAACATGTTTTCCGTCGACAAAAAAATAAAAGGATTTAGGATTGGAAAGTATTTTTAAAACCCTTTTATGGAAAAATATTCTTTAAAACCCTTTAATGCTGAATGAAACGATACGATATTTACAAAATAGCACGGGGCAACCATCAACCAGCAAGGTGTTAAACACAGCCACCATCTAGGTCCGCAATCATAACAGTGGTTGTAGATTTTGTGATTAGTGATAAATATTCGAGATCCTTTTGTTTTAGTTGTCTGAAAGTCATCACAACCTGACATAACCTCAATGTTCTGTAGATACCAGCCTTCAACGATATCAGCCAGGTCAATCTAAAAATAGAAATTACATGATTGAATTGATTAAAATTTAGCTAATGTTAGAAAAGAAAACTTTTGATCATTGTTGTCATCCAAGAACGTGTTTTACATCTTTTACAGTAATATAACTGAAAAATATCAATCGAAGGGACACTATAAGGGGCAGATTTAACCAAGACGACCTAAGGGTGTTAAAAAGATGGGTTTATTTGAATTATTTATAAAGATCCTGTACAGTTTTATTATAAGGGACACAATTTGCATTTCATAAATAAAACTAATAAAGACAAACTGTCTTATAGGTGAAGTAAATGAAGCATCTAGATCTTGTATTTTGCTTCAGAGTTAATTGTATTTACATTATAATCATTTTCATCATCATCATTATTATTTTGGGCTGACTATAATAAACCAATTTTTGTGCCTAGAAATCGTGCGAAAGGTGTGTGTGTGTGTGTGTGTGTGTGTGTGTGTGTTTGCATTAAGGGTTGATAAGGTGCTAGTTCACTGAGTTCTTGGTTACCTATGAATTCCTTGGCCTTAAATGCCAAGTGCAATTGCAAGACAAGCAAGGTAAATTTTAAAGTCTCATGTATGACAAGACATGGGTTCAGTCCCCTGATCCCTGCTCTCAAAGCGGACGCTGAGCCACCAAGGCGTCTCCGAAATATAATGCGTCAAGTTATCATCTCAATACTGAAGCTTCAACCTAATGTTATGTGTATATTAAGGAAAGATATCTCGAAACGGCCTCTGTAAAGGAGACACATCGTTAAAGTAATGTGAACCGGAGACTTATCTCGTTACGAACTTTGCAGCACTCAGACGAATTGTTATCGGATACGGGAAATTAGATCTCGTTCTGACCCCCGCTGTTATAATATATTACTATAAGCAACATGTACTTAAACAAAAAGTTGTATAACGTCTTAAAAAGTATTCTGTTATGGTTTCTGCAGGTGCTTCATTTCGCTATAAGTAAAAGTGCTCAGGCAAGAGACTTTGTTACTGCATTGAATTGAAAGTCAGTATTTTAGAATGGTTGCATTTATAAGTAAATTAAACAGATAAGATATGACCTAAATCACTTTTTTTCGTGAAATGATTAATGATTTTAAAATTTGAAAATAGAAAAAAAAATTTAAAGTGCTATTTTACGTGCTTGTTTATCAACAAAGAAAAAAAAATAATGTTAATAAATACTTATACTACTAATAAGGTATCGTTTCAGCAATGTTCAATTTAATATTTCAAAAATGCTCTTCAAATTTAAATGGCGTCAGTTTTTTAAAAGGAGCAGACACGAGATACCGACTAAGCTACATCTGAATGACTTACGTTATAAAATAGATAAAAAGTCAAATCAGATAGTCTTATCTCTGTTTTGTGTACATTTAGAAAGATCAGCCATTGGAGTGTAATTCATATTTTGAATAAACATGTATTATCTTTTATACACATAACTCCTTCTAATCTATGGTTTCTCCCGATAAAAGTGAAAACAAAAATCGAAAATTAAAATACTAATAAAAAATAATGAAGACAAATACTCTAGATCAAGTTAGCTTTGATTTATAAAATTATTTTGATTTGTTTTATCCAATTATATAAAAGAGTTCGTTTCGTTCCGAAAATGGGAGGTCGTGGGTTCGAACCCCGACCGGGTCTAACTCAAGACTTTAAAGTGGGTAGTGACTGTTCTTTCGCCAAGAGCTAGGCATTACAAAATGAAAGTCACGATACTGTCGTATATAAAAATAAACGAGGTCCCATGTCACGGTAGGCGTGGCACGAGAACCTTGCAGTATAATGGCATCAGCGCAACGCATAGGACAAACTTTCTGTACTTTCGTCTACAGCTGGCGACGTCTGGATATAAGTTGAATATTCTTGACTGGGACGTTAAACACCATTACTCAACTTAACTCAGCTCTAAATATAAAACCTCCACATTAAAAGAGTTACCATTAACCTCGATACAGAATCTCCATCCGGTGTCGACATACTGCGATGCATTACTAAACGCCTGAGTAAATTGTGACTTCACAGAGGCATGGTTTGTGTTGACAACTATTGCATAATCCCCTAAAATTAAATATGAAAAATGTTTGAGATCATTAAGTACATTTAAACTATACGAGTGCACAATTTTTTTCTTTAACTCAAGAGTAGTGTAAAGTAACTTTCCATACTTATTTTGTATGAAATCAACTTACTATTTAAAAGATAATTACGTCATGTGTCTTAAAACGCTTTAATTATAGGGTTGAACTGTCATTTCGTTTATAGTTTTATTTTTAGAAAAAGAGAGAGAGATATGGAAGATTTGGAACTGTATCAAGTTTTCTTAACAACACAAATGCAACAAATATACCACATTATACAAGGAATATATAATTAAAAAGAGAAAACAATTAGAAGATGATAAAAAGAGAAAATAAAAAAGAAACAGCGAATCAGCCATCTGACAAAATTATTTATTTCAGACAAGTAATATATTTAAGAAGACATGTATGTGAAATATCTATCGTCTTGATCAGGTACATTAAAAACCCACTCACGACTGAATGCTCATTGAATTAAACACTATTGTCACACACACACACACACACACAGAGAGAGAGAGAGAGAGAGAGAGAGAGAGAGAGAGAGAGCGAGAGGTGTGTGTTTAACCATTGTGTACGGTTCTTCTTGTTACATTCAGATATGTTTTAGAAAACATTTTTACTTATTTTTAAGTTTGGAATATATAAATTGACCTCATAAAAAAGGATAAACTTTATCGACATTTTTTGAAATATCTATATATATATATATATATATATATATATATATATATATATATATATATATATATATATAAGAATAAAGACATAAAAAATCGAGACCAAAAGATACAGCCGGTTTTGGCAGGAACTTTGTTTTCTAAGGGTATCATTATATTGTAATTGTTTACTCTGTTTCTATCATTGACCTCTATTAAATAAAAGTACAAATTCTCCCTCCTATTTTTTTTTTTAAAAACCTTGCTGTCTAGAAGAAGTACTTGTGAATCGTAAACAATGGACGTACTTGTTCGACTATTCAACTTTGATTCAATTTCCATAAATTAACTTCTGAAAGACACTCTAGACCTATATTACTACAGGATTCATTGTGTAAATGATTATATCTTCATATACACAAAATTTGCAATACACTACACTCTTGTCCACTCACCAAGACGAAACCGGCAATTAGGTTATCTAAATTACGGAATGAATCCACTACTGAGTTGATAAAATTTACAGATTCCTAAATCAATTACCGAAAAGTATCCTGAGGCACTACTTACTTCAGTGTTATGTATATAGAAGATGATCATTAAAGACGTCTTCGTCACATAATTAGCAATGACTGCTCAATTTTAGGACGTTAGCATCCTTAACGATTTCTTCAAGTTCACAAGTTATGATAGCCAAAATAAAAAGCATTAAGCAATAATTGTGTTATTGAAATCGGGAACAGATTAAGGAATGAAGTGAGTTGTTTCATTATAATAATGGTCTGTAATTAGCACTGAGTACATTATGGTATCTAATGAATTTTGTTTACGTAATATAATCATTATTCTCGATTTTTTTAAAAATAGATATAACGTTGTTTATCAGAAGGGATAAAATACAATTTGTTTATTTAATGGACGGATGCTTTAGGTTCATAGTATGATGGATGGTCGCCGTTATGCAATACCAACATGTCAGTAAAAATTGTCTTAGTAAGAGTTATATATATATATATATATATATATATATATATATATATATATATATATATGTAACACAAATACCAGTTAAATTTTGATGTGCCAGATGTGCACATTTCGGAAATTCATTCCTCATCAGTGACACTAAGACCAAAAAGTTTGATAATAAAAAACATAAGTCAAACAGTTGGAAATCAATGCATCTAAAGTTCCAAAATTAATATATGCTTCTTTGATGATGTCGATCTGTCAGAACTGTGATTTTTTTTTTATTCTATAACTTTATAAACACTCGCTGATAAAAATAGATTTTGTGTGTGTAATTAAATTCATTCCTCATCAGTGACATTAAGACCAAAAAGTTTGATAATAAAAAACATTAGTCAAACAGTTGGAAATCAATGCATCTAAAGTTCCAAAATTAATATATGCTTCTTTGATGATGTCGATCTGTCAGAACTGTGATTTTTTTTTTAATTCTATAACTTTATAAACACTCGCTGATAAAAATAGATTTTGTGTGTGTAATTCTATTTTTAGAATATTCTTCAATTTAATGGAAAAAAGTAATTTTCTTTAAAATTGTGCCCCTCTCTCGATAAAAGGGAACTAAATGGATAAGAAAATAATTTTACACATTAAAAAATCTTATCATACAAAATTCAACGAAATTATCTGTTTTATTTTGCTCTACCATATGTGCACATTTCGGGAAATGTCTCCTTATCACTAGAGATCAAAAGAGTAAATAGGTACAAACGCATTAGCCAAGCATATAACAAAAAAAACGTATTGATGTAAAGTAAATAGCTAAATTCAATTTTATGATGGATCTTCAAAACTATAAAATTTGTCATTTCTTATTTTTTTAATCACTCGTAAAAGAAATATTGCACTTGACATTTGTTGTAATGAATAAAACAAGGAATTTAATCTTTAAAACTAGGTATTAACTAGGCATTTAAGCTTCTTGATATTTAATGTGTTTTGAAAAGTCAATATTTTCTCTGAAATTTAAGACGTTTCCATTGGGAATCGATGTGAAAACACAATTGCTTTAAAACAGCTCCGTCAAGAAATTTATAAAGATGGCCAATATAAATTAAAGTCTAAGGCGTTAATGCGGCTGATAATGATAATGATTAGTTTTTTTAATTTGGTACAAAATCTGTTTTTTTTTTTTTTTTTTTTTTTTTTTTTTTTTTTTTTTTTTTTTTTTTTTTTCTTTTTTTTTTTTAAAAAAAAAGCTATACGTTCATTACTTATTTAATTTTAAATGAAGAAATCAAATATTTTAACGCTTTATTAGTGCTGATGCGACGTCGAAAATACATTGTAACTTTTTTCATTTTTGTGTTGATGCAGTATTGAGAATGCATTTAATTTTTGCTTGTCAAGACATTTCTTTTTCTTTTCGGTGCTGATGCAATTTTATGAATATTTTGCATTTAACTTCTTTTTAACACACACACACACACACACACACACACACACACTTCCTATCTAAATAGGATGATGAAGGGCACTATAATCACCTTGTAGATAAACATTTAATCATAAAACAATTGTCTAAATGATCAGAGTCGTAAATTTTGTTGCAATAAATGTTTCCAGATTTAGTTGTATAATCAAAAAATTCTTACATGTATTATTGTTATAAGAAAATGTATAATGCCCAAATTTGCGCAATAAAGCATAAAAAGTCCATAACTTGTTCATTGTTACAAGACTTTAAAAGGTGAGTTTGAATAGTCTGAATGCACAATCTTGTCTTCATTATTATAGACAATGGTTTTTCATTTAATCCGAGTCGATGTTTTAGAAAACAACAAATGGTTTTACGAAATACAATAAATATCATATAAACGCATGGATTTTGTTAAAAATAAACTTAACAACGACTAAGTTCATATTAATCTAAAGGTTATTCATATTTGTTATGTTCTATAACTCTGAAGTAGTCAAAAACATTTTATTTTAATTCTTTTTTAGATACAAAAATCAAAATAGAAATCAGCTGTTAATTTGTAATAAAAGTTAAGATTGAGAAGACAATTCATAAAACCTCCTCTGAAACAGTCTTATAGTAAGCATTTACAGAAAAGCACGGTACACCAACTAATATTCTGAAACTGCTATTATGTTAGAGTTTTGATTACAGATGGACCCTCACCATCTACACTACATTTATTGTATTCGTAAATAAGCATAACATACAGGATGATACATCTATTTTTCACTCTGCATAAGAATTTGGTCTAATAATCAATTAGTGCCACTGATAAGGAATAGCTTTCCGAAATGTGCACATATGGCACATCAAAATTAAGCAGGTATTTGTTATATATTTACTACCCCTAAGCGGGTATCGCTGCTGGTGGAGTAAAACTCCCCGAGGGTATCCTAAACTCAGTAGGCAGTACTTTGTGCTGTCAGAAAATACACCATTTTGCAAAATTTTTAGTTGTCTTAATTTTTGTCATTTATTTTAAACTAAGGTCTGTCCCCTCAAGCAAAACATTCCTTAGCTGGATTTGGATTCACATATTTTTGGAACTTTAGATTTTTTTAATTTTCAACTATTTGGCGTATGTTTTTTTTTATCTATCAGACTTTTCAGCCCCTAGTGTCAATGATGAAGAATGATTTTCCGAAATATGCACTTATGGCACATCAAAATTAAGCAGGTATTTGTTATATATTTACCTTCTTTACGAATCATAAGTAAAAAAAAAAAAACACAAACATACCAGTCCATATCCAAATAACAATACTAAAATAAAAGTTAAAAATCTAAAAACTGACTTATTCAGTTATACAATTGAACTTCATCAAGGAAGTGGAGTCATGTGCTCCGGAAGGGTAAGCACTTTTTTGTTTAAGATATTCTAACTTTTTTTTTAACTTAATACGATTTCCCTCTGTATATTATATTTTAATTTGTTTTACTTCATTGAATTAAGTTTGTTATGTCAAAAAACTTTATCGTTTATATAACGTTTGCATTTTTTAAATGTTTCCACGTTCGTAATAAAATAATTATTCCTGTAATATGATATGTTTACTTCAGGAACACAAGAACTCAATTGATTATTTTTTCTTGTTTATGTTATTAAAGTTTTGGTTTTTATTTCATTTCCAAATTGCTTCTCTAGATAATGATAAAAGAAGAATGATTTGTGACTAAGAAAAATGAAACTATTTTCAAAAATTTTTATTTTATTTAGTAACCGATAATAATTTGAAAAATTAACACGATTATTATGTTTCCAGTTTGATAACAGAATTTTGCTTACATATCCGTTTTTCTGTCATAAGAACGCTAATATTTTTTAGTATATGGTCATTTTTCTCTGAAGTTCAACAAAAGCATTGTTAAGTATGAAGTAATAATAAAACACAAACATACCAGTCAATGTCCAAATCACAACCCAAAAAAAGCAAAGTAAAACTTTGAAAACTGGCAAATTTAATTGCACACGTGAACATCCATCAGAGGAATGAGTCCGGTTGTTTAGGAAGGACATGTTTTATTAACTTTATCATAAAACTGTATTTTCATGTTAATGAATGATTACATAACAAGAAGGTAGCCAATCATTTTTGATAGTAACATACTAACATATATCACTTAATAAAAGTATTAAAAGTGTTATCAGCTAGGCGTTTATAACTTGCGTTATATTCTGATGCTTTTTATGATGAAATCCATCTGAGATGCAGTATTTGTAAATTCTCAGTCTTCTCACATGATTTTTAAAGCTTTATTTATTGATGGTCGTCTCCAGCATCAAAAACGGGACTGGTTAACTGAACAGACAATTTTCAAAGTTTTACTTTGCTTTTAGGATTTTGATTAAAAAATGCACCAATATTTTTTATTACTCTTCATAAAAAAATGGTACCATCTACTTGATTTTGGGCTAGATTCGTAATCGTTTTCCTTCTACTATGACTACACAAAGTATATTCATTTTATTAGAACTATAGAATAGAAGCAAAGGTAAACGAAACTAAATTTCAATCAATGACTTGGCGAAATTACGATTTAATGTCTATCCATTAATCGGCATTTTAGTGTTCTGTAAATAAAGTAAGCAGGTAATAAACATGTTTATAAAGTAAATCGCCATTAAAATATTGAAGTTAGTGTTAAGATGAGCTAAAAGACGCCCTCACTTATTTATGTAGCTAAAAGCGCAAAAAACAATTAACAACGTTTTTCATGTCATAAAGCCGTTCAGTAAAAACACAGAAATAATGTGCAAATAACATTGAGAAGCAATATTCTAAGAAATCATCTTTTCATAGAACTGTCAATATATATTAGCTGTATGAACAAATGTTTGATGCTGTCAGAGCAGGTCAGATATGGCTTACAATCAAGACAACGAGGCCTTAATTTTAACTGCATAGAATTGTTCAGTATGTTCGGTGTCAGTGATTTAGAATATCCTTGTACCGATCTATCATTTCTTCTACCATTTGTATTAACATCCAGGAAACATTATTGATCTGCTATTCATTTAAGTGACTAGCGATAAAATACCCTCAAATGCTTAGTTTTAATTTGTTTCGACACAACCTTTTGAATTCATTTTACTACATCAAAGTGTTATTGCGTAGGCAACATCATAAAACAAATATCAAACCGATGACTGCAAATGTAAGCATCATTAGCTATTTGAACTTTAAAATTGTATTGACTTTGCTTTCTATGAAGTTCACGGATCCAGTACAAAACAATAGGCAATTTACATTTTTTTTATCGTTGGAATGTTTTTCATTTTTAAAACCGTTTAATTGACGTTGATACAAACAAATTGATCATACTCATCTAATAAAGAAATTTAGAAAAAATGAATATTAACTCATGGTGATTTATAAAAACAAGGCACTGACAATTTAAAACTTATAAAGATTCCTCAATAATTGGTGACTGACAATAACTACATATTATCACATTTTATCAATATCAACGAGACATTTAGACAATATAAACTGCCTTGTTTATAGAAACGATTGTCAACGTTCTGATCTTTTTGACAATATTAATATAAAATTCTTGAACTAAACATGTCAACTTATTATTAAAGATCCAGCATTGACGCTTTTAAAATCTTATTCATTCTTACAAATTTCTATTTACTTGAGTATCAAATGTACTTATTTACATGAATGTGATTATCGTTTATTGATTTTATTTTTAAAAAAGATACAAATTACCCTTCAATGGAACGATTATAATAAGCATTTAACTTGTAAATTATTCTACAAAATTAGATGCGCAAGTTGTTCACCGCTTAATTGGTATTTTAATTCAGTTATAAATTAAGCCCTCAAAAGAAAGTTCAGAAGTCATGATTCTAACATCCGAGTCTAGATATTTTTCTGTTTAATCGGGGCGGACAGTTATGGAATGTTTTAGGAAGTTAAAGTATCCGGGAAAAAACAGCAGAGCTTTAGGAAGCGAACTGTTAAACTTTTTCAAACGTTGGTTGGCTTGGTGAGATTCGAAGCAAACTGGTAATGCGATATGACTCATAAGAATATGCATAAAGCTTGTTTGCTTCAACGTTCTAAACCATCCGAAAAGGAGAATATCTTTTTTTTAATAGAAATCTTAAACAAAAAAACTTTACTCGATCAAATTATATAACGAGAGTTACATCATAAACGATCTTAGAAAATATGTTAGATAAAAATTATTACCTTGCCTTATCATCAGAGGTTCTGATAGTACTAATGGGATAATAAAAAATCTTTGAGTAATCTTACAAAGTTAATTGTTATAAAAACATGAATATGCTTGGATAAAACGGATGATACATAGGGTAACTAATGGCACATTAGATAATACCATGCTGTGCGTTTTGCACAATAAGTCAATACACATCATAATGAATTAGATTTTTTACGCAAATTTTATATTTTTATTTTATTCAGTTTATCAATTTATTTTAAAATTGATCTAAGTTTTATCTCCTTTTTCTCCTGGGCACTTCTTATCCCTCCGCCATCTCTTATTGTTCGCTTCAAAATACGTGTTATAAAAAATGAGACATTAAAACATTATATCACTCCATTTTACTCTCGATACAAATGTGATCAATTTTGACTAGTTTCTATAGTGCATAAACTTAGCAATAGTGCAACGTTTATACATATCTTTCAACTATTTTTTTCAAACATTACGATTAAGAATTTATCCAGATTGTGGTCGGCGGCTTTATTTATGAACTGACATAGAGTAATGAAACTGATAATCTGTGGTTTTTTATTTTGGACAATTTGACGTTGATTTTATCACCAGATTTTGGTTTTGCCTGTTTGACACCGAAAAGATGATAATTGTAATTGGTTCACTGGATTATTTACATTTAAAGATTTTAAACATTTAGACTTAAAGATGCAAAATGTTCGCCGATAAGAAAGGGTTTGCGACTGGGGTATCTAAAGTATCTGAATTTAGAATGCTGGTTTTTTTTTTCGCATTTTAACTTATGCAATAAGCGAATCCACTTAACATGTTTATATATTCATTATCATATATTCATTTATAGCTTTAATGCGTGTTTTGCAAAAGCTGCAGATAAAATATTTTAGATTAAAAAAAGCGCAAAATGAAAACTTTAAACATTTTATGACAACAATGGATTGTAATTGTTTTTAAAGAGTTATCTTAAGATATGCTACAGTTTTTTTAAAATCATATATATGACACTGGGTAATTTGTAATTAGACCAATTTCACAATAAACGCAAAGAAGCAGTTTTCAAATAAGCCGAAAAAAATTTACAGACAGGTTTTTTCTTCTTTTTGCATGACATTGCCTTATAATATTTAGATTCAGTTTTTCGGTAAATTGCCAGTAAGGTCACTTTCTTCATTATATGTCCCAGATGCAAACTCCATCTTGCTTTATGGCCAAACTTAATTTGAAAAATGATACTGTTTTTTCTTTTGCAGTAATCTGTATGAATCCTGACATAATAACAAATGCTAAAAAAGGTCCCAGATGTAGTCATTTATGTTTAAAATGCCTAACCTCCATTATTTTAAGTAATTATAGGAATTAAACACATTTGTTAAACGAGAGTTGTAGTGATCTACAATGGATACTTCACTAAGAAAATACTTTTTAAACTTATTGTTTTTTCATTGTCACATTCTTAAAATGTAGACGAATTATTTCAAATATTTCCTTGTCACGATCGACTCTCTCTCTCTCTCTCTCTCTCTCTCTCTCTCTCTCTCTCTCTCTGTGTATTTGGTAGAGGGGGGAGAGAAACGGAAATATTCCATCGTGCCTTGGCAATATTTAAACACATTTTATTTACATTATAAAGCAAAGAGAGCGAGGATAGTTTGCGTCTGTATATCAAACGTTCAATTATTTACGAATAATTATTATTTGATGATGTGATTTAAATCGCGTCTCGGGAGTATAAAGATAAATCTAAAAACGATTTATTTCTTAGTTATACTTAACATATTTGTTAATTAATGCTCCAAATGCAAATATAGTCGTATATATGTCATAATTCAATGCAAATGCAAATCATTTGTTACTAACGAAAAACGTTTAATGGAATTTTTGAAAGTGCAAAAACTTTTGTCACATTCATTTAATGATTGTATTTATATTCACAATGTATATTACACATTTATTTATGTTAAGAAAACTGTTTGTCTCAAGAGTATAATTAAAAATGTTTTATAATAAATACGTCGGGTAGTTTTGTTTTACCATTCTATGACACCCACTCCAGACATATGGCTTACATTACCGGTTAGAAATTTATTTTAAAAAATAGTTACATTGTGTCCCAGGGGTATTAATTAAACGTTTGAGTCTGTCACATTTAAGTAAAATAGTTTTGTTTTCCAATTCTTTGACACCCACTGAATCTGTATTGGAAAAAGTTCTTTTATAAATAAATGAATAAAACATAGTCTCAGGAGTGTATTTTAAAAGTTTTTGTCAACATTAAAAACGATAGTTTTGTTATACAATTTTTGGACACCCATTCCAATTACTTTAAGTGAAAAACTGTACTTGTGATAATTCTCTGATAATGGCATTAGTCTCAGGGGTGTATATCAAAAGTTTCTGTCACAATTAAATACTATTTTTTTGTTAAACAATTAGTCAATTACATTTACTACAGAATTTGTTTAAAGATTATGTACCATTAGTAAGTTGTTCTCAAATATAGCTAATGGATTAAGCTTTGTCTCGAGCGAAAACTAAAAAAATAAACTTTTTTTTTTCAAATTTGATATGTTGTAACAGACAGAATATAAAATACTTTAAGATTTAAATGATCAGATGTAAACAATATAATTCAGCTTTTTAACAATAAACGTGGTCGAAAATGTTGAGTTTTGAGCTTTTAGCTATTAAAACAAGTCGCATAATCTACACTGTTCAGTTTTATACAATCAATCTGAGAGACATACAAGCCGTATGCATGCAATTGATACATGACCAATTCTATACAATTAATTCGAGTTATTTCACATTGGCATCTTAGTTCATAACAGCTCATTACATGTACTAGGTTTTAATAACAAGTTCATTACTCGATTCCACCAGAACAAAAGACAGCTATATTTTTTCTTAAATGACCTTTAGTGTTAATTGTCTCGAATAAATTTCAACGTGTGTGTGTGTGTGTGTGTGTGTGTGTGTGTGTTAGAAAATAGAATAAAGTCTACAACTATTTATTTATCTCAGGGTTACAATTTTAATGTTTAATAACAATAACACTTAAAATTAACTAGTTTTATAAAGTGCGCGGATTCTTTTTTTAATCCAGACGAGAAGCCTAATACGTTTAGTATTACATTATGTTACAAAATTAACAAAACATATAATACAAGCTATATGTTTAGATACAAATAACTTGTGTTTGATTTTTACATCTCTACAAGCGGATATTCACACAATCCTTATCGAACATTGTTGTATCGATAACATAAGATAGACTTTCAATTATGTTGATCAAATTTATATTGAGCTTTACAACACTAGTAAATTATCTAAACATCATGATTGATTGAATAAAAACGTACTATATAGGGAATATAGTAAATCGGAAAACAGATGCTTTGTATACAATCTGATATTTCCATTGGTGATGTATAAAAGCCTTGTATTTCAAACAATAGACAGTTATTTCATGTCCAAGTCTCAAGGGAGCAAGAACATTATTCAACCTGAAAAGTTGTAATTTTTATTACTAATTAAAATTTACAGTACACGTAGACCAGTTACTAACATTATGTCGTATAAAAAAGGTTCCAATCAAACTGGGTAAGCTGGCTCATATGTGTGTGTGTGTGTGTGTGTGTGTGTGTGTGTGTGTGTGTGGTTACTAGTTATTTAAATAGATCCTTCCTAATTACTACGTTTTCAGTGGAAGATTTTAGTAGAAAATTTAATTTATTATTTTATCAAAATTTTTAGTCAAATAAAAGCGTCATATTAAATTTTGTAAAATAAATTTTGATGATAAACAATTCAAAAAATCATCGTACTCTGTTACAGAATAGAAAAAAAAAAACCAGAGCACTCAATCTGTTTATGATTGGATAATTGTACTTATTTCTCTTGTTATATCTGGGTTTTTTTTAGGTATAAAAAACAACATTTGCATTAATAGTTAAAAGGAGGAAAAAATATACATCGTATCAGTTGAACTACCAACATGCTTTTACATAGTGCGCTTACAAGATATACCAAATAAGAAATAGTGATATATTAAAGAAGTAACATACTGTCATATACAAATATTTGAAAATAATTAAAAAAATTTAATAAGTGCACAAGTAGGAAATATTTTGCTTTATTACTTATTGTATATGCTTTTTTTACTCTCTCTCTCTCTCTCTCTCTCTCTCTCTCTCTCTCTCTCTCTCTCTCTCTCACACACACACACACACACACACACACACACACACACAAATGGAAACAAACCTATGACGATAAGCAACTTTTGATCTTAAAAAGGAATTTGTATTTGATTTCTTTCAAAATAAGTATTGATAATGGAAACTGCTAGTTGAACGATCTATACTTTCAAGCTCTTTACCAGAACAAATGTTAATATAAGAGGAATGTCAGCGCGATTGGTTTATCCGTATTATCTGGTTTCTTCAGCAAGACAGCCTTTAGAGAAGCGATTATTACTGAGAAGAATGGCACTAGAAAAGCAACCGGTGTGCTGAATTGTAATACTTTGGGCAAGTTCTTAAAAATTAATTAGTTTATTTAATTGTTCTTTACAATTTAACTATTTTTCTAATCTAAATATGCTGGGAGTTAGGTTTTGAAATGGCAATAAAAAAAATTATTCTTAAATACAATGTACTGTTTATCATTGGTTAAACTTATAAAGAATAAAAAACCTGACTCCTAAAATTATAAGGTAAGACTACCTTTTGTACCCAAAACACTTAATTCTATGTAAAATACAAAAACAAAATTGTTCAAAGAAATGTTAAAAACTATCTGGATTTCATTAGTTTCAGGACTAATTTAGTCAAAGTTTAAATTTTAGTGGATGGTTAATACTATGGATAATCATAATGTTACCTACCTTCCCAGATAGACACCGTGTCAGCAGTGTATTTACTGGCTACTTCTGTATGTATAAGAGTGATGCGCATCAAAATTGGTGGGACCAAACAAAATGGCTGCTACATCTTCTAAATCACGTTGATCTCTTACTCGAAGGATCTGTCCATTTCTGGAAAAAATGATGGAAATATACATGATTTTAAAAACAACTTTATGTATTATTTATTCATTTATTATTTTTAGTTTTTATTTTTATTTTATAATATTTTATTTTATTTTCAGTTTTTATTTTTATTCAAAAGTCGTAGCTCAGTGTTGTGATTCTTAGCTGAAATTGTACAAGCAAAGGTAAGCCTTCTACAAAAAGACTAATAGTTTTTGAATACGAGTATAATGTGTTTCATACCTAAGTCAGAAGTCCTCTCCTTACACATGTAAATTCAGACGTAATTTCGAGGATAGTGAAATAATCAAACAGTAACATCCGAGGAAAATTTGGACGAATTTATTAACTCGCGTAATTTGTAGTCTTTGCAAGACAAGAAGCTTCTAGTGTCTCGATATTGAATTCAAAACAAAGTTATTTATGATTAGATAGTGAGAAAAACATTGGTAGATGAACATAACAAATTTTAAGCTGTATGGTAATATTTTTTATTTCACTTTTTAAGCTTTGCGTTTTAATACGACAAGCTATACTTCTTTTTCAAATATCTGCATTCATTAGAAAAAAAGAATGAGTTAGGTTAATTGATATTACTTATATACCAACCACTCTTCGAGCAATTTGAAAGAAACAAATACTTTAATTATGATTGAAACAGTTGTAAAACGTATGTTAGCTGTGGTGTAAAATACGATTACTCTACTTCATAGCATGTGTCAAGATAATTTAGAAGGGTACACATTGCTCTCTAGCAATAAAAACTTACAAATGCCAACATACATGGTGATGAATGTGAAAAGAATAAAGAGTAATAACTAACTAAGTTATAAATAATAAGTTAATAAAATGTTAGCCGACTGGTACTTTGATTATTATCTAAAAAAGATTGAAGTAAAAATGAAAAAAATGAGAAAAAAACTTACTTGTCTGATTCCAAAATATGCTTTAAAGCCTCGTTTTCGCAAGACAAATCCCGAACAGTCGTCATGTCTATCCCTGTTAGGGTTTTGATACTAGAATCTCCATTTTCTAGCGTAGGGATCTGCATCATATATTCCGCCCAGGGTAAAATTGTTATTGCTGCAGGTTCCATCGTTACATCTGAAATAACAAAACAAAACAATGAATGTGCTTATAATCAATCCCTAAGAAATGTTATTTATTTATTTATTTATTTATTTATTTATTTATTTATTTATGCCGTTTTTTTATTTATTTATTTTTTATTTATTTATTTGTTTTTTTTTTTTTTTTTGTAGATCTTAATGTTTAATCGTAAAAATAATCGGAAACGTATCATCATACTTATGTTATCTTTCATATATGTAAATCATTTTATCATATAAAAAAATACATGCTTATCTTTTTTCTTGTCCAATTGATGGCAATACAAAATGAAAGGTCATTTATAAAAAAAGACCAATGGGCAAATGATCTTAGCACGAATGACTAGTAATACTATGTTTGCTAAGGAAAAATTATTAGGTGAAGCTTCGTGTGATTGAATTCAGAACATACAATCAGTCAGAACATATAATCAGCTTGATTACAGTAAGCAGTCTACTGGATTATATTCCGACTTAGTTACGTCACAAATTATATTTTAACAAAACCGACACATACTTTCCCTGGCGTAAAACTGCTGATTATATGTTAACACTCCAGATGATAATTGCAACTTACAAACCATAAAACTCAAAACCACGTTAACAGTGTCGCACAAAGGCAGAGAGAGAGAGAGAGAGAGAGAGAGAGAGAGAGAGAGAGAGAGAGAGAGATTAGTGTAAATCCAAAAGAGTAATTCTCTGATGTTTGACAAAATACAGACATTGCCTTAAACATTATGGATGCGCATCCGTTGTATGGAAATTTTCTTAAAACATTTTTTCTGAAATTGAAATAATTGACTACTGTGGGGCTTTTATAGAAATTAAATCTTACCGGAACTTAATAACCATAATAAAACGACAATGAAAATACTTAGCAAATATTAGTTAAGTACAGATTTGTTTAGACCTCTATTTGAATATAGAGGCCAATATCACTTTTCAATTGGTAATCTGATATGTAAAATATATTATATGTGTTACAAGCACGTTTTATTTAGTATGCATAAAGTCATTTAGAACAACTTCAGAAAAGTGCTCACATGTGTGGTACAAAATCTAAATTCATACCCCGTAAAATAAATTTTTTTATTTGAAATTTATTTTTCTCTACACAATGACGTTTTAACTATAAAAGAGTCTGTAACTATAAAGACCAAACAAGCGATTTAACATCACCAATAAATAAATTCATATTGATCTGGTAACTTTTTTATGTTATTGTCAAATCATTTATTTTGTAATTAAAAAAAAACTTTTCCCAGGCCATAATTATTTGTTATTTAAATTACCAATTGAAGTATGTATGAACGTATGAACGTTTGAACGTATGTGATAAATGTTATACAGTTGACAAGTAAATCAGTGTGTCAACTAAAAAAGAATATATATATATATATATATATATATATATATATATATATATATAATAAGCATATATGCGGTTTTACATTATGACATCTAGGCATCCAGAAATTCCTTTAAATGTTAATTGAAAACGCCTTAAAATCAGCATAACATGAGCAAACTATTTTTTTGTATTTTTGTGTAAATAAACTGCTAAAGAAGAAATACTAGTAGTATATGTATAATAAATATTGCAACGTTACCTATTTTTCGAATTCATGACTTGACTTACTTTCTTGAACAACATAAGAATCTACACTATTTAGAAAAAACAAATATTGATGAAATAGCAAACAAATTTAGCGTAAGTTATGAGTAAAAAAAGAGGAACTGCTGTATATGTACAAATATATCATGTAATGTTACCTACAATCTGTGATTATGGCCTTTCTGACTTACCGTACATTTTTTGAACAACATTAAATCGGTATTACATAAGAGAATAATATTTACAACACAGCGAACTTATTTAGTGTAACATAGTGCAAAAGATGAGAAAATACTGTTATGTGTATAAATATATCTTGAAATGTTACCCACTCTCTGTGATTATGCCCCTTTTGACTCTCTGTACATTCTTGAACACACGAAAATCAACATTACATAAGAAAAATAAATATTTATAAATCGGCGATCATTTTGTGTACCATAAGTGCAAATGATGAGAAAATTACAGTACTGCAGTATGTGTATCAATCTATCTTGCAATGTTATCGACAATCTGTGATCCCTATCTATGGTCCCTTTGACTCGCCGTACATTTTTGAACACATGAAAACCAACATTGCATTAGAAACATAAATATGTATATAAAAGGGAATGGATTCAGTGTATTTAAGTTCGACATATATAACAAATTAATATTCTGTTTCCAAAGCTTGATAAACGTACTGAAAATTTCATAAGGAAAAATAAATCGATTTGTGTCATTTGATTCAGTATTCATTGCCTATTAATTTTGTTGAAAATGTTATTTTATTAGGTAAACTAATCAATTTTTCGCATTTGATTATAGAAATTATTGCCTGATCAAACGGTATTTCCTGACAATATAGAAACAATAATTAGCTTTATTAGTTAGGTTTAATGTTGTGTTTCAGGACAATATTGGCGTTTCTGATTACGCTTGCTAAACTCATGTTTTCCGTCAGTCAACTAGTTAATGTGATCTGTTGATTTTCAAAGCAATATGGTCACTAGGGCAAAAGGACAATCAAAGTCAATTGTAAAAAACAACACCAAGTTGTTATCGTGTAATCATATTGTATGTAGGCTTATATAGTTATTGGTTTGCAATGAAGGTGAGGTAAGGCTTTCAAAACTATTGATATGTTGATCTGCATGCTTTCAACAAATTTATATTATCAAGAGTGCTGTTGCAATTACATTTTAGGTAAAACTATAAAAAAGATGAATTTTTTGGTCAATAAACTTAAAAAGGCGCAATGTTTTAAAAAGTAATCAATTTAAAGTTAACTTGCACAACAAAAAATGAGTTTTAAGCTATATTTTGATTTTGTTCGGCGATATTTTGTAATCCTATGTGTCTTTGACATCCTTAGAACGTATTTGAGATGCAAGGTGATTGATGAATTGTCATTTTCAATTCAATCTTTATGCAGTCTAAAAAACTACAATTTTTTCTTCTTGACAAGATTTTTTTAAAACCAAAAATTAAAAACCAATAATCGAGAATTCATCTTAAGTGCGCAAAAATAAAGAAAACTATATAAGAGTTAAACGTATTTTAATAAAAGGACATACGTTAAACATGCGATCTTTAAAAATAAAATCAAAAAGTAATCAACAAATACTGCTTATAAGCCTTTTATTATTTAACTGTTTTAATTTAACTTTGAAAAATTCAAGGTGATTAAAATCCAACGACTGAATCTCAAATAGTGAACTTACTACGTGATTTTGACTTGTATTTATAGAGTGGACATGTTTTCAGCAAGATCCGCTTATTGATCCGATAACTTTTTCGTGATAATTTGCACCAATCGATATAATTATTGTTCATTGAAAGACAATTACGATATCCATTTTTGGATCATTGTTTGAAGAAAATTATCTATATCGATTTATTACTTTTGTCTAGTTTTTTAAGTGTTGAACATTAAAAATGTCTTCAACTATAGCCTGTTTTAGACAAAAATGATATAAACCAATTTCGATTTTTTTTAATCAATTGTATACTTTAATCTGTTAATTTAAATGTTGTTTAAAATACCATTAATTGTAAAAACTATCTTTATGTGTAGTTTTAACAAAATATAACTAAAGCAGTTTCTGTAAAATGTAAAGCAGTGAAAATTTTACGTGATATATCGACACCTCATTTTAAGGGTCCGGTGATTTATTGGTCAAAAGCGAATGAATGCGATTATATCTCCATTCACCGCCTAGGTTCCTGCTCAATCGGACAAATTCGTATGCAAAATTACAAGTTCGATTGCCAAAGAAAAACGGATTCGTACTCCATCTTAGAACTATTTCGATATAAGTGATAAAAATATAAGCGTAATCTTAGACATAAAACAAAGTCACTTAACCCCAATTTTCCACCACCACTCATATCTTGTTGTAATATGCGGAAACCCCGACTTAATAAACATGTTTTACAAAGCTTTTGTTTATATTTATAAAGGAGGTTATGTATTCAGATCTCTAAATATGAAAAGTATCTTTGATATGTATTTTTTGCAGAACGTGTAATAAAGATATAGATCCAAACTTCATAATTTCCGGTTTGTTTAGAGTTTTCATGTAATCAATTTTAATGAAGTACTCAGTATAAAAAATGCTTTTGAGAACAACCCAGTAGACGTGTTCTCAACCATTTAGTTTCAGCGATTTAAAAAAAAAATAGAAACCAATGATGGGGAACAAGGTGAATCACAGGCTTTAAATGGCCTACAACTAGTTGTAAATTGAAGGCCATATTGTTTTAAATTTAGTTGTGCTAAGCATGTTTTATAATTATCATCGGAATTTTTTATCGCCGTATGTCATAATTTGTTTTCAATGTTTCAGAGTTTATATTCAAATCATAATGCAATTACATAACATCAAACTAAAAATTCATGAAGCTTAAAAGTAACACTTTGCAGAATTTTCCTTTGTTCATATTTATATTAAGAGAAAGTTATACTGTATCACGATTCAATGAAAGAGTTTATTGATACAATAATGACAATTGTTACAAAGGAATTTTTAGACTGTATAATGAAATATTTTTTACAGCCTAACAATATATGATACTTAGTTCCTACGTAAAGAAACAATATTAGAGCGTGTTAATTGTTTAAATGAAATTTCATGACCCCATTAATTTACAATTCATTTAGAGAAATTGGAATTCAGATTTCCCCCGAAATTAACTGATTTTGCCAACTAACTATGTGTTATGTAATAATAACACTAATAGCTTACTAAAATCTTAATAATATAATGATACAAGTTTCAAAAATACGATTTGAAAAATGCTCTCTCTCTCTCTCTCTCTCTCTCTCTCTCTCTCTCTCTCTCTCTCTCTCTCTCTTAAAACCCATTCAATATACATTTAATGTTACGTAATATTTAATAAAATCTGGATGTTATAAAACTGTAAATATATATTAAAAACGAGTAAAGGGAATAATTTCTAATTTATATTTTTTCTTATTTAAACGTTTTTCATTCGAAAAGTTATTCTCGTTCCAAGTTAAACCTAAAATTATTCATACTCTATACTTTTTTTCATCAAATAGAGAAAGTATTTAGGTAAAACAACTCTACAATTTTCTTACTTTAGATGCTTTTGCAAATGCTTTGATAGCTGATCTATATTTAAAAGTTCGATAAATATAAGTTGAAATAAATTAATGACGAAAAAATTTTAAAGCTCCAACCTTTTAGCCAACAAGACGTTGAATAAGAAAAATAATTGGATGAAATACCACAAAAAATGTATTACGCTAGGAAGCTAAATAAGAAACAGCACAAAATACGTAAACTATACTGACAATGTAATATAATATTACATCATACCATTTATACGTTTGTTGCTGGATAAAGTAGTAAAACACAAAATTATAAAGATTTTCCAATTCGTTTAAAGATGCTATCGTATACTTACTGATATAACGTGTGTACAAATCCAAGTTTTATTCCGAAAGTAATCAATTTCATGAAACTCACACTTCATATACCATTCAATGACGTAAACTGTAAACTAACATTCAACACTGATTATGATATACCAATTCTCTTCAGAAAACGCTTTTATCTGTTTAACACTTAACACATTTTTAATAGCTTTTTATGTCGAACTTACGACAGATTTTTTTAAGTTGGTAAACAATTTAAGTAAGGAAATCGTTTATATGACTTCCTTACGCACATGTTTATGAAAGAGAAACAAAATTGATGAAATCATTAACAAACGTTATCATGCAATCGCCGACAATCCAACACTGTAAATGATCTAATCAATTACAGAAACCAGTATTTTATATTATCCGTCATGAGCAATGTTTTACGTAGGTGGTTACAACATTTTCAAATACACTAGGATGTATTAACAACATTTGTAACTAGTTTTAATAGTAAGATACTGTAATCCATCAATCCATCAATCCAATATGCGCCGTCATGTTTTATACTTGTTTTGAAGTTGAAAAAATGTTTATGTTGATAAACGATTCTCACGAAACGATTGCCATCGAACAAAAATGTACTAATTCTTAATCCATTGAATGAGTAAATATATGTTATAAATAAGACATTGGTAACTAATCAATTTGTTCATATCTATGACCAGTGATTTATTATTATTATTATTTTTTTCTCCCATTCATTTTTCAAAACACACTTTATCGCTATACAAACATTTCCAGAAAGTGTCCAACTTAAAAATATTGTTGAATATTTTATTGTTTTTAAGTTTCTGTTTATTTTCACGTTATAAACTAGGTGCAATTTGCGCATTTATATATGACGTGTTTCTGAACAAAAAAAGAAAACGTCATAATCGCGAAAAATAGATGCCAAACATTTATAATGAAATTTTTTACACACAACCAAGAACTCAACTCAAAACATTTACACGAGTGAAAACGATCAAACGAAAAATAAGACGGTTGATTAAAATGCCCAATACTTCTGGCGGGAATTGGAAGTATTATCTAAAGGTGATGTTAGAGTTTTTTTCAGAAAGTCAAAATTTTTCGATTTATTTTAACTTGATTTGTCAATCAATTAACTACAATCCCACTTATATATGTTATCCATCTACATAAAACGGTTGAAAATTGAAGTAAAAAAAAGTTGTATATTATACATGATGTACTTTAAAGATATAATAATTATTATCAATTTAAATGGAAAGAAATTGCAAGCCCAAGATATTCAAAGCAATTTAAAAGTTTAAGACCGTTATCACCATTCTGTTGTTAAGTATGAAATCACTGTATCCAAACTTATACTGGATATATTTGACTTACCATAGTTCTGGATATATTTGACTTCCCATAGTTTCCATGTTCCATTCATTCTCAAAATTGATTTTGTACATGACGTGTACAGTTAACAAGACGGGGGTCGTTACAATCCGTAGCACCCGGCCTCACATCCTTTGTAAAAGTTTTTTGTATAATTGCATTGACCAGTGTCAATGTTTCTACTTTGTTTTTTTATAACTGTGGTTAAGCCATAGACTGGCATGTCTGTGTTTTATTTCATTAACATTATTTTAAATTCACTATAATTTAAAATCTTAAAAAACGTTTAAAGATGGTACAATCTGATTATATTCAGATCGGTGAAAATGATCTTAATGTTTATGCTAGACGCTATACAAATGTAATCAAACAACACAGCACTCTTCTAAAATATCTGATAAAAACAACCGCTGTTTTTAATTGAATAACAAGAAAGATAGTTGCTATTTCTATTTAATATCGTAAGCAGCATTTAAACATCACGCTTTTATCAAATTGTTAAATTCTTTTCATGTTTATATTAAATCAAAGAATTCAATGCTTAATTTCATATTTATAAATATATAAGACAAATACCAGTTTAAATTTCAGCTGTGCCAGATGTGCACATTTCGGAAATTCGTTTCTAATCAGTGACACCAAGACCAAAAAGTTCGACAGATAATAATACATAAGCAAAACACTTGAAAATTAATCAATCTAAAAATTTTATATATTATGCTTTTATCAAACTGTTATATTCTTTCATTGTTTTATTATATCAAAAGATCAATTCTTAATAAAATAATGAAATATTACGCTTTTATCACATTGTTAAATTCTTTTCATAGTTATATTAAATCGAGAAACCAATGCTTAGTTACGTATTAAGAAAAAAACCTTTTAAAATCAGGGTTGATTGCCTATATGGATCGACCTTTATATTTAGTATAATTATACAGAACAGTCTCATACGAAATTGGCTTTAACTTCTTATTGCTATAATACATTTATTTACTTACATACCGTTGATGCAATATGTAAAAAAAATTCGGTGTATTATTGTAAGAATGTATATAACTTTTTTAACTACCTTGTTTTTCTAAGCCTTAACAAGTAATGAAATAAACACAATTAGTGGTACCTGTTCCACTGTACATGTGCGTGAGTTCTTTATTGTATTAAAACACGGCATAAAAGTGAATCCTGGCACAATTAGCGATTCAGTAGTTGAATTGCCAAGATATGATACACAATTAGATATATACATTATACGTAACTGAATTTAATATATTATAATCAGCAGTCATGAGCTAGAATGTTAACAAAAAGTAAATCATCTATTAAACTCGTAAATTCCACATACGTGAAATTAAATTAGTTATTTTTTTAACAAAGATAAAAATACCCGTCTTCTTTGCTTCAGGTTTTTCACAACTTATTGCATAACTTTTTTGGGTATTGTTTTTATACCAGCAGATTTTCTTCAGATTTTATCTCTCTTTAGAAACCTTTAAAATCGATTATTTTGCTATACGTCTGAACCATTTTTATGCAATTGCTCTGTAAATTAAATTTGCAATACATCATTTATAGTGTGTTTGCGTTTCGTGTTAAATAAAAGTAATATATCATGATTTATGATGCATCATTGTTAACATTTATTACTGACATTTAGACATTGTATTATCAATCTTACATCAATATGTTATTCATAATGGTATTTAGTCTGAACGTAATCGATGTTAGAAGTATTTTTTTCATTTTACAATCTTTTCATTACCATATTTAAAAAATATAACAGTTCATATTTAATTACTTAAGTGTTTTTTCTCTCTTTTATTGTCATATTAATCGCTGCCTTTGATCTTAATTCAACTATGATACAAAATATAAGCAACTTGTAAAAAAAACTTTTTTTAAAAAAAAAAAAGATAAATAAACAGGTTATTTTGTGAAATATTTACAACCCCTGAGAGGGTACAGCTGCTTGTAGAGTACAACTTCTTCAAGATATATGAATTCGGTTAGCAGTACTTTGTGTAGTCAAAACATGAACATTGTGGCAATATTCTCAGCAATCTTAATTTTTGAAATAAAATTGAAGTTTGTTCCCCCAAGCAAAGTATTCCTCAGATGTATTTGGATCCGTATAGTTTTCGGACTTTGGATTCATTTATTTTAAAATGTATGGATTGTCTCTTTTATCTTAAACTTTTAGGTCCTAGTGTCACTGCTAATGAATGACTTTCCAAAATTGCACATATGGCATTCAAAAATTAATCAGTTGTTTTGTTTTAAATATTTAGATAATATTTTTGACTTAGCTCATTCTTCAAAACCTATTCAGATATCAAAACATTGACAAAGTGGTAGCGGTCTCAATTTATGCAAATTCTTCCATTATTTAAAAGAGTGCTTAAGCATATTACTAAGTTATACAACATCACATACAATTCAGTACTTTTGTTTGCAAGATTTGACACACAATTAAGTATTTAGATTAAGAGCCCCTTGTACCAACACAAACTACTGAATGTCCGTCAGTTGTTTTATAAATAGTATGTAACATCTACATATCTTGTTTCTCTTTCATTTTGTGTTAACATTGTATAGTCATTGGTCTGTAGATTGGTGACTTTTTGCTTTTTTTATTACTAATATATTTATTTATTTTATTATATTTTTAAGCTCTTACTTTTTCTGTATTTACTTTAATTTTCGTGCTTCGTTTAAGTATTTTCGTTTTTGTAGAGTACCTTTTTTATTTATATAATTCACTCTTTAATTTTAAATTATGATTTTAAAACTGGATCTTACATCTCCTAACTGGTATGTTTGTTATCTGTTAATTTAGAATTTTGTAGAAATTCTATGTTTGTATTAGTTTTCCATATGTAATGATTCTAACAACTTGCCTGACTGAAAACGTGTCTGACAATGAAATTATCATTAACATTGTTCTGTCATTTAAGATAGGACGACTTTCCTATTTAAACTGGTTTCACTTTGTGTAATCAAGTGGCTTAATTATCGGTAAAATCGATATTTTCTTGTTAGATGTTTTGTATTTTGCCGCACTGCATCCTTGATTATTGTAAAATAAAATACAAATGCATGCAACGGAATAACATGCGCTTCTTATTATCCAACATAATCCTCAAATATTTTAAATATGTTTAGTATCTGTTTCCTTTGAAAGATATTGCAACAACATGTGTAGAGCATTTATGATTTTGTACTTAAATAATAGTCAAACACAGCTGATAAACATCTGAGTTCAAGATCATTCTGATTTATTTAAAAATTACTTGCAATCGAACAGTTAAAAAAAGTTATTGCATTAATAGAAAAAAAGGTTTTTCCACATTTTCTTTTAACTCACATACATGTTTTCTTGCCAATACAGATATCCTTTAAAATATGCTAGTAACCTTTGATCGTTTTACTTTGGTAAAAATACTTCCTACAAACTGTATCATTTTCTCCCAAACAGTTTTCTGTTAAACACACCGCAAATATTTGTATCTTTTTGATTCATTGAAAATAAAGTATTTAATTACTTATTTGTACTTATTACAGATGCCTATAAACTGTTTCGCTTTAAAAAACACAAAACTAAATATCATATTAAGTAATATTTTTCGAGAATAAATAGTTCAAAAGACGGAAAATAATGTTGAAAGATTTATTTAAAGTACAAAGGTAATTTTAAATTTAAAAGGGACTTTCTCCTTGATTATTTTATGTATTATTTTTTTATTATTATTATGTTTGCTTGTTATTCTGATATTAACACTAGGATGATACAATGTTAACAGTTTTCAACAAACCAGTTTTTCACCGAAATTAATCATGTTATTCAGTTTTCTGTTTCTAAGCAGCAGTAAACAAAAAGAAAAGATAATTCGTAATAAAATGCCCACATATATTTAATGAATCATATCGAGATAATAGACAATGTTAATATTTAGAAATTCAAAAAATTGCTGGATAATGCAAACAATTCTTTACTTTGAAACAATCGGTTATTTTATGACCGTTTAAATACAAGTCATATCTAATTGAAAACGTGGATTAAATGCCGTACCACAACCTGACAATAAAGCACAAATGAAGCTATTATTATCTTTAGTATCACACACACACACACACACACACACACACACACACACGTATATATACATAAGGACTTGTTACAAAAATGTTATGTAACCGTTCTTTGAAAAAAACATTCTGCAATGTTCTTGAAGGATTTGAAATTTCTACTCTTTCTATTTATATTTTCAAATTAGTTTTAAAAATGTATCAGAACGTGCGCATCCTGCCCGGAAACATACATCTGTCAAAAGCAGATAATGGTAATTTGAGTCTGTTTCATTAGCTGCAAATTTTATTATGAAATATTCAATGTTAACAGTCTGTTTTATATTTTTTTATTTTTACTTTTTTTAATTATAATTGAAACTAAATCAACTTGTCAATTGACAAATAATTTTCAAAAATTGCTTTTACAAAGACTGTATTATTAATATAACTTTAACTTGATTTACTTATCAAAACTGCACAATCATAACAACTGCCGCAACCTGATATAACGTCAAATCTAACAAACAAAATATACAAAAAGAAATATCTATCTTGACGCTTTAGGACTGTCAAGAAATTATTTAAAAAATCACAACCCTTCCAAATTAAAGTCAACTTTCAACCATTTAAACAAATTTCTTATTTAAAAAAAACATTTCAATAGAGACACAAAACGCTTTACACTGACTACTGATTGTAAAGCAAAAATCTTTAAATGCTTTAAACGGATTAATGCTTCCGGTCATTATGTAGGACAGACACCTGGCTTCGGAGCTCAAATTTTTTTTTCTAAAAATCATATAAGGACTTGAAACCAACAAATTCATGTGAGTCATTTAATATATATTTGAATAGTGAACTCAAATTTTGAAGAAGCATACAAAAATAATTATTCTGGAGGTTTTTTGAGCCAGTTAAAATTTCTTTAGATCTTCCCGCCATATAGACCAACGCCCATTGTTTATATTATTGTCATATACCTGTTGTTTACATCTGGTCTGTGATATGAGTCCAACGGAGAACATGGAGGTTCAGAATACGGACCCTGATCTAAATAAGTGTGAAAAAATTTTTGAGGGCAAGGAAATGAGTAGCTGTTTTGCTATGATTTATATGAAGTTGGAAAATAGCATAGCTTCAGTGCAAACGCAGGTGAATCAATTAGATGAGAGAGTCACAAATCTTGAAACGTATTGGAATTTTACAGAGAGTGCGATAAGAACACTGCAGGAAGAAACTATTGTCAAGCTGGAAGAGAAAATTCAAGGTGAGAGAATAGAAAGGCTCAAGTTAGTGAACTGGGGCAGAAAGTGGAATTTGATAATAAGGGGCATCCCGGGGGTCCTAAAGGAAAATGCAAGGGTCACTGAAAGTACAGTCAGGAACTTTTTCAGAGACAAATTAAGCATCCCCGAAACAACTGCGAACACTATTATTCTTCAGGCTGCCCATAGACTACCCAGTGGTGACGAATCCAAACGTAATATAATAGTACGTTTTAACAGCCTCTTTGACAGAGATGAAGTCCTTCAAAAAGCCATGAAACTAAGGCCTGGCAGCATCACTCCCGACCTTGCACCAGAAACGAGTAAGCTTAGATCTCAACTCCTTCAGGAAAAAGCACAATTATCTCCAGAAGAAAGGAGGAAATCTAAACTAATTTATATTAAACAATACCCGTTTGTTAAACTTGTTACACGCAAATAAACAAACACTGAACATCGGACTTATGAATTAAATATGTTTTTTCACTATATGGTTATTTATTTACAGAACTGAAATAATTCACATATTCTGTAATCATATTATCTATAGACTTGTTGATACATAGACATTTACTTTAATTGTAATATTCTGTATACATTGTGTCTTACAGATGAGTAGTGTTTGAGGCACGTGGATGTTCTAATATTTGACCTCGAATGTGACCTGGTTTCTCATTATCTTTCTTTAGATTTTGTATATTGATAAAAAATGAAGATAAACATTTAATTTGAGTAACTTATCTAGCTTTCCCTTTCTTATATAATTCCACTGAATGCAATGTCAACTTACTACTATAAAATAATTATAATAATACAGATAATGACAAATCTTGTTATTCAATTGCATGTCGGGAATTATTCTAATAAGGAAGGTCAGATTATAATGATACTACAGTGTACATGGGCTGTTTGAGAAGGTCAACAAAAATGTTGATCGATAATGTTATGTAAGGTGGTTCGAGGTCAAATGACAGCATGATTATTAACAGATGTGCTTATATTCACGCCATCACGTGTTTTGTTGGCCAAGCCATGTGTATTTTAGACTCGTGAATATTGCCTTTGGTTGTAAACTACCTTCCTGGTCACAATTTTATATATGCAAATTAGGGAAGGTCAATACAATATTGGCGATCGATAATGACACCCGACTCACCTGGACAGAACTTGGTCTTGACGGTTTTTATTTACTTATTTATTTATTTTATTTTATTTTTCTTTCTTCAGATTCATCTCCTAAAAGCGTAAATGTAAAAGGGAAAGATTGTATCATGTCCAATTTTTATCCATGCAACCTAATTGAAAGCAGCGTAAAATTCAAAAGTGCAGAACATATTTATCAATTCCAAAAAGCCTCCTTCTTTAATTATAACCAATTAGCCAAGGATATTTTATATGCAGAAACAGCAAAACAAGCAAAGTATTTATCAAAATTCTTACCTCTATCTAAATCCTCATATGAATGGTACAAACAGAAACTTGATTTAATGAAACACATATTAAATTTAAAATTTGAACAAGTCCCAGAATTCCGCAAGGCCCTATGCGATACATTGAATTACAAAATCGTGCACCCTCTACCACATGAGTTTTGGGGAACCGGAAGATGGGCAACAGGAGAGAATCACTTCGGAAAATTACTGATGTGTATCAGAGATGAAAAATTTAAGTAAAAACCATCAAGGACCAATTTCTGTCACCAACAAAGTATATATATATATATGTATAGATTATTATCATAACTGTACTTATTTGTAAATGAATGGTACTACTTTGTTACCACAATTGCTTTATTTTATGCGTATTAATTGAATGTGCTATTTGTAATTGTATTAACGTAATATGGTTATTTATATAAATATATTTTTTTTTAACCTTATATTTTCTCAGATACTTACTATTGTTGATGAGCGTTAGAAGCCTACCACTTTTTTGGTTTTTTTTTTCTTTTTGTTTTTGTTTTTTCTCTTTTTTCAACTTACACCGGGGGAAAATGACGAGGTTTTCAAGGGGGGTTATTAGGATGACCAATATTACAGTTAAAAAAAACAAAAACATCTTCCTTTCCTTACATTCACAGTTATAGTTTATTTTTACATCCTTTTTACAAAAATACTATTAATTCCTTATCATGATGCGTAATACAGGTCTAAAAATAGGTAGCTTAAATTGTAGAGGACTTTTTTCCGATAAAATAAAGAGACGAGATTTTTTTAATAGATGCAGAACAAAATATGACATAACTTTTCTTATTGATACACATTCAACGAAAGATATAGAAAGTTATTGGAAAAATGAATGGGGAGGGTGTGTCAGGTTTTGCTCTCATACCAGTAACAGTCGCGGAGTTGCAATTTTGTTTAATAATTCATTTCAATTCAAAATAATTGATGAAATCAAAGATCCAAATGGAAACTTTCTAATTTTAAATGTAGAATTTCATAATAAGAGATTTACTCTTGCGGCAGTATATGGCCCTAACACAGATCAACCACAATTTTATCAACGAGTTATGGATAATATTAGTATTTTTAATAATACCGCAATAATTTTAGGTGGAGATTTAAATGTTGCACTTGATTACCAGGCAGACACCACTAATTATATCCATAAGAATAATCCAAAAGCTCAACAAAAAATACTCGAAATTATGAGCGAATTCGATCTTGTAGACATATGGAGAGAACTAAACCCTAATGTGAAAAGGTATACCTGGAGGGGTCCAAAAGAAAAATATCAAAAAATGGGTAGATTAGATTATTTTTTGATTTCCTTAGATGTTCAAGCTTTTTGGTAAATGCTGATATAGATACTTGTTATAAGTCCGACCATTCACCTGTTACAATAGAACTTAAATTTTCAGAACATGAAAAAGGGAGGGGTATTTGGAAATTTAATAATGGTTTACTGTATGACCAAGAATATATAAATATTGCAAAAAAATCAATTAAAGAAACATGTAATCAGTATTTGATTAACCCGGTTAATAATCTAACAGAATATTCAATAAACGACCAACTACTATGGGAAATGATTAAATTGAATTTACGAGGAAAAACAATTTCATATTCATCATATAAAAAGAAAATTAATATTGAAAAGGAATTTAAATTAGAAAATAAGCTTAAAAATCTTTACGAAAATGAAGCCATATCATCTCGAGACGAAATAGAAAAAGTAGAACATGAATTAAAAACTTTAAGGGAAGATAAAATAAGAGGATTAATAATGAGATCGAAAGCAAAATGGTTAATAGAGGGGGATAAAAGCAGTAAATATTTTTGCAATTTAGAAAAAAGACAATATCTGGAAAAAACAATACCAAAATTGATTCTTGATAATGGTACAGAATTGGATAGCCAGTCTGATATAATAAATGCCCAAAGAGATTTTTACAGAACCTTATATACATCCCAAAACCTTCAGAGCAATGATAAAAATCACATATTCTTTGATAAAAATAAAGCCTTTTTAAATCAACTTGATGAAACACAGTCAGTGGCACTTGAAGGGGAACTTTCAGATCTCGAATGTACAAATGCTTTGAATTTTATGAAAAACGGAAAATCGCCAGGAATGGATGGATTTACAATCGAATTTTACAAATTTTTTTGGAATGATATTAGAGAATTTGTTGTCAAATCATTAAATTATGGGTATAATAATGGTAAATTCTCTATTACACAAAGGCAGGGGGTGATCACATGTATTCCTAAGGAGGGAAAGTCAAAATTTTACTTAAAAAATTGGAGGCCGATTTCCTTACTGAATGTAGATTATAAAATTGCATCGGCAGCAATTGCTAGCCGGATTAAACCAGTTCTTAATACAATAATAAGTGAATCACAAACAGGCTTTATAAAAGGGAGGTTTATTGGGGAGACAAGTAGGTTGGTATATGACATTTTAGAAAAAACAGAAACAGAAAATATTCCGGGTATTTTGCTTCTTCTTGATTTTGAAAAAGCCTTTGATTCCATAGAATGGTCTTTTATTGAAAATTCACTTAAATTCTTTGGTTTTGGGAACTCAATCATCAAGTGGTTTCTTGCTTTTTATTCAGATATAACAAGCTGTACTCAATACAACGGTCACTGTTCTAGTTTCTTCCAGATTCAACGGGGTGTCAGACAAGGTGATCCACTTTCCCCTTATCTTTTCATCATATCCGCTGAGTTATTAAGTGCAGCAATTAAACAAGACCCTTAAATAAAAGGCATCACAATAAACGATTCTGAATATCTTATAGGACAGTATGCAGATGATACCAGCCTTATGCTGAACGATGACTCTGAATCTCTTAACTCTGCTATTAAAATAATTGAAGATTTTGGCGACTGTTCTGGTTTGAGAGCAAACTTTGAAAAAACCGAGGCTGTGTGAATTGGGGCCAGGAGGGGATGCATTGAGGAATTGCAAACTAAAAAGTGTTTAAAATGGAATCACAATGGATCTTTTAAACTTGTTAGATACGCTTGAAAAAATTGGAGGAGATAAAATACTTTTCCTACAGGAAATTAGCATATCAAAATGTTGTGCAGGATTCAATTCTTTTTGGATAGATGTTTTTCAAAATTGGGCAAAATTAAACCAATCTCTCACTGCATCCCCGAATGACATTATTTCCCAACCTCTATGGTACAATCCCGAGATTAGAATTGATAAAAAAATGGTATTTTTCAAGAACATGGTCGATTGTGACATTTATTTTATTAATGATATTATTGACGAACATGGATTTTTCTTGAACTGCGGGGAGTGCAACGAAAAATACGGCTGTTCAATAAATCATGTGAGTTACGTGGGTCTAGTAAATGCTATACCAAAACACTGGAAAAATATCTTAAAAAATAATTTGTTTGATAAATAAATTAAAAATGTTAATATACAATATTTAAAACGGAAAGACAAAGTTTCAAAAATATTTTACAACATGTTCTTAAAATCTGTTAAAAAGGACCCTATTAAAACACAAGATTTTTTTCATACACAACTTTACACTATAATCCAAGAAAAAAACTGGAAACAGATATATAAATCGCCTTTTATTATTACCAGCGACTCAAAGTTGCAGTCTTTGCAGTTCAAGATCAATCATAATATAATTTTTACAAATGATCGATTATTTAAGTGTAAACTTTCAGAAACAGAACTGTGTACTTTTTGTTTTGAAACAAAAGAAACATTGATTCACTTATTTTATGAATGTAGTTACAGTCGATCGGTTTGGTTTGGTCTTTTAGATGACCTTTACAATATTTGTGGTTTATTTATTGACAAAAACATAACACATTTTATTCTTGGTTTGACAAATCATCCAAACCAACATATAATTAATCTCTGTTTTCTGATCATCAAAAATCACATATACTTATGTAAATTCAGAAAGACCAGGCCAAACTATAAAACTGCTTTACAATCAATCAAAGATTACAGAAAATTAGAACTGTTCTCTCTATATATGTTAAGTCCCAAAATAGCAAACAACATAAGACAATCATGGAATATTATTAATTTACTTTTAGATAGAAATGGATGAATTTATAATTTGTATATTTTTCTCTGTTAAAGTGTGTATTTATATTAATGAAATGATTATGTTTAATATATGGAAAATGGAATAAAAACTATGAATACCAAAAAAAAAAAAAAAAAAAAAAAAAAAAATCTTTAAAAGAAGGCTCCCACATTTTTATTTCTATTTTCCCAATCTTAGAAACGTAGGTAAATGTAGTAAACAGTTCTTTCACGTAGAATAAAGTTAACAACGTTAAATTAAATTTTATTTTTCTATTACCATCAATTATTTCTATTTTCAGAATTTTTAAAATGAAATTCACACGTTAAAACTTGTTTTGCACTACATTGTAACATCTAATTTGATCAATTGCTTTAGTCAAGTTAAAAAAAATTCATCCATCATACTTGATGTGATTTTATTTCATAGAAATAAGTATAATAACGGTATTTCAATTTTTAAATGCATTTGCGACTAAAATACCGATTGTAAAAAGTTAAATTTTAACCAATTTAAAATTGCCTTTTGACTCTTAATGTCGTTTGATATTTGTAAGCTAATTAATGCTTACTAAGAACATATTGCAATGTTAATTTTTTTTTTTTTTTTTTTTTTTTTTTTTTTTTTTTTTTTTTTTTTTTTTTTTTTTTTTTTTTGATGTTGTTGTCGTTGATTAGGTTGAATATAGAACAGATTGTAAAAGTTTTAACATTTAAAACAAAGTAACCAGTATGTGGTTATATAGTCAAATTAGAGTCTTTCACTTTTTCAGTGAATTGGTGTTAAAAATGAATGTTTTTCTCCGCTACAAAGTAACAAATTTGTGATAACATATTAAATGGCCGTTAAATGTGTGTATTATCAGCATTGAAAGTATGGTTTCTTAACGTTTTTATTGATTTTGAACAATAAACTTCGATGACAGTTAAAAATTGATCGTGGTAATATAACGAAACAAAATATATTTGAATTTGAGTCATGATTTTAATCCAACTGGCCAAATTAGATCGATATAGCAATAATTAACCAAATTAGTTTCGGAAGATTGAATATTTATTGCTACGAACTTGTCCAAATGGAATTCGCCAGTGTACCACGTGATACCTCAGAGCGTTTGTGCAGGACAATTATTTCTATTGGCAATGGAATTGACGTTTTCCCGTAATAACGACGTTTTTCCGGGAATATTTGACGTAATCCTTATACATTTCATTCCACACAAACGTTAAGAGATATTGATCACGTGGTACACTGGCGAGTTCCATTGATTTTCTACCCATCCTTTTAAATCTTGTATCTTATGACCTCAAATTCCTATTGTATAAAATATTTTTGATAATGTTCTTCTGGTTAATTTGGAATATATATAACACGAATACCAGTTAAATTTTAATAAGGTAGAATATAAGTTTACGTTATTTGTTACCAGCTTAGTTAAAACAAAAGCGTTAAATTGCTTTAATACTGTGAACATCTTAAATAAAGGGGTAAAATAGTTGTTTATTGCATGAACAATTTTCTAAAAATTGAGACAAAATCTATTGATTAGTATCAAATTGAACGAAGAATTGGGTTATGACAATTAAAAATTTAATTGTTAAAATCTACCCGAGAATGTTAAGAACTATTTTATACGGTTTCGGGTAGAAGAAAGTCATCGAACCTATTGAGAACTGTAAATTTGAGAACAGAGAAATTACAAAATACCGTTTCCACATCAAAATGAGTGCTAGAACCAATTGATATGGCAATAGTTGTCCACCAGGGATATATAAATGCATTGCATTTAAATTGAAGAATGAGTTGAATTGTAACAATTGTTGTGTAGTACTGGATTTTAACATGATATAAGGATTTATGTCAATTTTTTAAAGAATATACAACACATTGGAAAAATCTGCATTAAAGTACATAGAGTTTTAAATAGTATTTTTTCTGCAAAATCACAAAATAACTTTATTTATTTCGATAAGTTTGATCAATAACAAAACAATAAATAAACTGGATTTGATTTCAAAACTGAATCAAAATTCAAACATCTTTTGAGAAACTTAATGGAAGATTAAACTGCAAACTACAACCGAGCTTCGTAAAACAAGATAATGCAGATAAATTTATGAAGATTGGTTTTGAGATTTGTGTTCTAACGCAAAAAGCATGGGGCTTTGGATTTTAAATAATAAATAAACCTAGCAATAAATTAAGCACTAAAATCATAAGTTTATAATGATATTTAAAATTACGCAATAAAAGCATCTAAAAATAAGTTTAGTAAGGCATAAGCAAGAAAAGAAATTTTAGTTTTCAATAAAGTATAATGTTCCGTTTATTACACGTTACTAGATCATCTTATTTCTCACAGTCAAAATATGCAAAAAAGGAATGTCAAAACTAGAAACAGTTTCGTGTATTTATATAAATATATATTTAAGTAAAGTTGTGGAGATTTTTTTACTACATTTTATGTTCTTTCAATCCAACTATACAATATAATTACAGATAAATATTTTTTGGAAAAATGTTTCTCCCATAAAATTAATATTTTACTTAACATTTTTGTTTATTTTTTCCTTCCATGCAGGGTCAAAAAAATAATAATTATGTAGAAGATAATATCCACATCGAGTAAAGGAACGTTTTAAAACGGAAACAAAAAACTTATAATTTTATATTAGAATTTATTGTGTCATCATCACTGGGTATTGATGATATGTAGCCATTGCTAATTTTATTTGATTGCGTATACGTTGGGAAGAAAAGAAAAAGGTTTTAGCATACTTTTTAATTTCTTTAACATCATGGTCGATAGATTATGTTTTAAAACTGACAACATTTAACAACGTATTTCGACGTCATGTCCGGTTAATTTTATGATTTTTTATATGTCTTCGTTAGGTAAGTTTCATTCGGGTATTTTAATTAAAAAAACTTCATTAATTTAAATTTAACACGATTCGTAATATTCGATAAAATCAAGGTTTATTTTGACTTGTTTAAAATGTCAATTCCAGTTTTAGAGTCAATATAAAATAAAACAAACATACCAGTACTTGTCCAAATCACAATCCCAAAAGGTAAAAAAAAATTAAAGCTGGCTAATTTGGTTATACACGTGAACTTCCATCAACGTAATATTCTCCAATGTATAACTCACAACTGCTGAAAACTGTATGCCCATTTTGAAGAACTAACATATAACATATGCTTCATGGAAAATTTCATACATACCGTCTCATTCTCCGATTCAATGATTTCCTTTTCTAAGCAAACACTGAAATCACATTTGTAAAAGTTTTCGATTTTATAGTAATTCTTCACAACAATAAACACTGTATTCTTATGGAAACTGCACAATAAAGATTTCAATTTAAAATAACCTATACCAAATGACCTACTTTGAAAGATGAGCATCCTCTCTATTTAAACTTGAATGCGTTTATTAATCCGTCAATAACAATTCTTCCAATTTTACGAATAAAGTTTTGAAAATTTGACTATCTAAATGTAAAATTAAATTCAATTGTCGATTTATTTGGTTTTATAAAATCGAATGATACCTTATCAAAATGTCTTAACACATTATGAAAAAAATTGAATACAAGTTGTTATTGATTTTCAATCAACGTGGCAAAATCTGGTATTGTTGTTTTCGTACATTTTATCAGGAACAAAGAAGGGATTTTAAAAACTTTATATACTAAAGAAAGTTAAAGCAATAAAGTCAATATGCTTCATTACATAAAATTGACCATCAAAAAGTCGTTGTATGAGAATGTTATTATACAAGTATAAATCATTGTTGTGCACCATTGTGCCTCATAGCAATAAATTAAGAAAATAAATATGAGGAAAATTGAAATTTTTTTATACTTTATTCAATTGCCTTAAAGTTTCACCAGCGAAGTGCAATATAGTAGAGAATATTTACGAGAACTGTTCGATTTGTAGTGTGTCGCGCGATAAGGCTTTGTCCAATTTAGTTGATGGCAATATCCTTGAATACCTTGATTTAATACCTTTGAAGGGATATATTGATCATTTCACTATTTGAGTCGAATTCTTTAAAGATTACTTACAATACTCATTACATATCGCAAAACCCTTTGAACAAGAAATGACTTCAATAAGATGATAGTATTTTAAGAAATTGTTTATCCCAAAGGGAGATATTGATATAGACAAATTTTTTTGTTTCAAATCTTAGCCTAGAGAATGATTGCATTCTTTAAATTAAGCAACAAGACCGAGTTAAAGCAATATTTTCTTAAATCTGTTAACGAATATTAAAAATAGATTTGTATTCAACCACCTTTGAGATAATTGGTTTTAAAACAATCCATTTTGTGATACATTGGCATGTGCCATTAAGAAAGTTAGTATCGAAACATATCATTAATCTCAATATTAGGTAAACCATTAACGTTATCACAGAATTATGAAATTGTCTTATAGATAATTATTTAAATTTTTTAAATCCAATTAAAGCACTGACAAATGAATGTTACCAGCAGAATATTCAGGTCAAAAACAGGTATAAAAATGCAAAACTATTATTTTATTTCTTCCAAATTCAATTACATTGACCTTAAAAAGACAACGTGTGAGATATTACAATAGACACGAAAGATGCAAAAAAATTAAAATGTACCTGGCGACAGCAAACGAAAAGTAATAACGATACAATACAAATATATAACAAAAATTTCGATGTGCCATATATGCACCTTTCGGAAAAGTCATTGATACAAATAATTCAAATGCAGTGATGACGAGCAAATTTTCTTTCCACATTAACGAGCTGAGCCTGTTTTTATCCGTACATAAGAAAATCTGATTCTATATATGTTTGTTTATATAAAAATATGGAATATAAATTTTAATCTTTGAAATAAAAGCAATGCGTGCTTGTTAAAACCAAACCAACATTCAATGCAAAGGATCCGAGACTACACAACACATAAATTGATAATTTGCCTACAAATGAATGAAATATGCTTAAAATGTGTAGCCTGCTTAAATTTGTAGCTCCATATGAAACCATTTAATTCCATTCATATTTTATTATGCAGTAAGATTGTTAAAATCTTTTTATAATATGAAACTCGTGCTGTGATTTCCATTAAGAGAAGTAGTATATTTGTATCTTAGCCACGTGTACTTTTAAAATATATAAATTATTATATGTAAAACAACAGTAGCAGGTTTTCTATGGGATACTAAATTAGACCTCAATAAAATTAACTATAAATCCGCAAACAGTTATATAACTGACTCTATCAAATAATATAAGACAAAAGCTACTAAGGACACTAAATAACATAGACAGGAAATAGAAAAACGAAACAAGATTTATAACCCTATTTTTATTGGCACTGGATCGAAAAAATAACATGGTATATATATATATATATATATATATATATATATATATATATATATATATATATATATATATATAATATATATATATATATATATATATATATATAATGATAGAGTTTGTCAATCCATTTTTTTTATGTGTCACCTAACGAAATGTTTCACAATTATCTGTATATTTCCATTGCATTATAGCTGATAGTAGGATATAAAACAAGATTGATTTTCCATTAACGAGGTAGAAACTATTTTCTTACACTTATATGGCTCAAAATAATAGACATATATTAAATTAGGTAATGAAAAAAGAATATATATGACACTGGCAAGCTCATTTATTAACTTTAGGAACTTGACAGGTCAGTTGCTAAGTGATGTTCATAGGTATTATGATTTAAATATCAAACCTTACAAGTTAGATTGTAAACGCGATGAGGTAATTTCAAGTTCAATAAAAACCAAAAACGGATGTGCTGGGAAAGCTTTTAAGCAAGCCTTAAAGTATAAAGTATTAAACGGGAAAAAAGCAAAGCTATAAACGTCAATTTACCGATACTTTAGGAACAGAATGTAAAAAAACTCAATTTTCAATTTTGTACTTTACTATTTAAGGTAAAATCTCTTAAAAATATACTCTCAGTATTTTAATGAAAAAAGTTCTACAAATATTCATATCTCATATTTCAATTAATATAAAAAGTTATACTCTTCATTAATGGTATCAAATTATAACAATGACTTTAGGTGACATTTTTTAACTTACATGGAAAAGATCGTTTATAATATCATTTTCTTTAACATAACTTATATCTCATGTTTTCAAATCATATCATATAACTCTACTGTCCATTGATTGAATCAAATTTCTGACTTTTTCTGTCTTTTATGGAAAAGATCGTTTCACTGCAATGCATTAGAGAAACACTTAATGTTTTTATCCTAGGTAACATTTTGTAATATGTAGAACTAAAACTTGTTTGGATGAAATGCGAAGAAAATGTTAATTTTTTTCATTACTATATATGTCAATTACAACGCATGTTTTGACTTATCAATCAGTACTACATTTAAAAAAACGAATATATCTATTAGTTTATTTGTCATTTTATGCCATACTTTGATCCTTCAGCACAAAAAAGAAAATACCCTTAATTTTTACACATATGAAACTATCATTCGATAAATTTAAAATCTATTTAGGGAACGTGTAGGCAATCCAATATCTTAAATTCTAGATATCTGGAAATTTTATTTTAGTTCAGGATAATACAGATTGGGATTATTATTATTTTGTACTTACGTTTAAATATATAACAAATACCCGCTGAATTTTGATGTGTCATATGTGCACATTTCGGAAAATCATTAAACTGTTGAAAATAAGAAAATTAGAAGTATCACATTGATCACATGACTGAATGACATACGTATAAAAAGATTGTTTATTCTCTATTGCATGAGAGAAAAACTGTCTGTTATCTTTTTCTTACATTAAGTTGCACAACATAAGAAAGTGAACCTGTTGGGGTGAAACATAAACAAAGTAGTAAACCTTTTCTATAACTACAATGCATATATGTAACTTGCTAGAAATATTATATGTTATTTTTTTCTTACAATAAGTTGCACAACATAAGAAAGTGAACCTGTTGGGGTGAAACATAAACAAAGTAGTAAACCTTTTCTATAACTACAATGCATATATGTAACTTGCTAGGAATATTTAACAATTGAACTGTTTTAAAATGGTGTTTATTGTCAATCTGAAGGCAACAACTTTGCAAGCAAACGGAATAACGCGTGTTAGCGCGTTATGAACAGTTTGCTTGCAAAGTTGTTGCCTTCATACTGAAAATGAACACTATTTTAAAACAGTTCAATTGTTATATTTTTGTTTAATATTTTAAAAAAAAAAATATTTATTTATTGTAAGAAAAAAATTTTCCATCTATAACACATGCACATAGGGGGAGTCCAGTAGACGCAAGAGCTAAATTTAAGACTGAGAACGACACATTATTAGTCCACAATATTTTTAATGTGGAGTAACACGACGGAAGTTTGGAGTAAAAAATTGCTGGCTAAATGTTGGAAGTGAAATTTGTGAATCTGAAACGGGAAGGGGGGAACTGTAGCTGATGGATAATTTTCAATGGCCAAGCATGTAGGTTTCGAATCTGTGATATTTGAGTTGACAGGGATTTACCGAGAGATTTCTTCTTGAATGTTGACATTGTTAGGTTGAGATTCACTCTATCATAATGTGCCGAGCTTCATACTCGGTATCATTCAAATGTAGGCAGCAAAGCAGTGAGAAGTATACTTATTCTTTACTCCTGGTGTAGTGCAAATATCTCTCAAAGTTTAGAAAATTATCGTTTTAAGGTAAGCAAGGAGTTGTGTAGTACTTAAACCATGTATTCTACTTTTGAGGAGTTCCTATTGTATCCCTTGTTAACTGCTTAAAGCATGTAGCTGATTTTTTCAGTTTTCCTATCAACAAACACAGCATGTGAAACCGACAATTTTCACTTGATGTGGCATACATGCGTGAATCTAATCCCAATTGAAATTTACATCCCGCGAGACACAAAATTGATTGGCAAGTTGTACCATTACACATTGTCTCAAAATAATAGGGTATATAGCAGCTTTGTCAAGGTAGGAAGAATTTTAAAGATCCGATTGTTGAAATGTTTTTTGTGGTTTGATGGTTTTGACTGATCTGTTGTTGTCTGCTCTTTTAACAGGCCATCAAAAACACCACTCTGTCTCTCACAATGTCAACATTACGGTGAATATCAGCCAGGTGCCTATATATGTTATCAAAATATTATTTTATTAATTTCTTTGATTTAACTTTGTAATATCTTGTAAATGTGTTTTTCAGTCTCGTTTCGAATGTAAACAAATGTGACGTGACAGTCATGTTTGTTTACCTACGATAATGTAGTTCCGGATTGTGTATTGCATTTTATATGTATTCATACACGGAGTGACAAAAGTTTTTGGCATTCATTGTCAGTAATAATTACAACGGCTCTCAAGCTTGCAGCGATGGGAATTTCACAATTTCACAAGGCAAATGAAAATATTTAGATTATAAAATCATTGCAATCTTTCGAAATGAAATGCATATTTGTCTTAGATGTGTCAATTTTTATGTTATATTTTGATCCACTAACAATTAGAAACTGTAGTAACCTTTAATTTGTAAAACATCATTATTCAATAGATCTACAAGCCATTTTAAGACCGCGCACACAACGGAAGAAAAGTTCATTCCGCAACACCTAGATATATGAAAATTTATTTCAGTTAAAAAAAACCTACCTTTTCTTTTTTTTTTTTTTTTTTTTTTTTTTTTTTTTTTTTTTTTTTTTTTTTATTTTTTTTTAGTAAATATAACGTTTTTATTATTATTTTTGTTTTTTTGAATATATTTCCTAACTTAATAAAAAAAAAGTCAAAATACTTTTTCATGTTAAAGCTTAAAAGCATTTTACCTTTGTTTATCACGATATGACATCATAAGAGTAGCTGAAGTCATGCAAAAAACTTGCTTTATATATCATATAGTATCAATCAGATACATGCCTTACCCTTTTTATGTTACACATTTATTTCAAAGATGGATTGTTTAAGAAAGAACGGAAACATTTCATGATATTGCAAACTTTTGAGGAACAAAATCAATGTTACACAATTTGATTGTTTTAAATAGTTTTCTTCATACGTTTGACGTCAAGCGCTAGACTTAAATTTCATCATTTGATTTAACCCAAAGATTTGATTTCAAAGAAAACAGAACGTCAAACATAAAGTTATCCTATGGCGAATAAAGTCCATGTAATTACAAGTACCTGCAACGTTCCTAAAGATATGGCCTTATTTTTTATTGAATAAAGTGTATCACTAAATACTCACAGAGTAAACCCTTTAACTAAAACACCTGTTGCATATTTAAGCAAAACTTAGATCAAAAACAAATCTTATAGTAAGAAATATACTGTTTCATAAAACTCAGTACGTACAGAAAAACCCTCTTAAGATATTTCACGAAGATGAAACAGCCTTTTCACTATAAGATCTTTTGAAATTAGACCTACGTAACATGATTATTAAATATTTTATATGTATTAACAAACATAAACGCTTGGAAATCAAACTTTTTTAATGCAAATTGAATAAAATACAGTATAAACGCATGAAAAAATCTTCTTAAAATTAAACGAATGTTTTTACATAAAAATCTTTTACCATTTGGGAAGAACACAAAGAAAAAATAATCTAAATAAATGGCTATTGGATTAGGTACAATACATATATCACTATTTGCACCTATTCAACCTTGACGATTGGTGCATATTAACTAAAATGTATCAGTCATTACCTTACATCCTAAAACAATGAGACGCACGGGCATATAAACTAAGATTTATCATTCAAGAAGCAAAAAAGCATTTCTTTAACAGAAAAACATGTGCCAAATCAAATAAAATACACTAATCAGTACTGACAAAATTCCTAAATATTTTACATTTATTATCACAGAAAACTAAAAAGGGGCTTGTTAATAAATTGTACAAAGTATAATAAAAACTTGATCATTTTTATACAGACTCTTTGAGTCAAGGAAAACGATGAAAGAACGTGTTATTATAATGCGTAAAGTACCCAAATCAAAACGAAAGTTTTCTGTTATTTCTTTTATATTTATATCTCTACAGTTTTAGTATTTTAATAGCTTGTTCAATAACGGTATTGTAATGCTATAATCAAAACTCATTTAACTATTTTGCAAAGATGGCCAATGCAAAAAAGCACGATAAACTTAGTTTGTTCGCAAACTAAGACAGACCATTGTAAACTTACAACTCATAATTTCAACAACAATTACTAGTAATGATGACTATATATATATATATATATATATATATATATATTGCATGTTGCAAAGGTATTCAACGTTAACTATCCATATGCAAAATAGGAGGATGTAATAGAAACAATGGCTAAAAAAATCAAATCTTACTATAAAATACAATTTTAGGAAGTAAAGAAAATGTGTGTGTGTGTGTGTGTGTGTGTGTGTGTGTGTGTGTGTGTATTACTTTTCATACAACAAAAATTTTGAAAGAATGGTCTTTCTGTTTTAAAACAGCAATAATTTGGTTACATCTTAAAAAAGATGTACAGTGCAACTTCCGAAAATCGGCTTCTCGTGGGACCGAGAAATTTGGCCGGAATTTAGAGGGCCTTATAAATTCGGTGGTCCGATCCGGTCCGTATCTCATCCATTTCAGAATTTTATCAAACGGTTCATTGACAAAAGACATAAATGTAATTACATTCTCATAAGCACTGATATTACATGTAATTCTTTAACTTAACAAGTACCTTGTGTATTTATACAAAGCCTATGATCTGACAGATTAATACAAACAACTTACAATATCCAAAATGGATACATTTGTGCTGGTAGTGTTAGGAAAACGCACGAGGTACGGTTTCCAGATGAAGATTATTTTTATTCAAAACAAGGGCCGATCCGGCACGGATTCGTTAACTAAAAGCCCATCCGGTTTTTCTATAGACCGGTTTCCAGATCCTGGTGACAGGAACATTTTGATAATAAAAAGTAATATCTTTTTTAAAAGTGTAAAATTAAAAAGATATGTTTTAATGATTTTTAAGGGAAAAATAATTCTTAATATTTTTGCATTGCGCGAGTGAAATAAACATATATGTTTGTAAAACGTTTAATCACCATATAAAGACAACCCTAATGACCTGATTCAAGTGAGGTGTACTTCATGTGTAAAATCCTCGAGGTTAAAGTAACAAAAACATCAGAAAGACAATAATTGCAAAAATTTAATTATCGAACAATCAAGGAAACAAATTAAGATCGATTTAATTATTTACTAAGGTACACCTGTATAGGTTAATCTGTCTATCAGTACAATTATGTGAACATTACGACACGTTATTATTTTAGTTATTGGATTAGATGACAAAAATCACCTATCCGTTACGGTTCATTGATGCTTTGCGATTACCAAAGGTTTTCGGAAGTTAATTATTCAGATGTAACGTGATTTCGGCACTTAAAAAAGGCCTGTGTTCGGAATAGAAGTTTAATTGAATATAAACAAAGAAGGATAAAATTGGGACCGGTCTGGCGTGTTCGGTATGTGGAGGTGGTCGGTTTTCAGAAGGGCCGGTTTTCGGAAGTTGCACTGTATAATTTTTTTGAATCCGATTAAATTTTAAGCATTTTAAAAGAATTATTACCTAAAGACACCAAATACCGAGTCGTTTGTCACGTTTAATAAATCAATCCGCGGAAATTCCTTAAACTAAAACAATGCTTTATCATACAGGGATTAATTCGGATCTGTCTCGTTTGTTCTACTTTTACTTATAATTAGTAAAAAAAAGGCTTATTGAACATTTATGTATTTTTTAATGAGTTGTATTGCTATATATTATTTCAATTTACATGTTTAAATTACTATGGCAGGATGTAATTACATACGCCAATGTCAATTTATTGAAATTTAAAGCTTGATTATGATGTGAAATAAAATCAAGGGGTATATTTTTCTTTTGTAAAAGACATTTAATCGGTAATTATAAGTTTAAAAGTGACAAATAGCTTTGTTCGGAAGAATAACGATTTCCTACTATCGCACGCATGACAATTAAAACTATGTTATTAGCAAAGACAATACACACGCAAAAAAGTTCGTAAAAAAGAGCAACAATTTAAGATTAAATTTTTGGCTAAGCAAATACTTTTTTCACTAATAATCTGGTTTAATTTTATCATTGTAAGTCTTCTAAGTGATATCATGACGCCCTATTATATGCTTTAATTTAAAAACAAAATTTTCACATAAAACATTGTTAATTCTGCATTTTTTGCAACAACAATTTACCACAACCGCCACAATTACAACAACCACAAAACATCCACAATCAAACTATCATTCACAGTACTTCTACTATGACAGCCAACCCTTTAATATAACCACTAAGGCTATCACAACTACAACAACCTCTTTGAATACTGGTACTTCTACATAAGAACGCAATTTATTCAATTGTTACAACCATAAATAACAACTGCCAAAAATTATACTATCATTCTATACGAAGAATTAAACCACAACAATAAGTACAATAACAAATGCCAAAACTTCTACAAATTCCACAACCACCACAACATTCAATACAGTCAACGTAACTTTTTAAAAAATAACAAAAACAATTCAATCTGTACCACTATTAAATTAGCATAACCACTGTAACCACATATCGACAAAATAACCACCATACTTATACTCCCCACCAAAACCACCACATGTCTAATTAGTATCTCTACTTCCATAGCATGACATCTTTTACAAAGGACACAATCAAAACAACCACAAAAATAACAACCACCACACAGGCACTAGTTTTCAATTATTATAAATAAGTAATAATCCTTACTTTACGAATTATATAAATCGTTGAATGTGTTTGCAGTAATTTTTTTTCTACTACAGTATCAGTGATTTATTATTTATTTTCATATATATATGAAATATATATATATTTGCTACTTCTAATTTAGCTCTGGTAATAGATTCTAGATTTCTAGTAAGAACGCAATTTAATCTTTACTATAATCCTGATTAACAAACATTAAATTTAAATGCAAAAGCAGCTGTTAAGCTTATTTATCTTATAGCAGTAAACCAAAAACATCTAAACTGATGACCTATATTTCGATGAAAAAAGGTAATGTGTCTAATAATGCAATAAACAATTGAACCGAAAGAACAAAAAACAAAATATTTTGTCTTTTTTTAAGTCTTCAAACACAATGTTACTTGAAATATAATTTAGTAAATTGATTTAAAGTTTAAATGATTCCACATCAAACTCAGAATTATTTTAGAAGATTTCCTAAATCTTCTTAAATAGTTTAGTTGAGTGATTTTATTGCTGATCAAAAAATGTTTTTGAACAGAATGTTAAACTTTTTATGATCAAAGTAGTTTGTCATATCATTTGGCCTTGTACAACAAATACTAATTGGGCGTACTACTTTTGAGATAAAAATTCTCTGTTGTCTACAATTGATTAAACGAACGTGTTTAAACATTTAAAATATTTTTATGATTAAATTATTTCTCAACATGCAAGGCTGTAAGGTCTTAATGTTAATAAACAATTACAAGTTTCAATTCATTTCTAGTTTATTGGAAATCAATTGCATTTTATACCCTAATAATATTTGAACTCATGAAATATTAATACAAATATGGAATAGTATCGTGTTAAGTAATATACATGCATAAAATAAAAGGGAAACAGAATGACTTTAAAGATAAAATTTAATTTGTTCAAGCCTTAAAGCAATTTTATTTTAGTCTTTATTGTAGCTATACCTTATAGAAATATATTTCAGAAACAATTAATTATCTTTTTTTCTCAATTTAAAATTAATTTTGTAGGTCAGTACTCCAATTTCTTTTTAATCCCATTGCTTGGTCGTCGCTTGATTAACGCTTAGAAAATTTATCTATTTGGATTATTTATTTGGATTTGGAGGCCAACGTTCTGTCCATTATGTCCATTGTATATATATAATTTTATATATATATATATATATATATATATATATATATATATATATATATATATATACAGTCTAACTTGTGTTAGCGGCCACTTGTATAAAGCGGCCACTTGTCTATAACGGCCATATCTTATTCCCCCCGATGAGCTTTGTTCTTTATTTCACCTCTATATAGCGGTCACTGTCTTATGCGGCCAGCGGCCACCATTTTTCCGACCCCAAAGCTTCAACAGAACTGTCTATAGCGGCCATTTGCAATGTTTACGAAACTTCGTCAGTTTCCGGAAATTTCCGGAAGCACTTGACGTAAAACAAAAAATCCCATAATGCAACTGTGTTTATATGTACCTAAGCGGCCATATTGGGTAAAGCTTACATCCCGATAAGACATTGACATTTTTAAATTTTATAACATGCAGTAATATTTGATGTTTTTTTCTTTATGTCATAGTAAACGGAACGCAATGACTTTAGAACAGCGAGTAGAATTGTTTAATAAATCTGAAAAGGAGAAAATAAGCGATATCAAGTCATCTCGGCACCAGTGTAAAAACTCATTTCGGCAACGATATGTTTTTGGCACCAATTAAAATTCAATTCAACACCGACTACGATTAAATTCGGCACCAGAAAAAATATTTTGTTATTCATTTTATGTCTGTGTACGATTTTTAATTAAAAAAATTAATAGTTATTTTTAATAAAGATATGTAAACAGTAAATTTGACAGTTACAAATGACACATAAAATCACTGCTCTGATCACTAAACCGTGTAATTCATTATGTAACAACTTCCTTTGAAGTCTAAATTAGCGTGTGATATCGGTCTGAAGTGACCTAATTATGTTTGTATAGGTGTAACAAAGCGTGATAAGAATAATACTTCACTATGCAACACCCCTATACCTAGCAAAAGAGAGAGAGAGAGAGATAATAGATCATTTAGACATATTAATGTTACCAGGCCAGTGTGGTGTAAAGGATTTGTAAATTCCTGAAAATGTTGAATAAATTGATGTTAAAAAAATGTATTGGTTAATCTCAAGTTATAAAAGAAACAATTTCATGGTTAGCTATTTAGTTTAATTTGGGTACTTAATTGAATAAAAAAGAACGGTTCAGACAATAATTTTTGATGATCCTTGATCAGAGAACTTGTCTATAAAGGTCACCTGTCTATAAAGGCCACTTTGGCTGCATCCCTTGAGTGGCCTTTATAGACAGGTTTCACTGTATATATATATATATATATATATATATATATATATATATATATATATATATATATAAAATTTGATATTTTCCAGTAAAAACGGCGTTTTTCTGATTATAGGCGAAATAGAAGATCCCTTTAATGTTCCATTAAACCGTTAAGGGTATTTAAATCGTAAGTTATTGACAGGCTCCAGTGCACAATCATTGCTTAACTCAAATTTTCCTTAACTGAAATTATGTTAATTTTTGCAATCTCTTTTTCAATTACAAATAAATATTCGTAATAAAACAAACATATCTGGAATAAGATTTTCAAGCTTTTCAAAATATAACACTATTAAGAATCTGTATACAAAGAATTAATCAAATGTTTAATCATTCTTTTGATGTTATAAGACGTCTTACTTCAGTACTTAGTACTTTGTGTCGTTTAAAAAAAAGTTGTAGCCTTAATTTTGAAATTTATTTAAAACTAAGGTTTGTTCCGTCGTGCAAAGCATTCCTTAGCTGGATTTGGATTTATGTAATTTTGGAACTTCAGATTCAATAATTTTAAACTGTTTGGCCTATGTTTTTTTTCTATCAATCTTTTCTGTCTAAATGTCACTGATAAGGAATTAATTTCTGAAATGTGCACGTCTGTTATATCAAAATTTAACTTGTATTTGTGTTATTTATTTTAACTAAAAAAACCTTCTTTAAGACTCTCTATTTTAAACGTCTGATTTTAAACATAATCATGTGTTTGGCTTTTGATTTCTATTTAATCAACCGCTTGGAATTGTTCTTACTGTTTCGTTAATCAATGATCGATTTCAAAACCCCATATTGCTTTATTTTATTTATGTAGTTGTTATTTATAGTCATATCGGAATGTTTTAGATGGCATAATCATAGCAACCGATTTCCAAAGACTTTAAGGAACTGTTAAGAATCACAAGCACCATTGAAGCAGTCTGCATGTGACTGTGTTTAATTACTTACATGTGCTTTATGCAAGAGTAAGCCATAAAAATTTTATTATTAAAAAGTGAATATATATATATATATATATATATATATATATATATATATATATATATATATATATATATATATATATATATATATATATGTCCTATATGCATGTTTCGGAAAGCCATTCCACATCAGTGACAATAAAAGCAGAATTAGTTTACAGATACGAAAAAACATAATTCAGGAGTTGGAAATTATTGCATCCAAAGTTTCAATATGAAATAAATTCAATCCAACTAACGAATGCTTTGCATTAGGGAATAAGCCTTTTTCAAAAATAAAGATAGCTGAAAAGTTTGTTGCAAAAGACATTTTCTGCTAATACCAACGACTGGCTACTGAGTTGAGGTTAACCTCAGGAAGTATAACTCAACCAGCAGCGGTACGCGCTTAGTGGTACTATTTATCCAACTAATATATCTGTTAATTTCGATAAGTAAATGTCTGAAGACTCTCTCTCTCTCTCTCTCTCTCTCTCTCTCTCTCTCTCTCTCGCTCGCTCGCTCGCTCGCACACCACAAACAAACGACAATGGTGAATTTATTTAAATAAGTAACCAATCGTCTGCAGTAAACAATTGCTTTCTGCGTGTATGTGTGTGTGTGTGTGAGAGAGAGAGAGAGAGAGAGAAGAGAGAGAGAGAGAGAGAGAAAACAAATGTGCCAGGGGAAAAATAATATTGCAAACTTATAATAGTAATTGATTTCTTGACATTTTATAATGCAATAAGATTCCTGAAATCTTAGTAGTGATATTTGGCAGCGATAACTATATGACGGCCTGTCACTGATAACTAGAATTTATGTGTTAATAAAACAGTAAATGAATATCAATGTGGTTTATATTAACTTTTACTATTAATTAAGAGTAGATATATCTGCTTTGATGTAGAACAAATATCCTAGCACTGTACATCTATAGGAATAAATTTCAAAAGGCATCTACTCTGCCTTATATGTTACAATATAAAACTATGAAAGAAATTTTCAATTCAGAATATATTCTAGTATGTGAACGTGAACTTTTGAAATTAAAACAATTGGATATCTTGATGTCAAATGCTTAAGTTGTAACATCGACGTCAAGGTAACTATGCAATGGCCTATCGGAGTTTTTTAGTTAGTTTTAAAGTAAAAAGATAAACAAAAATGCATAAACCTCCAAAGATCAATCTGAAAGCATGTGTGAAATATGAGAGTATGCCTGACATGTACGATCGTCCAGTTTTGTTTTGTTAAAGTGCTAACTCACAGAGTCAATAAACTGCAGGCAACATAAGCTCTCTTTTTGGTAACGTAACTCTGACATTGGTGGAACTAGTCGATACAAGACCGTGGCGAGGAAAAAGTTTTTTAATTCTGTTACCTTTTACATATCTTCCGGGTCGCAGTTTAAACCAAATACCTTCCTCTTACGCCTCGGGCGCCCTACCACTCAGCTGCTAAGGCTATCAACAAAATTTGATGTCTGCCTAACATCTTATTGTTTAATGTTCTTTGGCAAAGTCTGTTCAATGTTGGAAGCATTGCAAGTCCCGTTTTCACGTTTTTATCTCTCTCTTTGTTGCTTCGGCTTACGCTGCAGTATTTCCATTTCCGACGGCCAATAAAAAAAGCTTTTACTTTTATCGAACAATGCCTTATCGGAGTCGATCATTGAATGATTCTATCCAAAGTATACAAAGCTATGTTGAAATAATGATATCTGCGACAAACAAGATAGGCTTTTTACAAACCTATACTGATGATAAAACATAATTAGTCTTAAGATTTGTGTCAGGACAACAGAATTTTACAGTTTTCATAAAGAGTTTCTCTCATAAAATCCTAATCTGGTATTAAATAAATGAGTAAAGTTGTGTTTTATGCCCCTCGTCAATAATAATATACTCAGTCGATTTATATCTTTTGTCTGGGGAAATGTCAGATAGCACTTAAAGAAACTGTGCCGTTTGTTTGCTTTCCTAGCGTAATTACCAATTTTGAATTCTGTTGTAATTCTATTTGTCGAAATAAACAAGTCTGCTTTGCATTTCTTAATATTTATTTATTTATATATTTATTTATTTATTTATTGTATTTTATTTCATTTTTTTTTATTCATAACATTTAATATGTTAATCCAACATAAATATGGCCAATGACATACTAAAGTTTTTAGAACATTGCTCTGGCAAGTTTTAGATGATTTCATGGAAATGTCCACGTTTTATAAAATAAAATGGAATTGGGATATGTTATTTGATATTGCAGTCAATATCTTTTGCAAACAGTTGAACCATCAACCAAAAGGCTTCAAAGATAAATATAAGATAATTTTTTGAAAGGAACGGAGACAATTCTCACTGAGCTGACAAATCCTTTCTTCATGAAAATACAAACATGTGAAATTGAAACAAAGATGATGATAGAAACTGATATACATAAACCAATCATTGTTAATTTGGCCACGGTAGCGCATTAATAGTTTTGAGAGATCAGACTATTATTTGTTGTCCAAACAATGTAACAAAATATGTTCACAGTAAAAATGTGAGTATTGTATTATAGTGAAAAACATATTATTAATTCAGTGATAATTAGAACTGCTCAAGGATATTAAATATGATGTATAGAAGGTAAACAATAAAAAGCAAACAAGAATATTGAAATAAGTTACTTAGTTTTATCCTCATAAAAAGGTTAAAATAGCAACCAATAAGCTTTCAAATTATAAGTTTTAAAAAATATCTATATAGTTATTATAAATATTATGTGTTTTAGTGAAGCAAGATGTTAAAACCCTAAATGAGATTGCTCAATGTTACTTTTTCCCTTTATTTTTCTATGTATCGGTAAAGTTTTTATTCAAAATTTCTTTTAATCAGTTGTAAACTTATGCAAGTGTCCTTATCAAAAATTATAACACCATTGCTCAATATATTAATATTGCGCATCATATATATTAACTTGCTGATATTAAATTTTAAACTTGAATCATGTGTCTGGAAAACATCACTTAAAATAATAACGCATAATGAAACTGTTTGATAAAATCAGACTACCTGATGTTAAAGCAGTTACATAAAGAATGATTGAAACAAATACTGGCCTGATGTCAGACTACTGTCAAGATAACGTGTTTTAATACTTTCTGATTATATCAGGCCCCGGTTTCACAATCATTTCTTAACTAAGATTTTCCTTAACTTAAATTGAGCAAATTTTGGTAATCTCTTTTTTGAGCTACAAATGAACACTTGTGGTAATAATGTATACAAATGTTACAAGCTTGAAGACATCTTTAAAATGACACCTTAAATTTCGGGATATCTAAACAATTAACCAAGTTAAAATTTCAAATTTGCCAGATTTAAGTTAAGGAAAATCTTATTTAAGGAATGATTGTTAAACCGGAGCCTATATATATATATATATATATATATATATATATATATATATATATATATATATATATATATATATATCAGTGTAACTTTTCATAATAAAAGTTTATATCATATTCATATTGCCGGCTTGTAAAGTCTATTCTATCAATCGTTTGGGATATTTCTTACTGTTTTAAATATAAAAAAAATAAATACTTTAAGCATATATTGTTTTTTTCAATGTGATTCCTGTATATTGTAAAAACATGATTTGTTTTATTTGGTAATTTCATAACAACTGATTTTATAAGACTGAAAAGAATCGCAAAGACCAGTAAAGCGGTAATCGTAAGCATGAATATGAAAATTTTTCAGATGTGAAGTAACTGTGTTTTAATTACTTATGTTTACCCTATCATGTAAGATAAAGCCATATAAGGTTGCTTATTTTAAAGTGAATGAAAATTTTTAAAACAAAAGTAAATTTTAATAGATTACCGTATGCAGTTAAATTGACCTGATATCAAGCGTATTTTAGATAATTACCGATCACATCAGTATATATGTGTATATATATATATATATATATATATATATATATATATATATATATATATATATATATATATATATATATATAATGTCTTATCTTTTAATGTCTCTAATCTTTATTTATGATCCAAAGACACAATTTATTTTTAATAAAATCTGATATAATGCATTTTATCTTCGTCGTTTGTTTTATGTCTGTTGATTGACCAACATAGCTATCATTACCATTGTGTTTGTTTTATAAATAGGGGGAATGATTAAGAGACAATTGTGTAAAACCCATGGCGTTTAATGTTAGCAAACAATTAAGTTCAGAAAGAGATTTTAGTTGATCGTTTCGATAAGTTGGACGAGAATTCCATAATAAATGCATGCAAAATAACTACAATATTGTCTTCTTTGATGGACACAAACAAATCTCAATGTCTTAAAAATGGTACGAACGAGGTAAATCAAATGTCAACATTTTTTCTTAAAATAGAAAAATTTGCAACTTAAGAAAATATACCATGCAAAAGCCAACAATATAGCAACACATTACAAAGCCATGTAATAGCGATAAAAACACAGCAACACAAAAGACAATAAAAGAACAAATAAATACATATTTATGTGGTTGGTAATAAAATCTCTACTTTGGACGAGAATTGGAGTAAATGATCATCAGTATGTTAAAAGTTCTCTTAGAGGGCCCACACACATCGTAATTATTTCAAAGCCAGCGCAATTTCTTGCAACTTGAAGAGATCGTAAAACATTAAAAGAGGGGATTATATCTTCTTATTATACACTGCGTATACCCTGGGAATGAATTCATCAATAATATATAAATTCTTTTTTATCCGATTATGATTTTTGACATATATTAACAAAATCGATTAATCTTAAATACAAATCTGCTGTGTTTTATCAATTTTCTGATTATTTTATAGAATTTTATTTACTTACTTAGCTTAACAGCGAGGTCTTGGATCAATGTATCCTTTGCCACGAGCGACTTGTACGAGTAATATATATTACCGACACCAGTGTAAACGCTTTCAGAAAAAAGAAGGTTAAAAGAAGGTATTTACACTTTATGTTTATAAAATATGCAAGGATTAAAAACTCATTATTTTAGTCTATCTATATTTTATTGATAACAAAATTTCTTTTATAAGTCTTAGACATTTATAAAGAGGCTCTTTATCGTGTACGGAGACCAGTTGAATGAGTAGTCCTTCAAGTATTGTTTTTGTGTGTTTGTAAATGACGTCATTTCCTAGGTCGTCTGGGAAAAACGGAAGCGAAAAAAAAACAGATTTTTTTTCAAATTGCTTATTTACAAATATCTACGAAAATGTCAATAACAACATTATTGTCTAAAGAAAAATAACTTTCGATATAAGCTTTACATAAACTTCCAATGTTGATGTATCTATGGAAACGTTATGGAAACATGCGCTTTACGACGGGTATGAATGTTGGTTTAAGTGCAATTATTTTAAATCATAATTTCTTTGTTTTGAAATATATTTTTATCATGTCTTTACATACATTTTGAAATAATTATGTGAAAAGAAATTTTCAAACAAAAAAACATTTATAACCAATAAGCAATAACCAAAGCATCCAAGAACACGAAAAGAAAAAAACATGGAAGATAATGATAAAAAAAGCCAATTAAAACCATATAAAGAAAAACCAAAACACATATTTGGACAATGTAAACAAATCCCGACTATAAACAGTCAAAGAAATGTCCAGAGATTCGGTTGTGGTACAAGCAAAAGGCCATACAACATTTTTATGCAAACAAAGGTACAGTGATGAACTGGTGCACTGGCGTTACTGATGTTTGAAGATCGATCAAGATTTTTACAATGCCATTGAGTCTGCAAATGCAGAAAACCGGAGTAAATCAACAACCTTCGGCAAGTTATTTAATTAACATTTTTACGTGAAGTTAAGCTCGAGTACGATTCAAGACTTGACCGTGAGAGGTGCTTAGACTGTGTCTGAACTTTATCATTCCAACCATATGAACTTACAATATGGAATTATATGAAAATATGTAAAATAGACCATATGCCCCTTTTATAAGAGGATCACAGCGCCTCTCATCGCCTGGGTTTGAATTCCACTGGGGACAGATCCTAATGTAAGAAAGTTTGTCAGTTTGCTTGCCAAAGGCCAATGGTTTTCTGCGGGTACTTCGGTTTCCTCCACCATTTCAGAACTGACCGCCTCGAAATAATTGAAAGAATCTTGACTGGGGTGTAAAACACCATTACTCCACTCCACTTCCTTTTATAAGAAATATACCAGGAATAAATTCTGCATCGTCATATGCAGTTGCATTTTTGTTTCTTCATTTTTTTCACGTTACAGGTATACACTACGTACCTGTGTTTACTCGTTAACGGTTAATATCTAAAACGTTGGATATATGCCAAAGAAAACGAAAACATTACATTTAATATGTAGTAATTAAATCTTCTAACATCAGATTCCTTTTAATATCTAGATTTGAATGCCGAAATATGCTGATTTTTGTTTGTAATCTGTTTAATAAATGTATTTTAAATATACATTTGCATCTTAGAGTAATAAAAAGTAGCATTGTAACAAAGTTTATTATTCTACATAAGAGTGGAGAGGAGATATGCTGCTTTACGTCAAAGTAAAAATATACTTATATCAAGGCAGTCAGGTTTTGGATGCTGTAGGAAACCGGAGTGCCCGTATAGAAATAAGATATTATATATAAGATATTATATATAAGGCATTAATATTAATGAGAATAACCATATAGTATATAAAAGTTAAGTTTTTTATGTGAAAGATCTAAGGGCAATTGATATCTCGCGACGTTGTTCCGAAAGTTTTTAATTCCTCGTTCAAGAAATAAAGTACGTTTTACGAATAAGGTTAAAATCCTAAGGAAGGACAAAGTGTGTTAATGTTGTCAGTTATGTATAAGATTACTGAGCTCAAACATATACTTGAGGCTAACTACCTCCTTAAAGTTTTATGGTCGGCCTCGCTACAGTTTCACGATCATTTCCTCAACTGAGGTACATTTAACTTAAAATAAGGGATATATTAATGTCAGTGTAATACATCACACAGTGAAAAATGAATGTCTAATGTTTAAATTCTAGAACTAAAATGTAAACGCTAAAATATGAACGAGTCCTAATATATATATATATATAATATATATATATATATATATATATATATATATATATATATATATATATATATATATATATATATATATAACTGAACTTTTCATATATGTTAAGTTTGATCCTATAAGTGCCATAGCCATTCCAGAGAAAAATGAATAACACGCGTTATGTTTATGAATAATTGTAACAGTTATAGGAAAATAATTACTCTCTCTCTCTCTCTCTCTCTCTCTCTCTCTCTCTCTCTCTCTCTCTCTCTCTCTCTCCAATTATATTGATCATCATTTAGTTGACCGCGAAATTTTAAATTTCAACTTACCCGTCTAAACGACAAGAAAGTTTTGATTTACTTGTTTTAGTGTATGTTTGCAGAACAAAACAAAACATTGTCTCATAAACTTTAAAAAATCCAAAATATGGATGTGAATGAAATCAGGCGAATATTTGAGTTCACTGTACACTCATTTGAGTGAATGATTGTGAAACTTGGGCCTGAATGTGTTGATTTTTTAACAAAGCTTGATTTTTTCTTTAACATTTATCAGGATTGTCACATCAGTTTTATTTGTTGTTTTAAAACCTTAATTTGTTGTCTCTTAGTTTTAAAAAATCAATTTTCTTCTCTGTCGAGAAAACTTTTATCATCATTTTTTTTCTAAAACATAACATGTGTTATCCGTATATGAATTGATATACAATTCTAGTTTCCAATCATCCAATCAATTATCTGTCAAGTCACCGTCGCGAATGAGCTTTTAATATTGTAGCTGTATATGTTGCGTAGACAACCGCGAACGCAATAAGGCTATTTCTAATGGACTTTTATGCTTATCGACATTCCTTCTTACGATTTTCTCTGTGGAAATCTTGTTGTCACGAACGAGTTTTCATTATTGGCATGTTTTACTTATGAAAAGCCTACTTAATTGTCATGAATGCAATGTTTGCATAATTAAAGCAAATATTGTTACAGGTTGCATGTTACTGCTATTGAAACAAAGTTATGTGGAATCAAAATGCAGATTAACCCTACAAGAAAATTGCAAACAATGCTTTTTATTTATCAAATTAGTGACCGGATAGGATTGGATAAATGTTGTTTTACGCCCCAGCCAAGACTCTTTTAATTTAATCAAGTTGGTTAGTTTTAGGATATTGGAGGAAAACCAGAGTGCCTTCAGAAGCACACAGCTGTTCGGTATGCGAACTAGAAACCCTCTTACACTACGATCTCCCGAAAAGAGATTTTAATTTAGGCGGTGAAAAGCGTTACGATCCGTAAGTACTCGCTGTAGATAACACGACCACTGAGACATCTCAAGTTACTGAAAATGAAGATACACATGTAATTCATTATTACGAAGCGTAGAACATGACTTATTGGATAACAAACCAAACATTCTCTGTATAATGGAAATAAATATAAAAGGATGAAAATTTAACCAGGAAGCTGTCAATTTCATGAAGTATAATATGAATTAATGACAAGAAAACTGAACAGACCTACCATTTGATGTGTTTTTTTTAAGATACAGATACCGCTGTACATTTTTATTAGAACACGAGGTTAAACCATCTTACCATTTATGTTTATGCAAATTCACTTATAAATCATGGTAGTGAAACTGATATATAGTGTCGCATGACTCCTTAGAGAGTTCTTCTGATCCACTACATATTGACGTCTCTTGTTATGTTATCCAATATCTAATTGCATATAATCAAGATACTGTAAGATGTCCTGAACTTAATGTAGTAATATACGTACAGTCTGTTGCTTTTACCTAACTTATAAATGGCTTTATATACTAGTAACATGTTTTGTTGGATCTTGAGCTTTAAAAGCTTGCACCTACAAGGGATACATTTTACATATCATCTAAAATTCAAGCTCTTGAAGCAAAGTCTGCAAACATTTGTTTTTCAATTTATTTTTTGAAAAAATTAAATACATTTACAAAATCCAATAACTTTATCATATATCTTTCAGTGATTTGTCTATATTTATCTGTGAAACACACACACACTCACACACACACACACACACACACACACACTATATATATATATATATATATATATATATATATATATATATATATATATATATATATATATATATATATATTATATTATATTATATTATATTATATTATATAATTACTGCTTCTTTTTAAACAAGTCTCATAATAATTATAATCTTTTATTTCGTTTTTTCGTGTTTTATTGATATTTTGTTACGTTTTCTTTTTCAAGCCGCGTAGAGCTGAATGAAATGTTAATGTGGCTTTCCAAACAACAATTAGCTCTTTCACTCACCATGGACTAGAATACGGGAATGTGAACATATAAATTTATAAAGAATGGAATCATTATGTTTACTATTGATTATAAGTAAAACTTTTTTCTTATTAATTTCAACCATTAACCTTTAACATTTTGAAATGTTTATGAGGCAGGTGCGTTTTGGTTGGGGTTGTCTAGTTGTCTTTCTACGTTGAACCAGTGCGCAATAACGGCGATCTTAGATTGAATGTTTTTCGCCCGAAATTCGCATAAAACACAGCAGACCAATATATCTTATTTACTGAGCCAATGGCACTAGACGAAACTTGGTTTTTTTTTTGGTTTTTTTTTTTTTTTTTTTTTTTTGTTTTGGTTTTTTTTTTTTTCTGTTGACAGGGATTGTACCTACAGCACAAAGAGACACTGGATTTAAATTCTTACGTGTTAGCCATTTGACCACAGCCCTCATATATGTAGATAAGAGAAATATTATAACAATTAAATTTGAAAAAAAATAGATTACCTAAATGCACAGTTTTTATTTCGGTCAAAAATCACTTAGCATTTTCTTCAGTTGTAAGAGTATTATTGCTCTATCTGCTCATTCATTTAGAATATGTACAACGAAAAAATATTTAATTAGTTATAACAGCTATTTTGTTAACATTTGTCTTTGAAAATTCACATTTGATGCGAAATAAGACATCTAAGTTTAAAGGCGATCAGTGTTTTACTTTACAGCAAATGTTAGTTATAGTAAAATTGGTTATAAAATCGCAATAGTAATAAAACTGCTAAAATTGTGGCTTTTGTTCTGTCCCCGTTAACGTATTACTTAAATGCATTATATGCATTTGACAGGAATAACTCAGAACTTTCTAATTCAATATTGAAGTTTTCAGCCAAGTACACACTGTGTAATCATGTAATCTAACACACTGCACACTTATGTAATGAACTAGCCTCAGCATTGGTACCCAGGTAAACAATAAATACATATCATACAACTAGGAAATATGTCTACATTGGAATCAATAACTGGATAAATGTACTTCTCTGTTAATGTGCTAGTTTTTTTTTGTTTTTTTTTTTTTTTTTTTTTTTTTTTTTGTAACCTTGGTGACTCAAGAGTGGAGGCGTCCGTCTTGACTGCGGTAGATTTCGGGGTCGTTCCAACATTTGACTTTAAAAATTGAGATACTGCTTCGTCGTCTGACGTTCGGCATTATAAGGACAGAGTGTCGTCTGGTTTATAAGGTGTAGTTATAATGTAACTTTGGCAGTTATACGCTTGTCTGCGACATAATGACTCTGTGAACTAGCAACTTAAAAAATCACACTGATGGTGTTTTTACAAAGAAAAACCTTATTCACACTTGCACGTCTCGTATATGCACGAGGGGGAGGCCTCGGTGGCCGAGTGGTCTAAAGCGCGCGCTTACGAATCACATTGCCTCTCACCGCCTGGGTCCCACTCGGGACAGATCCTAGTGTGAGACAGTTTGTCAGTTTGCTTGCCGAAGGTCGGTGGTTTTCTCCGGGCACTCCGGTTTCCTCCACCGTCCCAGAACTGACTGCCTCGAAATAAGTGAAAGAATCTTGACTGAGGCGTAAAACATCATTACTCCACTCCACCCGTATATGCACGAACTTGTTATTCGTTAAATCCTTCGAGTTTGCTCTCGTCGAGAATCTTTGAACAATTAAAAATTTTAAACAAAAATCACCATTACAGTAATTATCATTCTGACGTGTATATGATATATATGAAATAAATTTGCAAAACTAATGCTTTGGAGGACTATAAATGACATAATTATCTCAATTATTTTAAAACTGTTTTTCAACTAAAAGCAATAGAGCAATTTAGTGAATTGTATTGCATACAACATGGGTATATGATATTAAATAAATTGGTTCTTTTGAGGATAAGAACATCATTTTCCTTCTCTATAATGGTTTTGTTTACTCGTTATAAGCATTTAAAATCTTATTTTCAGAGCTTTTCGCCGTTTCCGTACTTACAACCAGTTTTCACTATTTTAACCGTTCAAAATTGACTTTTATAAATTTGGTAACGGTTTTTATCGTTGTTTCAGTGTTAAGCTTATTTTCAAAAACTTTATTATCTCCAGTGTTTTTATAAAAATAAAACAAAAAAATCTCTATATAAAAAATTGCCAATGCAACCAACAACATCACCTAATATGAACAATGTAAAGACACCTATAATGTAACTACTTATAATAACACTATTAACATTGAAAAGCAGCAGGATTTTTCTAGTTATATCGTTAGGGCTCTCAACAACATTGTTTGGCCAAAATAACTGAGTAGTCTAAAGCGCGCTAACGGATCGCAGGGCATCTTACCGCCCAAGTGCCTATCGGGCAGATTATAGTTTGAAATTGTTCATTATTTCCCTTGTCTGTGGTATTCTTCGGACACTTAGGTTTACTCCGTCATCCCAGAACTAACGGCTTCGATATATGTATAATTGATAATAGACTCGGGAGTAAAAACAAAATTACTCAACTTAATATATTTGTATATCGAATTTGTGATGTATTTGAGATAATTATTAAATTCTTTTTGACAATTGAATGAATTTCTCTTCCCTAGCTATTATCACAGCGCCTCTCACCACCTGGGTTCGAATTCCACTCGGGATAAATCCTAGTGTGAGAAAGTTTGTCAGTTCGCTTGCCGAAGGTCAGTGGTTTTCTCCGGGCACTCCGGTTTCCTTCATCATCCTAGAACTGACTGCCTCGACATAAGTGAAAAAAATCTTGACTGGGGCGTAAAACACAATTACTCCACTCCACTCCCTATTGCCATTAATACCTTAAATTTATATTATATGTATGTACCTGAAAAATGTTAGGGGGTTTTTAGTTAGTTAAATGTTCCTTTTACGTTTCATCAGCAATTTTTTCAGGCATATGTGTCGAGATCATTTTTACTAATCTCGAGGATTAACCGTAAGACAAGTTAGGATGATAACTGATTGTGCAAATGTTTCTGATTTGTAGTGTTCTGGTGCGCAGTTTCGAGTGCTAGTTCACTCAACTGCGATGTCGTAGTTAAACACAGCTGAACACTCATGATCAGCCAAATATTCTGGTACCGAACCAATCAACAGGTTAGACCCTACAAACTAGAAGAGGTTTCCTTTCTCACATGCGGTCGACTGGGAACCAACCTAAAGCAGTCTTGAATGAAAGATCTTACCGGAAAAGTATTTTTTTAAAGGCAAAAGAAATGGTACGTGTAATGGTCCGGGGGGGGGGGGGCAGAATAAAAAAATCAGTGAAATGCCAAATATCTTAAATATCTTAACGTGTGGGTGAAGAATATTGCCAGTTAGCTTATCAAAGGATGATTGTTATTTTTCTATTCCTAAACGTGAATATGTTAATGTGTGATATATAGAGGCAGATGAGAAATGAATCTTGACGTCGGTGTAAAACGTATTTTTCCACTCCATTACTTTATTTTACATTTCAACAGGCATACATAAAACATATCTGCTTCCCATCATCCAATCAGCTTACCACTTATCATGCGCTGTCTAGCTAAGGAATTACGACAGGAAATCCCATTATTTTCAAATGCCAGTGATAACTTAAAGATGGGTCTATCACTATCAATTTTAGTTATGCTATTTGGTCTTATTACAAACTTTTATGGGATTAATCACGCCAGCGATTTGTTCGTAAATTCCCAATTTTTATTACAATGATAAAATAAAGACATGGTGTCTCAAAAGGTCATAAATATTAATGGAAGATTCAATAGAGAGACAGTGTGTTTGGTAAAATGCAGATAAAGTCTCTCTCTCTCTCTCTCTCTCTCTCTCTCTCTCTCTCTCTCTCTCTCTCTCTCTCTCTCTCTGTGTGTGTTTGTGTGTGTGTGTCCTCTCTCTCTCTCTCTCTCTCTCTCCTCTCTCTCTCTCTCTCTCTCTCTCTCTGTATCTCTCTCTCTCTCTCTCTCTCTCTCCTCTCTCTCTCTCTCTCTCTCTCTCTCTCTCTCTCCTCTCTCCTCTCTCTCTCTCTCATATGCTTTACAAAATATTTTTGACATTTTGGTGTCTTGTGGATTAATGTGAGTAAATGTTTGAGAGCATACATGAAAATAGATATCAAAAGATTGCAAGAAGGTCTATCACATTGCTTTGTTATTAAAAATTGAGTTACCGTAATAAATTCAGCGTGGCATCATACCAAAACAGAAATTTTAAAGAACTTCCAAACTTTTGCTTGAAGCGAAATACATTTAGGATAAAATTGATTCACAGTTTCAATTTATAAAATATCCGTCAACAGTCAGAAGTTGATCATTACTTGTAAATAATGCTAGATGTGTGTTATTCAGAATTATCTGATAATCAAATTCAAAAACTTTTTTATCTATGATCAAAACGGGACAATCTATGAAGAGAAGGGATTGCCCGGGAATTGAAAAAAAATTCGGTTGCATTCCACATCGTGATTTTACAAAGAAGCCTATTAAAATAATTTAGTGTTTTCTGTTACATACAAAAAAAATCGGTTGCATTTCACATCGTAATTTTACAAAGAAACCTATTTTAACAATTTAGTGTTTTCTGCTACATATAAAAAAAATTCGGTTGCATTCCATATCGTGATTTTACAAAGAAGCCTATTTCAACAATTTAGTGTTTCTGCTACATACAAAAGTTCGGTTGTATTCCACATCGTGATTTTACAAAGAAGCCTATTTAAACAATTTATTGTTTTCTGCTACATATAAAAAAGTTCGGTTGCATTCCACATCGTGATTTTACAAAGAAGCCTATTAAAACAATTTAGTGTTTCTGCCACATTAAAAAAGGTTCGGTTGCATTCCCAATCGTGATTTTACAAAGAAGCCTATTAAAACAATTTAGTGTTTCTGCTACATATAAAAAAGTTCGATTGCATTCCACATCGTGATTTTACAAAGAAGCCTATTAAAACAATTTAGTGTTTCTGCTACATATAAAAAAGTTCGATTGCATTCCACATCGTGATTTTACAAAGAAGCCTATTTAAACAATTTAGTGTTTCTGCTACATATAAAAAAGTTCGATTGCATTCCCCATGATTTTACAAAGAAGCCTATTAAAACAATTTATTGTTTTCTGCTACATATAAAAAAGTTCGGTTGCATTCCCCATCGTGATTTTACAAAGAAGCCTATTAAAACAATTTAGTGTTTCTGCTACATATAAAAAAGTTCGATTGCATTCCCCATCGTGATTTTACAAAGAAGCCTATTAAAACAATTTAGTGTTTCTGCTACATATAAAAAAGTTCGGTTGCATTCCCGTTCGTGATTTTACAAAGAAGCCTATTAAAACAATTTAGTGTTTCTGCTACATATAAAAAAGTTCGGTGCATTCCCCATCGTGATTTTACAAAGAAGCCTATTAAAACAATTTAGTGTTTCTGCTACATACAAAAGTTCGGTTGTATTCCACATCGTGATTTTACAAAGAAGCCTATTTAAACAATTTATTGTTTTCTGCTACATATAAAAAAGTTCGGTTGCATTCCACATCGTGATTTTACAAAGAAGCCTATTAAAACAATTTAGTGTTTCTGCTACATTAAAAAAAGTTCGGTTGCATTCCCCATCGTGATTTTACAAAGAAGCCTATTAAAACAATTTAGTGTTTCTGCTACATATAAAAAAGTTCGGTTGCATTCCCCATCGTGATTTTACAAAGAAGCCTATTAAAACAATTTAGTGTTTCTGCTACATACAAAAGTTCGGTTGTATTCCACATCGTGATTTTACAAAGAAGCCTATTTAAACAATTATTGTTTTCTGCTACATATAAAAAAGTTCGGTTGCATTCCACATCGTGATTTTACAAAGAAGCCTATTAAAACAATTTAGTGTTTCTGCTACATTAAAAAAAGTTCGGTTGCATTCCCATCGTGATTTTACAAAGAAGCCTATTAAAACAATTTAGTGTTTCTGCTACATATAAAAAAGTTCGGTTGCATTCCCCATCGTGATTTTACAAAGAAGCCTATTAAAACAATTTAGTGTTTCTGCTACATTAAAAAAAGTTCGGTTGCATTCCCCATCGTGATTTTACAAAGAAGCCTATTAAAACAATTTAGTGTTTCTGCTACATATAAAAAAGTTCGGTTGCATTCCCCATCGTGATTTTACAAAGAAGCCTATTAAAACAATTTAGTGTTTCTGCTACATATAAAAAAGTTCGATTGCATTTCACATCGTGATTTTACAAAGAAGCCTATTTAAACAATTTAGTGTTTCTGCTACATATAAAAAAGTTCGATTGCATTCCCCATCGTGATTTTACAAAGAAGCCTATTAAAACAATTTAGTGTTTCTGCTACATATAAAAAAGTTCGATTGCATTCCACATCGTGATTTTACAAAGAAGCCTATTAAAACAATTTATTGTTTTCTGCTACATATAAAAAAGTTCGATTGCATTCCACATCGTGATTTTACAAAGAAGCCTATTAAAACAATTTAGTGTTTCTGCTACATATAAAAAAGTTCGGTTGCATTCCCCATCGTGATTTTACAAAGAAGCCTATTTAAACAATTTAGTGTTTCTGCTACATATAAAAAAGTTCGGTTGCATTCCCCATCGTGATTTTACAAAGAAGCCTATTAAAACAATTTAGTGTTTCTGCTACATATAAAAAAGTTCGATTGCATTCCACATCGTGATTTACAAAGAAGCCTATTAAAACAATTTAGTGTTTCTGCTAAATATAAAAAAGTTCGATTGCATTCCACATCGTGATTTTACAAAGAAGCCTATTAAAACAATTTAGTGTTTCTGCTACATATAAAAAGTTCGGTTGCATTCCACATCGTGATTTTACAAAGAAGCCTATTAAAACAATTAAGTGTTTCTGCTACATATAAAAAAGATCGATTGCATTCCACAACGTGATTTTACAAAGAAGCCGCTTAATTAACC
>CM056611.1:16483635-16794346 GCA_029721355.1 Tegillarca granosa | reverse complement strand
AGTGTGAGCAAGTTTGTAAGTTAGCTTGCCGAAGGCCAGCGGTTTTCTCCAACCGCTTCGGTTTCCTCCAACATCGCTGAACTGACCGCCTCGATAAAGAAGAAAAAATTCTGCCGAAAAACAATTTTAAAACATGCAATCTATCTTTAAATGCACACCTATTGCTTTAAAACTGTGTTGTAAAACATTTTATCTAAAAAAAAAACACAACATAATTGGTGCTTAACATTAGTTATACTGTTCACGATAATATCTGATAAAATCTAATAAAGAAAAACCTTTGATGTTTAAAAATTTCAATTATTTTTTATTAACTCAATGTAAAATACTATAAAGCAATTCTGTTTAAATGAATTACATGTGCAATTTGTTTTGGCGGTGCTTTATATACAAACAGTTCAGTGTCTGTAATAAATTTAAAGCATCTAAGACTAACTTATTTAACTGTGGTTTTTAACAATTTTTTTATCTAAAAGAATTATTTATACATAAAAAGGTGATGTTTAGAAATCTATTGGCAACATGAATCAAGCCATTTAGGTTGATTTACTTTGTGTAGTTGTTTTTGAAATGTGTTTCTTTTAATTTGTGTTACATTATTGATGAATTCTGAAGTGGTTATAAGTTGAATATAGAGTTGCAGATTTTTTAGATATAGATATTTTGGCAGCAATTCAAGAATACAAGGCAACTAGTGCAAGAAATAAATTTCTCGCATATGCGTAGATTTATCGCACTGAATTGGTGGTACGATATTTTTTCCATCTCGCACCCCGCGTGCGCACGTGTAGCCTATCTCAGTTGAACGGGGACTACATTTTTTTCAATTGGCAAGGGTAATAATTTAGTGGGAAAATATATGAAAACGACAGAAAAGACTTTTTTATGATGAATAATATTATTTTTACTAAATGATGTATACATATAGAGAGAAAAATCGATGTTTTGTTTCATCGCGTACATGTAGGTTCATATTCTTCTGTGAGTGAAACGTCGTTTGTTATTGTTGCGTGTCTTGTATTCATCAGCTAGCAAAAATCTTGCAACGTAATAGTCGGAATTCCGATATTTTTTCGTGAATCATATACGAGAAAAATAATCAGTTACTCAACTGAGGTCGAGATGGGGGAATTCCGATCTCGTGGTCAGATTTTTTCATCTCAAATTCGTCAAAGCCTCGTTATAGATGAAAATTCTGACCACTTGATTGGAATTTCCCTATCTTGACCTCTAACCCGTAATGGATTTTCTTTATAAATGTCCAAACGAGATTTAAGTTGATAGTCATTGATATAAGAGATAACGTCGCATGTGTGAGCGGAATTATGTTGTTTAAAGTCGCATCAGCTATATTTCAACTCTTTTCGATCAGACAAAGATTTATTAGTCTGTAGCGGTCTGGAACGCTCAGTTGGTAGAGCACTCGCCTATAGCGCGGAAGGTCTCGGGTTCGATCCCCGGTCCGACCCTGCATTTTTTCTCCCTCCTGTTACAGTTTGGTGGCCAGTGTGGCTTTCGGAAGTGATGGATTGACATATATGCGGCCGTATAAAATCCATCCGAGGGAATTTGTGGTGAGATTTCCCATAGGATTATGGCAAACTCAAGAATAACAGGGAAGGAATGTAGCGGTCTGGATAGCTCAGTTGGTAGAGCACTCGCCTATAGTGCGGGGGGGGCCCGGGTTCGATCTCTGGTCCGATCCTGCTAGCGAAGACTCAGGGCGACTTTTTGTTAAAGTGATAGCTCAAAGAATCAGTATGCAAAAAAGACCCACAAAAATAAACATACCAGTTCCCTGTCGCATTTTTCAAGCTCTTTGTGATTTATCTCATACTCTGTCCCTCAAATTACGAGTGCATGGCCAACAAACAGTTACTTATATTTAAAAAAGTTTTTTATGTCCCGGTTATAGTATGAACCCACGACCTTCCGCTCTTGTCACATATATGAAATGATGCTTCAAAATATAAAAAAAAATATATAAAACTCTGTACGATTTATTTTATGATGGGTTTATATATACCAAGCTACCGCAAATGCATTTAAAGATAAAGACCATGCAAGGCATTCACTAAGACCCATAGATCCAAAACAGTTACAATTTTAGTTCTATTAAGCTTAAAATAGGAGAAACATTTGCAAAAAAGGTTACTTTGCTTGAAACAGTGTAAACGTTTGACAAGGAGAGGAGTGGATTAATGGTGTTTTACGCCCCAGTCAAGAATTTTTCACTTATTTCGAGTCGGTCAGTTCTAGGGTGGTGGAGGAAACCCGGAGAAAACCCCCGACCTTCGGCAAGCGAACTGAAAAACTTTCTCACACTAGGATCTGTCCCGAGTAGGATTCAAACCTAGGCTGTAAGAGGCATTGTGATCACGCGCTTTAGACCATTCGGCCACCGAACAAGGAAGAAATTATATATTACTCTACGTTTGTTTTGGAACTTATAAACACAGAAACAAGACAATCAAAAAGACACATAACTTTAAAACAAGTTACATTTTAGTTTTATTCAGTTTTAAATAGGGTAAAATTTGCCAAAAAGGGCATTTTGCTTATTTGCTTGAAATTGTATGTACTTTTGACAAAAAAGAAAGTTCTATATTATATATATATATATATATATATATATATATATATATACATTTTTATTATTATTATTATTATATTTTGTTTTTTGATTTTATTTATTTATTTATTTATTTTATGTTTAACTGCATGTATAAACAACAAAAAGTGTTGACTAGCGTTGTTCCACTAGTTTCAGAGATAAACTGGCCGATTGCTATAAATACATACAATATACTAACATATTATCATTATTAATATTATCATTATCATTATCATTATTATTATTATACTTTTTAATTTTATTTATTTATTTATTTATTTATTTATTTATTTATTTATTTATTTATTTATTTATTTATTTTGAGACTTTAGATTCATTATTTCAACTGTTTGGCTTATATTTTTTATGTATGAAACTTTTCGGTCTTAGTGTCACTGATGAGGAATGAATTTCCGAAATGTGCACATCTGGCACATCAAAATTTAACTGGTATTTCTATTATATATTTATTTATTTATTTATTTTTTTTTTTTTAACTACATGTATAAACAACACTGAACGATTACTGGCGTTCTTCCACTGGTTTCACAGATAGGCTGGTCGATTGCTATAAATACACTTTACGAACATAATGGAACCGACAATTATTTACATCATAAAATCAATTTTACACACCACTGATATTAAACGTGCACATTTTCTAATCAAAAATCAAAGGCAATAAAAATAATCTAACTTTCGAGCATTTAATTATAAAATCAATGCATTGTATAGATTCTAACTTAGTTTCACAGCGGTTTTATTAACATATAAAAAAATCTACCAAATATGTGTAAGGAAAAATTGAATAACAAGTTTATTAATCAATATCTATATAAACTTTTAGTAAGTTTCATTTTATTTGATATATTATTATTATTATCATTATTTATTTATTTATATATTTATTTATTTTTAATTTTTTTTTTTTTTTTTTTTTTTTTTTTTTTTTTTTTTTTTTTTGATTGATTGATTTGGTTAAGAAACATAAGCTCTTATAAAAAAGGAAATTTAACATTAAATACTTACATTTGTTTAAGATAATAGTTACATCATTGGCGATGAATTTGTTTTCTGCAACATGGGACAATAAAATAGAGACAAGAAGAACTTACAAATTGAAGAAATAAATTGGTAATTGAAACATATAAATTTACAAAAACTGAACAATAAACATACATAGAAATATAAAAAACACAACATGAGCAGATAAAAAAGACAAAAACAAGTGTTTGCATATACACACAGCCCTTTTTATCAACCGAACTTTGGTATATTTGTACCTTTTAAAACACATTTCTAAATGTTTGAATATCAAGTAAATGTAATGCAAAGAGTATTTTAAATCAAGACATTTTGGCGAACCTTTATTTCTATGTTAATTTGTTAGAGTACCAGACACAAAAAACATCTGCAAATGTTTTATTTTGGTTGTTTTTTTTTTTTTTTCGCTTGCAATTTCGCTGAAGAGTAACCGAAGACGCGATAATTTAGATACATGTACTCCAATATCTTTGAATGAAGACACTTGCAAGAATTATAAAATACAATGTCTCGATTTTTTATCAAATCACTTAACTATTTTGAAAATATTTCTATATTACTGTAAAAACAATTTTTTTTTACTAAAACAATTTACAACTGTATAATCCTTAAAATATCTATGAGGGAGGTCGCGGGTTCGAACTCCGGCCGGATCTGACCAAGACTAAACAACTTTGTTGTGACTGTTCTTTCGCCAAGTGCTCGGCATTTAAAACTGAAAGTCACGGGGTCTTCGGAGGAGACCTTAAAAAACCGATGTCCCGTGTCAAAGCAGTCATGGCACGTTAAAGAACTCTCCCAGCAAATTGCCCTAAGCGCACTGCAAACTTTAATTTCTTCCGCTTCATCTGTAGCTGGAGACATCTCAGAATAAGTGAACTATTCTTAACTGGGACATAAAAACCGATTAGATCAAATCAAATCAAATCTTTAAATATCTTAGATTCCGATTTGGCAATTAAGAACAAAACTTAGGTATAAGAACTATTTTTTCGGATTTTTTTTCATACAATTCCATCTCAACCGTAAAAGACAAAATGCATATGGATTTATATTTAGCTTTTTTTAAAGTTTCTTTTTATTCCGTATCTTTATCAATACCAAAATTTGAAACAAACAAAAAGATATTGTTAAACGTAATTTTTTTAAAAGAAAGCTATATTATTCCTATTATTATTATTATTATTATTATTATTATAATTATTATTATTATTATTATTATGCAAAATAGAATAGAAAAAACATACTTACAAAATCGGTGTTGCTTTCTGTATATAATCCAATAACCGCTATATAACCGTATATACCGAATGTTATTGCAAAATATATATGTTTATATGGCATGAATTTAAGGAAAATAACGATTAAAGGATTCCCTGCAGCCGCCATTGGCACCATAACGAGGTTTATTTTATATACACAAAGAATCCATCAAACTATTTATCCTAGTTTAACCATTATATTCTGATATGTTCCGTCGTCTAGGCATGATTAAGGCGTTATTAAATGATCGTTGGGGTTATCAGCTGGATAACTGTAATAATATAAACGCGGTTTCTTTGAACTTAAAGCGGCATCGGTATGGCATTGTGACATTGTATATGTATTGCTATAATATCAACTGTAGTTTATAGGCTATGGCAAAAACATGTTTGATTTAAAAATTTTTAAAATATTTTTGTAAGCCTTGGCTGATCAAGTTCATTAAAAATTAAAGGTCGCCATCATAATATTCTTGATAAGTGTGATGTCACTGTATCCAAAGTAATTTTGAATAATTTGACTTCTCAAAATTGCGTATTTGTTTTTCTTTTTATTTCACACGCGGCGGCTGTGGCAAGCTAGATAAGAGTGCCTTCCTTTTTGGAGCACCCGGATTCACTCTCCTTGTGGAAGATCATGTGTTTGAATTAATTTGCCAGTTTTCACAGTTTAGGATTGTGATTTTAACGTTGAACAGAATGTTTGTCTTGTATTTTTTTAATAATTGACAAAAATTATATGATGTACAATAAAAATAATTTAATGAAAAATATATCGCATGTTTTTGTTCTCATTAAATAGGTTCAATTCATTCAAGATTTGCATTTAGCTTCGCGGGAAATGATGTTACAGTGTGAGAGCTTCATTAAAATTAATATGATTTCATGAAATTTACAAAATTAATATTCAGATGCTTGCATGGTTTGTTAAATGTTGTTAAACAATGCTTTGACGAAACCGATAAAATAAAAAAACTTTTATGTCACTTTTATTCGATTTTGATAAAACCAAAAGTGGTAATGATATATAATAAGACGTCTACAAAATAAGCCTGTGCCTTAACGATTCGGTCACCGCAGCTTCTACAATAATGTTGTGTAGGTCTTATGATCGGATCGTGACGGGCATAAAAAAGAACAAAAAATGGTGCCTTGTTATAATTATGATTTATTTTAAATGAAAATCCTAATTAGAATAAAATATATTGCGGTATGTATAAATAAGAAAACCATCCGAAATTTTAATTTTGGTATAACAATATACACACTTCTATACATAAATTAATTATGTTACGCATTTGATTAGCTGAAGAAGTTATTGCATGGTCTTCTTAAATTCAAAGATAAACCTACTAAAATGAAATTAAAATTTTGCCCAATTTGTCCTGTTACGTTTTTTTTTATTCGATTTTGTATCTCTTAGAATAACTATTAGGAAATTATTTATTTAAAACAAGTTTATTACATGGTATTAATGTTTTAATACTAGAAACAATCATATTTTAACTACAGAAATAAAATTTGGCATTAGCTAACATTGAAAAAATTAACCACATGAAACAAGCAATTAATGAACAGTCGAATAAAGGAGACAAATACACATTAGAAAAACCTAATATCATTTTATCGACTATCGACGGCTAACAAAATGAAAATACAAAACCCTTTTGTAATTTCTGTAACATAACTCTCTATCTGAAATGGAACATAATAGAAACCAATATCAAATGTTGTCCGCTGTGTATAAAGTAGGGAAGATTATATTCATCAAAACATGTATTGCTATTGACAAATAAATTGATGTATCACATGGCTAGTATTACATAACGATCCAAAGGATCTATGGAGCCATCAATACCACTATTAGAAACGTAAATGTTACCAACAAAGAGAATTAATCGTTCTTTTACCAATCGTACTGATATGTTAGGTTGTGTTATTTTTTATCATATTGTGTTTTTACTATGTTTACTGACAATATTTTTTTCATTTGCATTGTTTCGTATTTCAGTCTTTCCAAATACAATAAAGTCAGATTGATTTTTTATGTTCAAAAATGATTCAGCAAGACATACACACAGAAATCGGGATCAAATTTTAATTCGTGTATTCCTGCGATAAATAAGGACTGTTAAATAACATTACCATATTGTCAGAGGCAATTGTCTTCATTTTGTTTGGAAAGATCAAATATCTAATATGGCTTGTTGTCAAACAGTCACCATTTTAATCTTCAATAAAACAAAACGTGGATCATGTTTCTTCTAATATAATATTTAGCAAATTTAAATATTTGAAATTTATCTTAAACTATGGCTTGTTCCCTCATGCAAAGCATTCCTTACCTGGATTTGGATTCATATATAATATTGGAACTTTAGATTTATTAATTTTCAACCGTTTGGTTTATGTTATTTTTTATCTATAAAACTTTTTGGCTCCTAATATCACTGATGAGAATGATTTTCTGAAATGTGCACATCTAATACATCAAAATTTAACAGACATTTGTGTTATGTATTAAAAGAATCATACAATATGTTAGTCTAATGATGTATATAACCACCAACAGATATAAAATCACTTATAACCGTAGAGGTTTCAGGATGGATAATTTTTTAATTGATGAAATCATGACAAAACAAAAGTTACTTTACTTTGGAGTCTTAAATCTTGTACTAGTGGTGGCTTTTTTTTTCCTGAAATGGTTTAATGACTAAATCTAGCGTTTAGTAAGACAATTCGTAATAAAAGGAATATAACATCCATTTAACAATTTTGATTTTTTTTCAAAAAGCTTATTTTACTAGATGTGAAGGGGATTAATCACGCGCTAAAACTTCTTAAATCAGAGTAAAATCTGATTACTGAAAGTTTTTCAAGAGAAGAGTGGAGTGGAGTTATAGTGTTTTACGTCCTAGTTAAGAGTCTTTCACTCATTTCGAGGCGATCAGTTCTAGGATGGTTGAGGAAATTGGAGTGCCCGGAGAAAACCAACGACCTTCGACAAGCTTACTGACAAACTATCTCACACTAGGATCTGTCCCGAGTGGGAGTTGAACCCAGGCGGTGAGAGGCTCTGTGATCCGAAAGCGTGCGCTTTAGACCACTCGGCCACCGAGGCCCCATTCAAGATAAAAGAGAAAACCTATTAACATATTATTACTACAACAATTCTTACACAAATGACTCACAACTCCCGCATTATCAATCCTGTTAGCGCAATGTTTTAGAAAGCCTGTTTCAATGTTTCTGATATTTTTGTAAGCAACATGAGATAATCAAAAATATTTTTGTTAAATTATTGAAAGAAAATAGTAAAGGTTACAATAACATTAAAAACGTCTATTGTGATAGGGGATGTTTAGTGTCGAGGGAGATATAAATTACGTCAGCATGTTTTTTTTTATTAACACATTCGAATAATCATTGTTGCATATAATAAAACAAACATACCATTCCTTGTCAAAGCCACAATCCAAAAAACAATGTTAAAACTTTAAAAGCTGGCAAAATTAGTTATACACGTGAACTTCCATTAAGAAAGTGATGCCCGGTGCTCCGGAAGAGTAAGCACCTCCTGTCTAGCTAGCTACACCCGTCACGTGCAATTCAATTTTGAGAATGAAAGGAACAAAAAACTATGGTAAGTCAAATATATCCAGTTTAAGTTTTGATACAGTGACTACATACTTATCAACAATATTGTGATGAAGCTTGATTATTTTATATATTTTTCATGTATAAGGTCTGTGCTCGTTATCAGCATAATCCATTTCGATATCGGCATTGTATATAAAGCAGGTCAATGAATTAGATGTTTATTCAATACTTAAATTAATAATAAACTTATTTTTCGATTTTGTCTTTTATACTCATATGTTCCGTCATCTAAGTTTATTGACAACCAACACAGATTTTAATATTATTTTTATTTTATTATTATCATTTGTTTTAAATTTATTTATTCATCTATTTGCTTATTTTATACTGAAATTGGTAAGCAAAAATTTCTTTTTGCAAATAACATACTGATAGTTTCATAAAATGTTTTTTAGCAAACTGGATGACACAATATATGCATAATATTTGCATTAAATTTAGTCAAAATCGTCTAAAAGAAAATAAAGTTAACTCATAGCCGACCTACTTTAAAAATTAGCTTTTCTATTACAATTACTGACCACAACAATTTTCTTTTTTGATTATTTAATTTCATTGCAGGAATTAAAAAAAGATTTTAAAAATCAAATTAAAAAAAATAGTTATGAAAGAAAAATTAAATTTTGTAATTTTAAAAAACCATGACAAAAAAAATTACAAATGAAACATCCGTACAATTCCTATTCAAATCATTAACCCCAAAAACAAAAAAAAACCTGTGAAAATAAAGTCAATCACGTGAACTTTTACCAGTAAAGTGATGCCTGGTGCTCTGGATGGGTAAGTACCTTCTTTATCACTACTTACATCTGCCAAGTATCAAATAAAAATTCCGAATGAAATAAATACAAAACTAAGGACTTCAAATATATTTATAGTTTTTTTATGAATAAACCCGTATCATACTTATCAATATTGTGATAAGATGATTTTACGATTATCATCCAGAACACCATAAATCAAAGCGGTGTTAGAAAGATAAGATGTTTGATTCAATGATTTTCCTGTTCATTGTTGTCCTGGCCCCAGTTTCACAATCATTCACTCAACTGAGTGCACACTCGACTCAAATAGTCGAAATTTTCACTTATCAATATTTTTAAATTTTTAAGTTTTATGAGACAATGTTTTGTTTTGTTTAACATAAATATGCTGAAAAATTAAAGTATAATATTAGTCATTTTAACTCTGCAATCACGGTTTTAAAAACTGACATTGAAATATTCCCTAATTTGAGTCGAGTGTATACTCAGTTGAGTGAATGAATGTGAAACTGGGGCCTGGTCTAAACGACATTTTTACTAATTTGTTTGAGGTAAAGAAGATATCGTTAGTTATAATAATCCCCTCGCAACCCATATTTTGTATCGAGTACTGTAGAATCATTAATATTCGTTGGGTTAAAATTTCGTGGATTTGCATTTTTTTTAAAATTCTATTGGTAGAAATTTTCGTGGAATTCAGTTTTGTGAAAAAAGACCCCATTGAGGGCAATAGAAATTAAAAATTTTCAATGACATTTAATTTCGTGGTTTTCAGTAACCCTATGAAAATAACGAAATTTAATCCCCCACGAATATTTGTGATTTATAGTATTCATAAGAATACTGATATCAACATTATTAAGCCAAATAAAGAAAGGTGGCTTTGTGTAAATAAAAAACCCGTAACACATCCGTGTCTTAGAAATTACCATACTGATCCATGTATCCGTTATCAAATTAAGTTCAATGATAGTTTCGTGAATGTCGACAAAACAAATCGGAAAAGCAAAAAAAGGATTACCTATGAGGAATGGAAATATATATAATGAATAATACGTCTGAGACATTACCATATTTTTATTACTGGAATCATATGTCATGATTCTTTGGTCAAAACAAATTGTCAAAACGTACAGAAACAATATGAATAAGAGAAAAAAAAGACAATCAAAAAGAAAAGAGCGCGGGTTTTGAAAAACAATGTATTTATTAATTTATTTATTTATTTATTTTGAAAAACAATGTATTTATTTATTTATTTTGAAAAACAATGTATTTATTTATTTATTTATTTATTTTTTATTAATTTATTTATTTATTTATTTTCTTGTTATTGCCTTGTTCTGGATATATTTGACTTACTATACTTCTTTGTTCCTTTCATTCTCAAAATTGACTTGCACGTGACGGGTGTAGCTAGCTAGACAGGAGGTGCTTACCCTTCCGGAGCACCCGGCCTCACTTCTTTGATGGAAGTTCACGTGTAAAACATATTTTGCCAGTTTGCAAAGTTTTTACTTTGTTTTTGGGATTGTGATGTGGACACGGACTGGTATGTTTGTTTTATTTCATTGTTTGTATTTTTGCAAAAATATTCATTTCTTGTTGATGTTTACAGCAAAAAGTAATAAAGTTCAATCTTTAATCTATGTTTCCCTGCGATATATTAAGAGTGACGATTAACATTGTAATATTGTTGCTGAAATTTTGTAAATAACATAGCATACTTTTTAAATACGATACATGAGTCGAATGATGTATTTAATCACCGGAAAAAAAAAATAAACGGCATTTCTATTAATAGAGTTTAAAAAAGTTTATAGATGGATGATTTGCTTAATTTTAGTTGATGCAATCATTGTCAATCAAATCTAACCTTTTATTGAAAGTCTTAAATCTTATACAATAGATTGCTTTATTTCTTCTGACCAATATCTCCGTATAATTTAGGTTTTTAGATGTCAAATCGCCATAAAATGAATAGAATAACAATTTGTCAATTTCTCTGTTGACGTAGTCAGAAAGCTAATTTTTAGATATAAGATAGCTTAATCGCTACGAATTCACATGAAGCCCTGTCAGAATGTGTACCAAGAATGCAAAAACTCTGTTTACACGATAACTAAGCGATTGTTATGAGTTTTCCTTATGCGTGTGTGCGTATGTATGTGTGTGTATGTGTGTGCGTGTCAATTTCTTGTGACGGACCCTTTTTATACCTAAAGCGCTTAAACTAAACTTAGGATAGGGTAAAAACCTCTTAATTATTTTCCAAATTTTCTTTTGTAATAAATTCCTAAGGTTTTTTGTCATGTTAAAACTAATGACCATTTTAAGGTAATAGACAATAACCAATTGATTGCCCAGCAGCGTGTGCTTGCGACCTGTCCATTATAAATTTGTCAATAAAATTTGATTTTAAATCAAAAAAAATATTCGGTTTATTAATTATCTGCAATATCATTACACTTATATCCAGAATAAACATATTATTACAAAGTCTCTTTGTTCATTGTTTAAGCGCTATGATGTAGCCTTTCCTCAATCGATATATTCTAGAATCTTGTTTTTTTTTTTTTTTTTTTTTTTTTTTTTTTTTTTTTTTTTTTTTTTTTTTTTTTTTTTAAAAATGAGATACACATGAATTAACTTGTTTTTTCTATGTGAAAAAATTGATAAGGACAACATGAAATTTAACATCTGTAATGTTATATTTACTCAGTCTAAGTCAATATATTTTCATTTGCCTTGTAAAATTCCCATAGCTGTAAGCTTGAGAGTCGTTGTCATAATTGACAATGAACCATAAAAACTTTGTTACTCCTTAGTTTGAATACATAAAAATGCAATACACAATCCGGAACTACATTACCATAGGTAAATAATCATGCCTATCACGACACTTTTGTTTATATTTGAGACAAGCTTCAAAAACGCATTTTCTACGAAATTATACAAGAACGGTTCAATAATTATGTGCAAAAAATAAAATCAAAGAAATTAATCAAATAAAACTAAATAAAATATATATGCAACTGGCTTATATTCACCGTAATATTGACATTGTGAGAGACGGAGTTTAAAAAATCAAATGGTGTTTTTGAAAGAACAGACAAAAGCTGGTCTGTCAAACCATCAGACCAAAAAAAAATCATGAACAACCTGATCTTATTAAAATTTATTCCTACCTTGGCAAAGCTGCTATATCCCCTATATTCTATTATTTTGAGGCAATGTGTAATGATAAAACTTGTCAATTAATTCTGTGTCTCGCGGGATGTAAATTCCAAGTGATGTTAATTTCAATTACAATAGATTCACGCATGTATGCCACATCAAGGGAAAATTGTCCGTTTCACATGCTGTGTTTGTTGATCGGACAAACTGAAAAATCAGCAACATACTTTTTAATCAGTTAACTAGGTATAAATAACTCCTCAAAACTATTATACATACTACAAAGTCGATTGCTTGTAAATGTTTCCCTCTTTATATCAAAAGTGCCTAACCTAAATTTAGGATAGGGTAATAACTTCTTAACTATTTTACAAATTTTTTTTGTAATAAAGTTTTTTGTCCTGTTTAAACCAAAGACTATTGTAAGGTGATAGACAATGACTAAATGATTGCCCAGCAACTTGTTTATTTAACCTGCCCAATACATACCTTATCAATAAAATGCCTGACCAAAAAATTAATTTTTAATTAAAAATTTTTTGTTTATTCATTTTCTGCAATACCATTACATTTTTATCCAGAATAAACACATTATTACAAAGTCTCTCCATTGTCTAAGCGCTATGATTTAGCCTCTCTTCAATCGATACATTCTAGATTTTTTTTAAAAACAAAAATGATATTAGATACACAATAATTAACTTCTTTTTTCTATGAAAACAATTGATAAGACACCATGACATTTAACATCTGTAATGTGATATTCATTAAGTTTAAGTCAATTTAAAATCATTTGTATTCACAAAGAGGCAATTTTTCGTAGTAACAAAAAGGGTAAATCATATGAACTTGATCATCAGCAAAGACATAAAAATCAAGTTATGAAAACATATATTTTTTCTCAACAGATCTTAATTATAGACCTTTAACATATGCTTGATAATATTTTGGGTTTTTTATAAGATATTGTCGGTAAATTTCGTTTTAATATCGACATTTTATCGAACCATGCATGCTGGATCAAAGAATAAAATTTTCATAGACGTGGTATAATTAGACATTTGACTGAACGAAGAATAAAAATAAATGCTCTAACACTTTCTAGAACACACACACACACACACACGCACACACACACACACACACACACACACACACACACACACACACACACATATATATATATATATATATATATATATATATATATATATATATATATATATATATATATATATATATATATATATATATATAATTGACTGTTACATGCTGACGTTAAAGTATCAAAGCATACATCAAAGTATCTGAAGATTCTGTTTAAATTGCTTTGGCGTTCTTGCCACTTGTTCAATTATCTTGTTTTACAAAAAGATACATAAAAAATATATAAATTTACTCAAAACTTGATAAGTAAATATAGATAGAATAAATCTTATAAAGATAAACAATAAAATCAGGTCATAAAAATGTAAATTTATGTAAAACAATAGTTTGATCAAAATCCATCTCATCTCCATTAGAGATCACCTAGATAGTGACTTTAGCGTTTTAAATATCATACAACGACATCTACACAAATAAGGATACGAGGACTGTATTGCAGTTTAAATTGTATTTTAAGTAAAAATGTGTTTAAATTAACGTGTTTTGAATTTTCACCGTTATATTTTAGCTTGAGATACAAAAAACCAAGAAGAATACGCATCTTTAGGTTGAATGAAACAAGCAACTTGTTTAAAAGGTGTCGACAGTTTACAAGAAAAAATACAAAAATACTGAGGAAAAAGACAATGGGCGTTAGATAAAAGGTAATTGTACTGATTTTAAAATAGCAGTATGTAATTATCATGCAAATAAAACAAGACTTTGATAGAGATAGTCGAACGCAAAATGGGCACCAGAACAACGATTTAATAAAATGATAATACCATAAAACCACGGGATGAACCATTATACTACCTTTTTCAAAAATGCTATGGTTTAAAAATTTAACCGTTCGAATGTTCCGAATTATTAAACGCTATTAGATTTGTTTTTTGTAAATAACGTTTTCCGGATCATACCTATTTAATTGTGTAAATTTTAGTACAAGAATAAATAATTACAAAATACTATTTCTAAAAAGACATAATATGAAACACGATTTTTTTTTCAATACCAAAAAAGTGTGTGACGTACACAAATATATAGCAAACGTAACTTTGTAATTCAGAAAGCAATTTGAATTTCGTTTGTTATTTGTAACTTTTATATAAATTAATGACTTTCAGACTGTAAATAAATCACAGAATTAGTGTTTCATCTTCGGAATTTCTCCACCTATTTTTTAAGTTCTGAATGATCACAGATTACTTATATTGTTCAATTTCGCTTCAAAGATAAAAAATATAAACATATTTTCTCATCTGTGCCATGAATTTGAAATTACAATGTTTAAATAATAAAACAAAAATACCAGTCCTTATCCAAATCACAATAGAAAAATAACAATGTAAAAACTTTAAAAGCTGGCGAAGTGAGTTTTACACGTGCACTTCCATCAAGGAAGCGAGGCCGGGTGCTCCGGAAGGGTAAACACCTCCTGACATTCTAGCTACACCCGTCGCGTGCGAATCAATTTTGAAATGAAAGGAACAAAGATCTATGTAAAAGAGTTTACAGTAGCGTATATCTTCAAAGCAACAACAATGCATATACATATCCAATTAGGCAGCGAGTGTAATTTTGAAAACAACTTCAAACAACAAAGATTTCCCGTGATATATAAAAACCAAGTTGAAATATAGATTTAACGAATTCCTAAAGCAGCTTTTTCAATTATAACACTATAAAGAATCTGTATACAAAGGATTAGTTAAACTGTTTAATCATTCAATTGATGTGTTAAGACGTCTTACGTCAGTACTTAGTACTTTGTGCTGTCAATGAAATGTACCGTTTAAAAAAGTTTTAGTCGTTATAAATTTTGAAATTTATTTAAAACTAAGGTTTGTTCCAGTTATGCAAAGCATTCCTTATCTGGATTTGGATTTGCATAAACTTTCGACTCTTTAATTTTCATAATATTTGGCTTATGTTTTTAAACTTTTCGACACCTAGTGTCACTGTCAATAATTTTCCGAAATGTGAACAAAAAGACATTACCAAAATTTAACGTGTATTTGTGTTATATATTCGATTTATATACTCTACAATAAAACGCGAAATTAATGGATTGATATATAAAATATGATAATTTTTGGAATAAAACTATTTTTGTATTCTATTACCGCCTACTTTCTAACACGAGGCATAACGTACTTAATATTCTTGTACATTAAATTTTATTTAACCTATTGATTCATGAGAAGCGAGGGGAATAATTCGGTTTTATCTTTTTTTGTAACAGGTGAAAATGCACTTCATTACTTTTGCACCGGTTAGGGTTCAAAATTGGAAAAATTAAGGTTATACAAAGGCCCGACCACAAACTAGCACACATTTTCAATCTGTAATGTGATTACCATGGTAAATAATGCTTTTTTGTTTCATGAAACAACATACTTAAAAACATAATAAAACCCTATCTAACAATTTTTTATAATATAACGATATGCTCACTTTATAAACCACGATTGAATAACTTTCAAAATGATCCATAATCATTGAATCAATAGAAAATTTCTTTGCGTAAACTTTAGTAAAAAAGTGCAACTTTGGAATTTATATTTCAATTATATTTCAATCACATTTGTATTTATTATTTGTGTTTTTACTTTTTTTATATAAATGGCTATAACATTTTCTTAGCTATATTTTTTTAGATTTAGTAAAAACGTCATTAAAATAAATTGATAATCTCTAAAAAACACATCGTACCTGATTTGACTGAAAACTATCCCACTCTGTAAATTTCTATTTTATTTTAAAAAATGTTATATTGTATATGGTGATTATTTTCATTTATCAAAAGCATTATCTGGTTTTTGCTTTTTGTCTGGTGATGACACAAATAAAGACACTCTTAAAGCCAGATCTTGTGTTTGAAATTAAATAGATAAATAAAAAAATTCAAGTATTTTATTATTTTGTTGCACAATCCAATTACTTTACCAAAAAAGTTATTTCCAAATTATTTACGGTTTCAATTTTGTTTCAATAAAATATAATTATTAAACATTTTAGGAAAAACAGTTATTTTTGCAAATCATTACGGATGTCAAATTGTTTAAATGTTATATTTTTATTGACCATTTCAGGAAATATATAATCCTTGAATTCAAAAAAGATTTCGATCAAGTGTCATGTTCTAACAGAACATAAAACATTATTTTTACTAGTATTTTATTTCTTCATATTTTAGGATAATGTTCAACTTTATTGTTCCTTATATGTCAAGTTTTTTATCTGCAATAATATTTGTTCAATGAGTTGCCAGAGTTACTTTAAAATAGGTTAGTCTTATACCTAACCGGATTTTACACTGATTTAATGGTAAAATATATTGTTACTTGTGGAAAAAATACTTGCCTTTAAATGAAATAAAAACTATCAATAGGCTTTAAATGATTATTATTTAAAATCCTGATGATCAAAATTTGATCCTTTCTCCTTGTAAATTGTTTTCATTCACAATGAAATATAACTATCTTCATTTTTTATGAGCAATTGACTGAAAATGTTATGTACAATTTTTTCTTGGATAGAATGACAAATAATATTTATTCAGCTTTGTTATTTTTTTCCAAAAAAGAAAAACTGTAACATCATACAACAAATAAAATGTCAAATGTCATAGAAATATTTAAGATATTTCTGTGATTACTACTATGATGCATATGTTTCACAGCTAAAACGGTATGGACTCCCACCAATAAGATTTTCTACAACGAAGTAAACTGCTTATTATTGAATTGTTGACTCAAGGATATTGCAACCCTAGGATTGTATGGCGATCCTCACAAAGTTATTTATAAATATTTAGTCACTGTATTTTAGGGGTACCGCTGCTGGTGGAGTAAAACTCCTCGAGGGTAACCATAATTAGTAGACAGTACTTTCAGGTGTCAGAAAATATGCCGTTTAGAAAAATTTTCAGTCGTCTTAAGTTTTGAAATTTATTTTAAACTAAGGTCTGTTCCCTTATGCAAAACATTCCTTAGCTGGTTTGGATTCACATATTTTTTGGAACTTTATATTCATTGATTTTCAACTGTTTTCTGTATGTTTTTTAATATATCAAACTTTTCGGCCCCTAGTGTCACTGATAATGAATGATTTTCCGAAATGTGCACATATGGCACATCAAAATTTAGCAGGTATTTGTTATATATTTGATATACAAAAATTACTATGTTCCTTTCATTCTCGAATTTGACTTTACACTAGACGAGTGTTGCTAGTTTGACAGGTGATGACTACCCTTCTGGAGCATTCGGCTTCACTTCCTTGAAGGAAATTCACATATAACTAAATTTGCCAACTTTCAAAGTTTTTGCTACGTTTAGGGGATTGTGATTTTGACAAAGACTGGTATATTTGTGTTTTAATTAAACATCTAATAGTTGTTTACATGTACTTGATACAATGTTTATCTGTACAATGTCCAAGTTATAACCAAGTACATCATTTACGAGCATTGCCTATCTCCGGATACACAAAATTTTAATTTTTAATAAATCCTGATTAATCTTTGTGTTATCCAAATAGCTAGTTAGTTCCTGATGCTATGCTAAACAACATTATTACATATATTGCAAACAAACACAATGACGGGCATAGGAACATAGTACAATATTGTTGTATTGCAACTTAAATGATTGTGATTTTTTTTTTTTGAGAAATTCTAATGGTAGTTGAATAGAACAGAATTGCCAGACAAAACTTCTGAACTTTTGGAAAACCGGTTAAGTTCTAAACATAGACGGCAAATACCTCAAAATTCTCTTAAAGACAAGTAAATATGATTTGACTGAAGTTTTCATTTCATACCAAATCAAAATCAAGTTCATCAATGCATGTTCCTGTTGATGTATGCGGATGTTTCTTACACAGATATATATATATTATTAAAATAATAACAAATCAGTAATAACATTTTTACCCAAGTCTCTGATACTATATACACCCTTATATGTTGACGCACGCAACAAAATTGATATTTTACATTTATTACATCACGTGATGTCACACAACGTCATTATCATGGCATTGAATTGTATCGAAACTAAAATATGAAATTAATAATACAGAAATTATTTTTGATAAACATTGAGTTACACATATGTCTGTTTACCAGCAAATAACCATTAGAAAACACAAATACCAGTTGAATTTTGATGTGCCAGATGTGCACATTTCGAAAATTTATTCCTCATCTTTGACACTTAGACCGAAAAAATGAATAATAAAAAACATAATCCAAACAAATGGAAATTAATGAATCCAAAGTTTCAAAATTATATTTATCTAAATCCAGCTAAGGAATGCTTTGAATGAGGGAACAAACTTTAGTTTTAAACAAATTTTTCAATTTAAGGCAGGTGGAAATTTTGCTAAATGGTACATTTTTTGACAGCATAAAGTACTGCCTACTGAGTTATGGATACCCTCGGGGAGTTTACTCCACCAGGAGCGCAACCCAATCAGGAGTGGTAAATATAAAAAACAAATACAAGTTTAATTTTGATGTGCACATTTCGGAAATTCATTTCTCTTCAGTGACATTAAGACCGAAAAGTTTGATAATAAAAAACTTAAACCAAACAGTTGGAAATTAATGAATCTAAAGTTTCAAAATAATATTGATCCAAATCCAGCTAAGGATTGAATTAAATTTACAAGTCATTCAATTTTACAGAAACGTAGATTATTTTGTAGACTATATAAAAATACTCTGACTCTTGCATGTTGAATGTATGATTTAATGAAATTAAAAGAGCATTCTTTTGTTTGTTGTCAAAAGGTAGGTGCAGTTGTGATCTGATTAATTATACTATTTGTTATAACTAACATATAATTACTGATATATGTCATATTTGAAAACAATAAAAAGATAAAATAAAAAGATATTGCTCTTGTTTAAATTAATATGTTCTATCTGTTTGAAACCACTTATTTTCTTGGTAACGACATATTTCAGTTTTCATTTTAATCTATCAATTTTTTTTTGTTATATTTTTAATTTCTCTTTATTTTCTTTTTTTTTTCTTTTATTTTCTTTTTTTTTTTTTTTAGCCATTGTCACTGATGAGGAATGAATTTCCTAAATGTGCGCGTATGACATATAGAAATTAAACAGGTATATGTTGTTACATATTTACTTGCCTTAGCAGGAACCGCTGCTGAAGAAGTAAAACCCCCAGCATATCGTTTTATGTATCACCTGTTACCCCTAGAATCACTGATGAGGAATGAATTTCCGAAATGTGCACATATGGCACATCGTAATTAAAAGATATTTTTAATAGTAACGTCACATGAAATCTAACGGTTCAAGTTATCAGAGTGTAGTTTTGTATATGGTAATCTAATTAATCAATTAACAGAAAATGATCAACCAATAAAGCAACAGATATTATATATTATATGTAGCGATTCATTGAAAACAACACATATTTCGTTATGTGGAGGTTTTGCGTCAAAATGTAGGTCGTCCTTTCCCTAAAAAAAATGCGATAGATATTTACAAAATAAATATCATATCTCCACATATTAGTTGTCGATTTCGTTCTGAATAACAGGTATACATAAAGTCGAGATTGATTTTAAATATCTCAAAAATATAATCTGTTCAATTATTTTCTCAGGAGAAGTGGACTTATAAATCGTAAATATTGTCGATAGCGGTTAAAATCGTTGCAATTGGTTGCATTTACATTGTGATCTTGTGTTCAAATATGTGAACATTATATTTATGCAGCCATATAAAAACGCAACATTGATTTTTTTTTTATCTAACGGCTAATATTGTGTTAACTATGGTTTAATTGCTGTTTTTATCTATTTTTACTGACAATTCTGAAAGTTTGTATCAGCAAAATAGAGAAAACACTTTATAACAATTTCACTTAAAAAACTAAATTTACCCATGAGAAATACAAAATGTGAAATTGGGCTTTCTTAGGAAGCTTCTTAAGGATAAAAAGGAAAGATAAGAGGTTATATAACAAACAATCGCTATATATGCGATTGAAGCTAAAAGACCAACGTAAAGATCATTAGATTTTTTAAAGTAGAGTTATATAACTTCTGTATGTGATGGCTTAATTTATTCTGTACATCTGTCTGAACTCGTAGACTGCTAAAAGACAGAAGCCCAGAAGTTTTCGACTGCGTCTACTACAATTCAGTAAAATACTTATATGGAAATATAAGTGAAGAACTTATACGATTGCTTAAGGACAAGGTCATAAAGTGTATGATTCAGTCATAATTCTTCCATAAATACATGTGTTTTTTTTATAAGATCGCTTAAAACGTGTTTAAATTTTACTAACATCAGCAGAATGCAAGTTTGATTTTTCTGTTTTAGATATACACCAAAATTGTATCGTTCTGATATTATAATTATTATTATTATTATTTTTATTATTATTATTATTATTATTATTATTGTTGTTGTTGTTGTTGTTGTTGTTATTGTTGTTTTTCTTCTTCTTGTTGTTGTTCTTGTTGTTTTTGTTGTTTTTATTATTAGTAGTAGTAGTAGTAGTTGTTGTTGTTGTTAACGTTAATATAAATGATATTTGAATAGATCAATAAATGAGATTGATATTATTTAAAAATTAGACAAAACCTAAATATGTTAAACAAATAGGCATAAAAATATTAAAATGCATGAATAACAATGACAGCCTTGAAAATCTCGTTTCAAGAGATTTTTAACATGTAGTAGGTACGCGAACTATGAATCAAACGCAACGTTATTTTGATACCACTTTAACGAATAGAGCTTGATTGAACATATATATATATATATATATATATATATATATATATATATATATATATATATATATATATATATATATATATAACGAGTAACAAAAATATAACAAACAGTCAAGTCTGACTTTTTTCTCTAAATAAACTCCATGAATTTCGTTTCGTTTCTTTTTTCTTTAATATCTATAAGAAGCTCGTTATTTCATAGATTTAAGTTTTTAAAACAAATAAAGTATTCGAAATAAAGAACAAAAACCATTACTCAAACTATAAATAAAATTGATTGAACAGAATAAAGTCATTTCATTTTCTGTCAAGTTTCTTTTACATATTTCAAGTTCTTGGAAAATAGAAGATTCATGAGTCATCGTAGAAAAAATAATATTTTTGTTATGCGAGCTGACAAACTTTTAAACAGTGGAAATTTCGATTAGGCAATAATAGGCGCGCGCGTTGTCATTGTAAGCGCGCAATTTAGACAATTTTGGATTTAAGCTTTTAATTTGCTTTTAAAAAGTTACGTTTTTCTTAAATATCGATACATGTTTTTCAAATAATAATAATAATAATAATATAATGTAAAGCTACTTACCAATCAATTCTTGTCTTTTGGATTTACAACGGTTTATTCACTAAACACAAATAAAAGATATCGTAAAAGTAAACTGATTGACATTCAACGTGTAATGAAGCTTTATAACCACTGAAGGATTCCCTGCAGTAACCAATAATAATGTCACAGACTTAGAAGAGAAGTTCGTCTTATAAACACAAAGTATCAATCAAACGATTTATCCGTGTTTAACCGTTATTCTCATATCTTCCGGCTATGTATAATGCAGGCATTTTTTGATGACTAGTAAGTATTTTGTAGAAAAAGGTTGTTACAGACCTAGGGTTCTTGAAATCTGACTGGCTAAAAAAATATGAGAAAAGTCACATGCGCAGTAAACCTTTTCTGTGAAGTTAGAATTTAAACAGTTCTGAAACTGAGTTTAGCAGATCGTGCCACATTTATAGTAAAGTGTTAAATATCGATTAAAACGTTGATTAATATAAACAATATACAGTTGTATATGATATAATATGATTTCTACTTTTCTATTTTTGTCTTAAAACTTGTGAATTAAAATCCGTAAAATATTAAATTACTTTTCTGCAAATATATATATATATATATATATATATATATATATAATGTGCCTCAAAATTAAAATAATCTAGTCAACAGTTTTAGAGGTTTTTAATATTTGATGAGCAATTTAAAAAGGTTTAAATATGTAAGGTAAACACATTGTTTTGACCAATGAAAAGAAACCAAAAGACCATAAAATCTTTTGTAAGACGGTTTGTTTTGATAATTTTTAGAAGTAATACAATAATTATTGTTTTGAGCAACATAATTAGCATTTCAAACAAAACAAAACAGAAAAAAGAAATATTATATGTCTAAAAAGTTAAACAAAATGCAATTTGATGACATGTACAAGAATACAGACCAGACAAATTAGGAAAACAAAAACAATACCAAAGAACGATTATAAAATACACATTACAGTAGAAAGACATAAAGAAGATCACTTAAATTGCACGTAATTTAACACCTGCTTATGTCTTTAAACTAACGTTGAAGTTGACTAAGCATCACATATTTTTGAATTTTAAGGAACCACCCACCTTTGTTAAGGTTTCGGATGAGACTTTCTTTGATTACCTACTTTTTTACATATCTGTTTGAATCAACAATTTATATTGATAATTTTCCAAGTTATTTATTTTCCCTTTTTCTTTATGTCATTGTTCTTTGTTATTGTCGTAGATTTTAGATCTTTTCAATCAAAAATTATAGCCTGACTAATGAATCTATAATTAAAGATAAAATAACTTTGCAAAGCGAGTGATATCTTAATTATGGTTTTAAAAAACCTTGACTCTCAAGCCTTACATTTTTATATATTAATTTTTTATCATCAATAGGATGTAAATATCTATATTTTTATTATCGATTTCAATGTTCCATATGCGCACATCTTGGAAAATCATTCTTCATCAGTGACACTAGAGACCGAATAGGTTGATAAAAAAACACAAGCCAAACAGTTTCAAAATTATATGAATCCAGCTATTGAATGTTTCAAACAAGGTAACATACCCTAGTTTTAAACATGTTTCCAAAATGAAGACGGCTGACAATTTTGCTAGCTCATTTTCCAGGTAAACCATTTCAATATTTGACTGTTAATTCCCATATGTTTGCCATCAATGGTCAAGTCATTGGAATAGCCAAGAACTCAATAAGCTTCATTCAGTTCAGCCCTGTCTGGGAGTTATACCTTTATCCGAGTACAGTAGGCGCTATAGTATTATTCTTAGGCGCTGTAGTATCGGCAATAATCGTTTTACACACTCTTTTATTTTAAAGGATGAACAACTTCCACAATGTGTCCCTTGTCAAAGTCAACAATCTGTTCAGCACATTTTGCTGGATTGTATTGATTTTGCAGATACAATAAATATTTTTTTATTCAGCATCATCGATGCAAGATCTTTTTAGTAATGTCCATGGACATAAAATTTTAAACTTCCTTCGGGAAATTAATTAATTTGGTAAAATTTAATTGTTTTAGTATTTATTTTCCGGGAGAAAGTTTTTTATCATCATTATTGTTTACATGTTGGGATTTTAATTTATTGTTTGGGCATACTACGGCTGATAATGCCCAAAAGATGGTTGTATAGTTATTTGTTTAGACTTTCTTTCACCAAAGGCCATTGTCTTTACTTTGCCATTTAATGCAGTGCCCTTCCGCCTATGGTATTTCAGGTGATAATTTATTTTATAAATCTAAATTAAGTATAAGTAATTACGTAGGTTTAATTCATTCTCAAATAGAGTGGGGTGGTTCGATCCTCTAATATAATAATAAATATTATAATTACTATTATAATATTTCACTATTTACTTATTCATTTCAGTTTTTCTCTAGTCAAACATCACACTGCATAAAGAATATTATTTATATTTATGTGTTCATAGCTTCTATAATTTTAAGATAAAATACCTAGTACTTCAAGAACCATCTACAACCGAAAGCACAAAGCTATAGAGAAATAATAAAGGACAAAGACGACTTCAAAGATAAAAATATATTGACCATCGAGCAAATGATGTACAGGATAAAAACATTAAAGACAACAAAATAACGTGGAGCGCAATATGGCTGTTTTATACTCCTGTCAAACTTCTTTGTATTATGCTAAAAAATATTTTGGAAAAGTAACTTACATCAACCAAAAAAACTAAATTTATACAATCGGACTTAGACATTTAATTATTTAGATCTGTTGTTCGTCTGTTTGAACGTAAGCACCACTTTTATACCACTCTGTTTCCAAATCTGTTGTTTGTTGTTTGTTTGTTTGTTTGTTTGTTTGTTTGAACGTAAATATAACACAAATACCAGTTCAATTATCGTAAGCGATAGGTTGATACTACTCTCGTTTCAAAGTGCGGTTTCAATTAAATGAGAAACGGTAGTTTTATCTGCACAGAGAATTAATCTTTTTTCTTTTATTATAATACTGTCGTCCGGCTGTAATGAACACAATATTAAATTTACTAATGCTGTTATTAACTGGTTAAAACGAATAAAGACACGACATTCTAAAGGATTTAAGGCATAATAAGGATATTTATACATATATTGTTATTTTGGTAAACATTATAGAGCTGTTACTTCCTTCAAGCTAAATGTTCGTTTCTATTTTGACTTGGTTTTGTACACAGTATATATATATATATATATATATATATATATATATATATATATATATATATATATATATATATATATATATATATATATATATATATATATGTGTGTGTGTGTGTGTGTGTGTGTGTGTGTGTGTGTGTGTGTGTGTTTGTGTGTGATTTAAAATTTATAGCGCCTTTTATCCTCTTAGGGCAACTAACTGTACTCGGACAGTTTTATATGTTAGAATGTTTGTCAGAATGTTTTAAATTAGCATTAGAAACATTTTGTTAAACTTTAATGATAATCAGATTTTATCCTTACAGATTAAATATATTTATCTAAGTAATGTGCCTTTTATACAATATTCATAACTTTATTATTAGTTATCTGCCTTAGTACATATCTTGTTCTAAGAGATATTATGTATTATCCCTTTTTATATCCATCTTACAGTTTAGGTAGTAGACCTCAGTCGTGATAAGGCCGGATGGGGGACGGTCAAAAGTAGTGCATATAAAAAACTCGAGGTCTTTACTTAGACCCTGCTCATTTAAATTTGTTAATAGATAGCACTTTGCAATTTTGCCAAGGTGAGAGCTTCTGAGGTTTACTAAAGAATTAAGCTGAGTTGGATGACTATCGCACTATATTTCCGGCGTAAGGACTTGAGCTGCACAATGCACTTCCTATGCCTGGACCACATTTTACATGTAAACATTGCCATGTGCTTCTAGCATGATTGACACATTTTCCAAATTTCTGAAAAAATGAATCAGACAAGGTATTGATTTTTTTTGAAAAAGAAAAAAAGGAATATTTGAGGATTCAGGGACAATATGTGCCAATATATGTAGTTCGGGGTTTGTTGACCATCAGATTCTATGAAAATGGAGGTAAAATTTTACAATTTTCTGTGTGGTTGCCATGGTAACAAAATGTTTGCTAAACTTATTAAAATTTGCATTTGGGTCATAAATTCAGTATAGAAATGGTGTTTGAATTCTTCTGATTTTAAAAAGTATAACATTTCTGGTGTTACTTAAAAATTATTGAAATATAGGTGCATAACACTAAAGGTGGTATGACCAAAATTGGGCAATTTTGGCTGTCATTTCATGACTGAGGTCTGCTACCTTATCTACAAGCATAATTATCACCCCTGTTTAGAACTCTTTTGCACAGGTATAAAATCAAGATAAAATCTTCATAGCATGTCATTTCTCTCCAGATTTTCACCCATCCAACCAACCCATTATTATTATGTATTGTGAATGGTTTACTGCTGCTGTAGTGTTTATATTTTTCAGGATATAGAAGATTTCATTTCATTTTGAAGTTACATTTCATATTACAGTCGTCACGGCATTATGGAACTTGTAAATGTTGTTTTGGCAGGCAATATTTTAGTGGCTGGAATTAATCAACTTTTGGGCAATTTGTGCGCTCACCAGTGACTGTAATAAGTTTATTGTTGATTGTTCAAGTTTATTTGAAGGTGTACATCTGATACCAGGGTACATAGTATCTATTTGATTGAAAAGGATGCTCATTACAGACTCGCTTGGAGTCTTGGCTCCTTTATTGTCATGCCGTGGCCAGATTATGCCAATAAATGTTTAACAATTATCTTAGTGTATTTTTCTTATTATTTGCTATCCATTAATAATATCAATTACTCAAATCAGAGTCATATCATTTTTGTCCTCCTTACTTGATTTTATTCAGCACTTATCTTTGATAATTATCTGATAACAATTATCATAATGTTTAATTTTTCTATTTCAATTACCATCTATTTATAACCGTAACATGTTTGCTTTTTTACACCTTACACGTATAAGATTCTATTACGGATGACAGCCAATTTACGACCAACTAAGCAGATTTTATTCTATATGTCATTGTTTTTGCTATTCATTAATAATAAAATTTTGATTTCCTTTGTGCATGTGTATTTTTAGATCTGCCACGGAAATCATGAGCTAATTCGTACCAAACTCGCTGGTAAGCTACCAAGGTTTATTAAACAAAACGTTGTACCAATCAACCTCGTGCGAGATGTTATATTTTATAAATGCTATTGACATATGGCTAGATATATATCTTCTCTACTGAAAGCATTCATTTAGCTGTGTGAGTCATAAAATGGGAGTTTCTGTAGGTGATCTTGTCTTGTTAATAACAGAATTTGCATCTGATTTACTTCTTCTGGGCCATTTATGTTTTTTATGTGGTATTTACTGCGTAAAACTTGAAATGATAACATCAACTGAACGTCTTTTGTAAATTATTAGTTAAGTTCGCAATGTGCCTTTTTCAGTCGTTTATTTGTAAGGAATAGATTTTTATAAGTGGTCGGTTACATTTGAAAATATCCAAAAATCATTATGTTAAGTTGTCTTTCATCCGCTATAGAATTAACATTGTAAGTATGCAATAAAACCCTCCTTCGGAATTTTGTTTTTAGTTCGTTAGAGAGTTTATATCTTTATCATATAATTAAAATGAACATCAATCAATAAAGTGCAGATGGAATTTGTTGTTGTTTGTAATAATTTATAAATACTACAACAAAATAACAAAACCCAGAGATGAGATAAAATATTGTAATCTTTGATGTTTTTCAAATATTTTCTGTTTTCAATTTTCAAGCTTTTTGTACTAAGACATATATAAAAAGAGATTAAACTTTGATTACTAGTTTAGAGATTGATAAAAACCACTTGTCTTTATGGTGTTTGAAAAAAAAAATGAAAGGTTGCAACTGTTCTAGTTTTACTTATAATTCATTTCTCGAACAAACAAAAGTTTTGGACTATCTTCATTAATTCTATTTCGTCTAACGGCTTTTAATATTAATATATTATTATTATTATTATTATTATTATTATTAAATGACTTTTTTTTTTTTGCAAATGTTACAGAGTTCATCAAAACTTTAAATAATTCAAAGATGCAAGAATTTGATAGAGTTTAAATTTTTTTCAATGTCTAATTTATGACTAGATGAACATATTCAAACAAAATTTAAAAATAACAGCTCTCTCTCTCTCTCTCTCTCTCTCTCTCTCTCTCTCTCTCTCTCTATCTCTCTCTCATTGTTTCTAGTGATTATTTTGCCTCTTTACAACTGTTTATATGTCTTTTATATTTTGTTTTAGCAAAATCTTTTTTCCAACCCAACTTCAATAGTCAATGGCCAATACATTCGAGACTCGGTCATCGATAATTTTTTTATATAATAATTGTCTTTGAGATATGCAAAAATGATTAATTGCACTGTCCTCGTTCAAATGCAGCTGTTTGAACTTTCTTGCTTAGAAAAAGTCAGGATGATTATTTTAAAAAGTTGCTTTATTATGTTTTAAGTTAGGTAGCTTTGCTTGCCATTCTGCGCTTTAAAAAGAAAACCGGTATTTCAATTACATCAAATCGACATAAAATGAAAGTCTGGCGAAATTTCGTCTCTTCACCATAGTAAACTCGACTGCGACCATAAATCCTGCCAATATATAACACAACTACCTGATACATTTTGATGTGCCAGATGTGCACATGTCAGAAAATCATTCCTCATTAGCGACACTAGGTTTAAAAGATAAAAAACATAAGCCAAACAGTTAAAAAATAATAAATCTAAAGCTCCAAAATTATATGAATAATAATACAAAGTCGCTGACTCACCTGTGGTCATATAAATTATTCAACTATCATTCTCACAGACTTTGGTATCTTTCTTGCTACGGTTGAAATTGTGGATACTGCAATTTTCCAATAAGCGTTTGTTCTAGTTTTCTGATTTCAACTTATAAAGATAATTTTAAAAACATGCAGTTAGGGTGACCTCATCTCTGACAATAAATGTATTCAAGAAATAACACTATTTTTAGATTCAGTATGTCTTGAAACAATCTAGTCGATTTTGAATAATTTTCTTGTTTTTATGCTTTATTTTTCACATTTGCAAGTAGTAGACTTTAATATATAAAGTTCATAAAAAAAACTTTTGACTGTTGTATGGTTTTAACTAGTTGGTCCCGTGCCAGGTAATTGACCGAGTGGTATGCGATGCAATATTACGAGCAAGTTAACTAAAACACAAAAAGTCTCCATAAGTGGGCACTTTTGGAAACAATATAAACAAATTCTTTTGATATGACAAAATGAAAAAACTATCTGCTTACGAAAAGTTTAAAAGAATCTTATGTGACATAAAGCAACATTTAATTGAAATCTCTAATCCATCCCTCGCCTTATAACTTAACCCTGACACCCTTCTTTGGTAAATATAACAGTTATCATAGTTTCTAATCAATAGAACAGCAAAACACCAATCTAAAAATAAATGCATTTAAGTAACTTATGACCTAATAAGTAACGATATCACTGTATCTTTACTGATGGTAACTCCCTCGCTTAACTACTTATTTTTTTCCGCTCACGACTTACAAAGTCACTAGAAAATCTACTTTTAAAATCCATTAAATTTCATTAATTGACAATAAATACAAAGACCTTTCATGTTTTATTTGGAGCTTAAAAGATTTGTTACTTTCTGTAATTTCGTCGTACAGCTGCTTACCTGCAAATCGACTAAGTATTAAACTTGTGTATAAACAGCTGGTTTTTACTTTTTCAATTATTGCGTAAGCTCAATTAACTACATTCATTAATTGTGGAATTGGGGTTATGATCAAGGCGTTAAGCTGGTCGTCTGTAAAACATTATCCTTCTCATTACTTTTTTTGTAAGCGGAGTACACTGTGCAAGGAACAGAGCAGTTTTGTGGCGATATAAATTATAAAAACTTAAAGGTTGCATTACGTCGGTTTGGTCTTTATTACGTCACCTTACTTGATTCCGTTTAACACTATGGTAGAACCTAGTGCAAATAAAACAAACATACCAGTCCTTGTCCATATCACAATCCCAAAAACAAAGTAAAAACTTTGCAAACTGGCAAAATATGTTATACACGTGAAATTCCATCAAGAAAATGAGGCCGGGTGCTTCGGAAGGGAAAGCACCTCCTTTCTAGCTAGCTACACCTGTCACGTGCAAGTCAATTTTGAGAATAAAAGGAACATAGAACTATTGTAAATCAATTATATCCAGTATAAGTTTGGATACAGTGACGACATACTAACAACAATATTGTGATGATGGCCATAAAACTTCTTAAGGGCCTTGTTTAGCCTAGGCTTGCAATATCCTTGTGTCAACAATTTAATTGTAAGTAAATTGATTCGTTGCAGAAAGTCCCCATAATGGGAACAAGCTCTACCGTACCGTATTAACTGTGAAACATATACACCATGCACAGGGGAAGCAGGGATATTACTGCAAAGAAACGGTAAGTTGACAATAGAAAAATTGAAGTCATCACGTTTGTCGTATTGCTTTAGATGTAACCTTTCATGGGTGTCATAATTGAGGTATAAGTCCAAATATGAAGCAGAACATGGCGGATCTGTCGTGTCTTTTATTTCAAGCTCACTTGGATAGATGACATTCACATATTCTCCAAATTTGTGATTATTTAGAGAAAGAACGTCATCTATATATCTGTATGTGTAGTTGAATGATTTAGCGACAGTCTTTTTTTCAGATTTGACAAGGTTCTGTAAAAATTCTGATTCATATGAATAAAGAAACAAATCAGCAAGCAAAGGTGCACAGTTTGTGCCCATTGGTATACCGATTGTTTGTTGAAAGATAATATTGCCAAACACAACAAATATGTTGTCTATCAAAAACTCTAACATTTTGTTGATGGTATCTTCAGTATATTTTTGTTTGCAGTCTGTATGGTGTTTTACAAAATAACCAGAATCCCTGTTGAGCACTAGATATTTATATCTTGGTTTACCGTTTTTGTAAAAGAATGAAAAGTGAATGATTTGTTTTAGACGTTCTTTCAATTTAGCATGAGGGATAGTGGTGTAAAGGGTAGAAAAATCAAAAGTTTTTATACTTTTTACCGAAGATAGAGTATTAGAGATAAAATGGTCAAGTAGTTCTTTAGAATTTTTTTTTGAGAATCCACATTTGGTTGATGCCAGATGTAGAATAGACTTTCTCTGAATAAGTCTGAAGCCCATTTTGACGACTGTCAAAATTTGTGTTAGAATTACTGATAATGATTTAGTAGTACATTTAGAGGAACCTGCTATAGTAGTACTATACTTTTAACAGAAGATAAAGTATTAGAGACAAAATGGTCAAGTAGTTCTTTAGAATTTTTCGAGAATCCACATTTGGTTGATGCCAGATGTAGAATAGACTTTTAACTAATTGGATGGTTTACTTGCTAAAGATCAGTTTTCTCCGGAAACAAGACCAACATAGAACTGACCGTTTGAATATTATTTGTAGAATATTCCAATAACTTTACTACATTCCTCTGTATTGTTGTTCATTGTTGTTCGTTGTTGTAGTAGTTGTTGTTGTTGTTGGTTTGAGAAATTAAGTTATTTTCTGAACCCATGGGTTTTATTCATCAATCCAATTTTGTGATTAACTGCCTTAGATTTTCTTCATGTTTGCTTTAATTGTTGCATCAGGGATGAAAGTACTTTTTTCCATTTTATATGGAATTAATTTATTCCGTAAAGCTAACTGTAGTGTTATTCTTCTGTGAGTCTATCTTGTGATCTCAATATTTTTTATGATAATTGCTGCATGAGAGCAAAATTCTTTTTCAACATTACAATAACAATGACAAGAATAGACTCTGTTAGAATTGTCGACAGTTGATCAATCAGTAGAAGTCAATAAGATTATATTAAACCGTAAATGGAAAACACCATCAAATCTAAAGACAGTATCAGCAGATAATAAATTTCAATATCAATAGATCAATACATTAAAAGACAACCCTACTTAAGATATAACTAAAAAACAGATTCTATTAATTCTATAAAATTATATCCTTATAGATATTGGCAACTTTTTTGTCATTTTTTGTTTGTGGCTATCCATATATTATAAAATGGTTTTGTGTCATGTTCTTGATTACTTGACTGTTTTTAGGTACAAACTTTTTAGTAACATTTTTGTTTTATTTTTAAAACATTTTTGTTGTTTTTACTATACTAAAGCGATCATTTTTAAAAGAATAAACGCTTTGAAGCTTTAAATATTTTACAAATATCATTTATTTATTCGTTAGTGTTTGGCATTTTCAGATAGATTAGACAAACCGCCTTAACATGAAAACAAATTAATAGAGTTATATCATTAACGACTAAAGTGTTAACGATATCAGATATATTATTGGTTAAAGAATCAATCCTGCCTGACATTTTAACCTAAACCTACTTTTTTTATTTGTAAATATTAGCTAATTTCATCAAACAATGTGTGTGTGTGTGTGTGTGTGTGTGTGTGTGTGTGTGTGTTGTCTAATATCAGCATGGCAAAAAACAAAATTCACTTTCAGTGTGTCCTTAATCTAAAGAATTTCAGTATTTTATGATTTTCGTCTTTATTTATGAAATTTATTAAAGCTAAGGATGCAAAGCATTCTTTAGCTTGATTTGGATTCATATCATTTTGGAACTACAGATTCATTTATTTTCAACTGTTTGACTGACTGATGAGAAATGTTTTCCGAAATGAGTAAATCTGGCACACCAAAATTTAACAGGAATTTGTGTTATATATTTACTTCTCCCGAGGGTATCGATGTCTCACTAGGCAGTACTCTGTGCTGTCAGAAAATGTTATGCAAAGTTATATCCTCGGTATGTGACTGCAAATTATGAGATTAGAAGCTGTAATTATAAGTAAATGTATATAATTACAAAATGATGGGATAGAAATTATTTATGTGATATCTTTATGACAAAGTCACGTTTCCTCTGCTCTCGATGCGTTTTAGTACATTCTATAAATTAATTATAATTCAAATCGGAAGATTAACATTTCTAATTGAATACATATCACAGATCTTAACATGCTCTACACACAACAAAACTGATAACATTCAATCAAAGTCGTTTAAATTAAGAACCAGATATGATCAATAAGGTTTTCACGCCTTAATTAGGCAAAATTCGTTCACGTTTTTTTAAGCGGTCAGTATTGCTGTATAAACAAAAAAGAGCATCTTGAGAAAACAACCCGACTTTGTCAAGCCAACCTACCCCCTGTCTAGCGATACTTTTCTAGACGGTTAGAAATTTCAATCTTATGGGGGCTGTTTGACGATCGTACAATAAATGTTGTTTTACGCTACAAAAGCTTCATCACTTCAGAGTTAAATCAAGATTAAAAAAATCAGATCTGCAAAGATTTCACCAGATGTGTCTTCTGTTTTATCGGACATTGTCAGCTACAATAAACTAATTATATAACACTTGGAAACGGTGAAAATACATATCAAAATTTTTGATCACACGTTTTAAATGTTGCTTTCTTTTTGTCTGTGCGATAACGATGCTAAATAAGAAAGAAATACGAAAAAGTTCTTTACTGCAGATAATAAGCAGGCAAGCCATTAAAAATCACAGTTCAAATTTAAACATTAAAGTTAGAAGCTCTATAAATTGTTTGATTAATAAAGAAATTAACGTCTTAAATAATGCATGAATCGACTTCATTTTTAATTGTTTTAAGACGGTTAGAATCAAGCTTTAATTAAATGGCCCAAATGTAGGCCATAATAAAAAAGTTTTAAAGCACAAAAAAGTTATTTTAATAATACTAGGTTTTTATAAAATGTATTAAATAAAACAATGAAAAATTTGTGATAAAACAATTATATTTTAAACTAGTTATTTTTCGAAAGTTTGTAAAAAAGGATTCAAGGACATGACTGAAAACACCTAACAATTATGATACGGTGTAAAACGTATCCCTTAAGAGTTCAAAGTCGACAAAATTCAGCAGAGTATGTTTAAGTTGACAAAGTTTACATTGTAAAGATTTTTTTCCATTTATAGAAAAAAGAAGTAAAAAATGACTGAACGCTTATTGTACTGGAATGAATATGTAAATCCAAACACGTCTAAACTGATTGTAACTTGCCTGATAATTTTAACGATTTAGCATAGATCGAAATAGCTATCACTTAAGGTTAGTTTAATGTCTATTTTAAGCGCACGTTTTTATAAAAATGTAGAAGTTGTTGCGAAATTTTACAATTTTTTAAAAAACTTTTTTACATTTGTATAAGTATTTACTTAAACCATCCGTACCTGCGGTTTTTTAAATGTAGATAGGGTATAGAAATGTAGAATTCATATTTCCAAATAGTTTCTTTCGCACATAAAAAGGGAAGAAAAACGTCACATAGACTTATACATTAACTCATGTGAAGTGTAAGATAGACGCACGTAAAGAAAAAAAACCGTGGAAGTGTCCTTTTTTAGCTAAGGAGCGGCATACGATAAAATCTCGTTGCAATGCCCTTCGATATTTTTACCATCTGCCTTGTGCATACTACATTTAAAACTAACACGGTGAAATTCTTTTAGACTTTTATTTTACATGAATAAAGAAAAATTGATAAAACAGATATCGATTATGAATAAATATGTTTATATTGTTAATGTTAGAGGTTTGTACAAAGTCAATTTAATTCAAAAATACCTTAATTTAATAGGTTGCTGGATATAATGAAACAATTTAATATAATAATACCAATTAAATTTTATATTTAAATACCATAACAGTTATAAAATAATAGATCTTTTGTGTGAGGAAAAGTTTTTTCCCACAAAATCCATAATGTTTACCATTATCTCAAAAGAAGCCCTTTACCTTACATGGCAGGATCATTAACATCAATATGCATCATTACCGCTTAACTGCAGGAAATTCTTCTTTCAAGGATAAAAGGACACAATTTTGCTTTTTAAGTAATGGGAATGTTCATTTTCTGAGGCAACTCTGTATCATGCGAGGACTGCTATTTATACTTGTAAAGAGATAAAAGAACATGGACTCAATTCGATTCTTTTTGGTTAAAAATATAATCTTATTTTTAAAAAATCAAAGTAAAAATACAATAATTTAATGTATGTCGGTGTAGTGATCGATGATGAAGTCAAAAACTATTTATGTTTTACTGGTCAAAAAGGAAGAATATCTGTGTCATAAAAATTGTTTTAACGTGGTTTTAGTGATTTGGCTTGCCGAGTTATTTTTTCTGTCTATTTTCATGCTTATTGTCCATAACAGAATTCTTAGTCTCATTGCAGACTTTAATTTTTTTTTGTAATTTGAATGAATCTTTATTGTTTTTTTTTCTTTTCCTATTGTTTGTAGGTTTTATTCGGGACAAAATAAAGAAGCCAATGTTTACCAAATTTTGTTTATACTATAATTCAGTATATATATATATATATATATATATATATATATATATATATATATATATATATATATATATATATATATATATATATATATATACTGTAGAATCATTAATATTCGTTGGGTTAAAATTTGTGGTTTTGCATTTTTTAAAAATTCTATTGGTAGAAATTTTCGTGGAATTCAGTTTTATGAAAATAAATCCCATTGAGGGCAATAAAAATTAAAAAATTTCAATGACATTTAATTTCGTGGTTTTCAGTAACCCACGAAAATGACGAAATTTAATCCCCCAAAAATATTTGTGATTTTACAGTATATATATATATATATATATATATATATATAACACATAACAGTGTTTGTCCAAATCACAATCCAAAAAACAAAGTAAAACTTTGAAAGCTGGCAAAATTAGTTATATTTGCATTTTAATTTTCAACTAGTATGTATAAATTTTTACAAATCATAATATTTTATACTACGATCTTGTTTGTTATCTTATTTTCTGGTTTAACTTAATGTCCAAAGACAATGAACCAACATTAACAAAGGAAATACATTACTGTAAATTAAAAAAGAAATTTTTATCCTCAACTTGACTTTTCTAATCTAGTATACATAAAACGAAATCTAATTATATCTCTATAAAAAATTAACAAATGAATAAGACGGAAATAAAAAAATAATAAATTTAATGAAATACCTTCGTGATACATGGCAAAAAGAAATATACCTGTATTAAAGCAATTTCTGTTTGGATTATATACAGAAAAGTCGTAATTGGTCTTGGGGTCCTCTTTCAAAAATCATTACACGACAATGATTACTGTCTCGTGTTTTTTTTACATTTGATATCTCTCTTATAAAAATACAAGACGTTTAAAAACAGAAACAAAAAAATTAAAAAGTTAAAAAAAAGTTTTATAGCAAGTACATGAACCAGATATATACTATTGCTTATACAGCGGCAATTATAACTTATATTTCTTAAATTTGAAATTAATTTAAAACTAAGGTTTGTTCCCTCATGCACAGCATTCCTTAGCTGAAATTTGGATTTATATATTTTTGAAACTTTAGATTCATTATTTTTAACTGTTTGGCTTATATCTTTTATGTATCAAACTTTTCGGTCTTAGTGTCACTGATGAGGAATGAATTTCCAAAATGTGCACATCTGGCACATCAAAATTTTGTATTATATATTTATACTAAAAACAGCTGGAGTAAACTCTTGCAAATGACTTATACCAGATAATTGTCAACAAGTCGTTTGTCGAAAAGCGAGAGTTTCTTCTAGAAAATCTGTTTCTTTCTGTACCGAATAATTGATACTTATTTAAACAAAATCAAATTATTCTGGCATTGTAATTATATAAACACAACTTTAAGTCTTTTGTCCTTTACGATGATTTTCATTTGAGTTTAAGTTTCTATGTATTAAAATATTATAATTCGAAAGACTCATTGATTTCTTCATGCCTTGTGTCTGGCAAAAGAAGTGCCACTTCCTTTTACGAAGTTTGATATATTACAAATGATTCAGTTTTTCTTCACTCAACTTTACTAAATAGGCTTCTGATACACAAAAAGGAATATTTCACTAATTTTGAATAGTCACCAGCTTTAATTAAAGCGGTAGAAATATTATTTTTGCCGTGTGCTAATATGAAAAAAAAAGGATCATGTGGCACAATATTAATTAGTTCTATAACATAGGAATATTAAATTGTATATAATAATGTGTAAAGGGGTACATGAAAGTCACTTAAATAGATTTGGACCTATACAACAGTACAACAGTGCACAGTACCCTTTGCTGATATGGTTCCAAGGATGCCACGACTGTCTTGAAACAGCGCGTGCCACGCCTGTCTTGACACAGAGCGTCGGTTTTTAAGGTCTCCTCAGAAGGACCCCGTAACTTTCATTTCTAAATGCCAAATGCTTGATGTAAGATCAGTCACTACTAATTTTTAAGTCGATAACTCGACCAACTGAGCTACCTTAGTATTGATGCACAGCAAAAGAGGAAATACCAATATTTCATGCAAAAAATTTCCAGGACATCTGCTTTTATTTTATACTAGCAATTGTGAAGAAAATTATATGTTTCAAATTAAGTATTTATGACAACTAATAAACTTTAAAATGACATGATATTTAACATTAAATGTGTGTTTAGCTTTTTTTTCAAATGGAATTGTGATTTAAATACTCGGTACTTCTAATTTTCAATATAACTAGAAAACATGTTTTTGTCAATTAATTGCTCACAATATATACTAGCGGAAAAAAGTAACTTTGCATCAATAAAATTTATAATTTCGCTATTACTACTGAATGTATAAATCTGAAATTTGCACAAATGGTAAGTGTATATACCTCTATCATATCGCTTGGTCATTGCATCCATTGCCCGTGATTTTTACGCTTCATGCGCACGGGTCGGTTTTCACGCAATTGTCGCCCAGCATTTCAGTGTGACAATATTTTAGGAATAATTTACTATTGTTTGTTGATTGGACACCAGAAAACCAGAAAAGCAAGTTTATTCGGTTGAAAGCTTCCATAGTGTTATGCCTAGGCTAAATGAAAATGATCGCCTCCACGCATTTGGTATGCTTGAGGCTGGTATGACCTAAAACTTTGTCACTAAACATTTTTGTGTCCACAGAAACACTGTTTATGCTTTATGGAGACGATACCAACAGTTTGGCACCACTAGAGACCGCCCTCGTTCAGGACGTCCACGCGTAACGACACGTCAGCAAGACAACCATATCCGGCTTTTGCACCTCCGGAACCGTTTCCAAACTGCCAGTACTACTGCCCGGATCATTCCTGGACTACGCCCAATCAGCCCAAGAACAGTACGGAATCGTTTACGGGAAAGATATATTCGCCCATGACGGCCGGCAATCCGTCTAATTCTACAACGACGAGACTGGGCACAAGTTATGTTCACCGATGAGTCCAGATTTCACTTGGACAGCAGTGACGGACGCTCCAGAGTTTATCGGCGCATTGGAGAACGTTTCCATGACGCGTGTGTGGTGGAACGAAGTTCGTCCTGTGGGGGCAGTGTAATGGTTTGGGGTGGCATCACAGCGAATGACAGAACTCCTCTGGTAGTCATCGACGGGAATTTGACAGGTGTACGGTACCGTGATGAAATCCTACAGACCCATGTCATCCCATTCATTCAAGGACAGCAACGTAACGTCACTTTTCAGCATGATAATGCAAGACCACACGTCGCACGGGTTGCAATGGATTTTCTGGCACAGCATAACGTCAATGTGTTACCATGGCCAGCCGTTTCACCAGACCTTTCTTCAATTGAACACGTATGGGATGAAATGGAACGCCGATTACATCATCTACCCAATCAGCCTGTTACATTGCAAGGGTTGGCCCAAGCGTTAGACCAGATATGGAACAACATCCCTCAAGCATTCTTTAGGCATTTAATCAACTCTATGAGGCGTCGCTGTCAGTCCCGTGTCAATGTTAATGGTGGTCACACACGATACTGATCTTGTTAACTGACTTTTTCTATCTGCTATGCTTCTAGTCCCCTGCGTATGAAATAACAGTATCTGTAACCTTTTCAATGACATGAATTTATAAAAGAAATATCTAATAAACAAATACGAAATTATTCATTGCTTTGCATTTTAAAATTATTTTATAAACTCACATTTCAGTCATGCACAATTACTTTTTTTCGCTAGTATATTAAAGTTAAAACCAACAATTACAATTTTAAAAACTTATTGATATCTTACATGAACTAAACTAATTCTAAACAGGTGTCCGATACAGATATGGTACTTTGCATAATAGACGGTGATAAATTATACTGATCCAGAAGTTTACTCGGATAAATGCATTGATACAGTTGTTATGCAATTCTAAAGAACGATTTATCGAGTAAAACCTTAATCGTTTTATAGCCACTTGTCCTGTTTAATTTGAGAATAATTAAAATAAATTTATACAATCAATAATATTATAATATAGAATAAGAATAACAAAAAATAATTAATGGGTCACAGCCTTGAATAAACTGAAAAAAAATCATTTCATTTCTTGTGTGATGTTTCTTTACAAATCATTGAATCAGTCACTTAACTTTATCCAGTTAGACTCTTTTAACAAGGCGAAAATTTGTCTTTTGTTTTGCCATTGATCAGTTTTGTAAGCAAAATAATTAGAATATTGATGTCTTGTAATAAAACTTAATTAAAACTGCAATGAAATTACATAATAACATCACACCAATTGGCTTTAATTTTTAATCTCACATTTTACTCGTTACATCAGGAACAACACAATGCATGTTTGCCTTATTATAGTTCAAGTCATTAAAAAGTTTACCATGTTGCAGATTTCTTTCTCCACAAGTGCAGAGATATTTTTGTCTGTTAATTTTGTAAAGCTTGAAAGTAGTCATGACTTGTAAGTGAAATCAGAAACACTGGAAGTCGACTGTTCTTATATAAATCTGCAACCTATTATATAAGGCCAATACAAATTTTATTGCCGTCATCACAATATTGATGATAAGTATAGAGTCGCTGTATACAAACTCATACCGGATATATTTGACGTCACATAGTTCCATATTCCTTTCTTTCTCAAATTTAATTTTGCAGGTGACAGTCCACATGTGTTCCTGTATTGGTCAGTATTTCAGGTTTTGTGATTGGTATTTGGACATGAACTGGTATGTTTGTGTTTTATTTTTATTATCAAAAACTTACTCGGGAGAATACTGTTGTATGAAAGTTCGGTTCTCTTGTCGAAGGTGGGCGGTATACTACGAGTATTTCGAATTATCTACATGCCCTTAGGCTGAACACTTTAATATATGAGGTAAAATTTAAACGTCAAGGAAAAATATTTTTGTTTTGCTGATATAAAAGTTTTACGTTTCACTAATCCCTCAATTGTCTCAACGTAAGAATTTAAGGCCATTGCTCTTCAAACTTTTTGTTTTTCTTCGTTTGTTATTTTAGGCGTTGTCGCAATAAATCGGTAACTGTAAACTATTTCTTTACAGAGAAGTAGATTTGTAAATGGCACAAATCGACTTCCTTAGAAAAGTCGACAGCTAATCGATAAATAACAGTCAGTTAGATTATATTAAACCGCTAATGGAGAAGATCATAAATTCCTTAGACACCCTCGGTTGTTAATATAATTCAATAACAATACACCAATAGATCAAAAGACAACTCCTGAAAAATGCAAATAATATAAAATTTGAATCATGTTATCAGATTTTTGATTGTTATATTTCTATAATTATTGGTCATGTACTACCTGCTTTGTCTTGTTCGGCTGTTTATAATTAATTGGTATTGTGTTATGTTCTTAGGTGCGTAGGCTGTTGCTGAGAAAATTTCAATCATGATTTTTCCTTTTATTCAAAACCAGTTTTAAATTTGCTTTTAGTAATTTATGCTTCATAAAGCAATTACTTAAAAAAAGTTTTTTTACCTAACAAACTTCAAGTTTTATGCCTAACAAATTTCAAGAGTGTCATTAATTTGATTCCATAGTTCTCGATGATATGGATGATATAATAGTTAAATGTCTGCTACTTAAAAACAAACTGTTTTGGGATCAAGAAAGCAAATTCATAATACCTTGATAGAGTTATATCATTAACGACTGAAATGTTTACTCTATCAAATGTGTTATTCGTTTATCGAGAGCATACGGTGCACACATTGTGACCTGCTCATTTTTATTTTTGTAAATATAATTAAGATTAAAACAAAATTGGAGTGTGTGTGAGCGGATAATTAACGATTAATTTGAGATAAGTCATTCAGTGTACTATTGGACACTTGCGAAAGTTCTTCAGCATGTAACTCCAAATAACAGACAAAGAGCATTTACATTCTCGCAATCTAACAACAAATAAACAAAAAACAACTAGCATTGGGAAAACCGCAATTACAATCACCACTTTACTGCAAATTGTTAGCAAAAAGTATTGAATATTGTATCTGTTAATTTATATAACAGTTTTCATAATTGAATAAAGTATAATTCAAAACAGGAAGTTCAACAGGTTTGTTAGGAATAATGTCTTATAACTTTTATATTGTACATTCCATATAGCAATCCTTAACTAAAATGTACTTAGATTTAGAACATGTTCTACATTTCATAAAAATTAAGCTATAAGAACATTCACTGAGGATATTACATCCCGTGACGATTTTGTGGATTCCAATCACTAACGCAATCACATCATAGACGGCAGCGAAAAATACTGAGTCCAACCTTCGGAAACAAGTGACAAACATTCTTACTCTTGAGTTAACCATACATGTTTTTAAATTTAGATGGTTAAACTACACAGTAATCTTACATAAATAATTGATGGTCTTAGTTTCACGATTTTTTTCTGCTGCTTTGGCTATTGTTAGATACAGTTTGCTGTATCGAACCTTATACTGCATATATTTGACTTACAATATTTCCATGTTCCTTTCATTCTCAAATTTCACTTTGCACGTGACGGGTGAAGCTAGCTAGACATGAGGAGCTTTCCCTTCCAGAGCACCCGGTCTCACTTTTTTATGGAAGTTCACGTGTATAAATAATTTGGCAAATTTTTAAAGTTTTTACTTTGATTTATTTATCTATTTACTTTATCATTTATTTATTTATTAATTTATTTATTTATTTATATATTTATTTGGATTGTGATATGGACATGGGCTGGTTTGTTGTTGCTTTATAATTAGTATAATTAGTATTATTAGCTATATAACCTTTATAATCGATGTAAACGCAGATTAAAATTATAACTCTAAATGCTTGACATATGATTCACCCGTAATGTGCATGCAGAATGATCATGTTTACCTTACAATTCGATCTAAGAAACCGTTTTAACTCAGAGCTAAATTTTATACTTCAATGATTTCCTGGATATGTTTTTTAGTGAATTGCGTTCTTTAAAACTAATTTGACTTCGAGCGACTTTGAAATTTTGATCATTTATGACACTAGTAATTGATAATATTTTAATTAAATGAAACAATAGCTTTAAGGCCCAAATTCATATGCTATTCAAATTGTATACTTTTATCATTGAAGACTTGCGGGAATTGATGAAACATTTTCATGAAAGTATACCAATTCAATTCTAAATTCTAATAAAATAACAGCGATTTACAATTAGAAAATTTTTTAGAAAAGTGATAATGTTTACTATTATCTGAAAAGTAGGGTGTAACCTTGGTCATTTAATACGCTTTTAGCATTAATATGCATCAATTTCCGCTCAACTGCAGGAAATTGATCTACCAAGGATACAAAGACACAATTTTGCAATTTCAGTAATGGGAAGTTTCCTTCCAATCTTCCAATGATACCCAAATCTGATGCAAGGTCTGCTATTTATCTTTGTAAAGCGACCACATATGCAGTGAATATTGTTAAAACAGGTGAAAAGGAAATGTCGTCTGTTTAACATCCACGGCACTTTCCGTTGGTTAAAAGTACCATCTCATAAAAACTAGTTATATGAGTTTAAATAAAAAAAATTAAATATGTTTTCATATTTCGGCATTTTTTTCGTTGACATGTCAATCAGATAATACAAACAAAATTATAGGTATGCACTAAAATATAAGAATTTATACCGGCAAGGTCCAATTTTGCTATGGCGGTATTGGCAATGCCACAATATCATTGTTAATTTTTTACAGGGATTCGTGTCCATTTTCTTGCTTTCTGCTGATGGTAGCTTTTTGATCCTATATTTTTCTCTCATGCTTTTCCGAAAAATTAATGATTTGGAAAACCATTTCCATTTAGCCTTTACGAAAAATAGTCCAAATTCCTACAGGATGTGGCATACACTTACACTTAGAGTAAACAAAGTTTATATATTTCTTTACCTCGTATATTTATTTATTTTCCTCACTTAGTGGCATGTTATCCTTAATTCTTTGTTTGCTTTAAATGAGATGTGACTGATTACACAAAAGCACCGAGTTTCTCTGGACAATATGAATGCATTAATATATCTTGATAAATAAAGAACTTAACCTTTATTGGACTCTTCTAATCCAGTACAGCTATAATGATATATTCCAATAAATACAAAACAAAACTGTAGATGTGTTCAATAATCTTAAAGAATAATGAAATAATGGAAGATCCTCGTGAAAATAGTAGTGATACATATATCTATTCACGCAATTACTCCTTGGATTATGTTAAGAAAAAGTCTAAATTGAACTTGGGTTCCTCTTTCGGAAATTATTACATGTCAATGATTACTTTTTTCTGTTTTTATAAATTTGATATTACGTCATTGTCTCTATGTAACCACAATTCAGGATTTCAATAAAACAATTGAGACTGATATATAGTAATGTATAAACTGTCAATAGATGGTTTAAGATACATATATTTACTATTGCTTAAATAATTTCGATATATAGCTTTAAGTCTATCATTTTTTAGAAAAAATTAATATGCTGCAGTAAACACTTATAAAAGAAGAAAATGTCAAATCAAATTTATTATTCAGTATAGAGTTGGTAAAAGACTGGTAGATTTTTTTGAAAGTCTATTAGTCTGCGACTTACCGAATGACGCTTGTTTCTTTCGGACAATCGTCTTTTTACCATCGAAAAAACAATCATAAAGAAATAACTTTGACAGCGTAAAACATATTTTCGTCACTTTTGTTTTACCTTACTTGAAAAACCTTCTTGTACTGTTTTGTTTCAATCCCTTTTTTTTGATTGACAAAAATTATTTTCTATCCATTAATATATTGCCCAAAAAGCCAATTTTTTTTGTATGCCTTGTGTATTAAAGATTGATATAATAACCATATACTTACAGTATGAGAACACATCCACAAAGCATTAGCTCCAGGAGTGAATTACAATCATTAAGTTTACATTAGGAAACGTATGCCTAGATGATTGCATAATTGCAAAACATCTTGAAGAAGGAATACCTGATATTTCATACATACATTTTTAAAAGAATCTTTCTTCAGTTTTATTTGATACCTGTATGGAAACAGTTGTCACTATGGGACATGTATTGTAAGGTTGTTAGAAGTTACCATGTGAGTTAAGAATATATCTATCGTGACATAGGACACAGGTTATAAGGACTGGTGATATTATTTCTATTCTCCGAGTACATGGCAAAGTGAATGTCTGTTGCAATTGTCAAGTCGTGATCCATACCGACCAGCGTCAATACCAAAAATTCTTACATACGGAGCAAACTTCGTAAAAGTAAAAATGTACTTTAGATTTACAGATGAATTTGAGAATCAGAAGCCACCTAAAAATAACTGTATAATAATTTATCATGAGAAATGCATAGTTAAAAATCTAATAAAATTCTTTAAAAAAAAAAAAAAAAAAAAACGATACCCATATATACATGCATATATTCTTAGCTCTGGATGTTGCTAGGTACATTTTAAAATGTCTCTTCTTATTTAAAGCTTGATAAGGTGATGATCCAAAAATAACAATTAAGAAACATTTACGAACCTACACTTCAATATTATATGTCTGGTCTTTTCACTAAAATAATGGTTTTCAATCATTATCGGTTCAAAATATATAATTTATAATATATAACAAGAAGCTGATTACTACATTTACTTCCAAGTCAATGTTCATTCGAACTGATAATTATTGGTATATGTGGGTTTTAATTTTTGTCTGTAAAGAAAAAAACTAAATATGTAGTTGCTGACAATGAGGAGAATTGTTAATAATAGTTTTTGTATTTACTGGTAGGTAAGATTAATCATCCAAGTTAGAAAAAAGTATAAGTGAAACCTGTTTTGTTAAAAATGTAATTCAAATTTAAATTATTAATTTTAATTTTGAATTTTAATTTGTTTGAATGTTATATAAATTTTCAATCTTATTTTCAAAAAAAAACTTGTTTGGAACAAAGGCCATTCAAGTTTTGTCTAAAAAGGTTCCATTTCTGATAAAAAAAATTTTAAAAATGTTAAGTTAAAACGCATATACTAACATGAGCCAATTTTGTCATTTTGTTAGATCTTAAAACTGGATGTTCTGACATGTAGAAATTATCAGCTTGGTTAAATGATATATACAAGCTAAAACACAAATTAAAAAAACAATTACAATTAAAGTTTATCTATATCATATGTCAACTTAGCCAATAATAACAGGTGTCCAATACAGATACCGTACTTTGCATACTAAAATGCAGTAAATTACACTGATCAGGAATATTACTCTGATCAAATCATTGATATATTTGTTATGCAATGTAGTTGGACAATATATTAAGTAAAAACTGAAACATTCTATACTAACTGACTCTTTATAATGCAAAAATTATTAAATAAATCTGTTTAAGCAACGATATTTGATTTAAGAAAAAGAATTCAGAAGATTATTGTACGGAACCTTGGCTAATGATGCAAATTTAAGCATTTTAGTTCCAATTTGATGAAATATTTTTACAAATCCAACACTATAATTCGTATATTTGTACATATATGTTATAACATATCAAGTGACTATATTAACATTGCTTGGTATCAGTATTTACAAATATGTAAGAATAAAATAAAAATATAAATCATAGAATGTCAAGAATCTTGATTGAAAATGTTAATTAAATTATTTTTTTGCTCCAGTTTGAAGGTATTCATAACTCAGTAGGCAGTACTTTGTGCTGTCAAAAAATATACCATTGAGCAAAATTTTCAGCCGTTTTAATTTAATTTGAAATTTAATTAAAACTAAGGTCTGTTTCCTCATGCAAAGCATTCCTTAGCTGGATTTGGATTCATATAATTTGGAACTTAAGGATTCATTATTTTTTCAACTGTTTGGCTTATGTTTTGTATCTATCTAACTTTTCGGGCCATAGTGTCACTGATGAGGAATGATTTTCCGAAATGTTCACGTATGGTACATCAAACTTTAGCAGGTATTTGTTTTATATTTAATTAAAAAATTAACCAATATCGTTCATCTAGTTGGACACTTTAATATCAAGCTAGTAGATGTTAATTGCGTTTGCACAAATGTTGTAAGCAATATCAAAAAAATATGTCTATCCAAACTTTGATTATGACTTGTTCCACTCGTCTGGTCTGTAGAAGTTAAATAAATCAAACATACCAGTCCTTGTCCAGATCACAATCCCCAAAACAAAGTAAAAACTTTGAAAACTGGCAAAACTAGTTATACATGTGAACTTCCACCAAATGAAGTCGGGTGCTAAAAATTGCATAAAGGTCCAATTTAAATTTCAATAATATCAGGTTTTTTTTACTAATATATTGAAATCAATTTACATATTGCGTGATGTCAATTTCAATAACAAAAATATGTAAGTGCCCTTTTATATTTTAGTATATTATATAAAAATAATTACCCCTTACTTTGAGGCATTAATATTTTGCGATTATGACATTTGTGTTTTATATTTCACAAAAATACTTATTTAATTTTGATATGGTATATGTGCACTTTTCGAAAACTTATTCTTCATCAGTCACACTAGGGCCAAAAAAGGTGATAGATGAAAGACTATTCCAACATTTAAAAATTAATAAATGCAAAGTTCCAAAATTATATGATTTCAAATCCAGCTGAGGAATGCTTTGCATTAGGGAAAAACATTAGTTTTAAATAAATTTCAAAACTTTAGACGGCTGAAATTTTGACATAAGGCACAAAGTACTGCCTACTGTGTTATGAATACCTTCGGGGGGTTTTACTTCACCCAGAAGCGGTACCCGCTAGGGGGTAGTTAATATTTAACAAAAAAAGCCTGTTTACTTTTAATGTGCCACATTTCGGAAGTTTATTCCTCATCAGTGACACTAGGAGCGTGTATTGTTAAGCGTTTAACTATAAAGTAGTATTCTGTGAATTCTTTAATCGATTTATTTTTCTGTGTTGCTTAAATCAAAGTTTAGTCAGTTAGTGCAAATCAGAAATGCTCAATAACTCTTTAAATTATTTGCTTTTGGTAATTTTAATGTTTTTGTACTGCAGCTTTTCTAACGCTATGTTAAACATGAATTATTCTAGTGCATAACGCATTTTAAAACGTGAATGAGCAATTTCATTAACAATTGTATAACGTTTCAGTTGAATTAGTGAAGCAGTTTATACTTTACCAAGAAATAAGTCGTTTATATGTACACGTGTATAAACGTTTTTATGTATAGGATTTCAGGGAATTTACATGGTGTATTGAACTCTTTATAATAATACATTTAGAATTAGAATTTATTCTTTATATGCAAATTGAATTACCCGTTATCTGTATTTTCCAATTAAATGTAGTCAAGGTTAATAGATATTGATAAAACAAAACAAAACAAATAATGATTTTTTAATGTACTTACAGTTTTTTGAAATGTGTTTTTTACGAGATTAAGAGTATGAAATGTTTACAACACAAATTTAAATTAGAAAACTTATCTAGTTCATAAATTCTAAATCAATCTAGGTTGAAATGTTGCATTGGTTTTTAAATTTACTAAATTATCTGGTTTGACTAGCGTCTTCGCGATCCCACTTGTCCTACAAAAGCGCATGTCCTGTATTAGAATCAATTTAAATACATGAATTTAGAAACATAGGGTTTTTCTGTTAATGCAATTAATACACGACTATCGTCTTTTCACTATAATCTATCAAAATATTAATCAGTAGATATGCAAGAATGTTTTTTAAGAAGTGTATTTCCATTACTAAGTGATAATAAACAACTTTAAGATTAAACATTTACTAGATATGTCAAGATGATTATCAGAATTGTCTACGACAACGATTTTACTTATCTAAAGCTGACTATTTATGTGTAAGATTCTTAATAAGCCCATGAATCCATATTAAATTCAAAATTTTTAAAAATTGCATAATTTTTATTTGGTAAAAACCAAAACATATTTTAAGTGAAATGGTTGAAGATGCTTACACTTTGATCCGTGAGATTCATTTTCTAAAATTTCATTCCTATTAGCTGTAAAAAAACGGAATCCTCTGACGGGTTGGTCAATGTTTAACGATGATTATTATGAGCTTGGAGCATGCGCACGGTTGTACGGGAATTCCAATGAATCAAGGTAAAAACTGACAAATTGTATTAATTATCCGTGATTAATATCCAAATTTATTCGCATTGGTGTTGTGTATCCCTTACAAAGTCACAAATGACAAATTTAATTAAATTCTGTGATTTATTTATCGTATTTCACCGTTTTAAAAATTGCTTTTAAATGACCCTTTTTATGACATAACCTTGTTGTAATATTACATCCCACAGCACTGTTTTAATTTTTTCGTTAGAAAATTTAATGCAGCTTTAAAGAGGATTAAAAGGTGTTACCTTTGCTTTGATTTTTTACTATGATCACTCGGAATTTTGAGAATCATTATTTATACTCACCCAAAGTGGCAAAAATGTAGAAAACTGCAAGAGGATCTGATAAAATAAGAAAAAAGAAAGGATTCTGAAATGTAAAGTAAACACAACGTACCACAAAAAAAAACAAATTCTTTAAAACTGCCGGTTTGATTAAACATACTTAGTTTTTATTACCTGTTAATGTAGCATAAAGATGATAGTGCTTATTACTTTACTGTCTCATTATGTCGTGAAAAAAAATTATATGTATAACATCTAATTGAAGAGATTTGTTCGAAAATGCTTCAAGGCGTATCTTGTTCATATAAATGCTACCTAACATAATGGCTGGAGTGCTAATAATCCGGAATGAATATTGACTTATAGATTCTGTTTGTTTGTATAGTGTCAATAATTAAGAATATCGAATAAAATGTATTAAACACATTAGTATTGCCTCAACAATTATTGCAAACAATAAGTTTCTCTGTAAACCTGGAGTATAAAGGGGCCTCGGTGGCCGAGTGGTCTAAAGCGCGCTCTTACGGATCACAGCGCCTCTCACCGCCTGGGTTCGAATCCCACTCGGGACAGATCCTAGTTTGAGAAAGTTTGACAGTTTGCTTGCCGAAGGTCGGTGGTTTTCTCCGGGCACTCCGGTTACCTCCACCATTCTAGAACTGACTGCCTCGAAATAAGTGAAAGATTCTTGACTGGGGCGTAAAACACCATTACTCCACTCCACTCCTGAAGTATAAATGTAAAACTAACAACATATTTCTGATTATAAGTCTTTTTTTAAGCAAAAGTGAGAAATTGTTAATTGATAAGCTTCTACTTTGCAACAGACACAATAATTGAAACACTAGAAAAAGACAACACATAATCGAATTTAAAAATTACCCACATCGGACAGTACTATATAAGAACATAGCCAGTTAACTTATAATAAATACGTTTTAAAAAAAAAAACATATATTGTAATATTATAAATAAACCTTGTTTTATCAGACAATGAGGCCACAACTATTTTGTTTGTAATGCATCTTAACTTCGTATAATCAAAATGATTATTGTTTCTTAAAAAACAGGAAATGAAAGAAGACCTCAAATCACATAAACTATTTAAATATCTTATGATGTACAACACCAAGAAAGGCACAAACAAAAAACTTATCTCCTTGAAGGGTAGGTTTGATGTGATGTACTATGCATCTAGGATCGTCAGTGGCAAAATACTCTAAGTTCGAATCGCTTTTGCTTAGGTTTTAATGCAAGTAGGAATGTCATTTACTTAACAAATGTTGATGTTTCTTTTAAGGTAGTCGATTTATTTAATTATTTTTAAATAACCGTCTCGATGAAAAATATATAATTTAACTTGTGCTGTAAAGCTTCATTACCCTACTAAAACATGTTTGTTATTCTTAATACAATCAAACAATAAGCAAAAAGGTGATATTATAAGACATTTTAGTGAAAGAAATATTTTTTCAGTCATTATTGAATAGTATCGGTATTAGTTATGCTGATTTGTAGGAGTCACTGGAATCAAATGTAGACACAAAGATAGACCCAAACACGCAGACACAACACGAGGAACAACGAGATTGAAGCCAATCCGGGACCCGTAGGCAAAGATTATTGGAATACGAATACCGCAACGAGACACTTCACAAACACACATCTACACACAGACACCAGAACCAAGAATAAAGAAGAAGCAGCTTACTAAAGTTTTGCAACAAAAGTTGATATTACACGTCATTGTTTATTGTAACTTCAACAAAAACATTTAGATTTTATAGTATCTGACAAAATAATATATGCTTAAATACAAAAAGATACCTTTAAGTTTTAAAGAACATAATAAACTCAAAAGATTAGAACTGTACAATAGTTTCTAAATTTTCTTCTCTTAATATTCTGACAAATGTGACATGATTAGGCTATACAAATGTATCGAAGCCACATAACTGGACATAATATCCGCTATTCGCTTTATTGTGTTTTAAATTTGTTTTTTAGATATTTTTCTGAGTTAACTTTTTCTTCCTTTTATGGTAAAAAAAAATAGTTTCAATTTTGATGTAATTATTATGAAGTGTGTTGTCAATTGAAGTATAATTTAGGATTATTTGATATGGTTCTGAGAAATAAGCGTTGTTGAACGTACCACAAACAAAAACTCTATAATTTTGCCAGTTTGATTAAGTATTGGGGCTTCATAAAATCTATTTTTCCTTATTTGATTTTTAAGATCTTTTTGTGAGTTAACGTTTTCTTCCTTTTATGTTAAAAAAATAGTTTTAACATTAATGTAATTATCATGAACTTGAAGTACAATTAAGAATCATTTGATATGGTTTTGACAAATAAGCGTTGCTGAACGCACCACTAAAACAACTTTTTAATATTGCAAATTTGATTAAGTATACAATCTTCATAAAATCTTCTATATGGCAGTGTTTTACCATAACCTAATAGACGCCCCTAGCAACCAAATTCTTATCCATTGTTTATAAGAAGGTCATTAAAGTTTTATTGCAAAATACTATATATTGCTGGTTTTGTTGTCAAAAACCCAGCAAATATCCAACATGCAACTTTAGCATCTAAAAGATTATTCATGCAAATTACAATGCCATGTTTTTACAGCGATTAATAAACTAATTAACATTCTAAAAGAAGAAAGGAAATTACTTGAGTTATAAAGCTGTCAATTTATATTAATAGTTAGAAATAGAAAGTGTTAAATATTTGATTGTCACGCATTTTGTATGTAAATTAAAAGAATTTGCATCAACACTTTATCATTCTTTAAATTTGAAGAAAAGTAGTCAATCTTATGTATTGTCACTAGCTAGGACTGTTAACAAAAATAAAAAATTATTTTAACCATATCACTGGATATTATATCTATTGTCGGTCAAAGGTATTGATTTATTTATTTATTTATTTATTTATTTATTTAATGGGATTTTACGTCCCAGTCAAGAATATATCACTTATATCGAGGCATCACCACCTGTAGGTAAAGTGCCTAACATTTTGACCTTTGCAGTGCGCTTAAGACAATGTGCAGGGAGGGTTCTTTAGGGTGCCATCCCTGCCCTGACTAGGGGCATTGCTTTTTAAGGTCTCCCCCGAAGGACTCCGAAGCTTTAATTTCTAAATGCCGAGTGCCAGTTACATTCACTACCAATTTTTCAAGTCTTAGTCAGACCCGGACAGGCCGTCAAAGATAGATTTATATTATATTAATTACCTTCTTTGTATATTAATACCTTAATCACATTGACAAAGCAAAAGGATCTTGTATAGCTATAATACATTTTAAGAAGATAAAAATCTGAGACATTACGAAGGTCCTTTTTTGCAAAAGGAAAATATTTTCATAAATTACGTACCATTGAAGAATAATTTGTATTTTCATTAAATGTAAATCTTTATTATAGAAGAAATGGCAGTGAATACAGAACAGAAATTCAAGCCACCTTTTTACAAGGAAATAAACGAATTAATGTATTTGGATTTTCGGTACCGTTTGTGAATAACAGTGTTATGTTTGTCTTGGTATCTGACAAAACATTAGAATTCGAACCAGATAATTGTTAAATGAATTACGTGACACAGAATAGGATTTTGGATTAAATTGCTCTATCGCAGTAAACAATATATATCATCAGTCGATAAATTAGATGTTTTAAAAATATTAATCCATTTGACTGGTGGGAGTGATACTAGGTGCAGTTAATTATACATAAAAGTACTTTACTTGGCAGGTTTAGGATTGGCCAAATAATTACGGAGTGACATTCGTAATAAGATACCAATTGTTTTTTAGCCTAAGCCGAGCTTCGGGGATATTTGGAGGTAGGTTATAGACATAACATTGTTGACGGGGCACCTGTTTAATAGACGGGTAGTTTGCGATATTTATCTTTGACAATGTAGGTAAGTATACAAGCACTTTAAAGATTGTCATAAGAGCTCGCCACTACAAAGAAGATATATATTTATCTTAGAAATCGTAGAAGAACACGGAGTTCTCGAAAAAACACAAACGAAATAAAAATGTGTCATTTAGTGGAACAATTGAAAAGCACATGATATGGGTTTCAAGTACCAACTTTGACGACTTTTCGGTCGATGGTCTACAGCGCCGTCTTTTGTATTACACAGTGACTCTTATTGCCTAGGTTCGAGTGCCACTCTAAAAAGTTCCTATTTATTTAATTATTTATTTATTAATTCATTTATTTCTTCATTTTTATTTCTTCATTTTATTTCTTTAATTTTAAATTTAATTTTTTATTTTTATTAATTCGTTTTGATTTATTCATTCAGTTTTTATCTATTTATTATTTTTATTTATTTATTTACATTTTTATTATCCATTTATTATTTATTTATTTATTTATTTATTTATTTATTTATTTATTTATTTATTTATTTTCTTTTATTTATTTTGATGGTTCAAACATTTAACAAACCTTAACTACAATAAAACAATGTCAGCCAACAATCTTCTATCGTTTCCGACGTTTTAACTTGTTTGCACATACACAAGTAGCGTATGCGGAAGTGTAAGACAAAAGAGTTGAGTTGAGTAATGATGTTTAACGTACATGTCAAGAATATTTCACTTATATCGAGACGTCGCCAGCTTTAGGAGAAAGTGCAGAAATTTTGTCTGTGCCTTGCGCTGATGACATTATACAGCCACGCCTATCGTCTGTGTCTTGCGCTGATGACATTATACCGCCACGCCTATCGTGACATGGGACCTCGTTTATGTTTCGTGACTTAAAAAAGAACCGTGACTTTCTTTTCGTAATGCCGAGTGCATGGCGAAAGAACAGCCACAACCCACTTTCAAGTCTTGGGTCAGACTCGAACACACGACCTTACACTTACGGAGCGAGCACTCTACCAACTGTTCTACCGCATGACAAAAGATGTCATGTTTATTGAAAAGTAAGGCAAATTTATTTCACGTAGTGTTTGTATATTGTATAGATATTTGACAATATATTAGAATTCAAGAAAACGAAAGTTTATTGTTTGTGATTGTCTTCGTGATTCAGCATTGTTATAAAGACAAAACTATATCGTAGTAAATGAGAGAACATCTGTCTTTTATACATTATCGTAATTTAGCTAAAAGGAAATTCTTAATCGTTTCCGCTCGACAATCATTTTGCTTTTTGCGATTGTGAAGATGAATATGTGTTTCTGGTGAGTCACAATTCGATTGTACTAACCGTGAATTATAATTCCATTTAGGCTGCTTGAAATATCCTTACACAGGCAATTAATTTGAATGATGCCAATTCCACAAGGATAAGAATACCATAGTTGGTTTGTTGAACCATTTTAACTTTTTATTAATCTCAGAACCTGCCTAAGGTCGTTAGTTGTTTTGTTTTGGTTGTAACATTTGCAGTTGGCTAAATTTGGGAATTATTATTTATTTATTTATTTATTATTTATGTATTTATTTATTTAGTTTTTGTTTTATTCTTCGATTTTATTAAAACCGCCCCGTTAAAAGCAAAAGAATCTACATATTAATTTCTTTTTTTTCGTGGGGGGGGGGGGGGGGGGGTTAAAAATCGGACTTGAATCCGGTGTGCTATGGCGTAAGAATAAATATATATGTGTGTGTGTGTGGAGGGGTGGGGTGGGTGGGTAATGCATGATACATGACGTTCGTGTTTTTTCATTCAAAAATTTAAGAAAAAAGATCTAACCAATCAAATTTTAAACAAAAATGATGTGAATAGTAAAATAATGTCAACGTTAATTTTTACATCAGAATCCACCAAAAGACGTAATTGTGATTCGAAAAGAAGCTATATTTAAATTTTATGGTTAAAAAGCCGTTTTCATCACTCTAATAAACAATGGTTTTACAAGATTTGAAACAAAAGAACAATTTGTAGAAACGATGCAATTAGACAATAAACCTTTTCAAATGACCCAGATATCAATATTAAAATAAAAATAAAATTTCATAATATAATTAACTCCTTTCAATACTGCTTTATTCACCCCTCCATCTTTTGACATCTGCATCAGTTCAAGTAATGACAAATTATTTAACTAGATTGTTTTATCATCATCATCATCATCATCATTATCATCATCATCAGTATTATTATTACAATTATCATCATCATCATCATCATCATTTTATTATTATTATTATTATTATTATTATTATTATTATTATTTCTTGCTTTAATAATATTTTCTATTACGTGCTGTAATAAATGGAATAGAAATACTTATTTTGTGTTTACGCCAAGATAAGACTCATTTTGTTATATTGAGCTGGTCAGTTCTAAAATGAAGAAGGAAGCCCGAATTCTAAACTATTAGCCTTTCGACATGCGAATTAATAAACATTCTCATTCAAGGTTTTGAAGTCATACCTCAAATTGTAAATTTACAAATGTTTCAATATTTATGACGATTGAACAAAGTTATATAATCAATGCTGGTAGCTTAATACAATCGCGACTACAGAGAAAAAAGTAATTTAAATTATGTGCTTCAAAGCACGTAAAGATCTTAATATCAAATAAGAAATGTAATATGCAAACGGATTTAATTTAAAAACCGACTCTTGAAATAACAAATTGCGTAATAATGTTATAAGGTAACATATATCACTATTTCTATTAAAAGGACCAATTCCCAAGTGTCTTCACTGGCGTCCGTACATTTATCAATTGTAACACTTTGTATTGTGTCACATCAATCAGCATCCAATATGTTATATGTCATTAAACTAAGTACATTTTTCTTCTCAATTTACTTCTTTGAGTATGGAAGCTCATATGTGTCGTCAGGTATTAAATATGTCAATCGTTGTTAAGTAAAACCACCATGTATGGCAATCATTTCAATTGATCGGTGCAAATGGTTGGTTGGTTGGTTGGTTGGTGAATGGTTGGTTGCTTGGTGAATGGTTGGTTGATGGGTGAAATGTTGATAAACGTCGCATCAGCAATTTTTCAGCTATTTGCGACCAGAGCAAGGTTATTAATCCGTAAAGAAGAAAAAGTGCGTACATGCGTATTATGTGCGAGTGTACAGTTTATAATTTAAAATCTAATTTAAAAACTTTTTTTCTCAATCAATTACAAGTTTATTTCATATTACATTTATTCTTATATGATGAAATGTTAATATGAATTCTGGCACCAAGCTTTTTCCTGTATTGTGTATTCACACGTCCACTTCCATGTTATATTGAATTTTGATTTTTAACAGAACTTGTATATTTTGTGGTGCAAGAAATAGAATCAATCACTACTTATGGTTTTAAGGGTTTTTAGGGACAAGCCTCGTTTTGGACCAGATATATTAGAGCTCTGGTTAAGATTTTCCTATCTGGCACTATAAATAGTGATAGATTCTTTTAATATTTTATCAGATTACTAGTTTCAAACCAGACCGGACTAAGATAATAAATTGTTATAAATTTTGAAACAAAAGTATTTTATATTACGTTGTATTATTATTATTATTATTACTTATCATCATCGTCATCACCATTATTATTATTATATTATTATTATTATTATTATTATTATTATTATTATTATTATTATTATTATTATTATTTAAGTATTGTTGTTATTTTTATTATTATTATTATTATTATTATTATTATTATTATTATTATTATTATTATTATTTAAGTATTGTTGTTATTTTTATTATTATTATTTTTATTATTATTATTATTATTATTATTATTATTATTTAAGTATTGTTGTTATTATTATTATTATTATTATTATTATTATTTTTTTTTTTTTTTTTTTTTTTTTTTTTTTTTTACTATTATTATTATTCGTTCAATAGTTGTATTATACATCCAGTAATATTCACAATTAAAATTCTATGTTCTATAAATAGATAAAAACCTCAAGTAAAACCATAAATAAAATATTTATTTATTTATTTATTTATTTTTGATTGATTGATTTATTTATTTTTCTTTTTTTTTATTTATTATTTATTTATTTATTTATTTATTTATTTATATATTTATTTATTTATTTATTTATTTATAGATTATGCATTCATTATTAAAAACTTCGTGTTGATTTATAAATTGTATGTTGATAAATTATATGTTATTTTCAGATAGACTAATTTATATAAGAGTCTTACTCCTTATTCCTTATTTACCTAATGTCACGGTAATGTATATTTTGTTTGTATGTATGATTACTTAATGAAATAAATACTGTTTAAACTAACTAAAATCACAGATCTAGATTGTAAGAACTTAAGCTCACCTTATTTAATTGTGTGGTTTTAGTCTACAAAGTTTACTTTTAATTTCTATTTTTTTTTCAAGATATGGCATCGGAAATGGAATAATGTATCCGACGACGATAATTTTGCTCCAGTCACAACTGCTGATAAAGTGTTCTTTAGCACCACATCCCGATCTTCTGGTAACGACCTCATGGTTGGAGTTGTGGTATTATTTCACATACCTTCCTTGATATATAAATACCTTACAGGTATTACAATGACTATATTTTTAAACATATAGTGTTTTCGGATAAAAATCAAGTGAAGTCATACACACAAGCTTATTTTAGGTAGAAAGTTCTTTTGCAACAACCCGTACAACTACCTTATCCTTAAGATTTTTTAAAAAGGATATACAAAATGTTTCAAAATAATTTCACTATGTCATTTCAGGGACTTATAACACTATCTAGCTATATACGTCCCTGGTCATTTTTACCACTGCGGTAGCTCAGTTGGTAGAGTGCTTGCTCCGTATTTGGGAGGTCGTGGGTTCGAACCCCGGCCGGGTCTGACCTCAGACTTGAAAGTGGGTAGTGACTGTTCTTTCGCCAAGCACTCGCCAATTACGAAATGAAAGTCACGGTTCTTTCGGATGGGAACTTAAAATAAACGAGGTCCCGTGTCACGGCGTGGCACGATAAAGAACCCTGCTGTATAATGCCATCAGCGCAACGCACAGGCAAAATTTCTGCACTTTGGCCTATAGCTGGCGACGTCTCGATATAAGTGAAATATTATTGACTGGGACGTTAAACACCATTACTCAACTCAACTCTCCCTGGTCATTTTTATACTTCTTAAGTCATTTTAAGATATACTATATAGGTGAAAGGTACAAATAGAAGTCATTCACTGTATTTCTACCTCTTAACTGGCCGGTGTAATACAAGAATAAGTCACCGAGCCGTATTATTTGTTCCGGCTTATAAACAACCGTAAACAACATAAATGACTATCACTTAATCCAGAAATAGGTCATTGTAATAAAGACGGGGGAATTTAAGTAGACACATATTTGTTTTCCCTCACCTGTACGGTATATTATATCAAGGAAGGTATGTGAAATTATACCACAACTCCAACCATGAGGTCGTTACCAGAGGACCGGGATGTGGTGCTAAAGAACACGTTATCAGCAATTGTGACTGGAGCAATTATCATCGTCGTTGGGTACATTATTCCATTTCCGATGCCAAGACTTGAAACAGCTTATGTCAGGTTAATATACACGATAAGATGGCAAGTTTTCCCCTTGTTTACTTTACTGGCCGGGGTAATAAAGGTGTTCTTAATTCGTTACAACACAAGTGCATTGGAACCTTTAACGGGACGCGGCGAACACTTAGTGGACGTTTATAGACGATACCTGCAGAATACAACGGAACAACTAATCATTCATTTCATTAGTCAAATTATATTGTGTTCATACATGACGTCAGATTCAATCAAACTTGTTCCGATATTTGTTATCTTGTTTGTGATTGGTCGGATTTGTTTTTGGATCGGGTATGTTCGGTCACAACTGTATAGGATGTATGGATTTATGTTGACGTTTTTGCCATCATTATTAACATGTTTCTATTGTGTATTTTGTTTTTTCACCAGTTTTCCTTCATTTATGCTAACCGATGAATAATTGGATAAACGTACGCGTAAATGAACTATTCAGTGCAGCGTTTAGAGCACCGTGTCGGAATAATGATATAATGATTGGGTTTTGGATACCCAACGCGAGGATGATATTGCCTTATGGACATTGCTTTATTGTTGATTTACATGATATCAGGATTACTGTGTTGCATAATGTGTGCTTGTCGGAGTTATGATATAACGGTTAGGTGTTGGTCACCGAGCAGAGCCTTGTGCAAGTCGCAAGAGTGCGTGTCAGATTTCTGACCTAATGGTTGGGTATTTGACACCGACGGGAGAATGACCCTATACAAGTTGCTTTGTTGCTGATCAATCCAATGTCAAGGTAATAAAGCAGCTTTAAGAGCCTGTGCCGGTCTTCCAATTAAATTCTTGGATGTTGGACACGGACAGGAGAATGGAGCGGCCTGATACAAGTTTCTTTATTCCTGACACATCCGATGTCAAGATAATGTTACTGTTACTGATGTTCTGATTTGCTAATACCAAATAGTTATTATATATGGTACATGGTATAACAAGAGATACACGCCCTTAATCAGTATGACTACATATGACTGGTCTGATGTAATCTGACTAACATTTACACCTCAGGCTGACAATGTTGTAATATTCAGAAACGGTTACGGGTAGAAAGGTTTTAAAAATTTTACCCATGTTTTCAAATGTTGATATTATGTAATGTATTATTCGCAGATAAATAATATTGTTTAACCTTGAGTCTTGCCTTTATGATAAACATTTTACTGTACTTAGTTTCGTTGTTTTAGAAAACTGATAAAAGAGGTACTTGGCAACGGCTAGCGCAACAAAGACAAAACAAAATAAGAAAAAAAGAAAACAAGAAAGAAACAATACCGAAGAAAGCCAAAACGATAATACAAATAATATCTAGGACATATTTAGTGCTCTGATTACAATAATTCCGACCTCGGATGGGCTCAGGAGTTATTAACCAGTTGTGGTTTTATAGTGCTATTTATGAGCCTTCAATCATCCCTATTTCTTGACAACGGATCACAGTGTCCAACTGACTAGGTTCAAATCTTACAAGGACAGATTCTTGTGTGAGAAAGGTGGTCAATTCGCTTGTAGTAGATAAATGGTTTTCTATGGGCATTCAGGTTTTTCCAACATTATAGACCTGACCGCCTCAATATAAGTAAAAACAAAATTCTTGACTGGAGCGTAAAACACCATTACCCAACTCAACTCCATATTATTTGGCAATAGGTAAGCCACAAATACACACTTTTAAAACTAAATGTAACCATAATCAAACAATAAAGCAAACAACACTCTTTAGAGTATATGTAATCTAGGGAACATGTTAAGAAAAAAGCATTTATTATTATTTAGAATTATTATACCTCATGTAATTTCAAGTAATTTGATTGGATAACTAACTGTTTGAAAATGAAATAATATCACCCTTAGATTTACTAAGAGTAAAGAATGGCGCGCGTGCTTCAGGGAAACATTAGTTGAGGAGTTATGGTAACGGGTAATAATACATGCGCAAAAGGAATCCTAAATCACACAACCGAACGCATTTCGACCACAAGCAGCTAAACGTTTGATGGATACGATCTTTTATTAATATACATTTTATTCATATGCAAGCGTTTCTTTGATCAAGACTACCTGTCATCAGACGACAGACGACAACTGTGAATGGCCAGCCTCAGATAGTAATCTTTTTTTTTTCAAGTGATAGAGAATCTCAGTTTAAGAGAATATCTAGAGAAAGACATTTGACATAATAAAATAAATATAACATTCATAAGAGGGTGATATTGCATATTTTCACCCTGGGGAACCATTGTCAACCGAGGCGAAGCCGAGGTTGACAATGGTTTCCGAGGGGTGAAAATATGCAATATCACCCTCTTATGAATGTTATATTTATATAATAATAAACTTGACAATCTGCTGCAGAAAATTAAGCTTGTTTATTTTTTTTTTTTTTATTTTTATTAAATTTATTTTTTTAACTTATTGTTTTCAATCAGACATGTTTTGAACTTACTAGGCACAAATAAATGCTATATATATATACTAAAATTTAAAATATCTAATATCTGTGATGAAAAAATAAAAAAGTGCCTTTCATCTCCGTGAATGTATGGTTAACAAGATATTGGAATATTCTGGCAACTCGTTCTCGCACATATAAAGACTCCTTAATGACAAAAAATACGGCGAAAGAGAGACCACCCTCACTTGATAAACGTTGGTACCTAACAAAACATCATACAACTCACTTTTGGAATAAAATGTCAGTTTTATATTACCTTGTAGAAACAATTTGAGATATAACCAAGCAACATTTAACAGTTCTGATGAAAAATAGCATATGAACAAATTGAATGTCAATACCATTTTCTAGCTGGTCTGCATGAAATCTTAATCAGTACGGGAAACAAACCTGACGCGTTTTTACCTAACAAATTAATTTTAATTATTACCATTGGAAATGGTACAGTCAATGTTTTACGGGATTTTACAAGGTAAGGTAGTGACTTTTAGATTTCTTTTCAAAATTTGATAAATTTTATGTACAAAAATTTATGGATAAAATAAAATATAATTTGAATACAGTATTTTGGAGGTTAAAAATTTCTAATCATATGGTAAAAAACGTTTTCACCTTCGGCTGATCTTTCGACAGACTACATAACAGAGTGACTCTCTCCGTCTCTCTCTCTCTCTCTCTCTCTCTCTCTCTCTCTCTCTCTCTCTCTCTCTCTCTCTCTCATTATTATTATTATTATTATTCTCTCTCTCTCTCTCTCTCTCTCTCTCTCTCTCTCTCTCTCTCTCTCTTTCTTCTTCTTCTTCTTCTTCTTTTCTTCTTCTTCTTCTTTTCTTCTTCTTCTTCTTCTTCTTCTTATTATTATTATTATTATTATTATTATTATTATTATCATTATTATTATTATTGGAGCGGTGTAATGTTTACTAGGTTACAACTAGAACAACCGAACTTTACAACATAACATCTCCTGAAAGTCCACAATAAGTACTTAAGAATGACATCAAAAACGATATAAAGCATTGTTAAAAAACTGTTTAAGGGTCTTGTCGTTTCAACGACCGATTTATTTATTTATTTATTTTTTTTTTTTTTTTTTTTTTTTTTTTTGTAATAAAACATTTGAAATATGAAATCAAGACAAAACTTGGTGTTTTATTCTTTATTTCAAATGTGAAAACAACGCATTTCACATTTTAAATTTCCGCAAGTATATTATCAATTATCCAACAGCTGGAGCAACCACATCTTGCCTAAAATTAAAAAAATAATAATAATGTATAGAAATTAAGAAATTTGCTGACAATTTATTTTTTGAGTGCTTGTTTTAAGTGCTTCTTACATTTTTAGGTATAAATTTCACCTGTTGTTCTGTAAACACGAATTTATCATTATCTTGAAATGTTTTTACGTTTTTGTCTTTTGTACGGAGGTGTTTTAATTATTATTTTTATTTATAATTTTTTTTACAAAGTTTTTCATGCAATTGCATGGTAATGACATACAGGAGGCAAAAATGTCTCATTTGTAAATTTTTATCACACAAATCCGCACTCCTTGTGATGCGTGTGTGCACAACTTATATTTAAGATTTATAAATCGTTTGCGCAAAAATTACAATCCACATCCAAGTAAAAAGTTCAAACCAGAAATACTCTGTTTAAATACATTTTCCGACAGTCTGCAAGAAAACTAGGTATTTTTTTTTACTTTAATGGAAAACAAGAACTATAGTCTTTTGTTGTAATAGACGTTTACAAGTTCCTTTGGTACCATGTAATGGGATAAGTTGTCTGCAACTGGGCCGTTTGTATCAGCACACTAAGGGTAATACTACATGAATATGTGTTAGATTAATCCTGAGGTTAATAGAAATTTCTTTCGTCTGAAAAGCTAATAAAAGGCTGATGCGACGTAAAAGAGCATTCAACCAACGAATCTTAAGAAGTACGTTTAAGAAGCTAGAATATTACAAATACGAACGAAGAAGGCAACTAATTTTTAATGTTTATTAAATAAAACAAAAACAAATCATAAAAAGGTAAGGAAGGATGTTGAAATTTCTTTATAGTATATCTTTTGATATATAAAATAGTGCATTAGCTTGAAAACTTTGTGTGTGTCTCGACTCACTTCGTGCATACTTTTTGCAAACTCAAACAATTCGTATGGTATGATTGGATGTTGTAATATTCTATCGTAAGAGTTAAAAAAGCAATATATATGTAAATTCTGAATATTAATAGATGCTCTGGATATAAGATAACGATCGTTTAACAGTACTTCCGTCACTACTTTATGTTAACACGCACACTTTGGGGAGTTTCAACTATTTTTTATATGACAGGTTTAATTAATAAATATTTTTATTATAAATGACAAAAATGATCATTTCTTAATAACAAGTGCACTTCACATAAATGAAATATGCAAACAGATTGCAAAAAGTGAAAACATTAACAAAAACACCTTTAGAGTAGTTGTATTTATAAAACATGAATTAAAGCATCTCGAATTTTTCTCTTTTCTTTTTATCACGATTTTTTTGTTTTTTTAATTTAAATGTTTTACATATGTTTATTTTTTCCTGTTTTAGATCACATACGTGATGACCAACGGTAACAAATCCAAGATTTTATGCCCATTCGACTAATATTCTATTTCTTAATCCATGTATGTTAAAATTGATATATGGGTCATCAAAATTATAGCCCATCGATGTCCCTGTACCGTAGAAACTAATTAAAGTTAATTTGGACAGCGGTGTGGCAAATATAAATGAATAATAAAGACATAGAATGTCAAATAGATGCAAACAATTAATCATCATCATCAGCATCATCATATTTTACCTTTGTCGTTGTTCGCGAACGTTACAGGGAATCACTAAAAACTGTGTGCAAACATCAAAAAGTTTTCTTTTTATATCATTTATAAAATGCCATAGATTTGACTCATTCTGATCAAAAAGTCGTCTGAAATAAAAAACTGAACTCAATTAAACCTTTTTCCTTGCCTCTTAATTTAGGGACAAAAAGATTCCTATTTCCTATGCTAAATAATCATAACGTGTACTTTTTATATTTTTACGTACGGTTTTTCACATATTAAATTGATTCTCCATTGCATGTAGCGTCAATCCATTTGAAATCATTCTCAAGTAATTTTATAGCTAAACAGTTTTGATTGTCGCCTTTATCACCATTGGGCTCTTGTCCGTATGCCTCAGTGTATCCCCAGTTAGTATAGTTAAACATTTTAAACGTGTGTACCCATCTCCATTCTCCTTCCACAGCAAAGTCACTTCCCCCTATCCAGTAAATGGTAATATCTGAATGATCTAGCAAAAGACATGTATATTTTTTAATTGCAACATATAGTATATTTATAAAACAGCTTTCATTCAAGTGAAATATTTGTCAATAATTACCCGAGGGAAAAAGGTAAGAAATAAAAAAAAGCACATTGCACATTTTGAAAATCACATAGTGTAAAACTTCCCTGGTAAAAAAGAAAGACACGAAAAACGTTCACTTTAGCATACAAATACAAAATGACAGAAAAAGGGAAAGAAAGAAATACGCCAATCTTTAAATAAACGAAGTGACCACCGATTTGCAACACATTTGACATTCGATAATATTTAGACTAAATAATTGTATGTAGGAGTGTGTTTTAGAATTGCCTTCAGAACCCTTCCTTTTTACACACCGGGGTCTGTAGAATTATATTCTATATTACTTTGAAAACTTTTCACTTAATAAAATGCGGAATAATACAACATCGTTCGCACAACAATGGTCAGTCACAGCAATGGTCAGTCACAGCAATGGTCAGACACAGCAATTGTCAGTCACAGCAATTGTCACTGCAAAATTAATGTCCTCAACTATGTAACGATAAATTTACGCCATTTAATGTATCATTGGATTTTATTTTCTTGCAGGTTGTGAAATAACAAACAAAAGAATCCAACGAACTTCGGCCATTGAACCCACATACTTTTTACACTAGAATCAATAAAAGTAGGATTCGAACTTAGGCGATGAGACAATGTGTTCCAAGACCCAAATATATCTAGAGAGAAAATTGTTATCAATATATTGATTAAAAATTCTTTTCTCACCTCGTATGCACAATGTGATCTCTTGTTCGCCTGATTTTTCAACATGAAATTCATATGACAAAAACATTGTTTTTTCGTTAATATTGACAATCAAACTAACCATTTAGTACTCTCATGATAGGGTCAATAAAAGCTGTTTTTGCAGGACTATCAATAATTGCTAGGTATCCATCTTTGTCAAACTTGCAATAATTCTAGAAATTAAATTAAAAATAATTAAATTATTTACATTCTGTTACCAAATAGATGAAAATTAGTTTTTTATTCTCTTATAGAAACGATTCAAGGAAACAGTTTATAATAAATTAAGGATATGAGAAATGATAAACAATAAACATTTATGGTTAAGTAGCGAACTATTTTCTGCTTCAACAGAAACAGTCATATGTAGGTAGTCACTTCAAAATCTAAAGTATACCTTACTGTGATGTCTTACGCCCTTTTATGTTGTCGTTGATAATTTTTTTTTCTGGGGGGGGGTTAACAGCTACAGTATCTGTTATGTATTATAGTTTAATTTTTTTGTGTTAGACCTTTTCTGTTATCTTTGCATAAATAATGGCTCTTAAAGTCATGTTTTGATGGGTCACACAAAATAATTATTTTTGTACAACGAGTATGGAACGTAATAGCTGTCTTAAGGTCACTCTTCTTATAACATATCGTCAACTTTTTATATTTAATGGTCATTTTGTGTTAACACATGGTCAATTTTATTATAAACGGTCATTTTGTTGTTACATATGGTCAATTTTACAATAAATGGTCATTTTATTAAATGGTCAACTCTTTATATTAAATGGTCATTTTTTATTATAACAAATGGTCATTTTGTTATTATTACATATGGCCATTTTACTATAACATATTGTCATTGTACTATAACATATTGTCATTGTACTATAACATATTGTCATTGTACTATAACATATGGCCATTTTACTATAACATAGTGCCATTGTACTATAACATATTGTCATTGTACTATAACATATTGTCATTGTACTATAACATATTGTCATTGTACTATAACATATGGCCATTTTACTATAACATAGTGCCATTGTACTATAACATATTGTCATTGTACTATAACATATTGTCATTGTACTATAACATATTGTCATTGTACTAAAACATATGGCCATTTTACTATAACATAGTGCCATTGTACTATAACATACTGTCATTGTACTATAACATATTGTCATTGTACTATAACATATTGTCATTGAACTATAACATAGTGCCATTTTACTATAACATATTGTCATTGTATTATAACATAGTGCCATTGTACTATAACATATTGTCATTGTACTATAACATAGTGCCATTTTACTATAACATATTGTCATTGTACTATAACATATTGTCATTGTACTATAACATATTGTCATTGTACTATAACATATGGCCATTTTACTATAACATAGTGCCATTGTACTATAACATATTGTCATTGTACTATAACATATTGTCATAGTACTATAACATATTGTCATTGTACTATAACATATGGCCATTTTAATATAACATAGTGCCATTGTACTATAACATAGTGTCATTGTACTATAACATATTGTCATTGTACTATAACATATGGCCATTTTACTATAACATAGTGCCATTGTACTATAACATATTGTCATTGTACTATAACATATTGTCATTGTACTATAACATATTGTCATTGTACTATAAGATAGTGCCATTGTTCTATAACATATTGTTATTGTACTATAACATATTGTCATTGTACTATAACATATTGTCATTGTACTATAACATATTGTCATTGTACTATAACATATGGTCAACTTTTTATATTAAATGGTCATTTTGTTTTAACATATGGCCATTCATATGTTCTAACAAAACAGCGATTTTATGTAAAAAGTTGACCATGTGTTATAGTACAATGACAATATGTTATAAGAATCGTGGCCTTAAGACAGCTATGACGTTCAATAGATGAGATTACGTTTGTTTTTATTTAAGTTTCTAAAGTATTTATGGTGTTAATTTTTTACTGTAAGATTATTAAAAAATATAATTATTTAAGAAATGACTTCGTGTTTGGTAACGTACATGAGGGTATGAACGATAGTGAAGCACGCGCAAATTGCATAATCTGCGAAGCAGATTATGCTTAATTTGCGCGGGATTCACTATCGTTCATACCCTCATGTACGTTACCAAACACGGAGTCATTTCTTATATTTACAATTCTTGGCATATTCATGTGTAAAATATTTACAATAGCTAATATTTTGTACTATGTGATCCCTTGTTAGACTCACTAGTTCATATCTTCATGACTTCAGTATAGAACGTGCAGTTATGTGACGTAACAACTAAGGTCGATGTGACGTAACAACTAAGGTCGATGTGACGTAACAACTAAGGGCGTAGGAATACACAAAAATTTGTAAACAGATGTCAGGGATTTCCTGATCTATTTATAAAACACATGCCAAAGCACGTGTTAATGTTTATACATAAACCTTCCAAAATATCGAGAGAACGCGATGTATTTGTGTTAATTATGCATATATTGCATTAAAATATGTTATAAACTTGGAACTTTTTTTTTTGTTTTTTTTTATGTGGCCCAAAACAAGCACATATACAGGAGTCTGTAAAAAGCTATACAATGTAAGAAGGTTCAAGAATATGGTACATCATGATTTTATACATAGTTTTTTTATTATTTAAGAAATGACTTCGTGTTTGGTAACGTACATGAGGGTATGAACGATAGTGAAGCACGCGCAAATTGCATAATCTGCGAAGCAGATTATGCTTAATTTGCGCGGGATTCACTATCGTTCATACCCTCATGTACGTTACCAAACACGGAGTCATTTCTTATATTTACAATTCTTGGCATATTCATGTGTAAAATAATAAATAAACTATGTATAAAATCATGATGTACCATATTCTTGAACCTTCTTACATTGTATAGCTTTTTACAGACTCCTGTATATGTGCTTGTTTCGGGCCACATAAAAAAAACAAAAAAAAAAGTTCCAAGTTTATAACATATTTTAATGCAATATATGCATAATTAACACAAATACATCGCGTTCTCTCGATATTTTGGAAGGTTTATGTATAAACATTAACACGTGCTTTGGCATGTGTTTTATAAATAGATCAGGAAATCCCTGACATCTGTTTACAAATTTTTGTGTATTCCTACGCCCTTAGTTGTTACGTCACATCGACCTTAGTTGTTACGTCACATCGACCTTAGTTGTTACGTCACATAACTGCACGTTCTATACTGAAGTCATGAAGATATGAACTAGTGAGTCTAACAAGGGATCACATAGTACAAAATATTAGCTATTGTAAATATTTTGTCGTAACGTGAAAGAGTATTTTAAAAAATATGAATTTGGCACACTTACTGCTCATGCGAATTATGCAGTATTTAAACTGTCAATTTTTTCGATTTCATTTCAGAACTTGAAATAAATTTTATAATTCTAGAAACATTCTTTTAAAAAAATATTAAAAATAAAAACAAAAAACATAGTTTATAAATATTTACCTGTGCTGCATGAAAGTCCTTGGTTACATTGCTGAAATAATAACACGAACTTGCAAACGGTACCCAAGGACGTTGACATAGGGCTTTCGATAAACATACACCTGTATATTATTATTATTATTATTATTATTATTATTATTATTATTATTATTATTATTATTATTATTATATTTTTTTTGAAATGCGCGCAACCCATTTACATTTAAACAAGAGTAGATATAACACGGATCGATTTACAATTCAACGTAAAAAAAACTCACGTGTGTGTGTGTGTGTGTGTGTGTGTGTGTGTGTGTGTGTGTGTGTGTGATCATCGTTTTTTAATTTGTACAAACTATTTCATTTATACCCGACAAAAAGACGATAAGTTTAAATGCAGTACTCATCTTCTTATGATTCTCATTGGTTGTCTTGTGTAATATTCCAAAACGTAATGCCGATTTATTACCAATTATGCGGCGTACATGCATATATATCTGAAATATACTAGTATCTTATCATTGATTTTTAGTTCAAGGTTTGATGTATTTTTATCTCTTTTTACATAACATACATGTACAATGCTTTATTTAGTGAAACATGAAAAGTATCACGTAACAGTACTTTATCAAAAAACCGTTTTTAATTATAATTTTGTCCTAACCCTTTCCTTCAAGAGGTTTTAGTGAATTGCTAGTGTAAATGTAACAAGTCTAAAATGTAACAAACGGATTAACATCAATATTTGAAGCCTTGTTAATGTTTTTATCAACTGTACGTTTTCCAAATTATATCCATTTGTTGTATATGTATTTCCCTAATATCGACAAAGTCAGTTCAATTATTGTTGAGGAAATATATGAAAAAAATTTGATGTGCCATATTTCTGAAAATCATTCCTCATCAGTGACACTAGGGGCCGAAAGTTTGATAGATAAAAAACATACGCCAAACAGTTGAAAATAAGGGAATCTTAAGTTCCAAAATGATATAGATCCAAATCCAGCTAAGGAATGCTTTGCATGAGAGAACAAACCTTAGTTTTAAATAAATTTCAAAAATTAAAACGGCAGAAAATTTTGCTATATGGTTTGCTTAATAATTTTGAAACCTCAGAAACAAAACGTTTTTTGGACAGCTAACGAGTAACATATTACCAATAGGATCAGCCACAAGATTAATCCATTTTTAGTTAAGAAGAATTATGGTGCATAAACTGAACTGTTTTCTCAAACAAAAAGATATATGTCACCAGAACAATATATAGAATTGCTTTTATCATCATATCCGCTCATCTTTATTAAGTGGTGTGATAGAAATAATTTTCAGTGTAAGTGAAAAAAATATTAAAATTGAAGGAGCACTGATCGCGGAGGGATGAAAATGTTATTCTTTAGACTCAAGGCGTCTCAATTCTATGAATTCGAGTCTGACCGTTGTAGGTCTTAACTGTTTGTCGTTGTACCAGAATAATGGACTTTAGGTATGTGATGTTTTTTCTGCAATTTTGCGGGCTAGGGAACTTGCACTGTAAAAGTTGCCCTAAGTGCGCATTAGTACATTGCAAATTTGAAACACTTGCACCCTTACTCAAATAAAATCTTATTAAGATTAATTCTTTAGATTGATAAAAAAAAGTGTCTGAAATAGATTTACAATTGCTGATATGACTTAAAACAACACAACTTACTACCAACTAACCAATTGTTGAATTGAGCAAATACCGATGTAAAATATCTTGCATTTTGCGAACTATTTACAATGCAGAGTAGTCCCCTTCTTAAGGATTCTTTTTTGGTTATTGGACGCCAGTTAAAGGGAATCACTTAAATTCAAAATGTATATTTCATAGTACATTGATGAAATCTACGGAAGACGAGAAGGGTCACCAAAAATAAAAAATATAACTGGTGCGCTCAAGTTAGTATTTTGTGCACACCAGTTACTAACTTGAGCGCACGAGTTCCTAACCGGTGCGCATGAGTTGCTAACTTGTGTGCACGAGTTGCTAACTTGTGCGCACGGGTACTTCGAACATGCATATCAGACTAGTGACGCAGGAAGTTCTTCGTTTCTCGCTGGGTATGGTCAATAAATGAGAGTAAGTGTTTATTTCTGTAATGCTAAGTATAATTATTAATAAACTAATTGTATTTTGAGCAGAATAATTGGTAGCCTTGCACTTTACTAAACAACTATAAATGTAGTTAGCAACTCGTACGCTAAAGTTGTTAAACTCGTGCGCAACGGTTAGATTTGTCATAATTCTTTTATTATTTTATTATTTCATTTAATATGCTACAAACTAACGTATGCCTACCAAACATTGGACAATAACCCATAAAGTGATCGATATATTTATTTACTTATTCATTCATTCATTCATTCATTCATTTATTTATTTATTTATTTATTTATCTATTTATTTTTTTATTTTTTTATTTATTTATTTTATTTTATTTAAATTGGTTGTACAAGCTAATTTTACCTTGCATTACTTGTATTAAAGGAAAAGAGAATACACTATTGTCTAAAATTAAACAGGTATTTTTGTTAAATACATTGTATATCTTTCGAGAGGACATCATTGTGTATTTCATTTTTAAATGACTTGTGCTTGGTGGATGACCAGTTAGGCACAGATTTTTAAAATACTGATTAGGTAAATTCGTTGATGTCAGATTTCAATAACAAAAATTATTTTTGTATCAATGTACATGTATTTGTGTTCTTTATGGTTGTTTTTGTAAAACACCGAGTGAATTACAGCTCCTATTCCAAAAAAATTCACTTCGCCGTTCATGTAAAATTTGCGACAGCCCACTGTCGTTCATAACGCATGAACACTGACAAAAAGAATGTCATTACTTATATTTACAATTTTTTAAATCATTTCAGTTCAATATATAAATATTACATTTCTGACAGGGTGCCAGTACATATTGTCACCTCGAGGAAGCATTGTTTGCCTAGGCGATAGCCGAGGCTGACAATGCTTTTCGAGAGGTGACAATATGTACTGGCACCCTGTCAGAAATGTAATATTTATTTTATTACACCGAATGTTTGTTTTAATTTACCAATATATATGTTGTGCATCCGATTAATATTTTACTGTAAGTTTTTATAGCATACTGAATGTTAACAATATCAATAACAATAAGACGCTTGCGTAGTTACAATTAAAACATGGTTCATTCAAAGCGCTGACGTGATCCAGTGAAGGGAGGCGACTCGAACAAAAATACTGTCACATAGTCACGCGCATCGCTATGTGACATTATAAATTTTATGTGACAGTACAAATTGTTACATAGCTCTTATCCAATGAAATTGCTAGATTTTTACATAAGGTGTAATAATTCAAGATGATATATCCTCCACATCGTCAAAATAGAATATCCCAACGTCATGTATGACGTCAGAAAGTTCAGAAAGGTCATCAGCGTTCATAGCATATGACCGCAAAAAAGAGTCATAGAAAGAAAGATAATAGCAATTGTAAATATTATAGATAAAACCAAAGTGGTAGTATTCCAAAACGGATGGTGCTCAGTCAGTGACTGTTTTTATTATAACAATCAGAATTAGAGACAGCGTTTATTTCTAAAAACACAAACAAAATTAGAACAAGGTTCTTAAGCAGTATACGCAGTCCTCAACTCTATGCATGCAGAACATTTATACTGATATTAAACAGAAACTTTTATTATTTGACAGTATGTTTATATCTATTCTGCATTATGGCCAAATGGTATGAGAATTCCATGTTGCCTCTAATATAGAAATTGTTTTTTAAAGAATACCTGTAAATATTTTCAGTTTTGAAATATTTCATTTGTCATACTTAAATATGACTTTACTGAAAAGGTTCATAAAAATCCATGCCGAAATAAGGAAGGTATTGGTAAGTTTCTAATCATTTCCAGAAATTCAAATCAAAAAGGTCCATATCGAGGCTCTAGTGTAGTGACGTCATAAGAGTAACATGCCGGCATGGAATATTATTTACCAACTACTAAATAAAGACAAATCAGAGCTCGTAGTTGAACATTCTTTAATTATTTCACGGTAAAATATTATGTGAAGTAGTACTTGCACCCGGTCGAAATAAGGAAGGTATTGGTAAGTTTCTAATCATTTCCAGAAATTCAAATCAAAAAGGTCCATATCGAGGCTCTAGTGTAGTGACGTCATAAGAGTAACATGCCGGCATGGAATATTATTTACCAACTACTAAATAAAGACAAATCAGAGCTCGTAGTTGAACATTCTTTAATTATTTCACGGTAAAATATTATGTGAAGTAGTACTTGCACCCGGTCGAAATAAGGAAGGTATTGGTAAGTTTCTAATCATTTCCAGAAATTCAAATCAAAAAGGTCCATATCGAGGCTCTAGTGTAGTGACGTCATAAGAGTAACATGCCGGCATGGAATATTATTTACCAACTACTAAATAAAGACAAATCAGAGCTCGTAGTTGAACATTCTTTAATTATTTCACGGTAAAATATTATGTGAAGTAGTACTTGCACCCGGTTGAAACATATACTAAAAATTAGACAATTATAAATTCATTTGTTTATTAGACACATTCCGCTTTTGTATTTTTTTTTTTTTTTTTTTTTTTTTTTTTTTTTTTTTTTTTTTTTTTTTTTTTTTTTTTTAACGTTAATTAGCAGTTGAACAGTTGAAAATAACCATGTCGCTAACTTTTATTGTGTTCATCTGCCAATAAGAGAGAAAATGTAATGCCAATAGAATGCTTTGCAAGGAATCAACGTGTCATTTAATTGTAACTGTGATTACCCATTGCACAAAAGAGAACTTCTAGTTTTTACTGGTGATGCGATGGGGATATTTGGCTTTTTTATTTGAAGCCAGTGACACAGTTAGTCCCCTATTATGCAGTCGTTAGTCTGTCTAGTCCGACTTGATATTAAATTCATTTTAAGTTAATTTTCCCGCAAGGAAAATCGTGTTGTAATATTAGGAACTAATACTACTGGCATTACATTGAAAATATAATATTGGTTAAGAATTTAGCATAAAAGCTTTCAAAAAGTTTTAGATATATAAGATCTTTTTATGCTTAATTTTTTGCGGGTGGATGAAAGATACCCACTCTTCCAATCAATAGGAAAAGTGAATATATTGAAGTTCAATAATCTCCGGTTTGATTGGAGATATATTTATCTGTTAGAAAACAATGAAGTTTTCGTGTAGCCAAGTGTATCCCATAGCGAGCACCAAACGACTTTAAGAAGTATTGAAAGAAAACACTGAAAAGTCTGTAAAAAGACGGTAAAGTCAAATTGTTTCAAAATAAATTGTAGAGTAACACTGAAAAAATGACAGCTGAAAGTTTTAGCTGAATAAAATGTAAGAAAGAATTAAAATTAAAAGTAAACAAATGTTTGATATAAAAATTTTAATAAGGCAAATGTCTTTATTTATATACTATATTTTGAGATGTTATAAATTTTAAAAAATCAAATACATTTTATTGGTTTATTCAGTATAGAAGTTTGATCAGCATAAAAACTATTTTAAGATTTCGAGATGTTATTGATAAAAAACAAATATAATTTTGATTTCATGTAGCTTTTATATATAATATCTAAAGGACCACGTTAGTTATTATGAGGTTACAGGTTACAGATCTGATCCTCTACATGTTATTTCCAAATATATATATAATACAACGTGATTATATTTAATCTATGTTATCTAAGGAAACCGTGATAACTATCATAGCTAAAAAAGAACACAAACTTGGTTACTATTTAAATGTTTTTATTTGTGTCTTGAAATTCTCTCAATAGTAATTATACGGTGTCCATTTGGTCCCATCATTTTTCCATTCAGTGTTATCGCCTTGATTATCAGTTCCATAGTATCCCCTGGACCGCCAGTCATCCTCAGATCCACCCTGTATCGAGTATAAATCCCATGCTGAAAATATATAAGTAATGGCCCTTATGTCAGCACGTTTAAGTGCCAATAAATAAATAAAATTAATAAGATGAGATAATTTTTTTTTTAAATAATAAAATAAAAACGGAAATAATAATAATAATACGTGTAAATATTAACAATGGCAATCAAATAAACAATGATATTGGCTGCCATTCCTGTATTTTAATGAGCCTATTTTAAAATGTTGTAAAGTGCGGTTGCACTCATCATTTATGCTATCAATGGCTAAAAGACGCAAAAGCTATAAAAGCGGTAAAACAGAGACGCAAAAACAAAACCATCTGCAATGTTAAAAACACATGTTTACCAGTGGAAAGGTAAATATTTGCTTGCAATGTTTTAACCATGAAACATTGGCTAATGTTAGATAAAAATATGCTAACCCTAAAAGGCAATGAACAATTATGTAATGCTTGAAAACACGAAACATGTAGAAAGAAAACACACGTTTATTGCTTAACCTAAGAAAACAAGAATATGATTACTTGAGAAAGGCAAAGAAAACATATATAATGAACTTAAAACAAATAACGCTTTAAAGAAGACAAAGATATGCTCACTTGAGAAATACAGGTAATAGGCATGTAACAAGCACTTTTAAAAAATATGCTTACCTGAGGAAACTACGGGATATACAAATAATGATGCAAAATATACCAAACCCAAAAGAAAGGCAAAGACGTATGCTTTCATGGTGTGTCCTAGTATAAGTGATGTAATTAAGTCTTCAAAATCCGTTAAGTAGTTATAAATCGTTTTATCAAAACATTACATGTTTTTTGAAAATGAGTAGATTTTATAACTCGCATTACATAATGACGGCATTAAACATTTAAATGACATTACACGTGTTACACGTTTTTATGAAATTATATTGATCGATGCGGTTAATGTAAAATGCGAATGGATAAACACATTTTTATTTATTTATTTATTTTATTTATTTATTTATTTATTTATTTATTCATTTAATTGATTGTTTGTTTATTTATTTATTTATTTATTTATTTGATTATTTGTTCGTCTGTTTATTTATTTATTTAATTATTTATTTATTTATTTATTTATTTATTTATTTATGGGTTGTTTTTGTTTTATTTTTGCATGAAAAAATTATTTTGGACCTTAAAAGATGTTGTTTAGGGACATCGAGAACTTAGAATAATGTCTGAAATAAGATTTTTAACATTTGTGTAAAACATTTACAAAATACGCTCGATTTATCTTGAAAATGTATATAACGGATTTGGTTTTTTTTTTAATTACTAATAATACCTATTCACATATATGATGAGATTAAAAGCAGTAACATACATTGTTATGTAATATTCTCTTTAAAGACACGGGTCTTTTGTGGCAAAGTAGTCTAAACAACGATTTAAGGATCACAATGTCCCTCATCGCTAAGGTTCAAACCCCTAGTGGGAGATTTATTGACAGCTCTGTAACAGCGCAAAATTGCTATTTATTGAAAAGTGATAACGAGGTACCATGTTTAGAACAAATTCTATAATATATTATATTTATTAATTTTAGATTTTAATTTTGGTAGACGGAAAACAATTCAAGTCAGACTTTTATCTACAATATGTAATTTTTTTATGTTTAGTGTTTGTAATTTATCTTTCTATCTTTTCTTTCTTTCGGAATTATTTCATTCAGCCTGAAAAAAGTCACTAAATAACCAAGACGTAAATGGACTAATCACACCTTAATCTTTATCCATGGATTATCCCAGGAAATGTGTAAACAATTCAGATGTGTCACAGACTCAAAAGTTCTGACAATGATTAGCCAAAGTGGCTGTCGGCACTGTTAGTTTTTAAATCAATGCAATCATTATTATCAAACTGCACTTACCTCCCGATTTCCTTACATGTATATATATTTAAATATTTCATATTTCTATATTATTTAGTTTTTATTATTTAGTTTATATAGTGCCATTGCATGTTTCTGATCCTAGAGACGATTGGCGTTACAGTGGTTACAGTACATATAGTGGATATGGATCTTATAATGGCGACTACGGACAAAATTACCCACCTCCACTTCTACCTTTGGGCACAAGCTGGGCTCCAAGTGGTTATTACTGAATAACCAAGTTTTATAAAGCTATTATCGATGACAATAAAAAATATTTGAAAACCAAAGAGTGCATTTTGTTTTATTGATTTATCTGTCCTGAAAATCCATATCATAAGATAACCAGTTGGTAGAGTGCTGTCTTGGTATTTGGTAAGTCGGGATTTAAGCCCCGACCGGGTCTGACCAAGATGTGAAAATTGGTAGCGATTCGCCAGGCACTCGGCATTTAGAAATACAGAGTAATGGGGTCCCTCAGGGAGATCTTAAAAACCGATGAGCCGTGTCAGGATCGTAAAAGAATCCTCCCTGCACATTGCCGTATGCACACTGCAAAGGTAAAAATTTCTGCCACTTCACTTGGTGACACCTCGATATAAGTGAAATATAATTGTCTGGGAAGTAAATTTCCATTAAATCAATAAATCCATATAATAAGGTTACGTAACAAAATCAATATGAACATGTGGGCGAATTCAGAATAACGACATCAACAATCCTTGGTTAAATAAGCACTGGGTACCATTTGCAAATGTTTGCTTCGAATGGTGTTCGATGATAAATCTATGTCAACATCGGAGACCATTACTATACGCTAATATCTTGCAATATTTATTGAACCTTTCGACAGTCTACAAAGTTGGTAGCGTCAGCAAATTGAGAGGAAAACCATCCACTGGCTAGATTGAGACGAGACGATTCTAGACTCGAAAAAAAACCATTGATATTTTAGAACAGGTCACCATAAGTGTTCGCTAGTGACATGGCAGATAAGTTGGGGCAAAACACAGTACACAGTGAATTGCACATCTCGCGCATACACGATCGTGTTCTTAGATAAATACTTAGAGGTTGATATAAAAATTTGCTCTCTTTGCGAATATCTGTAAAATTGCTAATGCAACGAAAAGCAGGATTACAACCGACAAACAATCACAGCAACCGATAACACAAAAATAAACATATAAAAAGAAACCCGAGTCATTATAACAGACCGTGAATAAAAATCGTCGTTTATAATTTAAAAAGATATTTACAAACTGTTATCCATCTTTATGTGTCAGTAAATTAAATTAAGTCTTTGAATTCCCTGCACCTTTCAACGTTTGTGGATATTCCAGCATTAATGTTTTGTTTTTCAATGATTTTAGTATTTGAAACGTACAAAAACGTATTCTAGAAATTTAAGAACAAAATATCCAGAAGACTTTCATAGTGATTAAGTATTGTGGCAGGGGGTCCGATGTGGGGAAAACTTGGAACGTCTCTCATGGTAATTACAGTTATTTTCTATTGCACTTTGCAAACAATTTGGGTCATATCCTTGGGTAATGCGTTAAGGCTCATGGTTCTCTTATTTATTATGTCTGCAAGTCATCAGTTTTGTGAAATACTAAAAAAAATTTCTAAACGATTAATTGAACCCACGACTGGAAGATCTGTAGTAGCTCTATAAATGAAAATTATCATAAGTACGTGCATGGATAGGCTATAGCCTAAACGTGTACTCTTCAAAGTCACGGTGGCGCTACGAGTGTGTTTAAAATGTATAGTTCGAAAGACAAGTTAATTTTTCATCGAAGAGTTTGATCACGGAGCTCGTAATTAAATAACCTTCTTCATTTTCCTAACACTAGTTTTCTATCCAAAGTCCCATAAAATATTTTATGGGGTATTGGATCGTGTAGAGGAGTGTTGGATAATTGAGGAGGTTTTTTAATTACGAGCTTCTGTGGTTTGTCTTGACTATCTAGACTGTGAATAACTATTAAAACGAGAATTGTTAGACAGTATGGTGTTAGATTTGAAACATTATTAGGTGACAATCTGTATCGCGTAAGACACACCTAGTGAAAAGGTTTGACCTGAACTATGTAAAACTCATTGGGTTCGTTTTGAATTATGGTACGATTTGATATAAATTCTACGTTACGTCTGTGTTTGCCTTTAAGGCAAATGATAACATTAACTGAGTGACAGTTAAAGTTTACTATTATCTGGATGACAACACATCAACATGGTCGACGAAGCCACGAAAAGAACTCTAGCCCAGATTCCACTTTTGAAAACTAAGGCAGGACCGAGAGATGGAGAACTTTGGGTGGAGAGATTGAAAGAAGAATACCAGTCGTTAATAAAGGTAAGCAAAAAAGCGATCTCGAGTCAATGCCTTAAAATATTTACAGATTTTCCACCTAGTTCTAACTTGGATAATAAATTGCCATATGTTTCTCTAAATGTACGAAATTCCTGGAACTTTTTAAACATTGGATCTGTTCTTTTGGTTTTTATCTATTGAAAATCATCTAATTTCAAATCTAAACGATATTTTAGTACCTTGTAATTTCAGTTAGATATTTGAGACTTCCTTGTTTGTTTTTGGATTTACACTGTTATATATATGTAAGTGGATGTTTAATATATCTGTGTTTACAATATCTGTTGACAAAAGTTTTTTCCTATATTCATATATTTAATTCCAGTACAGTTAAGTGCCATCCTGTAATGCTGTTATGTCATTAAAGTGGCTTTTCTGTCATTGATTAAACCACTACAGTAGCTAAGTTGGTAGAGTGTTCACTTCATATTTGGGAAGTGGGGTTCAAACCCCAGCCAGGTCTGACCAAGACTTGAAAATTTGTAGTGACTGTTTTTTCGCCCAGCACTCAGCATTTAGAAATGTAAGTCACTGGGTCCTTTGAAAGAGACCTTAAAAAATAGATAGCCTGTGTCATGGCAGGCATTGTACATTAAAGAACCCTCCCTGCACATTGCCCTTAATGCCCTGCAAAGGTGATGACATCTTGATATTAGTGAATTATTCTTGAGTGGGACGTTAAACCCCATGAAATCAATCATATCTTTTACTGATTATTTTTCAAACCAAATTCTTTTCATCAACATATAAAACAGACTGGCAACAAAGTTTGTTTTAATTACAGCACATTAGCTCTCACAATCTAGTTTTGAATCCAATACACGTAGATCCATGTGTGGGTTGGCTCAATGAAATTTGGTGATTTTCTGTGGGTTTATGTGAAAATCACAAATTTAATGTCAATGAACATTTTTCATTACCATTATTTGCACAAAACACAATTCCAGAAAATTTTGCCCTAACAAATTATTTTTTAAATTGCAAAACTATGAATTTTTAACACAACTGAATATTGATGATTCCACAGTAATTTACAGGATCTTTAGAGAAGCATAAAACATCATTATTCCATTCCATTCCAATCAAATGACAAAGCCTCATCAAGTTAATGTGTCTTGGATTTTTTTTTAATTAATCTAATAATAATTAATATTTATTTAATTATTTATTTTATTTATTTATTTATTTTCTCTAGTATGTACAGAACAATAAAGAAGCAGATAATGACTGGTTTAGATTGGAGTCTAATAAGGAAGGAACACGATGGTTTGGTAAATGCTGGTTTATACATGAATTACTGAAGTATGAGTTTGATGTAGAATTTGATGTAAGTCTATTATTATAATTATTCAATTTTCAATAAAAACAATAAATGATTTTTATGATTCAATTTTCCATAAAAACAATAAATTATATTTAAATAAATTTTGCAGATGAATTATAAGTATATGTACTTGGCAAAACACAAGAGCATACAATACCATAATACAACACTGCAGACAGACTTTGAAACAAGGCTCAAGAAAAACTCATATTGAGACCACCGTATATAAAAGTGTTAATATGTCACATATGACATTGCTTTAATTATGAACTATATAGTAGTTTATAAGAATTTTTGTTCCCTGCTCTTCTTGGTGTGTGGCATGTTATCTTCCCATGTTGTATCTTTGTGTAAGTATCACTGTGTGATATCCCTGCTCATGGAATCCACAAAGTTGACAATGCAAATACATGTAGTGCAATCTTCAAAGTTTTATGATCCTGAGACTGTGAACTTAAGATCCAGAGTTACAACCAGTATGTGACACATTATCTTCCCATAATGCATCAGTGGTGTTAATAAACAGATATAACTACAAAAAACAGATACAAGTAACACTAAATGTGACTGTCCAACAGCTGCATTAATAAAACAGGTACACGCGGCAGTAGCAAAAACAGTAAAGAATATGACACAACAATACAGCATTCATTTGAGTAATTCAAGAAATTTTGTAGTTTTTTTAACCATTTAACAGTATATTTTATTATGTGGAAAACTTGAGGGATTTTTGTTTCTTTAAAGTTGGGATATGACATTGTTTTTAAATCAAAAAAGGAAATAATGACTGAGTAATAATTTGATCCTGATTTTTAAAAAAAAAAACATTTTGTTTTTGTATAGATTCCAGTCACCTACCCAACTACAGCACCAGAAATTGCTTTACCTGAATTAGATGGTAAAACAGCAAAAATGTATAGGTAAATATTTATTGTAGATGTGACCATTATAAGACTAAGTCACTTAGTAAATGAACAGTGTTGGTTTAATATTTTTGATGGGTTAAGAGCAGGTGAACTTCTAATGATAATGATTACACAGGGGTTGGTCTGCCATATGTCAATTTAGCCAAATGCTAACCTTTTGTTGTTTCTGGTTCCAAAAAATTAATTTTGTCTTATATTTTGATTCCAAAATTTCCATCATTTTCATTTTCTGAGGTTCTTTTGAACTGTTTTATTTAAATTGGCTCCAAATTTTTCAGTTGACTGTTTTTTGTAATCTACTTTTCAAGAGCTAAAGTTAACCCTGATTACAGATAAATCTTAATTGTGCTGTGACATTTTACAGTGTTGGATTGCAGCAAAACTACATTGATCATTTTACAAATCTCATTTGTGATTTTTTTTTATTTTAACAAAGATTTATATAACTTTTTTGAAGAGAGGTAAATATCAGCTGTATTGTTTTTGTGATTTTGCCAGTGAAATTTTGAATTTTATATACTAGTATATTTCCTAGTGTGTGTCGAAAAAATTATGTGTCTGTATTATAGACACACACACACACCAGAGAGAGAGAGAGAGAATAATCATAAATAATAGAGTTTTTTGTTGAGCTTTTACAGATGATGAATCCCTCTTTTCAAGGCTTATTATTAATTTTACATTCAAACAAATATAGAATGGGTATATATATATATATATTCTATTTACAGAGGTGGTAAAATTTGTATGACGGACCATTTTAAACCATTATGGGCCAGAAATGTACCAAAGTTCGGAATATCACATGCTATGTCATTAGGGGTATGTTATATTCAAAGAACATTAGAATTAATAATGGGGTCTATTACATGTATTACATAGCACTAGTTTTTGAATGGTTACCCAATTTCCTTTATTCAACAGGTTCAGTTTTATTCATGCAACTAATATAGACATGTTGTTTGTTCTTAAAAGAAACTGCAATGTTCTTGAGGCCAGTATTGATCCATGTTTTGTTTGCAGTTAAGGGCTACATTGTATTATCCATCAAAGACAATTGATAATCCAATTTGCAATGGCTTGAAGCAAATGTGGAATAACATACTTCTCTTGATGAGATTCCAAGGAAGAGTTGACCTCAGCATTTCTGTCATAATTGGTTCATTATATAAAATATGATTGTAACTGAAATAAATACCATGTAGCCTGCCTGATTCACTAGAACCCACAGCCCCTGAATAAAAAAACTTTGCACTTTATTATATGGCATGGCACTTTGTGCATTTTGTCTATTTAAGTCTATTTGAATATACATGTAGTTATACTCAATATTTCGAATTCTATGTTTTATATTTTTTCCGTTTTGGTATTAATTGCACTTTGCTAGTATGTGTCTCTGTTTTTTCTATTGAATATCATTATACTGAATGTAAAGAAATTCTCTGGGATAAGTTTTTCATAGAACATGTATTAGTGTAATATATAAGTGTATTTTGCTGGTGTATACATGTACATGTATCAAATTTCATGTAAGTAGAATACTTGGATTCAGTTTCATGATGGATTTATTTTCCAAACAAGCCAGACACTTCAGAAATTTTAAAAAAATCTGCTGAAAAACTTTTTATGATTTTTTTTTATGTATATTAAGAGGACTTTTGCAGATATGTATCATCATAGTGCTCCCAAGTTGGTGTCAGTTTAAGATATATGGGATGTTAGATTTAATGGTAGATTAATTTTCCCAATTTATCAGCAACCCCAGAATCCAGAAACATTAATACACAGCCAATGTTCCTATTTATGCAGTAACATACACATATAAATATCTTCTTTTTCTTGCAGCTGGGACCATGGTTAGCGGTAGAAATTCCAGATTTAATACAAAAAGGAATAGTTTCACACAAAGAAAGCACTGTTAAAAGTTAATATTGGTTAAAAAAAACTGGACTAATTTATGGACTTGGACTCAAGTAAAATGTTACATAAAAATGTGCTTTTAAAGATTCACAAATACCTTGTTAAACTGCCAGATTTTATTTGCTTAGTGAAATTTTAATGTGGTAAGTTGAGGGAGATTTGTGATGTTAATTACAGAATGGAATTTTGGACTCAGACAAATGACAGTAAATGTTCTCGACCTGTTCTGTTCCCTATGAGGTAGATTTTCCAAAATATATGTAGTTATTGGTTAATAATGGCTTCCTTTTATGTTTATATTTATAATGATTGATTAGAAAAAAAATATTTTGACTGACTGAAATTTTTTAATGTAATGATCCGTAAAAAAAAATTGACCGGAGCACAGGAAAACAGATCTGCATATTTGGTATTCATTTTTTCTGATAACTCATTTAAAGATTTAAATGATTTTAAGTGGTCTTAATCAGCTGGGAAAAATTTGATGAAAAGGTGCTATATGGTCTCAAGATCAAAAACCATTTTAATTTGTGGTTTTCATTTCCTTTATATATATATATATATATATATATATATATATATGTATATACAAAATAGTATTTTAGCAGATTCTGAAATTCCATCATCTCTTAATATAGACTTGGATTTTTCTCCTAGGATTTCCAATCTTAAAAATTGATTTGATTCGAGGTGTATACACTATAAACATGATCATGATTCAAGTTTTTAGATGAATTGAATTATACATACATGTATACAAACATGGTTTAGTGCAATTTGTGGTCGATGATTTGTTATTTGACATATTTGTGAAACCACTAAAACCAGTCATCTGAAATGTTGTATTTATACTCTTATGATATTGCATTTAAGGAAAATTAGTTGGTGAGTTATTTACAGTTTATGTTATTTCATGACAGCCCACTGTACCCTTTTCAATTATAATCTATCTTGTTATGAATTTTTGTCACAGCCAAATTTTGTGAAGTTGATTTGACACTAAATTCACGGAATTTCAAAAGAAATTCACAAGAAATTTACTTCACATGGATTTCATGTGAAATTCACGATATTCTTGAGGAAAATTTGTCTGTGCAGCATGTGATTTTGTTGACTACCGCATGTATTACAATTTGTATTTATTAATAAAATACATGACTATACAACTGTATTTTGTTGTTGTTTTTTTTTTATTACCTGGTCCCAGTTTCACAATCATTCACTCAACTGAGTGTACACTCAACTCAAATTCGGGAATATTTCAATGTCAATTTCAAAGACATTACACAGTTAAAATTGAATATCTAATGTAATATTTTAATTGTTAAGTGTAGGTTTGTTGAACAAAACAAAGCATGGTCTCATAAAACTTAATTTTTTTTAAATATTGATGAGAGAAAAATGGGAGTATTTGAGTTGAGTGTACACTCAGATGAGTGAATGATTGTGAAACTGGGGCCATGTCCTAATTTCATTCTTATTTACATAGAAAACTATGTAGCTAAGTTGCTAAAACACTCTTCTTTACCATGGGAAGTCTCATGTTTAATTCCTTTCTTGTCTGCATTTTTTTCCTATTACATGTATTTATGTCCCATCTTAATGGTTTCTTAATTATGATGTCATATCTCCATGGAGATTTCATGGCAGATCATTATTATACACCTGGCTCCAGTTTCACAGTCATTCACTCACTTGAGTGTAAACACTCAACTCAAATTCGGGAATATTTCTGTCAATTTTTAAGCCATTACACAGTTAAAACTAAATATTTAATGCCACAAGCTATATTTAAATTGTTTATTGTAGTTTTGTTGAACAAAACAAAACATTGTCTTATAAAACTTAATTTTTTTAAGATATTGATGAGAGAAAAATGTAAAAATTTGAGTTGAGTGTATACTCAATTGAGCAAATGATTGTGAAACAGAGGCCAGCTTTTTTACATGCTATTTGCTTATTTCACACAGACATCATATTCTGAAAGAAGTGTTAAGTACCGGTTTGATCATGGAATGCTACATGTGTATTCACGTATTATTAAAGCTGCATTAAGTTTTTCAAAGAAAAAACTATAACGGTGCTTATCTAATTAATGATTTTCCCAATGAACAATTTTACATTTGGTTCAACGATAAAAGCTCGAACAAATACAGACATTACAGTATTTACCCAGTGACATGCAGCATTTGGGATCTAATATTAGAACATGATTACATCATCGAAACCCGGGTCATGTAAACACAACTTTCAAAACGGTGAAATTTGATGAATTAAACACAGAACTTCATTGAATTTGTCATTTGTGACTTAGTAAGGGATACATAACACCATTTCAAATGCATCTGGATTTTAATGACAGACAATTAATGCAATTTGTCGTGTTTCACCTTCAATTCATGGGATTTTCCATACATTCGTGTGCATGCCCCCGGCTCATAATAATCAACGTTAAACATTGACCATCCGGTTAGAGGATTCCGTTTATTTACAGCTAAAAGAAATGAAATTTTAGAAAATGAATCTCACGGATTGTGGCTAGCGGATATCTATTTTTTAAAAATATATTTTAGAGAATCAAAAAAATTGAAAAATGTTGCAGTTGTGTAAATTACACACACATCAGACATATTACTAAAATGTGTACACACTCAGGGATTTACCATAAGATAGGTGAACTAAAATGTGTATTGTCCAACTCATTTAATGTATTTTATGTTTTATTTTTATACAAAGATATATGTACATACAATTTTACAGGGGCATCACCACTATTCTCATAAATGTTCTTTTTAATTAAAATAATAAATCCGTTACCACTAATATCAAACTATTTATTTAATTTCGATACTGTTAAACACTTCTTAATGGTATTATTAATAAACTTTGGAAATGTCTATATAATTTCCATCTGGAGGATCAAATTTTGCTATTGGTGGAGTTCTGGTTACACCTGCCCAGGTGAACGGTAAAAATGATTCATCAAGCTGAAAAACAAAAGTAATTTATATATATTAAAATAAAATAAATTGTTTTGCACTGTATGAAAGAATAAGGTATGAAAAGTTATCATGGGTACTCAAAAATTTTAACAATCATATAACAACTGATCACACTCCAGAATAATTAATCATTAGATGTTTTTTTTAATGAAAAGTATGTAAAAATCTAGCTTATCTCATACATAATGTCATACATTTTTTTCATAAAAATATTAAAAACTATGGCAAAAATATTAAAAACTATGGCATCATGATGTAATTTTTGTCACCAAAAACATCAGAGCAGTCTCTGGCTCTAACTAGATATGATTGGTGGAAAGACATTTTGGTACGAGACAACTTCTGGGTCAATAAAAACATCTGAATTTTTTCATGTCATGGACGTTTCCAATCAGAGATTAAATAACTGCTATAAGAGCCACGTTTGACAAGAGATAATAACGTTTCTTTTACACTGTCTGTGTTCAAATCCAACTGGAGACAGATCCTAATGGAAGAAAGTGTGTAAGTTCACTTGCCAAAGTTCAGAGTTTTTCTCTTGGCACTTGAGTTTCTTCCACCATTCCAACACTGACTGCCTTGATATAAGTGAAAGAAGCTTAACTCAGGCATAAAACAGTATTCCACTTCACTCCATTCCACTATTTTTAAAAATGCAGATCCTAGATCTTATTATGATATCTTCAGCAACCCGTCTCAAGTATTCTAAATTGAATTTATATAACACAATATCCCTCATCATAAAGTCACTCTGCCATGTACATTTACTTCTGTCCGTCCTGCTAATAAAAGGGGTAAACTAAGGATCTGGTTCTGTTATCAACATTTTATAAACACAAATTGGTTGACCCATGTAATCTCAATGGCAAAAAAGCTCATTGGACGAGCTTTTTTTTTTTACTCGTAATGACCTCTATCAATGAAGACAAAAAATAAACCTTTTAATTGTCAACAAGCTGTCGTAGAAATACCATTTTTCTTCCTGCATGTCTGTTAGGAAAATAATAAGAAGATAATTTATCTAGTCATATACATGTATATGTATCTTACAAAATCTGAATTTATATGCATACCATTTTAGCTTGTTGATATAATTCTTCTGATTCTTCCCTTAAAGCCTCGAGTGCCATCATTTGAGACTTCAGGACTTGTATAATCTTAACCTGTTCCTTACAATGCTGATGCGTTTTATAATTACTCCACTCTTTAAGCAGTAAAGCCCTTTCTTCACATTCTTCAAAAGGTATTGGAACTCTTTGCCTTTTTCTTTTTCTACAATATAAACAGTAACTATGGTAACCACCTTTCAATGGAGACAACCCGTTTGTTAACACCATTGTTTAAGGTCATGCTGGGTTTATCCCTGGCTCTTTGAGAAGTAGGAACTAAAAAATTTGCAAACCTTAAAATTTAAGAGCCAATATGGATGTTTCGGGTTAAGGGCTCTCGTATCTTTGAAGATAAAAAGTGTCTACAGCATGTAACAAATGTTCCTCATGGTCACTTGCGGTACAAACAGTATCAGTTAGGCACAAAAACTAAAAGAAACATAAAATGTTAGTTCCAAATGTAATTTAATACAGTAAAAGTTTGTAATACAAATTAATTTTTGACAAGAAAAATTTTCATCCCTGTAGTAAAAAAAAAATCCATGATTTTTGTTTGTTTCATAATAAAATTGACAAACATTTAAAAAATCAGTACAGGAACAGTTCTCCTATAGTGTTTTCTGAAGAGGTATAGTGACCTTGCCTATTAGCTTTGTCACTATACCAGTCCAAAGATCACTATAGGAAAATGTTTCCATTGGAAAAGGTCCATAATAGAATAGTAGTATCACTGTACTAGCCCATGTTTCTTTTTCATCCCTGTATAGTCTAAAGCATATATTAACAAATCACATTGGTTCTCAACGCCAAGGTTTGAATCCTGCTTGAGCAGATCCTATTGTGATGAAGTTTGTCAGTTTGCTTGCCAAAGGTCGATTGTTTTCTCCAGGCACTGCAGTTTACTCCACTCTTGTTTCCTCCACCATCAAAAAACTGACCCCCCCCCCCCCCCCAATACAAGTGAAAAAATCTTGTCTGGGCCATAAAACACCATTACTTCACTCTACAAGCAGTTCTTCTTCATACCAAGATAATCATAAAATTGTTTTTGGTCATTAATGTGGGTTGTGTAGTTAGCAGGCTGTGTAAAAACTGGAATTGGAACAGAGAAACACATGGATTCTTGGGCTGTGTAAACACATGAGAATGGAAACAGAGAAACATGGATTCTTGGGCTGTGTAAACACATTGGAATGGAAACAGAGAAACATAGATTCTTGGGCTGTGTAAAAACTGGAATGGAAACAGAGAAGCATGGATTCTTGGAGGAAACATAATTTTATCAATACCAATGTTTATGAAAAAATCTTATAATCCATGATCACAACTATGGGAACTAATAAAAGCTGCTTATTTCTTTCTCTAATGGGCAAATATTGCTATCCAAAAATATGGTATCTGCCCCTGATCCGCTAGACGGCTACTACTTCAAGGAGTTCATGCTTGTAAACAACTTGGTTGCTACTATCATGTGTCTATTAAATATCAGGTATATTAGTTAATATAAATCAATACTTTAATGTAAAATGGTCATACATATGGATTAGACTGTTATTTTTTTAATACATAAAATTTTTTCACTATTTCTCCCTTTATGGGGCACAAAGAGGACATAATCTCCTTCATTTGTGCAAATCTAAAAGGCCCTCGCCCAGGCATGAAAGTATCCAAGTTTCATTAAATTTTGCCCAGTGGTTTGGAAGAGAAGTTTAAAATGTTAAAAGATTACATATGACCGACGACACACAATGGATGAAGATGGGTCATAATGGCTAATCTGAGCTATCAGCTCAGGTGAAGCTATCAGCTCAGGTGAGCTAACAACTTTATTGTTACTCACTTCATCTCACTTTTGGCTTCTTCTTGTTCCTCACTTATTTCAGGTACTGGTTTCAATTCCCTTTGAAATTTCATCAACTTTCTCATTTCCTTTTCGATTGCTTTCTGTTTTTTTACCAGTCTTTGTAACACTCTCTGTGGATCACCTTTTTTCTGTCTTTTCAACGGAGAACCTTGTCTGAAAACAAAATCTGTTGTTAAGTGATAAATTTTATGACTGATAATAATAACTCCCCTCCCTCCCCCTCCCCCCTCCCCCCCCCCCCCCCCCCCCACCTGGCTACAAAAAACAAGAGGCCCATGGGCCTTAATGCTCACCTGAGGAATCATTGGCAAAAATATTACATTATTCTAACATACATGCCTATACAAAAGGTTAAATAGTTTCCAAGATAATTAACAATTTCAGTCTTTTTATGCATCTATGACCTTGACCTTTGAATGTATGACCTTGAGTCATATATCAAAATGATCGTCATGTCAATACCTACAATATTCTGATATATATGTCTATACAAAAAGTTAATAGTTTCCAAGATAAATAACAATTTGAGTCTTTTTATGCAACTATGACCTTGACCTTTGAACGTATGACCTTGGGTCATATATCAAAATGATCGTTATGTCAATACCTACAATATTCTGATATATATGTCTATACAAAAAGTTAATAGTTTCCAAGATAATTAACAATTTCTGGCTTTTTATGCACCTATGACCTTGATCTTTGAATGTATGATTATGAGTCATATATCAAAATGATCGTCATGTCAATACCTACAATATTCTGATATATATGTCTATACAAAAAGTTAATAGTTTCCAAGATAATTAACAATTTCTGGCTTTTTATGCACCTATGACCTTGACCTTTGAACGTATGACCTTGAGTAATATATCAAAATGATCGTCATGTCAATACCTACAATATTCTAATATATATGCCTATGCAAAAAGTTAATAGTTTTCAAGCTAATGCACACTTTTAAGTTTTTGTAGCAAAAAAATAACATTTCAGGGGCAACAACTCCTACATGCATTATCATATAGTTACGAAACTTTGTATCTTTTTGAATTTTGTCATTCTGAACATTTTCACAATGTTTTGATATTATATATCTTTAAAATTTTTGAAGAAAATAGCCTAAAACTGCAAAATTACAAACTAGGTTATGACCTTGAACTTTGACCTTGACCCCATTTTGAAGGTTATTTTAAGAAAAAGTCAAAACTGAAAACCCCATGTCATTATCTGTTCAAGTAGTCAAGTTATAACAATTTGAAGCCATTTTACGAAATTTTTAAAATTAAACACAAAAACGCGTAACCCATTTTTCGACCAAATTCCACGAAATGAACAAACTATAGGCTTAAGACACTAGAGAAGCCAAACATCACATCAGATTTTTTCTCCCATCATTGATTTCGGAGAAGAAGATTTTTTAAGATTTTTGGACCCCTAGGTCACCTTGACCTAGTTTTGGTAGCCATGGCAACGCCATGAACAAATCTGAATTGCACCGACCCATATATGCTTCTGACCAAGTATCATTGAAATCTGTCCAGCAGTTTTGGAGGAGAAGTTGAAAATAGGTGTTAACGACGCACGCACACACGCATGCACGCACGCACATACACATGCCGCGCCATGCCATAAGCTCACATGACCTTTCAGTCAGGTGAGCTAAAAATTATACATTAATCATAAGATTTCATAGGTTCCAATAAAAGATGCACAATGTCATGAGAATTCACACATTTTCACATTAAGACACACTTAAGCCTTTGGAATGTACTGGCTTCCACAGCGTTGCTTGTGCCAGCCTGATCACTTTAAACTACATAGGATAAGCTACCGATTGGCAGAATTGTGCAAACATGTTTGCATTTCTGTGTTAAAAGCAGTAGTGTGTACACAGGGCAATTCTTTGATGTTAGTCAAACCAGACTGTAAAAATACTGAGTATGCATAGTTTCCCATAGGTCCATTATCCTGATACTTGAAAATCCAATGTTTTTCTGAATTTTCAATTAATTCCCTCAGTTCAATGAGAGAGAGAGAGAGAGAGAGAGAGAGAGAGAGAGAGAGAGAGAGAGAGAGAGAGAGAGAGAGAGAGAGTGTGTGTGTGTGTGTGTGTGTGTGTGTGTTTTACTTACAGAAGAGGTGACACTTGGAACAATAAAGGATGATGCTGTGTGTGAAAAGTTCTTGAAGCCAACAAGGAAGTCTGCCATGTTGACCTAAACATACAATAAACAGGAATTATGTCATAGCCATTTAAATCAATTGCTAAGACTTTCTTTTTATACATTAAAAAAATCAGGATTAATTTTGAGGATAAACAATTGTTATGATAGGTGGCATTTTTCTTAATGACCAGAAATTTAACATAAAACTTTTAAAAACATTTACATTGATCCATGAAGCTTTCAAGTTATATTAAATCTTGAATATGTATTTAAAAGAAAGTATTATGACAATAAAATACTTATCCTCAGATTTTGAAAACTATGAACCCTGTCAAATTTGAGTAGAAATAAGCAGATCAAAGATTCATAATTGTCTATGATAAAACCAGAGATTTCAGAACATCATAGATTCATGATAGTCTACAATAAAAACCAAGGATTCAGAACAAAATTGAAATGGTTTAAGTGACAAATTGTGATAATTATAAATAAAAATATGTATTTTATTCTATTTAAAAAACTTCATTTACATGTAAGTAGAATGTACATAAAACATTACAAATCGACCAAGGAGAAATGAATTTAAGGCCAATCAGCCAAGTCTAACTGGTAATCATAGGGCGGAGTTCAAACATGTTTGATGGTGAAACAACGCGGATTCCAGAAAACCTTAAGTCCAGTTAAATATGACCTTGATCATTTAATTTTGGTACCTTTTTCAACCCCTCAATGGGTATAAGAATGTAATATACCAACAATCGGTGAAAGATAAACTCGCAACTCTAACAGTAAAAAAATTACTAAAAACCTCTAACGTTTAAACATTTCAAAGTCAAAAATTTTAACTTGAAGATCTGTCACCTCACAAATGGATTACAGTAGCTAAGGTGGCCAACAGCTAAAATCCAGGAGATACAAAGAAATCTGATAAGGAAAATATTTTGGTCTGAGCTAATCATTAAATTGTGTTTCAATTCTGCATTTTGATTTCAAGAACATAAACAAAACGTAAAATTACCTAGAAAACATTGCCAATGTTTTCATGCCGATGGGGGCAGCCATCTTGGCTGTTTCGGAAGTCTTCAATCATAAACGTAGCTTAAATTAATGTAGCCCATTGGAAGCGACTACACCTCAGTAACATTTCTAGGGTTCCACATATAATAATCTTGGTAATAATTCTATTTATTTATTTTTATTCTTTTTATTATTCTTATTTATTTATTTATTTATTTATTTATTTATTTATTTGTAAGTATTAAACCAAAGTAAGCATTTATAAGAATTCAGTTACTCTTCGTTGTCCACTTTTTCCATGTCCACTGTATTTCTGATGTTAGTGCAAAAAATGACGCTTTTTCCTGTTCTTATCCGAAATAAAAGAAAACTAATCTTACATCGAATTAGTAGTTTGAAATCCTGACTGTTTCCGTTGTCAAAATTAGTAGCCTATAAATGGACACAATATATTGGGATTGTATGACGTATGGTTCGTTTGGACATTTTCGGAACTCCTCCATGAACTATTAACAAACAATTTCGCGCTAAAAACAAACCAAGAAAGTGGACACGATGAAAAATTCGAGTTTGCATACATAAATGTGATACTAATCGGATACAATCATGGTTTTACAAAATAGTGGACGATATAAAGGTGATCAAGATTCGGAAAACTCAGGGTAAATACCATTTATGATTTTTAAGCCGCCAGTTCGGCGAGTTATACATAGGCCTAGCTTGTCAGTCGTCACCTGATTGCACTAAAAGCCATAGGTATTTTCTGAATAGGTGATATTATACTGTTGATGATGGTTGCATTTTGTTATAATTTCCGAACACCACAATACCAAACTTTATTAAATTTATTGTATTGTATTTTATTTGTTTATTTTTTTTTAATTTTAACTTTCTGTATGATTTGACTTTGATATTTTGAAAGTCAGTTGGATCCCTGAAAGTCAAGAGTCAAATGAAAATCCGAATATAAATGGAACATAATCTTTATTAATTATATAACCATTTCTATTTTTAAAAAAATTAGGGTCACTAGATTATCTATATTACCCTGTAATTACTGATTAGGTGCTGGATTGGCCATTTTAGGGTATGTTGATATTTCTCCTCATATGATGCAAACCTAATACATAATTCATAAAATTTACATGTTGAAAATGGTTTCATCATTTTTCCCGTTTTCAGTGTGGATAACTGATAAGGTAATTAAAACCAACCAGTAAGAGGATTTTTGGTGGCCAAGTGTGTATATGGAACACAGTGCCTCTTGCCACTGTGGCAGATCCTTATGTAATAAGATATTATCAGTTTGCTTACCGACAGGTTGGTGGTTTAATCAGGCATCCCAGAACTGACCGACTCGATATAGGTGAAATAATCTTGACAGGATAATAAAACATCATTTCTCTACCCCATCCTATCTGTAGGATTTCAGTATATATGATATAATATTGATAATTATACATTGTCATAAGGTGAGACTTAGGTGTGACTTTTCCGGTGTCGGTGATGGTGTGTCAAAATGTGAAAGTTTATGTTAAAGTAATGTATTTTCTACTCGATCAAAAACTAACCAGGCAAGACAAATAAATCCGTGGAATTCTTGTATAAATTCAAATACTCCAAAGAACCAGTAAATCAGTTAGAACACTTTATAGTTTATTATAATAATTATTATAATTATTTTAAAAATCTAGATATTTGATTTGTCAATAGCAGTTTGTCATTTTTCACTAATGCATATTAAACCACACCCATCTTGCCAATGGGAGTTAGTCCTTAGCAACATATTAATTCTTTTATAATTATCACATTTGTAACCTTAACAATACCAAACACTCAAAAATATCACTTCTGTCACTGATCAGTTCTGCAGTTAGTTTAGCCTTATGTTGTCAATGGTTACAGATCGTAAACAAAATACAGTATTACCGTAATCCTTCTATGTATTTGGACAGATTTTAATAATTTCATTTTCAAGTGTCCGGGAATTTAGAGGAAATTTGAAAATTAAATATCTTGAAAATTGGGGGTGTCCGAATATTTAGAGTGTCCAAAAAATTAGAGACATTTTAGAGCCGATTTTGGTTCCCGGTTCCCTCTCAACATTTTAAGACATTATCAACAGCGATATCCACGCATATATCAATGATAAAGTAAACTTTTGAATTAAATGCAAAGATAGAACAAGTTCAGACTCCCGACTTCCGTTAATAAAAGGTAAAAATTAAATTATTTTAAATCATATTTCAAACATATTTTAATGTAATTTTCATCTTGGAAAACAGTTTTTTTATCGCATTTGTCGGCTGGAACAATCACTTGGTCGTTTCTGGAATTCTCATAACAAACACTACATGAGAATAAGTGAAAAACGTCACTTCCTGTTTTCATCAGAAAAAATGTCTTTGATGTTGAACTAGTGTACCGACAAGATTCTGTTTTACACAATTTTCTCGGCAGTGAACATTAATTATAATCAACTTTCACTTTCATAGAAAATTAAAGCACTTATCAAAGGTATGATTTTATTTAGTTTACACAAAAACGTTAATAGATTGCTCATACCCGTTTCACGTTACGATGCAATGGCGCCAATACACAATGAAATAAACGTGTGAAAACAACAATTTATAGTTAAAATAATTGAAAACATCAAAGCTTCTTCTTGATTTTATTAAATCTTTATTTCAAGTGCTCTGTATAACATGCTGCAACTGAATTTCAGCAAAAACGTGTCCGGATTTAGAGGTAAAAAATTGATGTCCCAAATTTGAGGAAATCTAAAAATTATTAAAATTTAAAAATAATGGTGTTCGAAAACATAGAGGGTCCGAAAATATCGAAGGATTACAGTATATACAATAATTACAGAATCTGCATTATAAATTTGGTAAAAATATTGGATATATTTAACATATATAACTGTTATGAATTGTATACACTACAGTCAAACCTGGTTAATTGTATAGCCTCTGTGATTCAAAATTATATGTGATTAACCAATTTATGTGGTTAAACAGGTTTTACTATTTTACACATATCGAAACAACTCCTACACAGATGGTTTTAATTATTATGATCATACATGTAAGAATAGTAGTTGTACACTTCTAGATTGAAATAAAGAAAACTCTGATAAAGATCTTATATTGTGACAATATCTAACATTTTTTGTCTGTCAGAACTTTTGGACAACTGGATTTAACTTAAACTATTTGATTGTTTGTCACTGTTGCCTTTTGGGGAATTTTAGTTGTCAAATTGTAAATTTTAGTCTTATTTCTCAAGGGGAAACTACCTTTAATCGGTAGTAATTTTAGGCAAACAAAACCACTTTATTGTATCAGCATCATTTAGTTTTACTTGTATTTTAAATGAGCACCAATTGAGCCAAGATTTGATAATTATAGGCAGATTTCCATTCATTGATTCTAGAGACTGGAAAATTTGACATTTATAATTTTTAGGCGTGACGAAACCTCAGAGAAAAGAATCAACAGAGCCAATTTGAATGATGAAATTGATGAGAAGTATGGATTTAGACGTCATAAAGATCCCCAGGAAGAGTTGGTTGGCTCATTAATATGCATCCAGTAAGTGAATATTATGTCAATTTTTCCATTTTGAATTGACTGATCAAATTTTCAACACAAACATACCAGTCCATGTCCAAAACACAGTCCTCAAAGTAAAGTCAAAACTTTGAATACTGTCAACATGCATGTAAGCAACCACCAGGGAAGTGAGACACTTCCTGTCTAGCTAGCTACACCTAATACATGCGAAATTAAACTTCATCATCTCTCTCATGTGAAAGGAACATGAAACAATGGGGAAAATGTAAAAATGTAACAAAGTCTATGTTTCCCAATTGGGAAATGTAAAAGTATAACAAAATGGGAAACATAAAAATGTAACGAAATCTTTGTTTCCCCATTGGGAAATGTAAAAGTGTAACAAAATGAGAAACATAAAAATGTAAGGAAATCTTTGTTTCCCAATTTGGAAATGTAAAAATGTAACAAAATCTTTGTTTCCCTGTTTTAGACAATTAGCCATTCTGGAGGGATTTTGGGGTAGTTTCACCTATTCAAGAAAAGGAAAACTTATCATGTTGGGAATAAGTCTGGAGAAATTGGCCATTCCAGCATTAATTTGTTGTAACTGACATTTTTTACAGGCGGACATTCTGGATGATGATAAACGTTTAGTGAGTGCTGTGGATTACTACTTTATAGAAGAAGATGGTGGAAGATTTAAGGTATGTATATATAAATTTACTTCATTACAAACATTATGATTAATTGATTTCATGTGGTTGATGTCCGTGTCAAGAATACATGTATTTCCTTTAAATCAAGGTGTCAATGGCTGTAAGTAAATTTGCAGAAACTTTTCCCTTTGCAGTGTGCTTAGCGTAATTTGCAGGGAGGGTTCTTTAGCATGCCAGACCTGCCATGACATGGAGCATCTATTTTTAAGGTCTTTTTCAAAGAGTCTGTAACATTCATTTCTAAATGCAGAGTGATTTGCAAAAGAACTGTCACTACCTTTTTTTAAAGTCTTAGCTTGGTCAGACCCGGCAGGGATTTGAATCCCAACCCCCCACATACAAAGTGAGCGCTCTACCATAGTGGTCTGTACAAACTAAATGAAATGTAGACACTAAAACTTCATGTTATTTATGCACTTCTTTTGCAAAAATAAAATGAAAGTTCAGGGGGTGTGTAAATTACGTGAGTAGATTGTTTCCATGATTTTAAAAAATATTTTTTCTTGTTAAAGAAAGTGTTCAAAATGTAGACATTTGTGCTGGAAATTGGCCTATTTAATGTTCAAATAAGATTGTTCAGAAAAAAAGGCATGTGAAGTATAAAAAATTACCTGTGTGTGTGTTGATTGGTATTTTTTGTTTACTTTCTTCGTACAAAATTTTTAATTTAATGAATTAAATGGTTAACTACTGTTTGGAAGTCTGATATGCACTGATCCGGCTATAATGTGGTTAGATTAGATTTTGCACTAACCGTGAAGGAGCATCTTTGACATACATGGTGATACCGTAATCTTGACTGGATATACGTTTTTGTTTTTGTTGTTTCCTGTTCTATATTGCATTTGCTTGTGCTGAGTACAGATTTTTTTTATTTCCCCAGCTGTTTATAACTTTTATCTAATTAATATTCCATTTCAGGCAACATTGCCTTTCCGGCCATATTTTTATGTGGCAACAAAAAAAGATTGTGAGAGAGAAGTGGCTTCTTTTATCACCAAAAAATTTACAGGAAAGATCGCCTCTGTTGAATCCATAAAGAAGGAAGACTTGGATCTGGTAAGTGTTATATATAGGGATGAGTATTACCAGAATTTATGTATCCAAAAATAGTTTGATATGCAGATGCTGTATCACAATATGTATTGTAATATATTATTTCAAAACTGATAAAAATAGACCTGTGTATAAAGACCATCTACAGGACATAAAAATATTGACTTTATAGACAAGTGCACATGATCATTTGTCTTTAACAACCAACTGTTGTCATGGCAACATTTATTTATAACTAAGATTTGTTCCCACATTTTCTTTATATATACATAGGGTATTTTTGGTTGAAATTTTAACCAAAGGGTCCTTGAAAACCCTGAACTAAGTATGCAGCTGGTCAGTATGTAGTGGTGATACAGTGGGGATAGTAAGAGTGTATATAGCGAAAATCCTAAATTCAGGTGATTTGAAAATAAAATACAACCACAACATGTCATATTCTTTGAAAATGTAAATTAGCTGTGACTCATCTCTTATGAAAAGTTTTTTTTTTTTTTTTTTTTTTTTGTATAAAAGGATCAACTGTCATCTATAAAAGATGAGAAAATTGACATCATAAGTGAGTGTAAACCACAGATGTAAAAACTTTATGATGTGTGTGCACAGTTGAAAATGAATGAATTCATCATGATCAAGTGGAGGAAATACAAAACAATTGTTGCTGATTTTCAGCACTTTCAGTACTTTGATTCTGATATTTTTTTCAGCCTAATCATCTTCTTGGATTAAAAAGAACTTATTTGAAGCTATCGTTTTTATCGGTAGAAGATTTAACCAAAGTGAAACGTGAGATACAGCCTGCTGTACGGAAAAACCAAGAAAGAGAAAAGTCAAACGAGGCTTATACAACTTTACTTACAAGGTAACTTTACAATCAGTTTACTACTGTGATACACATGGGTGTGTAAATTGGAATTTGAAATGTGATTCCTAGATAGTCCAGACCAGTCACTTTAAAAATAGTGATGATTACCATTTTTTATTTTGGTGCACTTAGCAATAAGATATGAGAGTGATGGCTTCATTGGGAGTTTAAATACAGACTTTAAAACTAACTTAGTCTGTTAGTATGCATGTGCTGCTAGAATATGTGGAAAATATATACCATTCTTTGTTTTATTAATTTTTTTCACCTGATATATCAATTTATACAAATAAAAAATTATATCACAAGAATATAAATAAAATAAACTTTATAAACATATATTTTGTTTTGTGTATAAATTTGTAAATATTTATTCCACAGTTTATGTCCGCATCTTGATATCTAAAGTATATCTTTAGATATCTAATTACATTACCTGAAATTATATCGTTAATAACTCGGAAAATATCAGGTTATTTTCATTGCTGCATGTAATTATATTATCTCTAAGTTCTAAAGTTTATTTTGATATAAAATTTATGATCATACGATTTAAAAAAACCTTCACAATGTTTAAAGTTCACGACCTTACAGTGATTGACACCCAGGCTGCTGTTTAATATCGGCCGCCATCTTTAATTTTACTTTTTTGACTAAGTGTAATGCCAAATTATTCAAAATGTGTCTAAATAAAACAATAGATATAGATAACGAAGAGTTATTTTAATATTTTTAAGTATTTTTAACCATGGTCTTAAGTTTTAAGTACCTGTTACTATTATTAAATGTAAAATTTAACATATACAAAAACGAACCGTAATGTCGGCAATTTTTTTCTGTAGGAAATGTCCAATTTTTAAAGTTCAAACATATCGTTGTTAGCGGGCCAAAAGCTCAAAAACAGATATGAATAGATCGAAAAAAGTATGGAAATTTAAAAAAGTATTTTTCTGAAATTTACCCATCGATCAGATTAGATATTTTTAAGTTTTATGTGCAGTACCGAAACCGGGATGAAAGCCGGTCGAAGTTTTTTGTCAGAATAATAGTCTATAAGAATGTTCACTGGCCACTAAAAATTTTGTCATTTCATACTTTTTCAGGTTCCAGTTATCATGATTTTAATACTCTGTATTTTCTTCTTAGATGTTAGATTTATTATATACAAACAAATTTTATTCGTTTTACGGTAATCCTAACTTCAAAGCATGCCGCCTTCCTAAAGTCGGAAATATTTTACCGAAAATTGAAACCGTACGCCGAAAATTGTAATTGTGCTATCGAAAATTACAACCTCATTGTGGATATGCAAAGCTCATTACGAATATTCATTTTTTTTGCCAAAATTACACCATTATTTATTTTTTCTCGGAAATAGTAGTGAAAATTACATTTTCGATGATTTTTCGGCTTATTTCCGGAATTTTTATGAATATTCGAAATTTTGGCCACATTTTCGTTGAAACTGCCTTCTAGTGATGGAAGGCTGCTAGTATGGAAGGCCAACAAATATTTGTACAAACAAACATTGCTGTTTTTCAGCTTTTTCAGTACTTTGTTAGATCAAGCCATATTCTTTAGAACTAGTGGTGATTACATTTCCTTTTTAACACAACTAGCATTAAAATATGAGAGTAGTGGCTTTATTGGGAGTTTAGATTCAAATTTTAAATCTCCACTGTGGTAGCTTAGTTGGTAGAGTGCTCGCTTCGTAAGTGGAAGGTCGTGGGTTCCAACCCTGGCCGGGTCTAACCAAGATTTGAAAGTGGGTAGTGACTGTTCTTTCGCCAAGCATTCGGCATTACAAAATCAAAGTCACGGTTCTTTCGGAAGTGAGCTTAGAGGTCTCGTGTCATGGCAGGCATGGCATGATAAAGAACCCTGCTGTATAATGCCATCAGCACAAAACATAACTACACATAGTTCTAAGCAATCATAGCAACAAAACAGAACATGTACATGTAGTTCTAAGCAATCACAGCAACAAAACAACTACATGTAGTTCTAAGCAATCATAGCAATAAAACATAACTACACATAGTTCTAAGCAATCATAGCAACAAAACATAACTACATGTAGTTCTAAGTGATCATAGCAACAAAACAACTACACCTAGTTCTAAGCAATCATAGCAACAAAACATAACTATATGTAGTTCTAAGCCATCATAGCAACAAAATATAACTACATGTAGTTCTAAGATATAGCAACAAAACATAACTACATGTAGTTCTAAACAATCATAGCAACAAAACATAACTATATGTAGTTCTAAGCAATCATAGCAACAAAACATAACTACATGTAGTTCTAAGCAATCATAGCAACTAAACATAACTACATGTAGTTCTAAGCAATCATAGCAACAAAATATAACTACATGTAGTTCTAAGATATCATAGCAACAAAACATAACTACATGTAGTTCTAAAAAATCATAGCAACAAAACATAACTACATGTAGTTCTAAGTAATCATAGCAACAAAACATAACTACATGTAGTTCTTACCGATCACAGCAACAAAACATAACTACTTGTAGTTCTAAGCAATCATAGCAACAAAACATAACTACATGTAGTTCTAAGCAATCATAGCAACAAAACACAAGTAAATTTAGTTCTAAGCAGTCACAGCAACAAGACAAATAGAAAATAGGAATTAAAGATCATGAGCAAGAAAAAATTGGTCATGTTCGGAAAAATCAAATCCCTCGAGAAAATGAAGGGAAATTTACATTTTGCATTTTGAACAGTGATAGCAAAAAATGCTTCTTGTAAGAAAATGAAGGGAATTTGCATTATGCCCTTTAACTGCGAGGATCATTAAAGGTCAAAATTATTATAATTATTATTATCTTCTTTTTATAATTATAGTCATTTAACAGGAGAAGATGCCAGTATATCCAAGAAAATATCAGATCAGATGGACAACATTATTGATATAAGGTACATAGATCTCTCTCTCTCTCTCTCTCTCTCTCTCTCTCTCTCTCTCTCTCTATCTGCCACTGCGGTAGCTCAGTTGGTAGAGTGCTAGCTCTGTAAGTGGAAGGTTGTGGGTTCGAACCCCAGTCGGGTCTGACCCAAGACTTGAAAGAACCCTGCTGTATAATGCCATCAGTGCAACGCACAGGCAAAATTTCTGCACTTTCACCTATAGCTGGCGACGTCTCGATATAAGTTAAATATTCATGATAGGGGCGTTTCACACCATACCTTGACTTAACTCTCTCTCTCCCTCTCTCTCTCTTTTTCACTCTCTTTCTCTCTCTCTCTTTCTCTCTGTCTCTCTCTCTCTCTCTCTCTCTCTCTCTCTCTCTCTCTCTCTCTCTCTCTCTCTCTCTGTGTGTGTTAAGTCAATGCTCTGTGGTTAATATTTGACAGTAGTAATCATGCCTATTGGATAATATCTGACTGTAGTAATGGTACCCACTAGTTAAAATTTTAATTTTCTGTTGGCATCTTAAGGTTAATAATATAATAATATCTGGCTTTATTAACTAAATGATTGTATAAATCTCTGTAGTATAAAAATTAAATTTAAAATATTCAGTTATTGTTTATTTTCAATCTGATTTCTTTATTTTCACAGAGAGCATGATGTTCCGTACCATGTCAGAGTTTCCATTGATTTGAAGATATTTGTCGGACATTGGTATTCTGTTAAAGGACGAGGCGCTAATCCTCCAGAAATTAAACACAGACCAGATTTGGTAGACAGACCTGTATGTATAAATTTGCGTATTGTTATTATTATTTATTTTTTATTAATTTTTATTTATTTATTTATTTATTGTTGTTGTTGTTTTTTAAATACAAGTATTTTGATCTTTTAGAAAACAATGGATGTCAGATCTGTAAAAAGAAAAAAAGTTCAACTTATGTTAAACTCTTATTTTAAGGCTGTTATGTAAATAGAGTAATTTTTTCTATACCCGAGTAAAGATTCTCTCAATTACATGTATATTGAAGACAGTCAATTTTTTTATGGTTGAGAAAATGGCCAACCTTTTGCTAGCATGCTGTCAAACTACATTTTTGCACTAAGATCTGCTTGAGTAGAATTTGAACCTTGGCAACAAGAGCCAATTTTAGCATCCATCTCAAGAATGGGAGGTCCTGGGAAAGGACCCTGGCACATCTTGGCAAATACGAACTTACTCGTAGAATAATATCTTTGTCCTGAATTGCTAAAAACTACCGATGAAGCAATAAACAACAACAGCAGCAATAACAACAACAGCAGCAATAACAACAACAAGAACATGAGTTAATTTAAAGTGAACAAATACTGTAGAATCATTAATATTCGTTGGGTTAAAATTTCGTGGTTTTGCATTTTTAAAAAATTCTATTGGTAGAAATTTCCGTGGAATTCAGTTTTGTGAAAATAAATCCCATTGAGGGCAATAGAAATTAAAAATTTTCAATGACATTTAATTTCGTGGTTTTATGTAACCCATGAAAATAACGAAATTTAATCCCCCACGAATATTTGTCATTTTACAGTATATTTGTCTCTTGTATGACCAGTTTAGTCATAAGAATTATTAATTACAGGATCCTATAGTACTGGCCTATGACATAGAGACGACTAAGTTACCCCTGAAGTTCCCTGATGCCGCTACTGATCAAATTATGATGATTTCATACATGATTGATGGGCAGGTAAATATAATAAAATCTTTATGTGAATTACTCTAACAGATGACCATTCACAGTTTATTTATTCACAATTGGTACAGAAATGTGTTTAACTTTATTTTGTTCAGGAATATATTTTATTACTGGAGACGAAAAAGAAAAACATGTACAGGAATATGGAATGTAAATATTTTACCATTGTTTGCTCATTAAAATAAGATTAATATTATGTATTAACTGTTAAAATATACTACACATAGATAAAAAAGATTAGACACCAGGAAACAATATATCATTGTACATGGATATCAATGTGTTTCTTGTAAATATTACTTATTTGTAAATATTTAAAAACTGGAAAAATTCAAAAAGATGGGCCATGGAGGCAGAGAGCCTTTAGCTGAATACAGCTTGAAGACCTTGGTAACAGGAAGAGGAAGTACCATGGTTTACCATACATTGTAGTGCCTCAAGAGCAGTGTGAAATGGGTTTGAATCTCTGCAGGATCATACTTAAAACCTCTTATTTGAGATTCTGCTGCCTTGCCTGCATTCAGCATTAACTTTCTCCCAGTAAGAATTCTTTAAGTGTTTATACAATGTTTTACAGGGATATCTGATCTGTAACACAGAGATATTTGATTTTAGCTTTTATACAATGTTTTACAGGGATATCTGATCTGTAACAGAGAGATAATATCTAAAGATGTAGAAGATTTTGAATACACTCCACGTCCAGAGTTTCAAGGTCCATTTATTGTCTTTAATGAACCCGATGAAGTAAGTACTAATAATTTTTCAGAGATGCTAGCGGTTACAGATTCACCATAATCCGTCTGAAATCTTGCCCTGAATTACAACATTTTCACCATAATCCGTCTGAAATCTTGCCCTGAATTACAACATTTTCATGCTTATTTGAGAAATATGCTTTAGACCACTTGGCCACCGAGGCCCCTGTAAATCAGTTTGGATTGTTTCCTTTATCAGTTTGGTAAATACATGTAAATTTTGCCTATTTGAAACCTCATAAACTACCTTTAATCCCCGGATATAAGACTACTTCGCCTATAAGACGGGTGGTTTTGATGATTTCAGGCAATACTGCACCTATAAGACAACCATGATTTTCAGACAAGGTCATACTGGTACCGATATTTGTTGCTACCGATCGGACCATAAACTTTCCACCAATTTTCGCCTTTTGTTTATATTTTTTATTTTTAATACCGTACTTGTGTATTAATTTCTTTGCTGTTTGATTCTAGTTTAAGTTTTGAATAAATCAGAAAACGTAAAAAAAAAATCGGATGCCAGAACATCTCATTATCAGTAATCATAAAGACGTATATCTTTTATGTTTTTAAATAAATTCAATAAACTACATTTTAAAAAATTTGTTAAATTGTTTATTAGATTATCAATCAGCTGTTGAAGACAGGAACCCTGATGCTCAGAACATATTGCCCTTTACGTGTGAAGCAGACAAAGTGTGGTTTATGTAATTTCTAGATTGTTATTAAAAGTAAACAAAATGATTAAAATATTGTATAGAATATTTATTGCCTCCTCAATTACTGTACTTAACCCGAAAGCTTGATGATTTCTTATTTTAATTATTTATTATAATTTTATTTTATTAAAAGATCAATAAATATACAAAACTACAAAAATTTCAAAGGACATAATTCGTGTTTCTTGTATGTTATGAATCTGTAAAATATATCAATTGTTAAGAAACTGCAATATATACAAAAACACAGATGGCGGACATGACGATCGTGTGTGGACATTTTCTCAAGAATTTCAACCCCTCAGTTGTGTACCATCGTATAAGACGACCCCCCTTCTCAAAAAATAAATTTTAAGGTAAAATAAACCGTCTTATATGCGGGGATTTATGGTACATATACATTGTATACCTCTTCCATTGTAAAAAATTGAACTTGAAATACATTGAACAAGTCATTCATTGGCAAATTCATGCTGTAAAAAAGGATATCCTCAGTTATAACTACCGTAATTCAAAAAGTTTTAAAATTTAAAAAAAAAGTTCTATTTCACTTTACTTTTTATGTCAATATTAATGCTACATATAATTATGAACTGGCGTGATAATCTCTTGAACAAAAACTTTTGATTGTTTTCACTTTTCAGATTTTAACAATTCAAAATCTTTGATCACATCATTTTTAAAAAAATTTAAATGTATTTATTTAAAATCATAATATGAATTTTTTTTTCATGTGAAAAAGTTTTCAGTACTTTCAGTACTTTGATTTGTCATTTTTCGGATTTTAACAATTCAGAGTTTCTTTTATCAGTGATTGATTTAAAACAACAACTAATATTTACATAAATGTATTTACATGAAATTTTTTTTAGCATTTTCAGTACTTTTATCTATTTATTAATTTATTTTTTGCTTTCGGGCATCAACAATGCAGTGGTTCTTTGATCACATCATCGATTGAAAACAACAAATAATATTTACATACATGTATTTACTTGAAAAGTTTTCAGCATTTTCATTATTTACTATTTTTTATTAATTTATTTATTTATTTTTGCTTTCAGATATCAACAATTCAGAGATTTTTTGACCATATCATTGACATAAAGCCACACATATTTGTTACGTACAACGGAGAATCTTTTGATTGGTAAGTACATAAACATTATCCGTAGTTTTCCTCACATACAGTAAATTACAAATTTTTCTGTCCAGATGTGGTCGTTTCAGAGGAGATTTTAAAAAAATGCCCTGTGTCACCTCAGGCATGGCAGTTTAAAGAACCCTACCTGAACATTGCCCGAAGCACACTGCAAAGGTAAAAATTTCTGCCACTTCACCTATAGCTGGGGGCATCTTGATATAAGTGAAATATTCTTGTCTGGGATATAAAACCCCATTAGATCAACCAAATCAACGTCCAGTGTTGATCTATATTAGGGAACGATAATATTTTATGGAAAATTTGTAGATCGGGAAGAAAATATGGCCTAAAGAAAACTGGTAATAAGCAAGGTTGTTCAATACATGTACCTAAAGATTTAAGTTATTAACAAGACCAGTTTACATGTGTAATTAACATTGACAGGGATTTTATTTTTTCTGGCAATTCTATTTTGTCTTGTGAGATTGATTGATTGATTGATTGATTTATTTATTTTTACTTATTTATTTATTATTTTATTTACTTACTTGTTTATTTATTTATTTTCATTCATTCCTTTATTGGTGTATTTTTTTATTGATCTATTTTATTTGATTTCCAGGCCATTTGTAGAAGCCAGGGCAGCGTTTCATGGCCTTGACATGTCAAGAGAGGTCGGATTTCAGAAAGATAACCAAGGAGAATACAAGTCCAGACCCGCTATACATATGGATTGTTTCAGGTATGGTTACAAGGATAAGGATGGGATAAATGGTTTTTTACACCCCAGTCAAGAATCTTTCATTATATCCAGGGTATTATTTCCAAGATGGTGGAGCAAATAAGAGTGCCCAGAGAAAATCACCGAAATTTGGCAAGTGAATTGACAAACTTTCTCACACTACGATTTGCCTACCCTAGATGATGAGTGGCACTGTGATCCGTAAGCACATGTTTTAGCCCACTTTGTCATTGAGTTCCTGAATAAAAATATGAAAAAATATATAATGATTTTAAAAACTTGTAAAATTAATAATAATTCTATGGGTAATTATGTCAATTTTTTAAAAAATATTTTGAGAAAAGTGGATTTAAAAAAAAAATATCAATTTAACTCCACAATTCATACATGTAGCTTTCTCCATGTGCTTAATCAGTGTCACTGAAATCTGGAGAAAAATAGTCTGAATCACCTACATGTATTTATATATACATGTACATGTAGGTTTAGGATAGATTTTAACTAATTTGTTTTTGTTTTTTTTTTTTGTAGATGGGTGAAAAGAGACAGTTATTTGCCTGTTGGTAGTCAGAATTTAAAGCTGTGGCTAAGGTAAGACTGAGTTTACATGGTTATGTATGTGGCAGGGTGGAGTACAAATTATATACTGTAGTTATTTCCCTTTCTGGAATTCTTTTATTTCGGAAGGAGCCATGAAGATTAGTGATAAGGGAGACAAAGCTGACATGTTTTAATAAGAAAATTGGACAATTTTAATGTGTTGCTAAATAATCAAATTTTTTTTGTTTTTTTTTTTTTTTTGTTTTTTTTTTTTTTTTTGTTTTTTGTTTTAATAACAACACCATTTTTGTTTTATTAAATCATGAGTCACATTGAGCAACAATAGGCGGCCTATTTCGTATGAAAATAAAAAGTTAATATAAATTGAGCAATACATGTAAATTCTTATAAAAACAAAAAATATTTTTAAAAAATTAGAAATAAAATAATTTTCTATTGTATTTTATGATTTTTTAAAGTACAGTGGTTTGTCTCAATTTTTTCTTACATGCATTTTCATGAAAAAGTTACATGTAATTTTTAAAGGGAAAGCAGTGAATTTTTTTTAATCAGGGTAAAATTATTGACTTAATCAGTTTGGTGGGATTAAAGCTGCATTAAGTTTTCCAAAGAAAAAATTAAAACGGCACTAATCTAACTAATGATGTTCCTAATGAACAATGTTACATTTGGTTCAACGATAAAAGCTCGAATAAATGCAGAAATCACAATATTTACCCAGCGAGATGCAGCATTTAGGATCTAATATTAGAACATGGTTACGTCATCAAAAACCCGGGTAATTTAAACACAACTTTCAAAACGGTGAAATACGATAAATTAAACACAGAACTTCGTTGAATTTGTCATTTGTGACTTAGTAAGGGATACAAAACACCATTTCAAATACATCCGGATATAAATGAAGGACAATTAATGTAATCTGTTATGTTTCACTTTCGGTTCTAGGGTTTTTCCGTACATCCGACATGATCCGTGCGCATGCTCCAAGCTCATAATTACCATCGTAAAACTCTGACCAACCGGTCAGAGGATTCCGTTTATTTACAGCTAAAAGAAATGAAATTTTAGAAAATGAATGTCACGGACCGTGGTTAGAAGATATCTATTTTTAAAAAAATATATTTTTAGAAAATCAAAAAAAATTCAGAAAATTGATAACCTTAATGCAGCTTTAAAAATAAAATAACTACATTATTATATATAAATGATTTTCATGTAAATAAGTGTAATTAAAATTTTAATTGCAGGCAAAACTGAGATATGATCCAGTAGAACTTGATCCTGAAGATATGTGTAGAATGGCTAGTGAACAACCCCAGGTGTGTATGAACAAGAATTGTTTTAAATACGTTATAATATTATACCTCATAAATTTGTTCTTTCTAATAAATGCATTGATTTAACTGATTACGTCACACAATAATCCTTGATGACGTAATATTACACTAACAAAAAGTACATCTTAACCCGAATTGTTTAGTTAGTGGATCAACCCAAGTACAAAGTTACAGCCAGGAATGGCAACAATAATATATAACCAAATCATTGTCTGAAAGGAATTAAGTAATTCCAGAAATATGCTGATACCTATTTTCAGATGGTAACTGTTCGGTATAATGTAACAAATATTGCATGGGGTTTAGGGCTATATCTCAGTTTATGGACCGGGCAGACACCTCAAAATATGATATAGACCGCAGCTTCACTATCCTATTTTTGGGATGCCTGCCTGGTCCATAAACTGAGATATAGCCCACAACCCCATGCAATATTTGTTAAAAAGTCTATACATACTGACTTGCTGATTATTGAAATGCTGCTAGGTAATTATAGTAATTACCTGTATATGACAATACACATGGTCACCCAAAAAAAACAAAAAAACTGGAATATTGCTCGCATGTTTTTCCTGTACCTGTGATGTAATACAGTCAACTCTCTTTACAATGGCATTCTTTACAATGGCAAATTCAGTTTATGGCCAAAAAAGGTGTTCGGAACAAATCTGTTTGATGATTTTATTAAACTTTGTGATGGTATATTTGCTTACCAGCTCCAGCAATGAAATGTTGTGAACAAATGTACAAAAATTAACACATTTTCTGTTTGATATAGGGCATTGCCAACTGGCATAAAATCACCCAAATGTCTTCAGACATCACTGCACATATTTTTTTCCATGACCATAGCAGATAAACAGCAAATTTGATTAAGATGGATCACAGATATGGCTGTTGTACAGAAAGTTGACCGTATAATAATCACAGGTGGATGGATTAATAAGTGTCTTCATTTAAAGACAAAAAATTTTGATTCCATGAAAATTATCTAATATTTCAGTTTTCACAGTTATTTTGATGAAAGGAGCACAGTTTGTAGGGGAGGGGGGCAGAGGTTTTTACATGTAATGGGCACAAGGGCCATCTGCACTTTATTTTAGCTATAAAAATCTTTATTGCTTTTTTACCTAATTAGGATGTGTTTTCTCTGTTGTTATTTGAACAACCTGACTGACCATTTATTATTGATTATAAAAATTTAAAAAATAATTGATTCAGTAATACAATGTAGTTGACATTGATAAAAATTTACAATGAAATCAGAATTTAAAAAAAAAAGTTTGAATCAATCTTGTGTTGTTTTATTTCAGGATATGGCTAATTATTCAGTGTCAGATGCTGTAGCTACATATTACTTGTATATGAAGTATGTACATCCATTTATCTTTGCGCTGTGTACTATCATTCCTATGGAACCTGATGAAGTAAGTATGGTGTACATGTAACACAGTTTTTGTTTTTTACATGTACTAGAACAGTGAAACAGATACCCAAATGTTTGTTGTTACCAATCTGCCCACAAAATTTGTATCTACAATGTACGTGTATTTCCTCCTGAAAAAATATAAGAATTGTATGCATAATAAAACATGATTGAAATGTAAATTTCCTCAATCACTGATTCTAGTTTTATTGCTTTTAATTGAAACATTCTGACCATTTTTGAATTTTTTTAAAAAAAAAATTGAAAAAATTTTCTTTCAGCTTAAGACAAGACATAGGTTGTTTGGATTTCATCCTATGTGAATGGTGCTTTGTATATACATGTAAATACCTTTCTGCACTAAAATGTTGGAAAGAGGTCAAAATCACAAGCAGTGTGAGATCAAAGTCCAAAGCTTTAAAGCAGTAATTTTATATCTTTACACATGTAAAAATAAATGTTTTATTATTTATTTTATTTTAATTTATTAATTAATTTATTTATTTATTTATTTATTTATTTATTGAATAAAACAAGTTTATTCTTCAAGATATTGAGAAGTTTGTAACTTGTATTCAAGTTATTAATCATGTAAAAAAATCAATGTTCTTTCTTTCTTTTTCCTTCTCCAGAAAAAAAACATTGATTCTATAGTACACAGTATGTTATGAAGTTTTTAACTTGAATGCAATTTTTACACTAACAGGTGTTAAGAAAAGGATCTGGTACACTGTGTGAAGTTTTGTTGATGGTACAGGCCTATCATGCTAATATAGTCTACCCAAACAAACAAGAAGCTGTGCTAAATAAGCTAACAGAGGATGGACATGTACTAGACTCGGAAACTTATGTCGGTGGACATGTGGAGGCCTTGGAATCTGGCGTATTTAGAGCAGATATTCCTTGTCGCTTCAGAATGGTAAGACTCTAATTTGTTTAATACATTGTATTGAACTTGGGTACTTTCACTTGCTGAAATTTGTTTTATATTTACCCAAAATGAAATAAATTGTATCTGGTAGTGAAATAGGAAAAGTTTCTGCTGGACAAATTGAAATCATTACCACCCTATATCAGTGAAAATTCCATCTGATTAGCTCATTAACTTAATTTACTCCACTAAAATGAAGCCCATGTTATTCATTTTAACACCCAAACTCAAACTCATTACATTGCAGCTCTTATTGATTTACCATTTAAACTAAATCTGGGGAGTATATGTTTACAGAAAAAGATAACCATAAATGTCTGTCCCTTTCTTCATGTCTTTTTTTCCTGGTTATGTCAGAGGAATGTCATCAAACCAGGCAAAAATCTCAATGGTCCAAGGATGTCTTGGTTGCAAAGTGACCTTAACCAAGGTCATATCTTAAAGGTCAAGGTTACCATAGAAGTAATGTGTGAAGGTCATGACCAAAGGTCATATGGTCACAAAAGATATCTGGAATTTGGGAATGGAATTGTAATAGAATGAGTGTTTTAATCCCATTTCTATTTTTAATCAATTTAAATCAATAAATTTCAGGTTCCAGAAGCATTTCAGAATTTGATTGATAAAGTTGAGAAAACAATGAAACATGCCATTGAAGAGGAAGAGAAGATTCCAATAGATACTGTGACCAATTTTGACGAAGTGTGTGCAGACATTATTGAACGACTCTCCATGTTACGAGATTGTCCAAACAGACTTGAAAACCCAATTATATACCATCTTGATGTTGGTGCTATGTACCCAAATATTATATTGACCAATAGATTGCAGGTAGGAGGAGAATTGAACCCTGGGCACAGTGTTTTTGTGTGTGTTAAATTTTGAAATAAGAAATTGGGAACTTTGTGACTTTGTCAGGTTAGGGGGAGTCTGTTTTGCATCAGCTTATCATTTTCTTTAATTTTTTGCCAAAAAGTACAGGTAGTTTGTCGAGAGAAAAATTATTAAAGTTTTCCAGTTTGACACTTAAAATTCTGAAAACAAAAGTTGTACACTGGCAATTAAAGTTGTCCTTACAGAATTTCAGATATTTCCACAGTATACTTGTATAACATTGCAAGACGTGTAACATCTTTGCATTGAGGATTCCAGTTAATGCTACATGTCATAATATAGTTTGCTGTATTTAAAGACATCATATAAAGAGCAGAAAAAAAAAAGAAAAAAAAAACCATTGATTTTTATTTTATTAAGCAATTAAAATAGACTCTGCAAACAGTAATTTGGTTTATTAATTGAAATAATGTTTAATGCCCCTATCAAGATTTAAATATAATTCATTTGTATCTAGGCAGTTACATTGTATCTGATGGTGGGGGAATCCAGAGTACCCATAGAAAACAACAAGAAAATTTTCATAAGTATAGTATTTTGATCAATTTTTTTCAGCCACCTGCTATTGTTGATGAGGCTGCATGTGCTGCTTGTGATTTTAATAAACCTGGGGCAGTATGTCAAAGGAGGATGACTTGGATGTGGAGAGGGGAATGCAGTATGTATACATGTAACATTTTATTTTGTGGTCTCAAAGTCCTTTGGGAGGATGTGGGTATGAACCCGGACCGGGTCTGACCAAAGACTTGAAAGTGGGTAGCGACCGTTCTTTCGCCAAGCACTCAGCATTACGAAATGAAAGTCATGGTTCTTTCAGATAGGAACTTAAAATAAATTAGATCCTGTGTCATGGTAGGCAAGGCACAATAAAGAACCCTGCTATAAAATGTCATCAGTGAAACACCATTACTCAACTCTTTTAAACTCTTCATTGCAATGAAAGCAGTTTTTGTTTGTTATATCTGAAGGCAACAAGAAGAGAAATAAAAATATCCCCGTATTTAAAGGTGATTTATGGTTGTTTTGTCTAAAGGATTGAGACTTGTTTTGTCAAGTCTGTCAGGCAAAATGCCATCAAAGAGATCAAACTTTGAGAAAAGAAACATTGACTAACAAATAACCAGAGATGTACATTTTGTATAATCTCATTAGATACCTCATTCATGATTTTTTTTTTTTGGGGGGGGGGGGGTGAAAAGGGAATGGGGAAGTAATATGTGGATCTTAATGATTGATTTGTATAGAATCTTCATTTGACATGTACATGTATTTGTTTAAGAACTTTTATTGTCATAAAATTGGCTGGCTTAGTGGCAGTATAATGTACCGTAATGCAACATTGCAGAGAAATATACTAGCACTACAGATTGCTCTAAATGCTTACTAGTACAAAAAGATAAGAAACTTGTACAAATCTCATGCATCACTTTAATTTATATCCAGATCAATAAGGAAAAAACAATCTGCCACCAATAGCTGAAAAAATTGTAGATGTAATTAAAATAAAAAACAATCAAATGCTTTGTAATTTCTACCTACATCTTATTTATACCTTATAGTGCCAGCATCAAGAAATGAATACCATAGAATTCAGCAACAGTTAGAAAATGAGAAATTTCCACCATTTAAACCAGGTGATCCACAGCGAGCTTTCCATCAGTTAACTCGTGAAGAACAGGCTGCAGTTGAAAAGAAAAGACTGGCAGGTATACAATGTTTAATTTATTTTTTGGGGGGTTTCTAATTTTCACAGTTCAAACAAGAAATGCCATTTTGTTTTGTAATTAATAAATGCTTAATATTAGACAAAATCACTGAAGATATTAAAAATTAAGAACACACCTGAAAAAAAATTCGTTGTTACCTACCTTTTCAAAATGGTCTCACCATCATTGCACATGTATATCTCAACTTCTAGTTTCTGTTGACTTAATTTGACAATTTCGGTCACTTGAAGTTAATGTTTACAATATGGCAGAACCAGGTAATTTTATATCTGTTAATACTTAACAAAAATACTTTTTCAATTATTATGTACCATGTGTGCACATTTTGGAAACTCATTCCTCATCAGTGACATTAGGGCCAAAAAAGTTGATAGATAAAATTATTATATACCATCTGTGCACATTTCAAAGATTCATTCCTCTTCAGTGATACTAGGGACTGAAAAGTTGGTAGATTAAATTATTATGTGCCATACATTTGTATATGCACATTTTGGAAAATAATTCCTCATCAGTACACTAGGGGCCAAAAAACCTGATAGATAACAAAAATTATCAAACATTTTAAAATTAGTGAAACGAAAGTTAAAAAATTATATGAATCCAAATCCAGCTTAGGGAGTTATTATCCAACAAAGCAGATATCAGATATTTGGTACTTTACAAATACATGTACATCTGTTTATCTAGTCTTTGTTTGCTTGTTTCAGGCTTTCTTTTTGTTGTACATGTGTTTTCTATGACAAAATTAAGTAACTATATTGTATATAAAGATAAAACCTAAAGAGCATCTTCATTTCATTGATGAAACTTTAGAAGTTATTTAACAACTTGGGATTTTTGTTCCTATTCAGAGTTTTTCCTGGTACACATATAAAGCTGTGTTTTGACAATTTTGTTTTCAAAAATGTCCCATAAATATCATCAAATGTGTCAATGATGGCACAATTCTGATCAAATGGAAGATATGGAAATATTCCACTCCAGTCTGTTTTTTTTTTTTTTTTTTTTCTTGCCAAACAGAAATGTTGCATAAGTGCTCCAAGTGAGTGACGTAACTCATGTTTTCAAAGCATTTTCAGCAATCATCTGCGCCAATTACTGTCATGTCTTCGAAAAAATAATTCAGTACTTTTTACCAGAAATACCACTAATGTATGGCTAGTGACAACTCTGATGTTGATAAATCAGATTCTGAAACTACTGACAGTCTGTCTGACCCAAACTTTTCTGGCCAGTTCCTTTCCTTTTGCTATTAACAACTGCTTTAAAATTACACATTGATTAACTTTTGTGTTCCCAAGTTTCAAAAACTAAGGGAAAACCCTGCTTGTTTTTTATTTCTGAACTTGTATATAATAGCTCTTGTTACCTTTTCAGAGTATTGTCGGAAAGCTTATAAAAAAACCAAGACAACCAGAATGGAAGAGAGAATCGCCACAATTTGTCAGAGGGAAAATTCCTTTTATGTCGACACTGTACGAGCATTTAGGGATCGACGATATGAATTTAAAGGTCTGACAAAGGTCTGGAAAAATAAACTCTCTGAAGCAGAGAAATCGAGGGATGCTGCAGAAATAAAGAGAGCAAATGGCATGGTTGTCTTGTATGATTCTCTTCAGCTGGCTCATAAATGTATTTTGAACTCATTTTATGGATATGTGATGAGAAAGGGGTAGGTGTAAGGCCATAAAAAATCAAAGTTGTGTTTCCTGATATCCAAAGGACCATATGTTAAGTTTGTGATTTTACATGTTTTTTTTAAGAATACACATTTTCTATAAAATTTTTGAAGTAAGACTTAAAAATTTTGAAAGCAAAATTTCAAATATAGCAAAGTTAAGGTAAATTTCAAGCAAATAATAGCAATGTAGCAGTATTGATAAGCTAAGAAACATTCTTATATTTATTGTATACATGTACTTTTTCTTGTACATGTAAATGTATTTAGAGCATTTAGTGTAAGTGAAGCTGACGTAAATGGGTTGCTTATGGATCACATTTTGTGTCAGTGCCTGTGTTCAAAATCAAATCACATTTAGGCAGATCATTAAGTTGAAAATGTTATTGGCTTGTTTAACAAAGGTCATTGTTTTCTGTAAATACTCCAGTTCCCTCCACCATTGCAAAGCCGACCACCTTTTTTTAAGTGCCAGAATCTTGACTGAAACGTAAATTCCCTACTGCACTCTATTTCATTCTTTTATGTAATTCACATTGATACTGTTTACAGGGCTAGATGGTACAGTATGGAGATGGCAGGAATTGTGTGTTACACTGGTGCACATATAATTACTAAAGCAAGAGAAATTGTAGAACAGATTGGGTAAGGTTCATACACTAAACAAACCTGGATTATGTAACACAGTAATTTTTTATGAAGCTTCTGAAAATGGAGGTTAAAATGTGATACTGTTGTGTTTTGTTTTTTTTTGTTTTTTTTTGAATGACCGATTGACTATTTCAATTGACCTGTCTATTGGTTTATTGACATTCGTTTTAAAAATTTTGAAAACTTAAACATGGACACAATTTTAGATTTTTAAAATCGTTAGAATATTAAATATACATGTAACAGCTACGCTATCCACTGCCCAATACTTTTATATAACAACTGATATAAAAACAATCCATACATATTTACATCTATATTTGTTTTATCAGTCGTCCTTTAGAATTAGATACAGATGGTATTTGGTGTGTCTTACCAGCCACATTTCCAGAAAATTATGTTGTGAAGACAACATTGCCTAAGAAACCAAAAGTAACGATATCTTATCCAGGAGCCATGTTGAACATTATGGTCAAGGTGTGTGTAGAATCTCTCTCTCTCTCTCTCTCTCTCTCTCTCTCTCTCTCTCTCTCTCTCTCTCTCTCTCTCTCTCTCAACCCTTACCCTAAAAAGACTATCTGTCTATAAGCCTGTGTCCATAAGTGGGCTTTATATACAGTATTTATTGTATATTTATTGGGCTGCAAGAAAGTGATTATGAAGACCCTCTTACACATACTTCTATGTTAAAATCCATTAACTCAGTGTGCAGTATAATGTTGATTTATTGCCACTATTTTTGTCCAGCCTGGCATTGCCATAAGATGAGCCTTAGGTGTTACTTTTCAGGTGTCGGTGGTGGTGGCATGTCAAAATGTGAAAGTTTATGCTAATGCAATGTATTTTCTACTCGATCAAAAACTAACCAGGCGAGACATTTAAATCCCTGGAATTCTTGTTTAGTCTTTTTTTTTTTTTTTTTTTTTTGGCTTTTTAAAGACATTTGATAATAAAAATGGGAGACTTGTCAAGAAAAACATAAAAAATAAAAAGTTTTAACAAATTTAAATACAGTTAGAAAGGTGACAAATTTTTTGAGGGGTTTGAAAATAAGGTCTGACAAAATTTGTATTTTCTGTCCATTTTGTGTATGTTGCCCAGCCACCAAGGTTTTGGTTACCAAGGTTACCCTCATCTTTCAGGATTACTTTACCAACGATCAGTATCAGGAATTGGTGGATCCCAGCACTTGTTCTTACAGTGTCCGCAGTGAGAACTCCATCTTCTTTGAAGTGGATGGTCCTTACTTAGCCATGATCTTGCCAGCTTCGAAAGAAGAAGGAAAGAAACTGAAAAAGAGATATGCTGTCTTCAACTTTGATGGATCACTTGCTGAATTGAAAGTTTGTATAACAGAAATTATTATATTGAATATTTACATGTAATTGATCAACTTAAAATACATTATTTCCTGTTTGACCCTTAAATTTCATAGTTCAAATTCCAAAAAATCTTTAGTTATTTAATTCCAATTTAAGAGTTAAATGGGATAATTCTGATTTACTCCCAAAATAGGATTCTTTCACTTGTTTCGGGTGGTCAATTTGGGAAATGTGGAGTAAATCATTGTGCTGAGAGAAAACCATCAATCCTTGACAAGCAAACTGACAAATTACTCTCTCATTAAATCTGAAAGGGTGGGATTATAACTAAGGTGGTAAGGGACACTGGGGCAGGCTTTAGACTAACCACTCTGCTTTTGAGGCCCTCTTTCAAATCCAAGAGTCATGGATTCAATTTATATATCATATATGTATATATTCAGGGTTTTGAAGGGAAGAGTTGAGTTGAGTTTAGTAATGGTGTTTAACATCCCAGTCAAAAATATTTCACTTATATCGAGACATCGCCAGCTTTAGGTGAAAGTGCAGAAATTTTGCCTGTGCTTTGTGCTGATGGCATTATACAGCAGGGTTCTTTATCGTGCCACACCTGCCATGACACGGGACCTCATTTATTTTAAGTTCCCATCCGAAAGAACCGTGACTTTCATTTCGTAATGCCGAGTGCTTGGGGAAAGAATAGTCACTACCCACTTTCAAGTTTTTGGTCAGACCCGGCCGAGTTCGAACCAACGACCTTCCACTTACGGAGCGAGCACTCTACCAACTGAGCTACAGCAGTGGCCATTGAAGGGAAGAGTTTGTTAATTAGAATCATGTAGTTTAATGCCCAAGCTGAGATTCTAACTTTATATCAAGTATGTCATTTCTGGGATGATGAAACAAATCTGATAACTGTGAAAAAAACACCAACTTTCAACAAGTAAAATGACAAACTATCTTGCAGTGGCATTTCTGTCTCAAAACGGGTTTAAACCTTGGCTATGAGAGATTATGTGAAGCATAGGGGCACAATTTGGATCTAACTGCAATCCATGTCCATATTTGAAGTCAACTAAAGAGGAAAATTAAACAAGGTTTTACATTCATTTAGTTTTAAAGTTTCCCTTTTTATTTTTCAGGGATTTGAAGTTAAAAGAAGGGGTGAACTTGAGTTGATTAAGATATTCCAGTCCTCTGTATTTGAAGCTTTTCTGAAAGGGAAAACTTTGGAAGAATGTTATGCTGCTGTGGCTAAAGTCGCCGATTACTGGTTAGATGTTCTCTTTAGTAAGGTAATTGCTCAACTTTGTGTATTGAAAGGTATTTTACACCTTCATGAAAGATTTAAAGATTGAGATTATCAGTTTTGGAATAATAAAGATAATTAACTTTATGTATCAAAAGGTGTTTTGCACCCTCATGTAAGTTTCACAGATTGAGATTCTCATTTTTGAAATAATAAAGATATTTATCTTTATGTATCAAATGGTGTTTTACACCCTCATGTAAGTTTCACAGATTGAGATTCTCAGTTTTGGAATAATGAAGATATTTATCTTTATGTATCAAATGGTGTTTTACACCCTCATGTAAGTTTCACAGATTGAGATTCTCAGTTTTGGAATAATGAAGATATTTAACTTTATGTATCAAATGATGTTTTACACCCTCATGTAAGAATCACAGATTGAGATTCTCATTTCTAAAATGTTAAAGTTTTTTTTTTTAACTTTGTATGTGGTACATGAAGATGGTGGGTGGAATAGTGATTTATGCTTCATCAAAGATCAGGGTAGACAGTTCTGGAATGATGAAGGAAAAATAAATACTTTAAATTGGAAATTTTTTGTGTGCGGTTTATTTTCGAGTAAATTTCTGAGAGTAACAGGAAGCGAAAATAAAACTTTTGTAAATATTTTATTTTGAAATATTTCACTTGTATTTGCACTGGCCATCATCTGGTGACACAAAATAAAAATATGTGTTCATATTTAAATGTCAATACTTGTTAAAATTGACTGATTCACAGTACTTAGAAAAATCTAACCTTTGTCGAGTAAACTTATACTTATTAATCAGGCCAGAATAAATTTTTATCTCAGACATTGAGAGATACTGGTTTTTATTAACTGACACTTTTACTATCTAGCTATAAAGGCTCTCTGTTGATATTTAACTAACGATAAATTCCTCAGTGTTCTAATTTGCTACATATACATGACTTGTATTATAGGTTTGTATGATTTGCTTAGTAGAAATCTACTATTATTTCAATTTTTTATTAGCAAAACCAGATTTTTTTTCTAAAAAATTTTTGGTAATCTTTATTTACAGTGCCATAAATCATTAAACAGCATGTGTATATATTTTTACGTAGGAAAGTCGGAAGACTTTTCTAGTTATGTCGTCGTTGGTAACTTACGTACCGTATCTATGTAAACAAATTGTCAGTTTTCTTGAGCACTACTGTATACTTGCGTTCCAAAGAAGTAGACCTGTCCAAAACAGCACAATCTGGGAGTTACAATTTATGCATTTCTGGTTTTATTTAATTTAATTTCGAATCACACATTTTAGAGAAGAAAAGAAAGTAACACGGACAAAAAATAAATAAATAAATAAATAAATAAATAAATAATAAATAAATAATTAAAACCGCTTCCCCTACCACACACAAAGTTGCGGAGGAATTTGCTTTTTTCCGGGTTGGAAATTTGCATATCAACTGTCCAGCTCCGAACACAGCGGCTCTTTTATATATAAACGAACAACAATGACTCTGTAAATGAATATATATAGAGAATCTTTATGAAAACAAGAATAAAAAATATTTATCAAAGAATTAAAAAGAAGATAATAAATAAAATATAGAGGGTATAGTTCGAGTTGCAGAAATAGGTCACAGACTGTTCGGAAGATATTGTTACATTCCGTTCATTTTCGGGAAAACTTCTTCTTGTCTGTGTATATTCTTCTAATTTTGGAACACCGTTATAAGTTGACTTAACTGTTTATGGTAACTAGACTTACACTTGTATAAAACCTGATTAGCCATAACAGCAATGGCTAAAGATGCCAGTTTGGAATCTGCATCAAGCAAGATTCATCCAAACATATTTCATTTAAATAGGCAAATTGGTATCTGAGTGTAGTGGGGTAATGATGTTTAATGCACCAGTCAAGACTTTTTCGCATATCCAGGTAGTCAGTTCTTAGATGAAGGAGGATACCAAAGTGCCCAAAGAAAACCACTGACGTTTGCCAAGCAAACTGACATACTTTCTCACACTAGGATCTTCCGAAGCAGCATTTTAATCTAGGCACTGTGACCTTTAAGATTGCCCTTAAGGCCACTTGGTCGCCATGATCCAAGTGGTTCCAGATGATAAGAGAAGAAAAATAGCATGTTTTTTGAAATGTTGATATAAGTAATTTAAAGCATTATATCTTTTCATGTCATTGACACCATGACATTTAAGTGACAGAATCTTGACAGGAATGTAAAGCACCATTCCTCCACTCCACTCTTCTCAACTAAGTATCGATATCAACCCCGTTACCAGGCTTTCATGACTACTTTCCTACGTTCAGCACAGTCTATGCTTTGATTTATTGATTTCCATTTTTTTTTTTCTAAATAAGCAAAATTTGACGTTTTTTGTTTCATTGTCATTGTCCAACTGCTAAAAGGAGTGAAGTGAATAAGATACACAGTCATGTAGATTTCAGCCATATTATAAATGTCATAATGAATATTTACAATGTTTTCAGGTTCAAGCTTTACAGTTCACTAGTCTCGTCTTGTCAATTTTTTACAGGCAGCAAATATGCCAGATTCAGAACTGTTTGACCTAATTGCTGAGAAGAGAAGTATGTCAAGAAAACTGGAAGATTATGGAGCTCAGAAATCAACATCAATCAGCACTGCTAAACGATTGGCTGAGGTATTAATAGAAATACTTGTTACATGTATTTACTTATAATTTAATTTCTGACTTCGGTTATATCATACTGCATTACAAGATTAATAGAATCTATCATATGCGTCAGTGGTAGATAGAGGTATCCCACCCGTGAGGGCAGATTTTGTGTCTAGAACGAGGCTTTGCCGAGTTCCAGACACAAAGAATCTGCCCACGAGGGTGGGATACCTCTATCTACCACTGACGCATATGATTGATTCTTTTTCTCCCCTACCATTAACAATTTTGGGCAAACTTAACCCAAAACATGAATGGCTGACATAAATTCCTATCTCTTAAATGACCGTCTAAATCAGAAAAAGAATACCACCATTAAAAAGACCGGCTTCGAATCCAAGCATACCTCTGGTATGCTGAAAAAAAAGGGGAATTCTTACATAATCACTTTAAAAAGGGAAAAACCAATCGTGAAATCTACATGTAATGATTAGCTGTCGGGAGTATTTTTAGAAAATGTATTATTCCACAGCTTGACCTATATAAGATATAGCTATACTTAAAAGTACATCTTATTTCGCAAGTAGTATGTAGTGTATAAATAACGTGAAAATTAGCTTGGCTGCAGCATGAAAAGAGGAAAAATTATAACAGTAAAACATTTGGATAATATTATTTAAATAAATTGTGATTAAACTTGCTCCTGTCAGTGGAGGAAGTTACGAGAAGTTAAAAAAGTAGTTCCGGCCGCACAAGGAGGTGAGATAAACAGCATGAGGAGGTGAAGATAGAAATTTCTACCACCATTTCCTCCATTGGAAATTATTATCTCAAACTTAGGGGGATGGGAGAAAAACAAAACTCGCAAAATCATTTTTCAGGTTATACTCTGAATTATAAACTCTGCAATCATATTAATGCTAAATGTGAAGAGCGTGGCTTATGTTTGTCCCATTTCATTAGCTGAAATTGTTTGTTGATAGTTTCTTAGGCAGAGAAAATTTATTTAAGTATTAAAAAATAAAGAAAAAATTATATAAAACCTTGTTTTTTGTTTAAGTCTGTTAAAAATTAAATGATAAGGAATAACTTGTGTTTTATTAACTAGTTTTTTGAGTCATATCCTAAAAAAATGGTGTACACACTTTTTCATTATGTGCTATGTTCTTGGGACTATATGCAGACAAGTTTTGATTATTATGTTTAGGGGCCCATATTTTTTATTTTAGGGTTGTGGTCCAAGGGGCTTTTTCAAATTTAACTGTCTTCTATGAACTAGTTGGGCAGAAAAGCTATGTTTTATCATGTTTTGGGACCTGTGTTTGTATTTTAGTTCAAAAAACCCAAGAACATTTTCTAAATTGAACTCTGTCTTCATGACTAGATGTGCAGACAAGCTAAGGAATGATCTATTCCCCTTTATTATATTTACAGTTCCTTGGTGACCAGATGGTGAAGGATGCTGGCTTAAGTTGTAGATTTGTAATATCAAAGAAACCAGAAGGTGCTCCTGTTACTGAAAGGTAAAGTTTACTTGACTAAGTTAGTCAAGTTGCTTCTCATTTGTAAGCATTCTTTGTAGTACATTAGTTTTTAACTAGAATGTATACTTGAGGCAAGTATATGTCTGCGTATCAACTCTCTAAAGTGGTGCTCCAAATAGCAGAGGAAATTCCAAGAAAAAGAACTCTAGAAAGAACTCTGGAATTCTGTGGTTTTAACCAGATTTCTCTGAAGTCCTTCCAAATTCCAAAAAACGGTGAGGAAGCAACCTCCCCATGGTCAATCCCTACCAGTTGACAAAATTTCAAATTGATCGCATAAGAAACATAGGTGGAGATGTCTCTGAAAAAAAATAGCAGAAACGACAGAGAATAATAATAATAATAATAAAGATTATGAGTAACAACAAGATGTCATAATTAGTGGAGAGTGGATTATAAGTTTTGGTGTTTTATATCCCATGTTGTTCGTTCTGAGATGATGGAGGAATCAAAAGGCCTGAAGGAAAACGTTGCTTTTGGCGGGCCAACTGACAACCTTTTTCACACTAAGATCTGTAATGGGATTTGAACCTATCTTGTTAGAAGGGCTGTGATCCATAAGCTTATCCATAAGTTCTCTTGGCCATTGAAGCCCAAATGAGTTACCTACTCTTTTTAACTCTAGTTTGTTTTAATGGACCATTTGTCTCCTCTTGTGCCAATATACATGTAATAAGGCCAACAGACAATTATTTGTGATTAAATTTTGTGTCTAGCCAAAGTCAGAAATTTCAGTGGCCTACAGGTAGTAAAAACACAGTGTTCTTTAAGTTCAAAATTTACATCGCTCAGCCTCTGAGGCCCTGTTATTGTACATGGAATTTTTTTCATTAACAATTACATGTTTCAAGTTATATTATGTTTAAAATTTGATAGTGTACCAAGTCTACTTCCTTTTTAGAGCTATTCCTTTAGCAATATTCCAGGCAGAACCAAGTGTTAGAAAACATTATCTGAGAAAATGGTTAAAGAACCCTGGTATGGGAGACACAGACATCAGAGATGTAAGTAATCTATAGAACAGCCAGAGAGAGAGAGAGAGAGAGAGAGAGAGAGAGAGAGAGAGAGAGAGAGAGAGAGAGAGAGAGAGAGATGGTAAAATAACTCTGGTATGGGAGACACAGACATCAGAGATGTAAGTAATCTATAGAACAGCCAGAGAGAGAGAGAGAGAGAGAGAGAGATGGTAAAATAACTCTGGTATGGGAGACACAGACATCAGAGATGTAAGTAATCTATAGAACAGCCAGAGTGAGAGAGAGATGGTAAAATAACTCTGGTATGGGAGACACAGACATCAGAGATGTAAGTAATCTATAGAACAGCCAGAGAGAGAGAGAGGAGAGAGAGAGAGATGGTAAAATAACTCTGGTATGGGAGACACAGACATCAGAGATATAAGTAATCTATAGAACCGCCAGAGAGAGGGAGAGAGAGAGAGAGAGAGATGGTAAAATAACTCTGGTATGGGAGTTACAGACATCAGAGATGTTAGTAATCTATAGAACAGCCAGAGAGAGAGAGAGAGAGAGAGATGTCAAATAAGTTTGGTATGGGAGATACAGATGTCAGAGATGTATGAACAGACTGGGGAGGGAGGGAGAGAGATTATTGATGTGGTTTAAAAACTTGTGTGAGAGAGAGAGAGAGAGAGAGAGAGAGAGGTAAAAGAAATTTTATTGCAAGATTATAAAATGTTTGAAAAAATAGTTGTAAGAACTGTTTGAGGTAGATCATTAGGGAGGTGTTAAAATGACAAATAGCAAGAGATTTAGAGAGAGAGAGAGAGAGAGAGGGGGGGGTAGTTAAAGAATGGAAGATGGTAAAAGAAAGATACGTGGGATTTAAGAACTACATGTAATGGTATGTTTTGGTAGATGTAATATTAATTATTTTTAATTTACATGTACTTGTCAACAACACTCCCATCCTTTTAGAGCAGATATTGAGAATGAGAAAAAAGAAGAGAGAAAAACAGATAGGGGGGTTCTTAAAAGTTAAGGAAGTTGTAATATAAGATAAAACTGATTTAATTGGATTTTTTTGACAGATATTAGATTGGCAGTATTATATAGAAAGGTTAGGTGGATGTGTACAGAAAATTATTACAATACCAGCAGCTTTACAACAGGTCTGTATAAAAATCATAGCTCACTTGTACAAAACCCCCAAATACCATCAGCTTTACAACAGGTTTTTATACCAATCATAGCTCACTTGTACAAAAGGCCTGAAGACTCATGGCTTACTCTGACATCAGCAAGAGTGTTAATGAAATAAAAAATGACTCATTTTGGACTAAATAAAAAGTTTAAAAGTTTTGATTTTATGTTACAATGTACATTTATCTTGTTTCAAGATAATGAGTTTTTGCTGTATTAGTGTTTATAGTCACTAGGAAGTTTTATACTTCTAAGAATCTCTTCTAATTAAAACAAAGTGTTTTGTATAGACAAGAAAAACTGAACCAGGTAAAGCTGTCAAGATGTCCACAGTATGCAAGTGAGAGAAAAATCTAATTGTTCTTTTTAATTGCAAGTACATGTATAAATATATATTTTTTGTAGGTTTCTAACCCTGTCCCAAGAGTTCCACACCCTGACTGGTTACACAAGAAAATGATGGAGAGAAATGATGTATTTAAACAGAAAAAAATTAGTGAAATATTTGCACCAACACAAAGAAAAACTGCAGAGGTAATTTAGCAAGATGGCATTACTGTAGGTGAAGATGTCACTTCTATGCTTACATTGTCATTTGAGTTTATTTTTTAAAAGAAAATCTGAGAATGTTTATATTAGTGCCCACACAGACACACACATGGATACACAGACACACACACACACACACACACACACACACACACACACACACACACACACACACAATATGGTAACCTGAAGTGCCTCGAGAAACTTATTGACCTGTAGCAAGTGAAATGACAAACTTTTTTAAATTCAACATTGCAACATTGTTTTTAAAAAATTTTTTAGCATTAAATAAAACTCAATTTTCCCAGTGTGAACCCATATAGCATTGGAAATGGGACCCAGTTTTGGTCTGACTGGTTTTACCACTGAAAGCCCTGAAGTTTTACTTGCATTTTTCACTATCAGTATAAAATTTGAACACAAAAAGTTAACTAAAAGAAAAAAAAGAAAAGAAAAAAAAACACAAAAGGTTAACTAAAAGAAAAAAAAGAAAAAAAAATGTTGTTATTTATTTAGGTAACTTCAAAGAATAGCTTGTTTCCATCTGAGGAGCCTTCTCAGGATATCACAGACATTGAAGATATGGGAACAAGTAAAAATACGCCAAATGGGATTGCAGTCACACACAAACGGAAACGAGATCGGACAAGTCTAGACAACATGGAGAATAGTATGAATGATTCTCAAGCATTGGATAGTTCACAGTCTTGGAGAGATGTTCTAGGAGCACCCCCTCCAATGGGGAAATCCAAAGTAAGTACAGTAGCCAAGGTCAGAGAGATTACCAAGAGATATTAGAGGGAGAGATAACTCAAGGATTTTGGAAGGGGATGAGGAAGGGGTGGGAGACAGAGAGAAAGAGGGAGAGAGAGAGAAGTATGAAAGATTCTCAAGCATTTGACATTTCAAAGTCCTGGAGAGATGTTCTAGGAGCACCCCCTCCAATGGGGAAATCCAAAGTAAGTAAAATTGGTCAAGAAGAGAGATTACTGAGGGATTTGGAAAGGAAATAACCCTGGGGTTTGGAGAGGAAAGAATAGAGACAGAGAGAGAGAGAGAGAGAGCAAGAAGTATAAAAGATTCTCAAGCATTTGACCTTACCAGTTCTGGAGAGATGCGTTAGAGGCATCCCTTCAAATCTAAAGTAAGCGCAAGTAGCCAGGATTCCCTGGGGAATGTGAAAGGAAGAGAGAGAGAGAGAGGGGGGTATTTTTTCTTATAGAGAAACTGGATTCTTGTGTGCAGTGCAATACAACACTCATATGTACAGGTACAGGTTTAAATTTATGTTAAACTATGTTGTAGAACAATAATGATGATTGATCTTACAAAACTAACCAATATGTTTGTTGTGCAATATCAAATAATGCAGAATTTTTGTAATATTTCTACCTTTGATCAACATTACTTCAAAATTGCCAGGATGGGTGATTCTATCATCTATATGTGCTTGGTTCAACATTTTCTGACCAACTCTTTTGTAAAAAAAGGTTTATAATCCAACTTCAAGAAGTGATAGCATTAATGGCTACATTTTAAAATACCAACAAAAAAAAAAAAAGAAGTCATTTTAAAATTGAAATTTACAGTAAAACCTGGATTTATTGCCATCATTTGTACTGTCAGATTTTTTTTTCAAAGTTCTTTGTAGAGGGAGGGAGGCTTTTTAAGAAAAGTTATGAAAAATTGAATTTAAGGACTCCAAAGTATTTTGAGAATAGGCATAGTGGTTAATTTATTGAGTAACATTAAAATAAGGTTTTATTGCAAGTAAAACTTTTATTTACCTGTATTAAATGATGAATGTTACACTATCATGCAGTGGTTTTGTTTGCCTAAAATTACTACCGAATAAAGGTAGTTTCCCCTTGAGAAAAAAGACTAAAATTTCCCAATTTGACATCTAAAATTCCCCAAAAGGCAACAGTGACACACATTCAAATAGTTTAAGTTAAATCCAGTTGTCCAAAACTGTTCTAACAGTCACAATTGTCACAATATAAGATCTTTGCAATGAATTTCAAAATTCTGAGCGTAACATGTGACATAAATTTCCCAATCTGAAAGGTAGAAGGTAGTTTTTAAAAACCATAGCAAAATCACTGCTATGATTATAAAATCACTGATGTTTGAACAAAAATCTATTGACATTGGATAACATTTTGCCTCCAAACCCATCAACAGGAATTTTAATCAACACTTACACAAGGATCACTCATATGAAGCTAGTGTTTGGTGTAAATCTGTAAATAGACATGTTATGAAATTTATTTGCTATGTCGGAATTCTTTACCTTTAAGTCTATGAATTAAGCACTTAACATCTCTTTAATTTGAACCACTGCGAGTACTCGCTCCGTAAGTGGGAGGTCATGGGTACCGGGTCTGACATGGTAGGCATGTCACAATAAAGAACCCTTATGTATAATACCATCATTGCAATGCACAGGCAAAATTTCTGCACTTTCGCCTATAGCTGACGACGTATTGATATAAGTGAAATATTCTTGACATGGACGTTAAACACCATTACTCAACTCAACTCTTTAATTTTTATTTTCTTCCAGGAAGAAAGAAAAGCTTGGTTGGAGTACCACAAGAAAAAATGGGAACTACAAAAGAAGGAAAGACAAGATAGAAAGAGAAGAAGAGTCGACTTTGGAGATGTTCTTACGACAAATTACAGCATGTCTAGTAGAAGTGGACTTGGGGGATTTTTAAGACGTACGGCCAGGAGTATTATGGACATGCCTTGGCAAATTGTGCAGGTAACATACATCATGATAACTAATTCATTTTTGTGTTTCCTTTACACAGTGCTCAGAAATCAGAAAAATGAACTCCCTCAATAATTATTTATTAATATAACTGTTTTGTTTTGGAAATAAATGAGTAAAGTGGTAATAGATTCTGCAAAATTAGCACTTGAATAAATGTCACTTGAATTTTGACTGTAGTTCGCTTTGCTGAGGATAAAACCATTTGAAAAAAAAGTTGGCAAAATATATGCACATGTTTTACAATGTACATGTACATACACTGTATACTAAAGCAGACATCCTAAAAGCCTTGGTCCATCAGACAATACCAACAGATTTTCACTCAAACTGACAATTTGTGAGTTGGTAATTGGACTGACTGTCCTGTAGTTTCTTTTCAGAGTTTTATTATTATTCCGAACCCCTCAATCTTTATTGTTTGGATTAGTAGCCGTTCTTGAGTCTAATTTGTAAAGCAGAATTTCATTGGTTAAAAGCTTTTGAGTGATCCAATCAATATGCCTGTTAAATATGATCATGTGGCTCATCTGTGATAATGGCATCATGGAAGTATAATGATGGAAAGAAACCAGAAAAAGCAACTTCATATATGTCATTTAAGACAGTTGTACATATACATTGTAGATAAAGAAGATTTTCTTGTTTTTTTTTTTTTTATCCACAGCTGATGGAGACAAGTCATCCTGGACAGTTTAAGTTATGGGCCTTGATTGGAAGTGATCTACATGCCATGAAGCTAAACATTCCACGGATATTTTATGTAAATCAGAAAACTGCAAAACCAGGGGAGGGTGCAAGTATGTATTGTTTGAATTACTGTAAATGTTCTAACTTTAGCAGTGTATTAATTTTAGTGATTTTTGCACTAGGTCAGTAGTATTAATTTCAATACACCACAAGGGCTTCACCAACGCCGGTAAGGTCAATCGACAAAGGGTACATTGAACACACACACACACATACACACACACACACCTCCCCCTGGGGGAATAATTTTGTGTTTTTTTAATAAACACACTTCAGATAGGTAAAGAAATAAACATTAGAATTTTGATTTGAAATTATGATGTCAACGAACTGTTTTTCATCTTTTCATAACTGTCAGGTCATTGGCAATGCAACAAAACATCAATTAAACAGTTAAACTGAATTCTGTTTGGTGCATCGGGATATCTGTCGTTTTAATTATGAATTATAAGTTGATGTGTGACAATGTCACATATATAGATAAATGTTCATAAATACCACTAATTGATATCTTGCAAAACTCCCATCACTGGTAACTTAAAATATATTGACATACATGTATAACAGAAACAACGAATTATCCCAATACAAAAACCACATGTAATGTCTTGTTTATGTTATTGTTGGTAACCCAAAAAAATGCCGTAATCAATCTTTTCAGCTATTGTATATAGAGATCAGGGGAGGTTATTAACTACAATCAGGCAAGTGTATGGCTGTGAAATGTATCTTCTAGTAGAAACGTTGGAACAGGTGAAGCCACTAGTAATTGATTAACTTGTAAGGTATTAGATAATTACCTGTAAATAGGGAGTGAATTGTGACACTGTCCTGAGTACTTTTAATTGTTAACAAGCCAACGTTAAAGAATTTTTAATCAGATTTGTCTTACTATTACGAGATAAAAGCCATTTCGGATATTTTTCAATCGGTTTTTTGAAGTTTGAATTGGCATCTTTCGCCAAAATCGGCGTTTGTGAATGCCTGTACACCACTAAAATAAGTTTGACCTATAGTCTGTTTCTCAAAAGTTGTATTGCAACTAATTAAATCCTTGCAAATATTTTGAGAATTTAAATTGCGCTGAAATAGGTACACACAAAAATTAGTATGTTTACATTCTTTTGTTTAAATCAATTCATCAATAATTTTACATTTGTCATATAGAGTTGATAACCTAAAATAACTTATCTTAAGGTGGTATGGCCAGGTGAGCAATACAGGCCCTTTTTGTTAAGCATTTGTTTATGCAAAGTTAAATAAACATATCGTCTAAAGAACAAGCTAGTTGCACACATTTTTAACAATTTGTCATCTTAATGTTGACATAATTAAAATTCTGGCAATGAATTTAAATAAGAAGAAAACAATAAGCTGGCAGTTACATGTATGTGTAGTTAGATGACAAAGATATTTAGTGGACTGAGGTAATGAGATACATGTATTACACCCGTATTAAGAGTTGAGGCATTCAGTTCAAGAAGGGGGAGGAAAACGAGTGCCCTAGAAAAAAAATTTTGGTAAACATACAGTGAATGCTTGCTTATGGGTGATAAATGCTCACTTATTGCAGTCATGTGTATTTGTTCTATTTTGTGAATGGGATATGTAAATGAAGTATAGAAAAGAGGTGCTGTTTATGTTACTTTATGTGATTATGTAAATTTACACAGTGTGGAAGAAAATAATGAAGACATTACCACGTTCTCATCGTGTGATGAACTTATACGAGTATTCAGTACCGGAGGATGTTTATCTTGAACACATCAAGTAAGTTTTATTTTGGTCAAACTACAATTTTTGTCAAAAAATCTGAAAAATTGGTCAAATCTTACCTCCTACCTCAAGATCTATATATTTATTTTAGTAACATTTTTTGGAGAGATGAATTCAAATCAAGTGACAAATTATAATTACTGCTTAGATTCTGTTCTATATGATCTTGATTCATATTTTTGTGGAGTTCTGTTCCTTTGATATTTGAGTTATACCCCTTTAGCATTTGAAAAGTTAAAATTAATACAGAATAAAAAAATTTATTCAAATGTTGATTTGAATGAAACTTCAAAATAATTTGAAAAAAAAAATCATACACTGAAGGATTGCCATTTGTTTTTGAATCGGTCATTAAGGTATGAACTGTTAAAGGGGGCAATGGGGCAAATCAATCATAAACTGTAAACTATTTACACTTTAACTGTTCATTTGAAAATAACGTCATTTAGTCGTAAAAGGTTCATATAGGCAGTGATGATTAGATTGTAAATATAGTGTTTTGACCATTATTTAAAGCTTCAGTTACATTTTAGAAGTTTTGACTTTTATCACTATTAACATTAATGTTTTTGCATTTGATTTTTATCTCTTTTTTTTCATTTCAGTGAAATAAGTGCAGATTTATCATCCCCGGATATAGAGGGAGTTTATGAGACCCAAGTCCCTTTATTGTTCAGAGCTCTGGTAAAATTAGGATGTATTGTGACAGTTAATAGAGATTTTGCCAAGTTCATGGTGGGAAGGGTAGGTGCTTCACCAGATATAGAGGGAGTTTTTGAGACACATTGTTTTTGTTGTTTAGGGCCTTTGTTTAATTCAGATGCATTGTAAATTGAAATTTTTGCAAGTAAATTTAGATAAATTATGTCAATTGGTTTGAGGGACTTGGTGGCCGAGTGGTCTAAAGTGTGCGGATCACAGCCCCTCTCAGTGCCTGGGTTCGTATGTCATTTGAAACAGGTTCTAGTGTGAGAAAGTTTGTCATTTTGTTTGCGGAAGGTCTGTCGTTTTCTCGGGAACTACGGTTTCCTCCACCATCCCAGAACTGACCGTTGCAAAATAAGTGAAAGAATCTTAACTGGGGCGTAAAACAACATTACACCACTCCATACATTTGGTTTGCCTGGTAGGTGTTTTAAAATTTGTAATACTGTTACATTAAAAGATTTGGCAAATTTTATATCAAGATAAGATATACATGTATACCATGCCAAGTGTTATTGGAGATTTTCATTGAGTCTGTTCACAAGGCAACTTGTCCCAATTCATTCTTCTTGTACATTGATACTTTTAAAAGTCATCAAATTTTAGATTATATATTTTGAAAGTTTCCTGGTTTTTTTTTAGTGATCATGTTCAGTAAAATAACTGAAAACAACAGGGTCAAATTATGATTGAAAGCTAAAATAACTGATTTTTCATCCTTATACAAACATGATATACACATAAATTTGTTGAAATATTATATGATGTTTATTTTTAGGAAACTGACACCTTTGATATGGAACATTTAGATTTCAGAACATTGGCACAATTTTCCTACATAGAAACTGGTTCTATGAAGCATGTTTATATGTATCATCATGTATGGTGAGTATTATGTAAAGTTTTCATATTTATATCCCTCATCTTAAAACTCTTACGCCCAGCAAAGCAGAGTTCTTCATTTCATACACTTCAACATTAATTTTATGTCACCTGTCTAAGGGGAAACTACGACAGTGTCAATATTAATACATGCTAAATGTTTGAGATCCTCGGGAGGGTCAAAAATAATTAACGCTAATAAAAATACTTATACAGTTGATAAGAAACTTTATGTTGTCTGTAACATTGTGTTAATTCCTTTTCCAACCACTAGTCATTGTTGCCTTGAACCAATACAACACAACTGAACAAGTAATGTTTCATGACCTTGAACAAAGGTCATGTCTTGAAGGTCAAGGACGCAGAGGTTGATTGTTTGATAATTATATCGTGGTCATTATTGCTGGTCACAGGAATTCTATTCTTAGATTAGTGATGTGTGCTGAACATAAACAAATATATCAACAGGTCAAGGTCACAGAACGACATCTTTTTTAGGATCATTGCATAGCCTTCATTCTGTTTTCAAAAATACTCTAGATTTAACCAACCTTGAACATTAGAAAATCTGCCCTTTAAATTCAAAATTCATGTATATTTGTGGTAATGATTCATTCCCATGAATGTTTTATTATTATTTTATTAACAGTGGGAGTAAGATGATGTTTGGATTATTTTTTCCGATGTCAAAGAAAGCTACCATTTTTGTTGTCGATACAGTCAGAAGTGACCAGATGCCAAACCTGTCTGCTCTTTATAATGCTGAAAGAAACAACAAGTGAGTTTTGAATATGAAGTAGAACTTGGATAACTCAAAATTTGATATCCCGAATACCACAGATAACCCAAAATTCGATATCCCGAATACCACAGATAACTCAAAATTCGATATCACGAATACCACAGATAACTCAAAATTTGATATCCAAAATACCATAGATAACTCAAAATTCGATATCCCGAATACCACAGATGACTCAAAATTGGATATCCCGAATACCACAGATAACTCAAAATTAGATATCCCGAATACCACAGATAACTCAAAATTCGATATCCCGAATACCATAGATAACTCAAAATTCGATATCCCGAATACCACAGATAACTCAAAATTTGATATCCCGAATACCACAGATAACTCAAAATTCGATATCCCGAATACCACAGATAACTCAAAATTCGATATCCCGAATACCACAGATAACTCAAAATTGGATATCCCGAATACCACAGATAACTCGAAATTCGCTATCTCGAATACCACAGATAACTCAAAATTCGATATCCCGAATACCACAGATAACTCAAAATTCGATATCCCGAATACCACAGATAACTCAAAATTGGATATCCCGAATACCACAGATAACTCAAAATTCGATATCCCGAATACCACAGATAACTCAAAATTCGCTATCTCGAATACCACAGATAACTCAAAATTCGATATCCCGAATACCACAGATAACTCAAAATTCGATATCCTGAATACCACAGATAACTCAAAATTCGATATCCTGAATACCACAGATGACTCAAAATTCGATATCCCGAATACCACAGATAACTCCAAGCTTTATTTTGTCTTTACTGGTTTTCTGTGTAAACAATATTAGGATAACTTCGATAACTCAAACTTCTATAACTTAAATACACCCGATAACTCGAAGTAAAAATTTGATCTAAATTTTAAAAATGTATGAAAAATTAACTTGAAGACTCGAATTTTTTTCTAACAATGTTTAATCAATGACATTAAATAAAAAATCAAAGAAATTATTAGTAATTAGACTACCATCACATAACAGAATTGAACTGATTAGTTCTAGTCATCTAACAAATGAATTAGTGTCAATAAACAGATTAATATGCAGTGCCGTCACAGACAATTAAGTGTAACATGTGTGCTTACAGGTATAACAAACAATCCTCTACACTAATCCCTGCTGTCGATAACACATAAACTTTAGATTTCTCAAATCGCAATTTAAACGACTAACCCTGTGGAACAAATAACTACAATTAATTCTTGATGACTTATTTTAATGCTTTCTTATTTTATTGACTATCTGTTTCTATTTTTAGCAAATGTAATAATTAAGTATTGCTGACATTCATGTTGTTTATCTTGTTTCCGATTCATTAATATATTGTTCATAAACATTGTGATTTTATAAGACTAGAACTCGTTCTGCATATTTTTGCTGTCTACGTCAAATATTCCCAAAAAAATGTCATTATTACGGGAAAACGTAACTTTATGCGATTCCATTGTCAATAGAAATAATTGTCCCACACAAATGCTATGAGGTATCACATGGTTCTCTGGTGAATTCCATTCTTTGATACATAAATTATTATTTTTTGTTTCTAATTTATCTATTATTATTTAGTTTTTTTCATTCAAGTGTCGGTATTAGTTTGATTTCTGTAATGGAAAAACTTTTATGAAGATGACGTCAACTTCGATAACTCAAACACCTGATAACTCGAAGTCACAACCGAAGTCCTGTGCACTTTGAGCTAAGAAGTTCTACTGTATTAATAAAAATTAAAAATCCCAAAAAAAAAGTTGAATACAAAACATTTAATGTTTATCAAAATACATGTACATGTACAATGAAATATGCACATTTATTTATATCCCCATTGATTACAAAAAAGTAGTTCCGGCAGAGGTAAAAACAGTCTATGAGAAAATAATTCTAACTTTTAAGCCAATCAGAATGCAAGAAAATGGTAAAATTTAATTATTTAAAAATAGTTCAGCTTCTCTTCATGCTTTTCTCAGTTACTCTCTCAAGTTATAGAGATTACTTTTTCTGACTTTCACATGTCTACTGTGTGACGCCAACATCTATGGATGGATTTTGATAACACTTGGTTCAAATTTATAAGAACTGTTGTGATGATGGGACAATGTGTTGTGCACCAGATTAAAATTGTGCAGCAGGTCATAGATCAATGTTGTTAGGTGAAAACTTACATTTGGAATAGAAATTTAATTTCTGTTTTATGAACTCATTTCAATGGATGGATTTGGATCAAACTTGGGACATTGTATACAACTACAACAGGTTATGTCTTGTCTCTAATTTACTTGGGAGTGGAGTCGTGGTGTTTTACGCCCCAGTCAAGATTCTTTCACTAATTTGGAGGTGGTCAGTTCTGGGATGGTGAAGGAAACTGGAGTGCCTAGAGATAGAGAGAACAAAGATACATTTACACTCTTTATGTTTTAGAGTTACAAAAGGTGCTGATGAAGCTATGTTGCCACCTGGTAACCATGGTTTTGACATCAAGTTGGAGAAGGATGTTAGACAGGTTTACAGAACCATACAGAGAATGTTGTCATTGTATAAAGATGAGAAGAGGGGACCAACATTTATAGCCGTTCAATCTTGTTATGGTAAGACTAAGCAATAAAATGAATGAAAATTATATATTCATATATAAATAATAAATAAATAAAGATAAATAAATAAATGACTCCGTAACATTGGCCACTCAAAACATGGCTGATAGAAGTTCATGTGATTTGTGGAAGAAAAATAAGAGCCAAAATGACCAAGAGGTGATAGAATGGAATGAAGAAATGATGTTTTACTGCTCATTTAAGAATTTTTATATTAAATTTATATCAAGGAAGTCGGGGATGATTGAGGAAATCACATTCTACCCTTGGTCTTTATAATTTAGAGTAAAATTTATTTAACAGTGATTTTGCTATGGTTTTTAAAAACTACCTTCTACCTTTCAAATTGTGAAAATTTGGGCCCTTTTAATGGCACATATTATGCTCAGAATTTTGAAAATTCATTGCAAAGATTTTATATTGTGACAATATCTAACATTTTTTGTCTGTCAGAACAGTTTTGGACAACTGGATTTAACTTAAACTATTTGATTGTGTGTCACTATAGCCTTTTGGGGAATTTTAGTTGTCAAATTGGGAAATTTTAGTCTTATTTCTCAAGGGGAAACTACCTTTATTCGGTAGTAATTTTAGGCAAACAAAACCACTGTTTAACATTGGAAAGGAATCAATGATCAAAAGGCTGTGTGTGTAGTAGGGCTGAACAAGTTGTGGTGTTGTAAAAAGTAGATATAAAAGAGTGATTTACTGCAAGACTTTCTGGTATGGATCTTTTGGCTTTGTGGTAGAGCTCTCACTTACCACCCAGAAGGGCCAGGTTTAATACTCAGCCAGGACACGCTGTGAGGAAGAGATTTTTTTTAGGTGTTTCCTCCCTACTGTTACACTGATGAGAGATTTGTTTTTGATCAGATTATTTCCCAAGCAAAGATTGGACATTATAATAACATGATAGCTGTAAAGTACTGAAGTCAGCTTTCTATTGGTCAAAAAATAAACAAATCAATTTCATATTCTGTGGTAGAGAAGTCATAGAATTGATTCCTGTTTTGTAGAATAAACGGAAATCTGTTCAATCGGGACAAATTCTGTTAAAGAATCTAACAGTGTTGAGTCTTACAGAAAGAAAAAGTTGTAAAAAGTTGTTGCTTTAGTTGGGATAGTTTTTTTTTTTTTTGGTATACTGCAAAGCTTGGATATAATTTACAATCGTGCGCATGCAAAAATAAAATGAATTTTTTTTGTCTTTTATAGATTTTCAGCATTTGACGTCGGTGATGCCAGGTTTAAATGATTTTCCATTAGTTCCAATCCATATACCAGACAGGTAAAACAAATAAAAAATTCCATGCTAGAATTTCTGAATTAATTTATTTTAGATTAAGTCGAAAAAAAAGGTACATGTATTAATTAATTTAAGAATTTAGATTTTTTTTTTAAGTAATGTAGTTCAATATTTCTTTTATTTTTCTTTACAAATAACAGGATTATGTATGGGGCTGGATCAATATACTGAAAAATTTATATCAGTGTTTAGCTTTTCAAAATATGGTAATCACTGTTTAAAGGGATACAACTCTTACAAGTAAGCATACAAAACTTGCATTATTTGCATTGTTTCAGCAAAAAACATGTAAATTGTTTATACAAGTACATGTAGTTTTTAATAGATTAGATTGTAATCGTAAACTTTCTGACTGTTGTTCTTCCAACTCTGGTTATTATAATATCAAATTATTAATTTTAACTTACTTTGATATTTTGCAGTGATACATTATATAATGTCTTAGATTGGCAGAGAGTAGGATGTCGTCGGATGTTACAGCATTATCTTAATGTTGACATAATTCTTCAGGTATTTCTTCTTTTTGTTAAGCCCCCCTTCAAAGAAGGGAGGACATATTGCTTTGTTGCTGTCTGATGGTTGGTCAATCTGTCGGTCCACCAACAGTTTCCGTTCATTTTCTTCACAGAGGTTGCACATACTGAAATGAAATTTGGTTTACAGATTTATCAATAGAATATCTAGGTCAACTTCTGTTTTGGGCATGATCAAACAATTTTTGACAGAGTAATCTCCCTTGGACTTAGAAAAATTTCAATTATTTGCAGTTTCCATTTATTTTCTTTGCAGAGGTTGCACATACATGTACTGAAGTGAAATTTGGTATACAGATTTATCATAAGAATATCTAGGTCAAGTTATGTTTTGGGTACAATCAAGCAGTTTTTGACAGAGTAATCCCCCTTGGACTTAGAAAAATTTCAATTAATGTATTTGCAGTTTCCATTTTTTTTCTTTGCAAAGGTTGCACATACTGAAGTGAAATTTGGTATACAGATTTATCATAAGAATATCTAGGTCAAGTTATGTTTTGGGTACAATCAAGCAGTTTTTGACAGAGTAATCCCCCTTGGAGATTGAAAAATTTCAATTAATGTATTTGCAGTTTCTGTTCATTTTCTTTGCAAAGGTTGCACATACTGAAATGAAATTTGGTATACAGATTTATCATAAGAATATCTAGGTCAAGTTATGTTTGTTTACGAACGAGCAATTTTTGACACATTTAACCCCCTTGGACTTGGAAAAATTCTAATTATTTGCTTTACGTTTATATCTCTACAAAGGTTGATCAAATTAATTATTGATATACATGTAACATATATAATCGGGTTGGTTGAATATGCATGGTTATATTGATAATAATTCATTATTTAGAAGTACAGTCAAATCTGTCTGAAGGTCTATATGTTTTGCAACCTATAATTCAAAAAATTTTTAGCTTAGACACATCATACTTGATAAATTTATGCATCTCGGATAGTACTGGTAGATGACCCCTATTGATTTTAAGTTCAAAAGGTCAATTTAATTTCCATGTACACTACCCATAATGTATATTGCCCATGATAAAAGCTTTTGCACCCTATAATGTCTGTCCAAGAAGGGAGGGGATAAGTGTTTCACAAACATCTGTCGTTTCACTTATAAAAGTTGGATGTTGTTCTGATCAATAATTGCACATAGGATTGTGCAAAAAGGGGCTGGGTAATTCAGACAACCTAAAGCTAATAGTACATGTAACAGTTATAAACCAGATCTCACATAAGATAGTCAGCTCATTAGATAATATTCCCTCGGGGAGACAATCCTCAATATTTCCCTCAACAAAGGGCACTTTTTACTTTATTATACCTAACAAAAAACAATTTTTTTTTACCCTTTTATTCCTGTTTAAAATGTATAAAATTGCATCTGATAAAGAAATGGAGAAGTTACTGGTCTGTAGCTTATGTAATCTTAAGAAGGATTACTCTGTAATTACCGTGATGGATAGTCATAAGTTTCTGTGCCTAACAGTGAACATTGCAACATCCCATGGCAATGTTGATGGCTGCCTTAAACATTGTGAATTGTTTTATTGATTAGAAATTGACCAATAATAGTTAAAGAATTTTCTGTGAGATATAAATAGAGTTACATGATTATTTTGGCAAGCAAATTCATAAATTTCCAAGTGACTTTGAAAAATCACAAGTAATATAGATTCTATTTATATTATTTTACAACTTATAGAAGTTATAAAGAGATATATTTCATAATTTAAGTAATGGATTACAGAAATGAGTTGAATAATGTGTGATCCACAAAAATCATGGTTTGTGTGTACAGAATTCTGTAAAAGACAGAATCTTGATTGGTGTGTATAACATTATCCAGATCTAGTGATGTGGGAATGTCAAGGAAAATATTTATTGATCATTGTATTTAGAATTGTTTAAAATAAATGTTTAAAAATAAATGATTAATGTTGTAATTAAATGTATAATATTCCAGGCAATGATGGAACAGTGTCGTTATCTTCATATCCCTGTCGGAAATATGCCAAAAGATATCACTATGTTTGGCTGTGATTTGTTCTTTGCAAGACATTTACAGAAACATAATCATATATGGTGGTGCTCCATGACTGAAAGGCCTGATCTAGGAGGCAAAGAAGCTGACGATAATAGGTATGTTGTATTAATATTTGTTATTAAATAACATGAAATAAAATATTTTGGCTCCTGGAAAAGTTTTTCAGTTATGAAGTTAAAAAGTGTGCATGTGAATTAAAAAACAATTAATGTTCATGCATAAGAGATGACAATGATTAACTATTTTTAAAAAGAAGATTGAATTATTATTTTTCCTGTTGTTTTTTTTCTCCCTTAATGAAAGAGCCATTGTTGCATCCCCAGTTTTTGAGAAGCATTTGAGTTGGTTTGACATTTACAGATATGTAAACTTGAAAATTCTAACTAAAGCTTATCATCAAACTAAAGAGGTGATCTGACAAATTTCTCATATGTACTAGGAGGCAGAAACCACTATGTCATACTATAGGCATCAAGGGCTATGTCCATTTATTTATAAGCTTTCTTGTTGAACTTGGCTTGTATATGAGATATGCTATATTCCGAGTCTTCGTGATCTAATTGACAATGTATACGTAATTTCTCTGATTTTTGCTGATTTACTACGTGTAATGGTTGTTGTTCTTTCTCCACAAGACTTTGTATGGAGTTGGAAGAGAAGTCAAGTACAGAACTCAATCATCCTGGCTCTTACTCTACTGTATGTGTTGAATTAGATGTCTCTAGTTTAGCTGTTAATACCATTATCGAGGTAAGACAGATAATGTGAACATAACTTTTTCATCGATAGAACAATTTTTTTCTGTTTTTGTATAAGAATCATGATTATAAATTCGACAAATTTAAACCTTACATTAAGAATTTATGGCTTTATGGTCTTAATATCAGCTAATAAGTCCTTAAATTATCATCAATACTTGTACTTAAAGTCCTTGTATAAGAAAAAGGTTGACCTTGACTTTACTAGAGACATGTTCATCAATGCCCATGCTTTCCAATGCCCATGTTCAAACAATTTACATGTATGTATCTTTGTTGAATAGAAGTCAAAAATAAAATTGTACCCTGGTTATCATAACCATACAGATGTCTCCATTAGGTCCAGACACTAACTTGAGAACAAAAGTTAAATTACAAACTACATAAGGCATTTGTGCAAAAGTTTTGATTAAATTTATCATTCAAACTCTTTTCCATACACTTGCTGCATTTCCATACACTTGCACTAAGATAAAAATGCATTTCCATACACTTGCACTAAGATAAAAATGCATTTCCATACACTTGCACTAAGATAAAAATGCATTTCCATACACTTGCACTAAGATAAAAATGCATTTCCATACACTTGCACTAATATAAAAATGCATTTCCATACACTTACACTAAGATAAAAATGCATTTCCATACACTTGCACTAAGATAAAAATGCAGGTTGATTTTAGAATTTATTAAAACATCTTCAAAACATTGTCTTTTGGATGTCATGTTCAATCAAAGGTAAACAACCTTCTGATAGTAACTGCTGTTATTTGTGTGCACTTGGGCAAAAAGTCACTGGTACATGGTATGTTTGTCCAAACAAAAGTACTTGGGCTTTTGTGATCATAATAATATTTAACATTTTATTTCTTTAGGTGAGCGATTTAAGGCCCATAGGGCATTTGTGTATTTCTTTAATCCATTAACTCAGTCCCAATCTCAAACCTCATCCCCAGCCCCCTAATCAACTTTTTTTGATCTTAAGTCAAAAGCAAATTGCAGTTTACAGATTAAATTAAATTAAGGTCTTATACACGCATGATGAAAGGAGTAAATGTAGTAGGTAATTCAAGGATAGATATATATATATATACATTAATATGCGAACCTAATCAAAGTGTACATTCCAGGATCCCTGTTTTAATTGAGCTGTACATTACATTACAATACATGTAGTCTTGGCAGATTCATTAATCATCAAAAACATGATTTTATTCCAGTCCTCTCATGTAAATGATCAAGAAGGAGCAAGTGCTGTAAGTTTTGACACATTACCACAGTCATCATTGGAGGAAATGGTACAAGGTCAAGGTGCTGCAACAAGCCTGGCGAGTTACGATGAGACAGCCCTCTGTTCCGTTACATTCAGGTTTGTGCATACTTGCTATTCTAATCAAAATAAAGATGCAGTAGGACAAGTTTAAAATTTTCATTATTAGACACTATTCCAAAATCCAAATAAAGACGTAAAAGATGTGTGTTCAAAATAAAAATAATAATAATTAAAAAATAATAATAAATAAAATTAAAAACTTAAAATCTCATTCAGAGTTGGAGCCTAGCACATTATGTTTTCTTTTACAATTGATTATAGATTTATACTAATGAAAGATTTGAGTAGCTGTGTTTTGAATGCCCATTATAAATCTGTCACTTATATATATATTAAGATGGTCAGTCCTGAGATGGTGGAGGAAACCAGAGTACCCAGAAATACCTGGATTACAAAGCAATCTGACAAATCCTCTCACACTCAACTGCCTGATTAATTTTTTTTTTTCATATTTATGTGGTGAGAGGAACTGTGATCCAATAGCCAGTGCTTTAAGACTATTCTGCCAACAATCACTAAATATCAATTGGAAAAAGATGACAATTAAATAGCATGGTACAATTTTGAGGAATTTTTAATTTCAGAATATTAAAGAGTATGGTTCAGAGTTGGGTGAGAGATGTGACAACATTCGGTAATGTTTTTGCTGATAACCAAATTATTCATTTTTACAGGTAAGCCATTATTATTGGTTTTGGTTGGAATCTCTATAACGCTGCATTAAATTAACCCATTATAGAAAAAAAATACTATTCTAAAAATATTTGTTATCAATATAAATCGGTTGTTATTACGATCTGTGGGATTCATTTTCTTAAATTCGATCTTATTAGTCCATAATACATGTAAATGGAAATCCTAAAAGTTTGGGCCAACTCAGTAAATACATGTATGTAAAATATCAGCTTTGAGCATGCACAGAAGTCTCGCCTGTAGTTGAACAATGACATCAACAGAAATAAAAGAAGAATGCAAGAACGATATTGTTGAAATGCTTCTATAAAAAAAAGATTTATTTATGATTATATTATTTATCCTTTCACACATTTATAAATGGTATACGTGTGTTTATTTACTGTATTGCTGCTTCCGTAGTCAGAAATCATGCTTCTTTGCTCTGAATTAGTGATCACTGTTCTAAAATAAGATCTTCGGGAGTTCAAACTAGCAGGGGAAAACTTAATGCAGCTTTAAAATAAACATTCAACAAATTGTCAGATTAAAAAATTGTTTAAGTAACACAATTGACAACAAAAGTAACCATGGTAACTGTAAATTTACTTTAAGATGGCTGAGATCGCCGAGTGCCATGTTGTATGATCCTGCACTAAGAAGAACATTGAGTAACATGATGAAGAAAGTCTTTATGCAGGTAAAAAGATCTCTCTTTTATAACTTTACTTTAGACAGCTAATCTTTTACTTTGCACAGATGTGTAAAGTTGTTTTATCAAAAATCCTTTTCTCTATCCTTTATTTCTAAGATTTTAATAACTTTAGGTCATTTGTTGTACAATTTTTATTCAAATATTTAAAAAAAAAAAAATAATAATCTATATTCATCTTATAGGCACGGTAATTATCGTAAATATCAGTTTGTCAGTTCATTTGAAGAAGAATGGTAGTTTTCTTTAGTCGTTACTGCTGAATTCATTGCCTTCTTGAAAATAAAACAGTTTTGATTTGATTGATAAACATCATTAGTCTACCACATTGAAATGATTAGGAAAACTTAGCAACTTAAAGTATTTTTACTTTTAAGAAAACATAAAACTGTCCAATTATTATAGTATAAAAGTTTATTTCTGTAAAAAAATTAAAATTCAAAATTATAAAAAATGGTGTTTTTTTTTGGTTTTTTTTGGTTTTTTTTTTTTTTTTTTTTATTTTGTTGTGATTTTTTCTTATTTTGTACATGTATAATACTCTATTTGTAGCTTATTGCAGAATTTAAGCGACTTGGTTCCACAATGGTGTATGCAAATTTCAATCGGATTATATTGTGTACGAAGAAGAGACGATTGATAGATGCTTTGGCCTATGTAGAATACATTACAAACAGTATAAAATCACGTGAATTATTCCATCTTATAGAAATGTCATATGAACAATGCTGGGAATATCTCATGTGGCTAGATCCTGTAAGTATACTCTCTCTCTCTCTCTCTCTCTCTCTCTCTCTCTCTCTCATAATGGAGATCATATATAATTATATAAACAATTTTGAGAATATCCTTGTGTGAATGGATTCTTTATGATTCTCTCTCTCTCTCTCTCTCTCTCTCTCTCTCTCTCTCTCTCTCTCTCTCTCCATTTTAAAACTTTTTGAGAGAAAACCTGGTTTAGCAAAGAACCTCGTTTACTTAACGATCCTTTTCATACAATAAAGGCACATGGTATGATGTTTTTATGATTCTCGTATATAAACATTCCTAATGAAAGACATCAATGTAAAATGTTGAAAATGTTTTGGTTTTTCATTCACAGGCCTTAGATAGAATTTTTAATGCCACTCGGCACAGTGCCTAGTTAAAGAAGAAAACCAATCGTCACTTTGAAATTTTACTCGGCACAGTCACTACATGAAAACGAGAATTTCTTCTCTTAAGTACAGCCAGAGCTTGTATCAATAAATAATGTTTTCTGACTTTTTCTTAGGCTTTTCACGAACTTTGGATTTTCCAGTTTAAATAACCAGTAACTTTCGTTTTGAAGTCGCAGGTTTAGAAATGCTTCCACCTGCAACTGGTTTGTCATCAGGATCAGCGTTAGTCTAATTAGTGTCTTCGAAAACTTCTTTATCAGCTGTTTCATCCTTGTTTTGTCATTAGGAAGTTTGTTTACTTTTATTTGACATACTTTATGTATCGACAAGAATATAAACAATCGGAACATTGGTTAGATTTTACATAACACTAAGTAAATTCTGAATGCGAAACAATAGGTTTGCGCATGTGATGCAAACGTTAAAATGATTATGTTGATTGACGCTTGTAACAGAACGGCCGATGTCGTTACATATTGGCCTCCCTTTACAAGATTTTTCCAACAAACACGATAGTATCTATTGTTTATTAATTGCAACAAGCTTCTCGATGGATATGTCTGATTTAACTCGGCACCGTGACGAGTGGTAGTAACAGCATCACTCGTTCAAGTACACATTTCACTCTTCAGGATGAGTGGACGAGTGAATAATCGGGGCCCTGCATTCAATGATGATAAAAGATTTTATTATTTATTCATTTATTAGGGCCCTGTGTCGTCTTGTAATATAAAGATTGAAAAAATGCATGTGCAGATTTTCATCTAGTAATTATTATTATATTTGCATGTATATAGGCAAACCATGGTGGTGTAAAAGGAAAGCTTCCAACAGAGTCCGCACAGAAACAGCCAAACCCTGACGCTGATAATGAAAAAGATAGTGATGTTGAAGATGGTGGGGAGCAAACTGAAGAAGAGGAAGAGGAGGTTTTAAATAAGTCAGATGATGAAGATGAGGTATAAAAGATTGATTTTATGGAGTTTTATATCCTTTCAAGAGTATTTCACTTATATCGAGACCTCACTAGCTATAGGTGAAGTGGCAGAAATTATTACCTTTGAAGTGTGCTTAGAACAGTGTGTAGGGGGGGGGGGGGTTCTTTATTGTGCCATGCCTGCCGTGACACAGAGCATTTGTTTTTAAGGTTTTATTTGAAGGACCTCATGAGTTTCATGTCCAAATTCCTAGTGCTTGGTGAAAGAACAGTCACTACCAATTTTCAAGTCTTGGTCAGACCCAGCCAGAGATCAAACCCACAACTGCCCACATATGAAGCGAGCACTCTACCAACTGAACTACCCTAGTGGTAAGTTATGAGAGAGGTTTTAACATTATCATCTCACAAAAAGGAGTGGAGTGAGGTAATGGTGGTTTACATTATTTCACTTATATTGAGGTGGTAAGTTATGGAATGGTAGAGGAAATTAGAGTTCCTGAAGAAAACCACCAACCATCAGCAAGTGAACTGAAAAACTTCCTGATACAAGAATTTGATCCTTAGGCACAATCTTTACTTTACTCGGCAACCAAGGTCTCAATTTCACATAAAGACATCAGAACCTAACCCAATGTAAATCAAAATTCATTGTCCTGCAGAATATTTGTATTTCCAAAAAATAAGAAAAAAGAACAAAAAATTTGATTACGTAAATGTTGGGATAAACCCAAACAGATTAGATTTTATTGTTGTAATTAAATTACATACAATAAAGACTTACATGTATTTCAAAGAAATTTAATAAATGTTTGTGTCTTTGTTGCATTTGTCAAAATATGGAACAGTATACAATGACATCATTAATCAGGTCAGTGTCTAAAGATTTTGGAATTTATGCATTTTGGAATTGATGCATTTTATTCAGCAGAAACATACATCAGGGGTCGGGAAATGGTTATATTTGCCAGACATGTCGGACAAAAAATACTTTTGTCTGATGTGAAAAATCACTTGTCGGACATTTTTAGTTAATAATAGAATTCAGTTAATCGGACATGTAAATAAATATGTTTGTCGGTCATTATTTTACTCGAGTTTAGTATATTGTTTGCTATCACCTGTCAACCGTTTTCAATAAATACTACAGATCTTATAATTAGGCTTTTGTTTATTAATCAGTTAGAATCCATGGTCTCAATTTGTTCCTTTTGTTTCATCGTCCAAACCATCATTAATTTTGTTGTTAAGTTGTTTATTAAGTAATCACATCACTTGAAAGACGGAAGCCATTAACAGCTGATAACAAGGGTTGATCCTTGAAGGTCATGGCCGTTGGACTATATCAAAGAGGTTCCACGCGGGATGTCACATAAGACTACAACGCGCTTCGTATGGTCTTGGCAAACTGTTTAGTTATGAATAAATAATTTTAAAAAGTCTAAATACAATCAAAGAGGTCTCCAAATGAGGTTCAGTAAAGTTCTTGTAACTTTGTTAATAAACAAAGATGGCCATCAAACCTTGTGTCGTCAACGCCGACAATACAAAAATCGACACTATGTGAACACATGAGCCTGACCACATGTACCTAAATAACCTTAATGTAGTAGTTAAATCCTTTTTAAAATCTATTTGATATTAATAATTAAAATCTTTTTAAAATACATCGTCAATAACAACCATTTTTTTTAGTTTGCTATGCACAACATCGGTGGTACCTCTTTTTTTTTTTTTTTTTCAATGTCCAACACCCCAGTCGAAGTTTTCCAGAGCCCTGACATACATGTACATGTATATCTGTTTGTTATAACTGTTATATACCTCTTAGTAATAATTGTTATGCATTTTCAGCCTGAGATTGAGATGAATTGGAACATTATGCATTTCCTTCCTGAGGCTGCGGCATGTCAAACAAATTTCAGTGTAAGTCATTAATACTAAAACCTCATATTCGAAAAAGTTCTGAAAAGTCTTTAAAAGTTCTTTTAAAACTTTACAAGTTCTTTGAAAATGGCTAGAGCAAACACCTCTATGTAAAGAGTTGTACAGGTATTTAGCTTAAATGTATACATGTGCATTAAGTCTCAGCCCTAGAGACTCCGAGGCATCCCATATTTTCCCTCCTTTCATAAAACCTTTGCCTTGGCAGGAATCACAAGGAATTTTGACCCTGAATTGAAAAACCTGCCATTTTCAAGGGAAAAAATCAAACCAGATCATGTAAGATTTGTGGTCCTAGTAAAATTTCTCTGTTAAAAATTATTTTTGTAAAAATTATTTAATATGATCAAATTTTATTCGATATATACCTGTATATCTAGAAACTTGAAACTACAAAGTTTTAAAACGGTTTTCATACAGTGTATCGGCTTACATAAACTCTTTAATGCAGTTCTCCCCATTCAAAATCCATTGTAATTGATGTGAATATGTTTTATAAATGAAAATTACATGTATGTCACAACAAATGTCAGGTGATGATTGGAAAAAGGAAGAAAAAAAATAATAATAAGGCGAAGTACATGTCCTTCTTGGTGTTTGTGCTGTTGCCAATCATACGTTTTACCAGGTAATAATGATAATAATAATAAAAAGCACTTAATCGTACATGTAAAATAGCATTCCTGTTTTTCTGGGGTGAAATGAAACAACAGAACAGCTGTGCATTATATTTTAACAATACATGATTTGGTTTTGTCTTCTTTCATAGGAAGAAAATCCCAACTGATATGACAATTCCTGTTAATTTTTTCTGTTTTCAGATGATCGTAGCTGGTTATATACTATCTATATATAACCATTTACAGGAGGAACAACAGAGAATGACACCTGGTAACACACCTGTCAAAAGAAGACATGAGAGCCAATCACAGGTACAATTTATGGCTTTTCACCCAATCAGAAGCAATAAGTATTGTCTGACAACCAATCATACCAAGGATACAAAAATAATTAGCATTACATTGGTGTGCAGAAAGATATCCAGTTTATTTTGGTTTTATAATTCATGATTGTTTTAGCTTTGCATGGAAAGGCATAATAATTTGTAAAAATGAAGTGTGACATTCTAAGACCATTGGTAAACAATTCCAGTGTGCCTGTCCATGCAGTTGAAAATTTCTGGATTTACAAGTTGAATGGGTCCACCATTTTTTTGAAAATTAAACAAAATTGTGATATTGTTTCAAAAGATTACATCTCTTAGATGATACGAGTCCTAGATGTTTCATTGTACTAAAGAATTGGTTAACAAATCATAACACATCTCCTTGTCATGACAAGAATTCTACCCTGGGCAGATTCGGATGTGAGACAGCTTGTCATCTCACTTGTCAGTGGTCAGTCATTTCCTCTGGTCTCTAATTTTTCTCCACTCTCTCAGAATTGACTGCATCAATGTAAGTGAAAGCATTTTGACTTGGGTGTAAATACTCTTGTTGATCTCCTCTCTTAGATAAAAAACAAAGAACTTTTCAGTGTATACAGATGTTTTTTATTTTCAGAAACCCTTGGATACTACCACCACACCAGCCACAGTTACATTTGCTCAGGAATTAATACAGGGGGATCTGGCACAGCAGATGTTTGCGTAAGTACAAAAACCTGTGGTCTGTCTTTTCTCTGGACAATCCATTTTCTCAACCATTGTAGTAAGACCACTATGATATAATGTTAGTGGATAAATCTGAAAGGGGTGTCAAATCACATTACTCCATTTTTTGTCATTATTTTCCTGACTCCAACGTAATTATTTTCATACAAAATTGCTTAATTTATTGAGACTTTAGTTAATAAATCCTGTCATATGACCACCAGAGTTAATGAATCTCATCATGTCAGCAGCAGTATGCGAAATTACTGCAGGCCCAATGGCCTGAGGTTATTAACTTTTTGCTTGGTCACCAACTTCATAGAGTTCCAAGTACGGTTGGCTCTTTCGTGTCACCAGCAGTTCTCCTATAGCAGGCGAGTGTTTCCTCAAGACACCTAAATTTGTGGTAGTTTGTTTCAATATAATAAGAAACTTACAATAATGAACAATACTTTACACTAGTACAACAGACAATATAGAAAAGCAGCAACATTTGAATTTTTTTTTTACGTTTTAAATGTCGCTGAGATAAGATACAATATAGTTAATGTGAGGTTTAATTGGCAAAATTAAAGAGACACCCAAACTTCCGTATTTCAGGGCCATTTACTTTTCATTTGGGCTACCAACTTTTAAAAGTTAAGGGCCCTGTTGATAAACATGTCGTTCTAGCTAATTTTATACACTGGTCACTGGCATGAACTTGCAAATTTTCAGGAACAAGAACAATGAGCATGCTTAGAAACTGTAAATGGACTTGTTTTACTTTGCTAAAAACTATGGCAACATTTGTCCTTTGACATATGGTAGAGCACATTTTTATATCCAGGCACAAAACAGTAGTGTAAGGACAAGTCTTGCAACCCTTTATATGGAATATAAAGTTTGTTAAAGGCTAACCTATATATTTTTATCACTTGTAGCATTACGCAGAAGATAAGCAAGAAATTATCTGGTAATAGGAACAACATAGCAACGGAATTCCCTCAACCACCAGGATCGTACCTCCCCCTAAATAATCCAGCTCTGGAATTTGTCAAAAGTGTTTGTAAGGTAATTATTGCATTTTGATTGTATATGTAAGCTCATATGACTACATGTACCGGTAAAAAGCCATACATATATGTCAAAACAGAATTCCCTCAACCACCAAGATTCCCCCTGCACCCTTAAAGTAGAAATATTTGCAATAAATCAGTGTTTCCATCAACCTATACCTTCACTGAACCCCAAAAGTTTCTACTACTAAAAAAGCCATTGAATGAAATTTGATCATTGTCTGTTAAACCTTGGAATCCTTTAACTCTATTGTGCCTAATTCAAAACTTTTTATGATTTTCTAGGTTATAGCGCTGGATTCCAATGTTAGTATACAGATCACAAAGTTAAAGAGGGATTTACTGAAACTGATTGGTATTGGCGAGTTCTCAAACGATGCAGATTTCAGAGATCCATGTCTCTCTTATGTGATGCCAGAGGTTATATGTAAATCATGTAACCATATCCGTGACCTTGACCTTTGTAGAGACCCCTATCTCAGTCATGATGGATCAGGGTAAGAATTTACTAAAGACATCTAACTTGTATCATATCCACGCCCTTGGTTATATTAACTTTTAACCGTTCACATGACCTTGACCGTTGTTCCTTCTCAGGTTGGATGGGGATTGTGGAATTGGAAATTACTGAAGACGTTCAAGTCCAACTAAGTACAATATACATGTATCTTATTATGAAATAGTGACAGTTTCCTTCATAATAGGGGCCACTGCGGTAGCTCAGTTGGTAGAGTGCTCACTCCGTAAGATGAAAGCCGTGGGTTCGAACCCCGGCCGGGTCTGACCCAAGACTTGAAAGTGGGTAGTGACTGTGCGACGTCTCGATATAAGTGAAATATTCTTCACAGAACTGACAAACTCAATATTAATGATTAAAATAATCATCGTCACATTACTTAACTTCCTCTTCAAATTTTGTTCAGATTAGCCAGTGTTTCATTTTACACCTTCAAAAATATTAAAATCAAGACCATTTCAAAGATATACATTATAATTTCCAAAAAACGATGGTCTTTTGGACTGGGTAAAATTAGTTTACAGTTTTTGGTTTATAAAGGTTTAAACAAGAGTTACTTGCCCCTTTAATTTTTTTTATGCAACTTGAGAAAAAAGATTGGTTTTCACAGGTCAAAATATAGAACACAGAAAGAATTGTACTAGTAAAAGGTCGGTCAGTATTCAGAATTGACAGGGTTCAGTTTATCAAGACTTTTATAAAAAACAAGAATTCAAAATTTGAGGCTGAAGGATATCGCCAATTTTGACAAAATTTTGGTTTTTCAATTATTTGGTTTTTTGAGGTTATACTGTATTTACCAAAAATAATTAACAGTAAAATTTATCTAATTTCAAAGTTGAAACAGTTAAGACGGATTTTCTTTTATTCTGGTTTTCACTGTAGCAAAAATAAATCTATTGATATATTTTCGATCTTATTGGCTGAGTGGTATTGTGTACAATTACAGATCACAGCCCTTCTGTCACCTAGCTTTCAAAACTTCTAAAAAAAATTCTAGTGCAGTTTATTTGCAGCTGCTTGTGGCTTCCTCTGGTCACTAAGCTTTCTCCCATGTTTCCCTAGCTGGTCACTTCCCTATACAACTCTATGTAAAGACTCTGGTACCAATTTTCTTGCCAATGGTCAGTGGTTTTCTCTAGAGACTCAGGTTTTCTCCACCATCCCACAAGTGACCAGCAGAATATCACTATCTTGATGTGGGTGTAAGACACCATTACTCCTCTTCACTCCACTGTTAAAATTTTCATATATTTTATTTCTGATTTACAGAGCTGTGTGGTCATGTGTACAGTGTAAAACATCATATGATATAGACGAAATAGAACAGAACCTGATAGAATCTGTAAATCGTAAATCCATGGCTTACGTCCTGCAGGATTTGTCTTGTGATAAATGTAATGGTGTAAGTTGAATTTAAGATGTTATTTCATTATACAAGAAAGAATAATACCAATAACTATATATAATATATATATATGGCAAACTTGTTTGTAATTATATTGAATATTTAATACGTTTTTTTTCTTCATCATTTCTATGTATTGAGTATGTTAAAAATCAAAAACTAAAACTACCGGTAGTTTAAACATTATATGAACTAAAAGAAGGGGAAAAAAAAAAAAAAAACCTGGAATTTAACATTTCTGTTGATGTCTTATTTAATCCCCTCTTTTCTTGACTGGAAATGAGTTCATAAATCTGTGTTTGCGATTAAATTGCCTCTAAAAACAAAGTTTGAATTCCAATTAAGCAGTGTTGGAAAGTTTCCAGTTGAGGTGCTTAAGATTTTCACTGATTTCTCAGGATTTCTGCCACAAAGAACTGTCTTATTATATATGTATATAAGTAAAAGAATCTTTACTTTGGCATTAAACATGACTCATTCAACGTAATTGTTTTGTTATAGGTAAAAGAAACTAACATGAGGAAATACTGTAACTGTGCTGGGAATTATAACACAACTCTAGATATTGAGGAATTTGGTAAAAAACTGAGAACATTTAAAGGAATAGCTAGGTAAATTCTCTTTTATCTCTCACCTATCCTTCTCCGTTTCAACTTTCTACACCCCTTCTTAAAAAACGAGATTTTTAATATGCTCTTAACGGGAAAAAAAATAGTTGTTTCAGGGATTTTTCTGGCCACTCACAGGGTCCGGTAAAGGGACCCATTCCCAATGCCAAAAAGCATACATTTTTCCCAATTTTGTAGGTAAAAATTCCCAAATGATCCTGCTTTGAGAAACTTAAGAAAAAGTGAAAAAAAACTCTATATTTTTGGTGTAGCTTGTATATCTTTATAATAACCTGTATTTATGCACATTTTGATTTATACTCAATGAGGATCTGGTAGAATGGGAGCAACTCATGAAACAACTTTCTCAGATGTTTGTATTGAAGCCAGTCTATGAAGATATTGTGTTAATGTCTGAGTGATTTGGTACAAATGAGTGACTACCAGCATGTATCAAAATAGTAAATATTCCAGGCAAAATATTTGATGTGCTGACAATGTGAAAATTTTTAAAGTTTAATGAAAAATTTTCCCAAAATGTCAATTTTGTCAGTGATTTCCCAATTTCATCCCAAGGTCCCTTTCCCAAAATGGCCAGAAAAATCCCTGTGTTTATCTCTTCTTCACAAAGTTTATTAAAGCTTATATTCTAGTTTCGTTTTGTATCTGCATCGAAAGTGTTCAGTCTAATTTTGATAATATATTTTTTTCAATGATTTAATGTAGATGTGCTAGCCTTTTAATAGAATATTGCAGATATCAATGCAAGAATGTTAGTCAGTATATCAGTTAGGTTCTATGGTTTTCTCCACACACTCCAGTTTACTCTACCATTCCTTTATCATCACCTTCAATATAAGTGAAAGAATCTTGACCTGGTCTTACAGAAAACATTTTACTTTCTCTGATGAGATCTATAATGTCAAATAAAAATTCCATTTTGACCTGTTCTTAAAATACTATCGTTTTTGTCGAGCCTGGCATTGCCATAAGGCGAGACTTAGATATTACTTTTCCAGGTTGTCATAGTTGGCGGCAGCATGTCAAAATGTGAAAGTTTATGTTAAAGTAATGTATTTTCTACTCGATCAAAAACTTACCAGGCGAGACATTTAACTGCGTGGAATTCTTGTTACACAAATATTGTTAATTTTAACTTGTTGCTGAACAAGACACCAATGAAATACCATTTTGATAACTAGTAATTGTTATTTTTACTTATACACGTTTTATTTATCTGTTGTAGCCATTACAATATGGTGTTGCTATTGGAAACCGTTGATTGGATATTAAAGATGAACCCAAGAACATGTATATCTCTGTGATGGAAGTAGAACTTGTGACTTGATTATTTATGGAAAGTAAATTTTTTAAGTGGGTAATTCACAAAGAACGGGACTCTATAAATAGAACTTTAAATATACTTATAAATATACATGTACATATAAATATTGTCACTTTTTGCTCAGTTTGGCAAAATTAAGAAGGATGGACTGGGTTTGTAAAACTTTGACTGAAAAGTGCTTCATCTTGCAGATGGTTTCTGTATTGTCTTCTAATATGTCATTATTTGTGCATTTGACCGCTAGTATATTACATGATCAATACTTTTACGTTTGAGTGGAACATTCTGGAAAATATTTACATGTACATCACAAGTTTCCAGAATAATATTTGTGTAGGAAACTTCCATTGATATGATTTTATATCCAATTGTATGATGTGACTTAGGTGTACCTGAAAAGTACCTTTTTTTACAAGAGCATGCAAAATCTGTGATTTGAGAATGGAACTCTATGAACAGAGCTTTTTGTAAATACATATATATATTTATTATAATAATAATACCATTGTGTGTTCAGGTTTTGCAAAATTAAGGACGGACTGGGTTTGTAAAACTACGACTGAAAAGTGCTTAATCTTGCCCATGGTTTCTGCATCATCTTCTAATAATGTTTTATTGGTGCATTTGTCTACCAGTGTATCATGTTATTGATACCCTGAACTTTGAGTGAAATATTTTGGAAATTTCTTACCTCGTAAATTTCTAGAATGACTTTTGTGTAGGAAAACTTAAGTAACACAATCACTTTTCCAATTGTATGACAGCACATACTGTAGGTGTATCTGAAAAGTACCTTTCACTGGAGCATGCAAAATCTTTTCCATGACCGTACGATAACATTCAAATGAGCATGTGATGATTTTTAATGTGCATTTGATAATTTTTGCCTAATGCAAAAACTTTTGTGTGAGCATGCATTAAAAAAAATTTGTGTCATCTTTTTGTGGCTGTGCAAATGAAAGTATTGTTCAAGACATGTTAGAGAGCATCACACTGTACCCATTTGTTAAGGGGAGGATTTACGGAATCCAATTTTAATGTACATTTGTGTAAATTTTCACAAAAATTTAATGTACATGTAAAACTGGAAATTATGAAAGACAAATCTGTTTTTGGATTCTGTTTGTAATACATGAAATGGTGTAATGAAATACAATAAAAAGATCTTTGAAATATTTTGTACATGTATAAAAATGAACTATTTATCCTACATCATATGAAATAAAACATTGCATAAAAAAGTCAAAATTTGCTTGTGTTGTGATATTTTTTTTTCTTCTTCTTCTTCTTTTTTAAGAGTTTTGTTGAAAATAAATAATGGTATGTTGCATATTGTATTGTTTTACATTTTATACAGTTTCACACCTCAGTCAAGAAGGAAATCAAAGCACCTGGACATTTACCTTTGTCAAGCAAACTGACTAATGTTCTTGCACTAAGATTTGCTCTTGGGTTTTTAACCTAGGTGGTGAGAGGCAATCCCTGTATAGATTGGATCAGAATAATATATATATTGTGTTACCAACAGGATTTTTAAGCCTTGTCATGTGACTGACTTTGTGATTGATAAGTACAAGAATACGATTGGATTGATTAGAAACCATATTAACTAATGTCATGTAACTCCTTGGACATAATCCATGGTAACTTCGATTCTTCAACATCAAATTGTGGGGAACATCGTCAAATGTCGAAAAAAATGAAAAATATCAAATCCGATATAGACCAGAGTTACTGTTTCAAAGCAGATATTCTTCCCTACATGAAACACAAATTACTGTATAAAATAACAGACAATTACAATTGTTAAGTCTACCACACAGATGGCATGGTGAAGCATCTGTGCATGTTTGCGTAAAATTCAATTGTCTTCGAAACCACATGACCAAATGAAACCAAAGGTGTGGAAGGTCCCTAGGTGGAGTAGATTATAAAGTTTATGATTTTCAACTGGATCCTAAATCCAAGATGGTCACTGTTACTATAAATAAACAAGAAAACTGACATTTGTTTACATAGATACGATACGTTAGTTACCAACAACGACATAACTAGAAAAGTCTTCGACTTTCCTACGTAAAAAAACAGGAAAATGACAATAACATATTTATTTGTTGATCAATATGGTTCAAATTTGGTATATGAATTGAAGAGCTCTGGCCATCTTATATATTTAACAGGTTTTTCAATAACTTTTTTCATTGGCATCTTATTGGCACAATATGCAAATATAACAAATTTTTTGAAAATGTTCCTTTAAACCACATGACCAAATGAAAACAAATTTGATGTTAAAGGTCCCAAGCAGGCCTCTAGAAACGGCACTTTTTCGGCAAAAACGCTGGTTTGCAAGCAAAAACGCCGGTTGTGAAAACATCCAACCGGCGAAAAATAAATTATTACTGCACCCTTAATAATTGAGATGAATATCAATCATGTAACAGAACTATGGGCTTATACTCCGATAGATCGATAATTATCTTAATCCGTTAATTACCTGTAATTATGTGATCAATATACACGCATCGTTAGCCAGGACACGTGTTACATGGCTGGTTTAATGATTGAGTACCTAATCCTTCTATGTATTCAGACAGATTTTAATAATTTCAAGTGTCCGGGAATTTAGAGGAAATTTGAAAATTAAATACCTTGAAAATTGGGGGTGTCAGAATATTTAGAGTGTCCGAAAAATTAGAGACATTTTAGAGCCGATTTTGGTTCCCGGTTCCCTCTCGATATTTTAAGACATTATCAACAGCGATATCCACGCATATGTCAATGATAAAGTAAAATTTTGAATTAAATACAAGTATAAGTTACCATTTGTGTTGTTTATTTCATTATTTATTATTTTTTAAAGCGTTTGTTGATCAATAATCACGATTCTCTAAGTAATACACATAGAGGTCGCCATTTTGTTTACAAGAAAACAACGTGACTTTTTTCATTCAATTTAACTCCCAACGTTTGAGGTGCACCAACATGCCGCTTTCTACTTGTAATTGTCTGCAGTCAAATTATTATTACCGGTAATATCGGTGTCCTTACCTGGGGAAACTACTTTAAAAACAGCGGTGCTCAGAAAGTAACGAGGTTCGCCGGAAAATGACAAACAAAAGTAGTACAGGTTTTTTTTTATTTTTATTTTTTTTTTTTTTTGCTTTCAGACAAAAACCAGTCCTGATAGGTGATAGATTTATTGAATTCTCCAAAATAACCGAATTTTTCACTTAATAATTTATAACTACTTAAACAGTTTTATATCATACGATGTTGCTCTGATCATTGAAGGATAGATACCACGAGAAAGAAAATAAACCGGAAATGACGTAAGACCACCATTTAGGTGTCTCTGATCTTTATTATTATACAGTTAATGAATTGAAATGTTCATTATACATTAGGTTATAGATAAAGGCTCCCTATAACGGCAAACTATCAAATATTAAACAATTAAAGAAACTGACATTAAAAACACAGACAAACTCGCGCAACAGTCGGAAAGGAGAGAGAGTGGGGGAGGGGGGGGGAGAGGGGGGTTGTTACCAAGGACGCAAATATTGGCATTAAAATCTTGTTTTACTGATTTTCTAAAATCGCCGGTTGACACTGACGGCATTTCTGGAGCGCTGGTCCCAAGGTGGAGTAGATTAAAGTTTGTGATTTTCTGTCTGATCCTAAATTCAAGATGGCCACTGTTACTATAAATAGAAAAAAACAGGAAAATGGCCATAACATATTCATTTGTTGATCAATTTGGTTTAAATTTGGTATATGGAATTTAGAAATCTGGTCATTTAATATATTTAACAGGTTTTTCCGTTACTTTTTTTCATTGGCATGTTATGGTGCAATATGCAAAATAGCAGCTTAATATAGCCAATTCTTTGAAAATCAAATCTTCCTTTAAACCACATGACAAATGAAACCAAATTTGGTATGGAAGGTCCCTAGTTTGGAGTAGATTAAAGTTTGTGATTTTCAGCCGGATCCTAAATCCAAGATGACTGCTGTTACTATAAAAAGAAAAAAAAAACAGGAAATGACCATAACATATTTATTTGTTGATCAATTTGGTTCAAATTTGGTACATGAAAATGGAATGCAGAAATCTGGTCATTTAATATATTTAACAGCTTTTTCTGTAACTTTTTTCATTGCCTTGTTATTGACAAATAAAACCATTGTAACCAAATTTGATGTGGGAATACCCTAGGTGGGCCTTTTTTTTTGTTTTTGTTTTGTTTCCATGTTTGGCCTGCCACTTGAGCAGCACAGGCCCTCTTAAGCCTCTTGTTTTAATCATTTTGTTTGAGATGATCAATTCAGGGATGTTGGAAGAAAATGTAGTAACTAGTGTTAACAGCCAACCCATGGCAAGTCAATTGATAAAATTTATACAGTAAGCATGTGCTTATGGAACAAAGTGCCTTTTACCTTCTAGGTTCTAATTCCTCTCGGGCAGATCCTGAAGAAATTTGTCAGTTGGCTTGCCAGAGGTCAGTTGTGTTTTCTCCAGTACTCTGGTTTCCTCCACCATCCTAGAACGGACAGCCTTGATATAATGTGATAGAATCTTGTCTAGGACATTAAACGCCATTACTCTACCCTTTAAAATTGCAAAACAATTATATATATATAGAGAGAGAGAGAGAAACAACAATTAGACATTTTACAAATCATGTTTACTGCAAAGAAATGCTACAATATTCATATTAACAATAACAAATTAAAGAAACTACAATCAAGTTTAAAATTTAATGCACAATTAAAACCAACAAGGAAAAATGCAAACACTATTCAAATCTGTTGAAAGTGAAACAACTCTTAAAATTGGTTTTAAATGGTAATTTTGGATATTTCAACAAAAATGTTCATTGACATTACTTTTGTGAAAAACCAACAAATTAAGATGCCTATGCTTGGTAATTTTTTTCTTAAATACCATTATTTTCTAAAAAAATTTTACTACATCAATGTATTAAGTCACAAATTTTTTTTTTTGAAATAACTCTGAAAAACATTGCCTGTGTGACTTAGGTTACCATTCAAATTCTCCAAAAAAAAAAAAAAAAAAAAAGTTAACTTGAAAACAAAAATTTCACTTGAAATCCTCCCAAGACTTTTTCTATATCTGATATCAATAAATAAATGATTGTATTTTGATTTTAAATTTTTTTTTTTTTTTTTTTTTTTAATTTTTAAATTTTGAATTATTCCATATTTAAAAACAGATCCATAAAAAGTGACTAAGGTGGTTACCTCTCGTGAAGAAAAAGTGTAGTGTCGAAAAAAAAACCCACACAATATAGTACAGTCCAGGCTAAAATGTGACCTACAAGCTCTAATGAACTATGCAGGAAAAAATCAAAATGTTTAGCATACATTATTTAGTTGTCATTTGCATCATTCTGATAAAAAGTTGAAAATTTGCTGAAGTTAAAATATATGTAATAACAATATATGTACAATAATAGAATAAGGTACTAAATGGAAATGATATCCTAAAAATATCAATTTACAATTCCATTCATCATTTGCATTATTCTACAAAAGAATTCCAACTTGAATAATATACCTATCTATAGAATAAAGTCCTACAACGACTAAAATTCTGTATCTCAGATTTCAGAATTAACAACAAAAAATATGGGAAAAATTGAAAAGCTAAAGGTCGCTGGCCGGTGAACCTAAATAAATTTTAAACCCTGTACATAAAGAATTAAACTATGGTATATGTAGAATATAAAAATTACATATAACTATACACAAGTATACAAATAATATAAGTAAAATGTACTTACCATACCAGATCCTTAACTCATTATATCATAAAAAAAGATTTTTTTTTTTTTGAAAATTGTGTTTTTTAGAGTTGTTCAATTAATTTACATAAAGAATCACCCTATGATTGTCAAATCAAATTATTTCCTTTTAAAGCATCTTTAATCCAACATTTCACAAATCTATAATACTGTACTTATTTATTTAACAAAGACATATAGTTTACAACATCATCTATATCATCCCTTGATGGACAAACAAATAATTTTGTTACAGTTTAAGCCTTGACAAATCACAGTCTGTTTTGTGTAGTGTATAAGCTTGTATCATATTTGGCACTCCCAAGGATCTCAAAAAATTAGCGCGTATTAATATTGGCACTGTCATTGTTTCCCCTAATACAGGTAAGCTAAAAATAATGTTGAAGTGTATTAATTATAATACTGGCGGAAATTAATGTAACGCCAAAAGCACCAATATTAATACACAGCCAAAATAAATACTTTTACAGTATATTATACCTGTTACTCATTCTAACCAGTGGATTTTAAAGAAACTGTTAATCGGATTAAGGATCTCTAGGTAGTATTCAAACCAAGACACCGTGATCTGTAAGCGAGCATTTTAGAGTGGTCTGCCAACACAGTCCCTTTGTTTAGATAGAAATGGTTATTCATAAATAATTTTCAAAATAATGCTTTCTGTTTAAAACTTACTTTAGATTTATTTAATCACAAAGAAAAATTACTGGCAATAAATACTTATTTTGATGTAGAAAGTAGATTGCATATTATATCTGTAGATGTATTAGAATTATGGTACTAGTGTATATATATATATATATATATATATATATATATATATATATATATATAAAATTTTGTTCTATGGCCCCTAAAAAAAGGCCATCAAATTTCGAAATATTATCTTGGGTTTTCTCTTGCGTTAAAAGCTGATACAATGTTATCTGTTTAAAAATGATTAAACATTAGCAGATTTTTAAAACTATGTATATGCTGTCATTTGCATAATAGCAAAAGTAAATTTCCATATTTTTTCTTTCTTTTTTTTTTTTGGAAAATAAAAATCACAGAGTAAGTAAAGAGAAAAAAAAAATTATAAATAAGAAATGAAAAATAATTTTAGTACACCTGTACCAGAAAATCAAAAAATATGTCATGATACACATAATAAAATAAACATTTCATTTACATACAATATAACTACTTTTAAGTGTTGGTGGTTTTGATCAATTTTGTCAATGGGGTTCACCAACATTCAGGTATCATGATATAACCCATATCAGCTGTGATGAATATTAGTATATGCTTTTCTATTAAAATCCTGATATTGTGGGAATTTTCAACATAAATATTACTGTAATATGCAAGGTTTACAATTTCCATTTTGGGAATTTTCAGGATGAATAAAAACATGCAAAATTAACAATATCTATGTTATATTTTGGAAAGCTTTCAACATAAATATACATGTAAACAATTTCCATGTTTTTAATGGAAAATTTTCTGACATAAATATACAGTTATGTACATGTATATATGCCACAAAAACAATATTCGTGTTTTTTTTTAATGGAAATTTTCCAATATAAATAAACAAAAAACAAATTCCATGTTTTTTTAAGGAAATTTTCACATAAATGTACAAGTTTAAGCCACAATAAAAATTTCCATGTTTTTTTTTAATGGAAATTTTCCAACATAAATATACATGTAAAGATGCCATGAAAACTATTTCCATGTTTTTTAATGAAAATTTTCAACATACATGTAAACATAATAAGCAAGAAAAATGCTTACACGTTATTTTGGAAATTTAAAGTTAAATTAAAATATGCAAAGAAAAACAATTTTATATTATTCCTCACAAAATTTATCCGGTTAATAACCATGGGGTACATTGTAGAACCCCATTTCAAGTGTCATTAGGTGAATTTTGGTTCTTAGTTATTCTGCCTTTAAACAAAATGACATCATTTTCCTGTCGCACTCAAGAGCACATCAAATATCATTTAAGATATGACTAAAAAATGTCACTATCAGCTCCAAATCAGTGTTTTGTTAAAATTTCAAAACTTTTCAATTTTTAAAAATATGTGACAGGTTCTGTCAATCAATGAAATAAAAGACAAAATTATGTCTAATTTTAAAAAAAGTCATATTAGTACATCTAAAAAAAGGAAAAATATTCATGTTGAAATTGCAGAATGTTATTTCATTTGTGCAAAATACTGAAGAATCTTTGATAAATTTTTGTTAATTCCCAAGTGCCGATATTTGAAATTATTTTTAAGATAAACAATGTCTTCATATCACAGATGTACAGACAAAGCGTCTATATCTGACTACATTTACAGAATTCTGGTTATAAGGAATGGTTTACTTCTTCGCACCTTGTTGTGGATATGGAGAAGACTGAAAAAGAATCAAAATGATGCCATTATTACTAAAACAATTTATTATACAAGTTCATTATAATTAAGTATTTTGGAAATGCGGAAATAGTAGATCTTGCCAAAGGTCAGAGGTTTTGTCTGGGCACTCCAATTTTCTACACCATCCCAGAACTGACTGTCTTGATATAAAGTGAAAGAATCTTGATAAGGTGTAAAACACCATTACTAAACTCTTCTCGACTACTATTATATTAAATAAAAATCATTTGATTTGTGACATAATTTTTCTTATCAACTAGGAGTCAAAAAATGTCATTCACTTTGCACAGAAAAGAGCTATGATTATAGGTAAAAAGTGGGGCCTCGGTGGCCGTGGGGCCTTGTCGGCCAAGTAGTCTAAAGTGCACACTTAAAAAACACAGCACCTCTCCCACTTGGGACAGATCCAAGTGTGAGAAAGTGTTTTAGTTTGCTTGCTGAAGAGCTGTAGTTTTTCTCTGGGCACTCCTGTTTCCTCCACCATCTAAAATAAGTGAATCTTGTCTGGGGCATAAAACACCATTACCCCACTCCACTCTAGCTAGAAAGTTCAACTAAAGCTTGCTGCAGATGGTGTTAAATAATAAGGTGACAGAAATTAAAGTATGGTAATTACCCATAATCCTGTCTTAATGGTGGACTGAGTTGAACAGAAACCAACATCCATATTAGATGGGTTAAGAAATGTTCTCATTTTAGGTGCTATATGATTTCTGACTGCCTGACAGAACTTTGCTCACATGATAAAGATCATATCTAAATGTACTTACAACCAGTCTGACACCAAAATGTGAATGGTTTTCCCTTCCAGTGGCTAATGCTGATTTCAAACTTCCATTGTTCAGTATACCAACATAGCGGCCTGATTCTTTGCAAGACTCCATCAGTACAAACTGACCAACAGTAGATAGCCCTCAGTTTGGTCTCAATTCCATGGTGACTTCCTGGTGACTATAGAAACAAAAAAACATAAAATAATATCATGTAAATTATTAGTATTAACTTTTATATACATGTCTGTCCAAATCAAACCATCAATGGCAGATTCTTGTGAGACAACTCCCACCCCATCCCCTGTCGGACATTTAAAAAATTGTCTAAAATCACAATGATTTGGCCTTATGACCTTGATCTACACAACTAAATTTGGTATGATTGTATTCTTATATGGTATACATCTGTGCCAAGTTTGATCAAAATCTGTCCATAGATGTGTAAGTTATGGAGTGGACTTATATTGAGACAACTAACATACATGTATCTATACATATGACGACCCTGTTTATTAATATGGGGTTTCATGGCAGCCCTTCCTGTGCAATAGTCATATGCTGCATCGGGGAAGCTCTAATTTGAATGTACTCACCATAAAGACCACTGTTGTTGTACCATTAACAATGGCAAGGTAATTATTATTGTTGTGTAATCTAACCATATTGTTGCCCTCATTGATCACAGTCCAAACATCTGAAATGGAAGAAACAAGAGTTGTCAGTACACAGTGAATAGCACACTGCAGCTGTATTAAGTCCACAAAAACTGTGTTGAATCAGTAGTTATTTTATTACAGTTTTTTGTCATTTTTATCATACATACCAAAAGAGAAAAACATATCAATGCTATCATTCTCATGTTCATTATCTTTTCAAGAAGCACAGTTTAAGGTCTTCATTGATCCTATAGGTTCATCAGGGGCCCTGTCCGAGTGGTCACAAAGAGGAGCCCTGTGTCCGAGTAGTCAACGACGGGGTCTCTGTGTCCACATGGTCACAGAGAGCAGCCCCTGTGATTGAGTGGTCACAGACAGGGGCCCTGTGTCCGAGAAGTAACAGATCATAGTGACTCTCACCATCTAGGTTCCAATTCCATTTAGACAGATCCTGGTGCGAGAAAGTTTGTCAGCTAGCTTACTAAAGATGGTTATTTTCTCTGGGTCTTCCGATTTCCTCTACCATCTCAGAACTAATCGCCTCGATATCAGTAAAGAAAATCTTGACCCAAGCGTAAAAACATAATTTTTCAACTCCTTTAGAATTATCAGTCCAGTACTTATCATGGTTTTTATGGACAAAGGTACATCACAAGGTTAACATCCAGATTTTTCTGACACTGCTGATCCGTTTAGCAGCTACAGATTACATTGATACTAACTGTCTAGGGTGAAATCCTGCTTGGGCATATCTTAGTGTATTAAAGTTTGTCTGTTCTAGTTGTAAAATAATTAGATAATTGGTTAAATCATATAGTACTACTATAACCAAACCATTAGATATTTGCTCAAAAACCCTTCCAAAATCAGGAAGTTTAAATTTATGGGTCACAACATGTGTCTTTTCTTGTATTTTTGTCGGCTGCTTTATCTTCAGTTTATATATATATACATACACACATGTATATAGATATAGACAGACAGACAGACAGACAGACAGACAGACAGACAGATAGATAGATAGATAGATAGAACACAAAATGGAGATAAAATCATTACATACTTATGTTTCTAAATTTGTCATCCTCTAACTTTTTTATGAGATAATGTAACCTAATCAGAGTTCTTTTAATTTTTGTCTGTAACAAGCAGTTAGCACAAAATATTTATTGATCTTGAAAAAGTTACCGAACATATGAAAATATCTGGCGCTTTCATACCTAAGGCAAAATGACTTTTTTTAAAGCCTTGATTACAAAAACGCAGAAGATATACATACTGTTAAAGGCTTGTGCATCTGGTCCACAACCGTCCACTACAAGATGACCACTGGATGATTGTACAACTTGTAATGTTCCTCCACTGGATCTAGAGATTAGCTGTACCACATTATTTGTGGCAAAGGCATTCTGTAAAAAAATCATAAAAAACAAGATTTAATTTAAAATTGATGGTACCTACACAGTAAGTAAAACTATTTGCTGTATATGGATAAGACCCTAAAAAACCAATGCCCTGTGTCACGGCCGGCATGGCACGTTAAAGAACCCTCCCTGCACACTGCCCTTAGCACACTGCAAGGGTCAAAATTTCTGACACCTCACTTATAGCTGATGATGTATAAAAGTTAATGTCAAGCCCTGTTCATCTATAGCTGGTAATGTCTCAATATAAATGAAATATTCTTGACTGGGAAGTAAAACCCCATTTAATCAACTAATCAATACATGCTGTATATGATTAATGTTTGACAACTTTTTTTTGTTGAAAATTATTTATTAAATAAATCCATAAACTTACATTCAATGCAAGGAGAGCCAATGCTGACTCGCCCACTTGAGAATGTTATGAATTTTAAAGGTTGAAACATTTGAACAAATTTGATCACATCACAGTACCAGACATCATCAATGTCAATGCTGACATGCCCACTTGAGAATGTTATGAATTTAAAAGGTTGAAACATTTGGACACAAACATTTGATCACATCACAAAACCAGACATCATCAATGCCAATGCTGACATTTGATAAGGTTGAAACATTTGGACACATTTGATCACATCGTAGTACTAGACATCAGAAATGTCAATGCTGATATGCCTATATGAGGATGTAATGAATTTAGAAGTTGAAACATTTAAACACATTTAATCACATCACAGTACCAGACATCAGAAATGAGCAGAGTAATGGTATTTTACACTTCAGTTAAGGTTGCTTAATTTACATGTACATCAGGTCAGTTTATGGATGATAATGAAAACTCTAGCTCCCAGAAAAAACAACTGACCTTCAGCAAGGAAACTGACAAATTTTCTCACACCAAGTTGGGCTGAAATCTAGACAGTGAGAAGTGATGTGACCCTAAATGCACAATTATGATTACTCAGCCACTGAGGAATTTCAGTGATAGGGGTACTTTTATTGGTTTGAATGTAACATATTGCTAAGTAAAACTTTTTGCAAAATTAACAAAAAAAAATTTAAAAAAAAAACTTTTGTAAATGTTTTATTTTGGTATGTTTCACTTGCATTTGCCAGCCCATGGCTAGAAAAAAATAAAAGTAAATGAACATCTTGAAATGAAAATACTTGCGAAAATCAACTGACTAAAAAAATTTTCCAATTTACAGTAGCACTGAGTACATGCAACATGGTAATGTAATCCAACATATTGACAAAACATTAGTGATATGTCTAGTGTTATCGGCAATTTGACAAGTTTTTTTAAAGTCAGAATTTGAAATTTAATAGAGAACCAATCATCCAACACAGGATCAACTTATTTATGTTATCTATGTTATAAATATCTTTATTTATATAATAAAGATAAGCATTTGACTCATGAGATATAATAGGTTTCGTAAGTTTTGGCTCACTTTAAGTGCTGCCAAAATGAAGGTACCAGTATACTGGTGCACATTTTCCCAAGTTAAAAAAAATGGAATTATAATCCTAGTAAAATACATACCAAGACTTGTGCTTGGGATGAAATTGTATTAGCCACTGCTCCTATCTCCCTGTCAATCATTCTACCAGCTGCATTTAGTTCCCTCTCCACAAATCCAAAGAGACCATGCTGGAATGAAAAAATTAAATTTAAGTCCTTATGAAAAGTGAAAAGTGGAGGTAAAATGTTGTTTTACACAAAATCAAAGATAGTTTCACTTGTATCTGTTCTGGGATGGTGTGAGAAACAGGATGACCCAGAGAAATCCACCTTCTGCAAGCAAACTGATAAAACTTTCCACACTAGGATCTGCCAGAGTGATATATTCTAACCTAGGTCGTCAGAGACACTGTGATCCGTAAGTGCACTTTAGACCACTCAACCACCAAGGCCTCTGCCAATGCATGTACAATGCATGATAAATGCACAGAGCTTTTCCTGACTTCATCTTAATCCCCATCAGATAGACAGAGTACCACAGTCAATCTAGAGCAATCAGCCAACTATCTATTTCATCTACGAATTATCGAAAAAAAAATATTAATAATCTAAGTCAAACTCTCTAAACTTATCAAATAAGATAATTCATATCATCTCACTGATCTCAAAATCAGAGAATAATATTTAAGTCATTTCTAAACCAATCAGAAAAGGCCATCCCGTTTCTCCCACCATCTTAGAACTGATCACTTCAAATGCAAGTGAAAGAATCTTTAATTGGGGTAAAAAACAACATTATGTCACCCCAATCCTCATTTATTGGCATCTGACCAATAGTCTTGTCATCTCTAGACCAATTTGGGAAAGCTATCCATGTGTGAAAACTATCAATGTCATCTACTGACCAATTAGAAGAAAAAACTATCATTTTTTCTTGGCTAATTTGAGAAAATTATTCATGCTATCTTTAAATCGATCAAACAAAATGTTCACATCAGCCCTTAACTATGTAGTCTCTAAACCAATCAAATAAAACATTCCTCGTCATCTAAGAACCAATCAGAGAACACTAGCCATGCCTTGATCATATCTAAACCAATCAGAGAAAACTATATACCCATAACTAGACCAATCAAAATAATACTTACATTTGTTTTAGGTTTTGGAGCTGCTACAATTGTTGGTTGCTGTACGTAAATTACATTATGCTGTGGCTGTGTTCCCTAAAATACAAAAAAAGAATTGAAATCTAACTCTATATATGTGTACATGTAATTCTTTTTATCTTAAAGCTGCATTAAGTTTTCCTAGGAAAAAATTAAAATGGTGTTAATTTAATTAATGATGTTCCTAATGAACAATGTTACATTTGGTTCAACAATAAAAGCTCAAATAAATTTAGAAATAGCAGTAATTTCCCAGAGATGTGGCCTGCGGGATATAATTTTAAAACATGTTCATAAAAAAACATCATTTAAACATAACTAACATAATGCTGAAATATGATAAATCAAACACAGAATTTCATTAAATTTGACATTTGTGACTTTATAAGGGATAACTTACACCACTGTGAATACATTTGGATATTAATGGCAGACAATTAATGAAATTTGTCAGGTTTCACCTTTGATTCATTCCAATCTGTGTACATCAGTGCACATGCTCCAAGCTAATAATAATCATCATGAAACAAGTGACCAACCCGTTATAGGATTCTGTTAATTTACAGCTAATAGAAATAACATTTTAGAAAATGTATCTCACAGTTTGTGATTAGAAGTTATCTATTTTTAAAACATATATTTTTTTAGAAAATCAAAAAAAAAAAAATTCAGAAAATTTAAAACTTAATGCAACTTCAACTAAGTGATTAGAGCTCTAAGTGACTTTTAAACATTAATAGCCATATTGCCACCAGGTAGCCCTTTGATATTTTGGTCACAATGGGCATATTATTAAAGTTTACCAATTCCTGCTTGATTGTCTAGAATTACACTTTTAGTTTTTAAGTATAGTCAAGCCTGTCTATACAAGCCCCTCAATGGAGGTGGCTATTTAGACAAAGGTCATAGGTCTTGGAAATCTAAAATTTAACTCTAGGTGTGCTGTACAACTAATCATGAAATATCTTACTGGTGCTAAATATATTTTCACCTTGGACCTTAAATCTTAAATCTGCCCTTTTTTATTCTGTATCTAAATTATTAAATCTTTTCCTGTGACTTTAATCCAACCTTTATTGTTTCAGAATAAATGACTTTCTTCCAATTCGTGAGATCACTAACACTGTGTTTGAACTCTTGATATGCTAATTCTTTTGAACAAGACCTTAACACTAAAATACGTGATACGGATAAATAAACGGCCTGTAAAAAGCAGACCCATGAGCCTTTATTTGCTCACATAAGGAATTGGAATTTTAACATTTTCAAAAAATTTTTGTTTAATAACAACTGCGGGTGGAGCTCCTACATTTTCTCATATAATCACTTCATATACTGATGCTATAAATGAAGTATGCAGTGATTTGAATAAATCTTGGCTGTTCATCAATCATTCAAATGGGAGACAGGAGCATTGTTTATTTAATTAATTGGGAAAAAACAGGCTTTTTACTTCAACAAAATATGAATAATAAAATAAAAGTTAAAGGACTGAGAAAGGTGACTAGCAGACTTGAACAAAGTTGTCCAAAAAAGTATAGTTCAAAGGTAGGTAACTACCAAATCTATAAATATTACCTTGGTACTATATCAAGGAAATTTATTATAAATATATTTCTTTAAATACTTGATACATGACAAAAACATGCTAAGAAATTTTAAATTATTTTAGGTTATTGTGACCTTCAATAAGGATAAAGGTCAAACAGCTTTGCAAATTTGAAAAGGGTTTGGGTCTAGCAACATTATTACTAAGTCCCAATGTCATAGGTTCATTGATAAAGAGAAAATATTTTATGTGATGTACACAAAAAAAAACTATATGGACATCAGACAATAAATGGCATACATCTTGGCTTCAGGTGAGCTAATAGAGGCACTGATTTGGATTTAATAGTGCCTATTATAAATTAATAATAAAAGGTTTAAAATTCACCAAAAAAAAGTTAAGCAAGTACAGTGGAAACTCAAATTTTTTTCTTGGCCTAACAGTTAAAGTATGACCTACCTGGTGAGCTGGGGGATAATATGGTGGTGGAGCTTCTTTGCCAGCCATAATAACAATCTACAAAATAAAAATAAAATTTATTATATTTTTCTTTGAAACAATAGTAAAACATTTAGTCAAAAAATCCCATTTTACTTCAAATTTTAGTATGTGCTATAAGTAAACAGTTCCAAGGATTTAAATGTCTCACTTGGTTAGTTTTTGATCAAGTAGAAAATACATTACTTTAACATAAACTTTCACATTTTGACATGCCGTTACCACCTATGACGACACCAAAAAAGTAACAACTAAGTCTCACCTTATGGCAATGCCAGGCTCGACAAAAATTATAAATGCATTTTTACTCAGTTAATGACTCAATTCATGGCATGAATTGAGTTGAGTTGAGTTGGGTTGAGATGAGTTGAGAAATATTATCTAATGGCCCAGTCAAGAATATTTCACTTATATCGAGACGTCACCGGCTATAGGCAAAAGTAAAGAAATTTTGCCTGTGTGTTACACTGATGGCATTGTACAGCAGGGTTCTTTATTGTGCCATGCCCACCATGACACTGAACCTCATTTATTTTAAGTTCCCATCCAAAAGAACTGTGACTTTTATTTTGTAATACTGAGTGCTTGGTAAAAGAACATTCACTACCCACTTTCCAGTCTTGGGTTAGACCAGGTCTGGGTTCGAATGCATGACTGAAATAACAACTTTAAACAGTCTAAAACAGATTACAGAAAAATCCCAAATCAAGTAACTGTCTCCTGAAATATAAAATGTCTCCAAAATTAGTACTCTATTTCTTCTGTTAATTCTCTTTTTCTATTTTATTCTGTTTAAATTTGCTCAGGTGGTACATCATTCTAAATTTATATTGAAACTCAAATAATTTTTGAGTAATAATCAGTAAAAACTGTTTATTTCTATCAAGTTAAATCTATGTTAAACCTGTAAGGAAAATAAAGTACTTTTTAACAGATTGGTGATTTTTATTTATCTATTTTATCATTTTGAACCTACAATATTTTAAAGAATAATTCACACCTATTTATTCTCGACAACAAATCTTGTTGTGAAAAAGTTTGTAAATCTGCATGATAAAGGTTGGTAGTTTTCCTAAGACACTCTAGTTTTCTCAACCATCCTTGAACTGAACCCCTTTATAATATTAGTGAAAGAATCTTGATTGGGGCATAGGGCACCATTACTCAACTCCACTCTCATTTAGGCTCACCTATGTTGGAGGTTGGGTTTTCAAACTCTGGTCAGGTTTGGGCTTAAAAAAGGTAATGACTGTTCTTTCACCAAGAACTTGGCATTTAGAAATGAAAGTTACTATGTCCTTCAGAGGAGACCTTAAAGATTGATGTCTTGTGTCATGGCAGGCATGGCATGCTAAAGAACCCTCCCTGCACAATGTACTTAGCACACTGCAAAGGTAAAAATTTCTGTCACTTCACCTATAATTGGTTATGTCTGGATATAAAAGAAATATTCTTGACTGGGACATAAAACAACATTTAATCAATCATATTTAGGAAAAAGTGAATGCTATTTACCAAAGAATTTTTAGTGTTTTATCCATGGCTACAGTGATAGATTATTTCACATTTGTACAAATCTCTGTTTTAATGAAAGTTGGAATTTTTGCCAATGTTGTTAGAATTAATCTTACTAGGAAATGTAATTTTGTAACAAATAGGTAGAAATTTAAATTACATTATTTCAAATAAATTTGAGATACAGTTTGGATGCTTTGAGACAGTTACCAAAAGAAGTTTTGCCAACTGCCAACTAAGCCTCTATTTTTATTTTTTAAATTTCATAGAAAATCTAATGAATTTGAATTGAATATTTTTTTCACTTAGTTGAGCCTAGTCATAATAGAAAATCATCATAAACATTCTTGAATAACAAAGTTTTTTTTACTTCCGTGTAGTGAAAATGATGTCACTACAAGGGATTTTACATGCTGGAAAAATCTGGCAATGTTTCTTTAGTGCGTGATCATCAAATCCATGTAAACATTACCTTCCAAAAGTAAAACTTATATATTGGTAACATTGACTGCTCTACAAATATTTTCTGTGGTATCTAAGAATGTGTGTAGTGATTGTCAGTTAGGATTGGTAACTACACACCAAATTTATTTCTTTTTAAGACCTTTTTATGAAAATTTTTCACTATTGTGACAGCAGTCCTATTTGTTTCAAATATATACTAGTCACTGTGACCAATATGCATACTTATATTAAATATTCTTGAATTTAAAGGGTAAAGCACTGATAAAAAGACAGTTTATAAGGACCAATATGACTACAATTCTACTTTCCCCATTATTTTTTAACTTTAAAACTTTCAGCTTTCTTGAATAATACTGAAATATATGGGTCAATCTGAAGTCAGTTTATAGGGGATATATGTCAAAAACTGAAAGTGAAACGTTTCCTTTCACCGTTAATATTTTTCCATTTTTAAACTTTCACTTTTGGTTTCGACAGTTAAGCGTAGTAAAACTAAAATAGAATTTTAACAAACCTTTCTTGTTCTTTGTCTTTGATTTGATTAACTAAGTGCAAAATAAATCGAAATTTCTACGGAGTTCTCTATTTAATCACCAGATCACCTGAGGTTGACGTTTTGTTTGTATTCACGATGAACTTTACTTCCGCATCAGAGCGACATCTGTCGGTGGCTGTTTTTGAAATCGTACCCTATCCACATAGTACCCTATCAATTATTACCAATAAAAGTCAAAAGACAACTACAATTGATATTGTTAAAACTTATATGAAAATAATCACCGCATATGACGTGTGTTTTCGGTGTTCATAAATTTAAATTTTGCCAAAAAAGCTCAAAGAAGTTTTAAAATCGCAAAAGACGTGGTTATTTTAACAAGTTTGATTTTCAAGAATCGTTTAAATAAACAGATAATCCAAACTCAAGAGAATGAAAAGCTCGGTCGCTATAAAAGTATGTTTTATTGGTTTAAGTAATTGTTTCTTTGTCTTTGCAAGTAGTTAAAGTTTCAAAAATCTGCACTTGATAAACGATATAAAATAGTTTCGTGGAGAAAAATTAAACAACAAGTCCCATATGAATAAACGTAGGAAAAACAACAACCAAATTATTTTATTAAAGTCATATACCAGTCCTGATTTAATAGGGACGACATTTAATATTTTGACGTTTTCTGTCCCGAAAAGTGCAACGTAACTGTCAGATTGAAAATATGCCTTCGTAGAATCTACAGTGTAGACTTCTTAAGGCAACTGCTGTTGCTTTATGTACCATTGGATGTTGTCATGTGTGAATCACGTTTTTAAATAGATGAATTTTATGTGTTCAATTTGTTTAGACATTGGTCATAAAAATACATGAAATGGTAAGTTACGAACTTGAATTACATCAATGTCGGAATGTCGTCGTTGTATTATATCTAGTAGCCCATACAAAATCGATGATTTTAATATACAGTATTGTACATAGTATATTCTTGCTTCGTTAGATTGTTTTATAGCTAGTACTAAAGACACATTTTGTAATTGCACTGAATGAAAACATTCAGAGTTGGATGGTATTGAAAGTTGTAAAATAAATTAAGTTAGTTAGTTTTCCCAGGCCGATTTCCAATTCCCAAATTTAAAACTCAATACACTAGTTCTGTCCTACTTGTGTTTAGATAAGTCATTGCTGTTTTGTGCGCGCGCGTGTGCGTGTGTTTGTGAAATGCAAAAAAAAAAAAAAAAAAAAAAAAAAGCTTTTTGCCTATGTCATGTACTGATTTTGAATTTTAATGATTTCAAAACCAACACATGGCTTGTCATTCTACAATAAATGAATGAATGAATGAATGGCAAGTCATTAAATTCATTCTACAATGAATGAATAAGAAAGGATGAACACAGAGAGCAATGATTGTATCACTTTTGATTTTTAATATAACTATAATTTTTTTCAAAATATCGAGACAGTCAATTCGGTGTGAGATCATGGTTAGATAAACCAGATAACTCGGTTATTTAATCTTTTACATGTTACAGACAATCTGAGCTGAGATACAGACCTAGATCATTTACTGGTGAACTGTTCTAAGCTTGTTGCAATGTTCCTACATGCCGTCTTTATTGAACCGTCCAATCACCGTTTTAAAAAAAAATATCTGGACTTGAAATGGGAGTGCCCCGAACAAATGTTTTAAGCTGAAAACGAGGTTTTGTTAAATTTTTCATTTTTTACTTGCAAGTTTTGAAGTTAATGGTGATTTACGCCCTAGTCAAGATCTTGCACATAAATCGAGAGGATCAGTTTTTAATAGTGTAGGACACCGATGTACCCATAGAAAATCACTGATCTTTGTCAAGCAAACCGACAAACTTTCTTAAATTAGGAATTTACCGGGTGAAATTCAAACCAAGGTGGTGAAAGGCGCTCTGTGATCCATAAGCGCACACTTAAACCACTTGCCCAAAGAGGCCCCTAGTTTTATTCATACCTATTAACGCGCCATAACGCGAAAAATCACCATTTGGTACATTTTAATACAAAAAAAAAATAGAAAAAAAAAAAAAAAAAAATACAATACACTGGTGCATATGAAGGTGCGACACTCAACATCATTTACTTAGCATTAACTGAAAACTCTAGTGATAAGAATAACACTCAATATATGAATTTTCAAATAAATAAATAAATAAATAAATAAATAAATACATAAATAAATAAATAAATAAATGAATTTTAAATTTTAAGAAATTAAAAAGGGAAAAAGTTTCATTCTGCATAAAAACGTAGTTTCCCGCCATATTGAACATATTTACATGTAGTGTCTATTTTTTCCAATGATATAAATACAAAATATATTTTCGTGAATTTTTTACCATAAATTGCAATTTCTTTCAATCTAAAACCTGTCGATACATCACATGTTATTTTCATTATAAATCTTTTTGAATTTTTATTCCAATATATAAGTAATTAAATGATAGATCATAGATCTAGTCAGAGATTAATTGATTAGGATATTACTTTCCATGCCCCAATCATGATACTAATAATAATAATATTTCATTATATCTGGGTCTCACCACCTTTTGACAAAGCATACCTTTGCTGTGCGCTCATTTTATCCACTGAACATTTGTGACGCCGTCACGGTAAGTACCTCAACCATGAAATCGATATGCACGTGCAATATCTTAGTATAAAAGAAGAATTTAGATGAAACCATAGGGGTAACAGGATTTTGTTTTCAGAAAATAACTTTTTATCTATCACCAAAATTCGAAAAAAATATTATCAGTATTATCGTCGCAATTTGTTTGTGAGATTTGGTTAAATTAACTGATTTTAAATTTATTGCAAAGTTATCAATGCATTTTTGTGTTTCTCTCCTCCCCTCTGTCACAATGAAATAGCCCACTTCTCGTCACCAAATATTGGTCAACTGCAAGAGGATTATATAGTTAGCCAATCAAATTTTAGTTCACTCAATACTCCCGAGAAACTTCCCGCGAAGATCATTGTGAAGCTGTCAGGTAAGTTGTCAACAAATTTTTTTCTTCAGATTTTCAGCCAATGATGTTTTGTTTGATATCTTTTTCTTAAGTTTAATCGCAAACAAACGTAGCGATTTTCCTCTGCATGTATTTAATCAAATACAGAATTTAGAATTTTTACAAAAAAATCTATTTCAAAATTTTCATGTTCGTGTGTAGAATCTTTGCAATTGAAAATCACTTTGTGTAATCACATTTTTGAAAATGCAATAATTGATAATTTCATGTTCTCCGTTGTTAAACAAATATGTAAAAATGTCTCGATGGTCGATCAAACATAATTAATTAGCAAAAGACCATTTTAGTGCATGGGGTAAAGTTGGTTAAAAATATGGTTTTCTTTTTTTTTTTTGGAAAATGCGACAAGTCGAATATTTCTATAGGTGATTTGTCATCTAAAAATGCGTTAACACGCGTGATATTCAGATTCTAAGACCAATTATCTAAAATGCAGCAAGTCATAAAAACATGGTCACACAATGATTTTCTGGAAAAAATTGAGCTGAATATTGTTTAATGTGAACATTTGTGAGCAATATTCAACTAATATTTTCTCAAAAATACTTCATATGTTAATAGACAATTCTTATCTACTTTAATATTGCTGATGTAAGAATATAAAGTATTTTGCCCTGGTAATGCTTTTTCTGTAATTTGTTGCAGATCTTGATGACAAATAGTACATTTTTCTGAAAGCAAGCATTCTGAAAAAAAGAAAATTTCAAATACTATTTTTTTTCCCATTGATAAACTTTAATTTTGCACTTTGTTCAACTCTTTGCAAGACTTCCTTTTGTACACCCAACCATTAAATTCAATGCAAAATTTTCGAAAAAATCAGTTTTCACAGAAATGTTTAAAATGGCATGATTTTATTATTTTTAGGCCATTTGAATTGAAATTAAAATTTTAGTGGAGGCAGTCTTTCAAAAAAATTTTACCTTGGAAGACCTATATAGGTTAAAGGTCATACTGTCACGAGTAGAATGTTTTTGTTTGCAGCATAAACAGTAACATTTAAATCCAGTAAATTGGTTCATATATGGACACATCACTTTTCTTTCTTTTTTAAAAATTTTTTTTTATTTATCCTTTTTTTTTTTTTTTTTTTGCTATAATTTATCATAACACCTATAATTGTCCCTTTGTTGAGTTTCCATAAGTATGCTAGCTTAAGGCACATGTTTGTTCTGTAAATCTATGAATGTAAACTAAATGACTGAAGACACAGAACCCATCAGGCAATACCTTCAAAATAACATCTAAAGTCAAGGTCATGACCTATTTTTTGCCTTTTTTTTAAAAAAAAAAAAGAGAGAAACCAAAGTTCTTGAGAAAACTAATTGAACTTTCATTTTCAGGCTTCTGTTTATAATAAAGAATAAACTGGGTACCCAGTGAAGCAATGCCTTCAAAATAAAACCTTGAGTTTGGGTATGATCATGACCTAATTTTTTCCTTTTTTATTTTTATCAATTTTTAGCTTTGAATTTTAAAATCGGCATTTGAACAATAGGTGTAAGAATTACATGGTTGTCTATGAAGAATTGTTGCCCTTTAAATGTAATAAGATTTTGAAATTTTATCCCATTATTTATTAAGAAAATGTAATAAAGGTCTTTCCCCCATTTTTTTATACATAATTGCACTTATTATCAGATGAACAGCAATGCCCATGAGCTTTTTGTTTAAAAAAAAAAGTGTTTAAAATGTGCTGCACATATATTGGGCAAAGGGATATTTTTATTGCATTCCATCCTTTGTTCTGACATCTTTTAACCATGCCAGTACTTCCATACAACTCACTTTTGATAAAACTTTGAATATTGTTTCATTTCTCCATTTGGAAAATTTGTAGGAGTTATGTCCCTTATGAATATTTAAACTTTAGAAGAATGATAATATGGTAGATATAGCCGTTTGATAAATTTTCTTGTGACCATTTGAATTTTTTATTTATTTATTTCTTTCATTATTATTATTTATTATTTTTTATGATTATTTTTGTCCAAACTAGTTTTGGTATTCCCTCAATAGTTAAGATAGTTTTGGTATTTCCTGTTAATAATTTGATAAAACTTGGTAAGAATAATAATAATCGTGCATAGATGTGCATTTTGTTTCTGTTTCCCTGTTCTAGTTATTTTTATTTATTTTTTTAAATTTTTACATTTATTTTTAAATGATTATTTTTGTCTGCTTCAGATCACTATTTATGCTTAAAATTGAATAAAACTGAACTGAATTAAATTAAACCATCATGTATATTACAGTGCATTTTGTTTGAATTTTTTAGTTATGTCCCTTTGAATTAAGGGGGCCTCGGTGGCTTAGTGGTCTAAAGCCCGTACTTACAGGCCACATTGCCTCCCACTGACTGGGCTCAAATCCCACTCAGGACAGATCCTAGTGTGAGAAAGTTTGTCAGTTCGCTTGTCAAAGGTCGGTGGTTTTGTCTGGGCACTCAAGTTTCCTCCACCATCCCAGAACTGACAGTCTCGAAATACGTGAAAGAATCTTGACTGGGGCATAAAAAACCATTACTCTACTACACTCCTCCTTTGTATTAAATTATTTTTGACCATATTTTATTTTTTGGTCAAAACTAGATCTATTCAGTTCCTGTTTATGATTTAATGAAATTAAGTAGGAATAATAAACATATTAATAGATTCACATATTGTTTTTTCCCATTTTGGTTCATTGATATTTTAGTTATCTCCCTTTGATATTTTCATATGACCATTTTTCCTCATGAAATCTCTAATTTAAATTAAACTAGGTAGAAATGGTCAACATAATTAATGCATTATTATGTTCTTGTAAAGATATTTTATGTTGTGGAAAAAGACATTTGGCAGACTGGATAAATTGCATAAATAAATTATTTTTTACACATGCAGAATATTGGATTTTGACCTTTGGTCATATGAGCTTAGGCATGATCCAAAGACAAAGCCATAACCTAAATTTTGTGCTTTATTGACTATTTGTGCTACTTTAGAAAATATTTTGATTAAGTTATTTATATTTAATATTATTTTTATTTATTCATTGATTATTTATTTCTTTAAGTTTTTTTTTTCATGAAGGCAAATGTAAGCTTCCTGACCTTTCAAAACAGATTTTTTTTTGTACAAACCTAGTTGATAGATGGTTAAATGGTCTGAAGCATTCTTTTACAGATCAGTGCTTAGGTTGCTATTTCATTGACAAATCTTTTGAGACAGTACATGTCATAATAATTTGCTGAAGACCAGTTGTTTTCTCTGAGCACTGTATTTGAAGACTGACCACAATACAATAGAAAGTATTGATTAAGGCATAAAACATTTATCTAAACCAATCCCTTTGGAAACTCATTCTTAAATCACTAAATGATAGCATGTGTACTTGTGTGGGATGTCAAGTTGATTTCTGCATTTTTATATGCCCGTCAAAGACGGGGCGTATTATGGGATCACCCTTGGTGGGCGGATGGGCGGGCGGGCGTACTGGCGGCGGGTTTGTCTGGCCCATAACTCTGACATCTATGGTCAGAATGACTTGAAACTTGGTATGCTTACTTACCACGATGATGCGAAGTGCAGTGCTCAGGAACCGTAACTCTAGCTTCCTTAATTTTTGAGTTATTCCCCTTTGAATGCTGTTAGCATGTTTGTCCGGATCATAACTTTGACATCTATGGTCAGAATGACTTGAAACTTGGTATGCTTACTTACCACGATGATGCCAAGTGCAGTGCACAGGAACCGTAACTCTAGCTTCCTTAATTTTTGAGTTATTCCCCTTTGTGTGCTGCCAGAGTACGCGGCGGGTTTGTCTGGCCCATAACTCCGACATCTTTGGTCACAATGACTTGAAACTTGGTATGCTTACTTACCACGATGATCCAAAGTGCAGTGCTCAGGAACCGTAACTCTAGCTTCCTTAATTTATTCTACCAGGGAGCAGATACACATAGAGTTGTAGGCTGAAGAACTTGCTGTCTTTGAAACAACCCAGTATACTAGAGATTACCTCAATTTTGTGATGAAGGTTACAAGAACATGATGGTAAAATTATATAAATGGTGTGGCTGGTGGTAAGTCTATTTTGTTACTGAAAATAATACCAAAATCTCAATAATTACTATTGTTTTTTATTGTACTTGTTGACTTGTGCACTGCATTTTGTATCATTGTGATGAATAATTGAATTGACTTATTGATTATGAACAGCTCATATGAACTGTATAAGTCCCTTTACAGTTCATAATAAACAAAATATCCACATAAATGACTTGCAGATTTGACGGGGGTATCATGCTCTGCCATGCGGAACTCTTGTTAATTTTAAAATTGTTGAAAAAAAAACTTTGCAAATGGATACATTGCAAGATCATGCTTCTTAGGTCAATGTCAAAGGTCATGGTCTTTAGGACACATAGGCTTAAAAACTTTTTAAACTCATAAACCAATGAACAAAGGATATTGTTAATGTATTGCGTAATTTCTTGGATTAAGCTTATAGGTACTTCATATTTTTTTTTAAACCAGTGTGGTAGAAAATGGATTATTTAAAAATAATGAAATGAGTCAACATATTTGATGGTTTCTTCAAATATCATTCAAAATGAGATCAAAGTTGAGGTTACACTTTAGTTTTCAACCTTCATAATTTTGCTTCTATTTTACCTACCAGCATTTTCCAAGATTGAGATTTTAATTTTTTGATGTATTGTAACAACTTGTTTCCAATATGCCAAGGTCAAAATTTTGACCTTCTTTTCAAAAATAAAAATCAAATTTCTATACATTAACAAGAAATTACAGTATAACCTGTGTATAAAGGACACTCAAGGGATCGGGCAAAAGTGACCTTAATAGACAGGTGGACTTTATATACAGGGTCACAAATGACACAAAGGAAATTTGGCATACCAGTGCTTGACAAAGGACTTTACAACAGAATATTCAGTCACAATCATTCTACACAAGATATTACTTAAATTAACTTAACTTAAGCAAATAAAACTTGTAAGAAAAATTTAATAATTTATTTCTATTTACAGTGATTTAATAAGTGACTTGATCATTTTAATTAAACTGCATCTTGATATTAAGTGAATTAATCTTGACCATGAAAATTAGCACCATAAGTGGTCGTAACAGAAATTTAAAAACATTTTTTAACCATTGTAGCTGTTGCAGATAACATCTTGTTACAAGTGAAACCAACAGACTTAATAAAAAACAGAAATATTATATAAATTAAATAAATTTTATTACCACTAAATTGTAAAAAAAAGTTGACAGAAATTTAATTCGATGTACTAGTATATCACACCTCACCACTTTTTTAAAATGTATATGGTTTAACAATTTTAATTGCCGTATCTACCGGATTACTTCAACACGTTGCTCTAATGTTAAAGCTTTCCGAGCTGGACGGAGATTCGACATTTTCAAAATTCTCAAAATATGTGGTTCTCGCTATTACAGTATTAATCTATTAATTGGCAAGTGATGTAAATGATTGTTACCCTGTTAATATATCACAAAGGATAATCAGTTGACACCTTGACATGTCCAGGCTGAGTAAATCAAGACCATGCCGTTTAACTGTTGAGAAAACATTGCCGGTTCTCGCCATCCATCTTAATAAACATATCCAGGAGTCATAATATCCATTGTAATTAATCGATCCATGCTCTTCCTGAACCCAATTGGCGATAATAAACACAATACAGCATGTCAAACACATTAATTCGCTTTGAAATTAAACTTGAAAGAAGAAAATCTCTGACACCAACACTGTTCTGATTTTTGTTGAGCCTGGCATCGCCATAAGGCGAGACTTAGGTGTTACTTCTCCAGTGTCGTAGGTGGCAGCGACGGCGTGTCAAGATTTGAAAGTTTATGTTAGTGCTACTTGATTTAAAAATAACCAGGTGAGACATTTAAATCTGTGGAATTCATGTTAAATACTGATACCCCTTGAATGTGATTATTAAGTACATAATTTTTCTGTTGTATTACACATACATTCACAATATATATCTAATGTTTTATAATGTTTCATTATAGAGTGATGCCAAACAAACAGAATGGAAATGATAGATTGGAGATGAACACAATTTTTAGAACCAACAAACGTTTAGATATAGCAAGATCTGTGCCTAATAACCTTTTAACCACCAGCCATAGGATGTTAAATCAGACTTCTTGAATCCATCACAACCATACAGGTAACATAGAAATATATAAATGAATTTAAAAAAAAAAAAAAAAACTTTGATCATTGGCACTATTTATGCAGTCATTTTGACATTCTAAAGGTTTTGAAAATTTCAGTCACATTTCAATGTTTGAAACATCAATTCAAGTGAAAACTCCATTTCAAGTCTGTTAAAACTAATTGTTTTAATATTCAATGATGCAATAGACCTGTATGATGTTGAAACATTCAAGATAAGTTTAAAAAATGCCAGAATATGGTATAACATGAAAATCAATAAACTTCCTATTTTTATTGTTTTTTAAACATAAGAGAGATGCCATAAACCTTGAGTTAAGATGTTTGGCTCATCTGGGGTTTAAACCCACACCCTTCTGCTTCTCAGTTGTACCCCACTACTGACTTAGCAACAAATCAATACAAGTCCTTATTTTTTTTTCTTAATTTGCAAATAACACACCCTTTTGCTTCTCAGTTGTACCCACTACTGACTTAGCCACAAATCAATACAAGTCCTTATTTTTTTTTCTTAATTTGCAAATAAATACAGTTGACTCTTGTTAATTCAAAATTAGAGGAATCAGAAGAAAAATTTTGATTTATCCTGATTTTGAATTGGCAGCTATGATTGCTGACAGAAACTTTAAAATGATGACAAACAGGTGATATCTAATTGCAAAGCACTTCACCATGGATTTGACGTGTATGCTGTTATGTACCATAGGGTTTTGCTTAGTTTAGATTAAGCATTTAAAATTTAAAAAAAAAAATTTATTTATATATTAATGTAAAGTGTTCTTTGAACAATAGATAAGTAAATCAGAAACTTCACCATAACTTACAAGGTTCCATTGAAATTTTCTGTTAAACACTGACTACGGTATTATATTTATAATTTGGACTAAAATTCACTTTGATTTATGCAAGATTTCGATTCTACTGATTTGGAATTATCAAGAGGCAACTTAATAAATAATAATAATAATTTTAAAAATCTCAAGAACTTAAAGTTTAATTTCAAATAGCTTTAAGAATTAATATTGTTGCCATCTGTTTACCATGAGAAAGGCATTAAATAATTTTTTTGCTTTTAGCTGTGGCATGTTTAGGTTTTATATACAAAAGCCAGGTGGTTTAGTGGGGTATTAGTACGCCCAAGTTAAGATTCTTTAGATTTGAGGCGTTCAGTTCTTGGATAGTCAAGCAAAAAAGAGCACTTGAAGTTATTCACTTTTCTTTGGTAAGCAAACTGAAATATTTTGTCACATAAGATTTGCCAGAGTTGGATTCAAACTTGGATGGTGAGAGGTGGTTTCACAAATGTGATGTACAGATGGTAGCTAGGGTGTTTTTGTAGGGATATTTCTTTGGTTTCCAAACCATTGCGGTAGCTAAGTTGGTAGAGTACTCGCTCCGTTAGTGGGAGGTCGTGGGTTTGAACCCTGACCTGGTCTGACCCAAGATTTGAAAGTGGGTAGTGACTGTTCTTTTGCCAAGCACTCGGTATTACAAAATGAAAGTCAAGGTTCTTTTGGATGGGAACTTAAAATTTATAAGGTCCTGTGTCATTGTGGGCATGGCACGATAAAGAACCCTGCTGTATAATGCCATCAGCGCAATGCACAGGCAAAATTTCTGCACCTCTGCCCATAGCTGGTCTTGATATAAGTGAAATATTCTTGACTTGGATGTTAAACACCATTACTCAACACTTTGGTATCCAGTTTTATGATAATTTAAAGTAAATTTTATAATTTTTATAATCTGATTTTTATCTTCGTTTTATTTTAGACATGTATACCAGTGAAGAATCTATTGCTGTCAACAAGGATAAATTGAAGCATATGACCATCAGGAAAACCTTTTTTAGTAAAGTGATTATTTTTCAAAAAATTTATTTTAATATTATTAATTTAATATTTGTGCAAGTTCTGCAAAAGAAATAAGAAAGTTGTGATTAGAAATTACATCAAATACAGTGTGTATAAACAGTTGATCATTTGATTTGACTGACTACAATGTTGTTGGTTTTGTTTTTTTTTTTTTTTTAAAAAAAACCCAAAAATTTCGGGAAACATTTTCATGTTTGGGTACAAAAAAACCCAGTAACCTTTTGAGAACAATTTATCAAGTAAAGCATGTGTTGATGTTAAGGGTGGTGTGGTGTTATTGGCGAGTGACAGAACAATTGATGGACTGATGAGTGAGAACACGTGATCCCTTTGCCATGTATTGTAGCTGTAAACAATCTATATGTAAATTTCCCCCATTTATATACATGTATAAAGATCATGTCTTGGGTCAAAGGGTCTTTATATTGAGGTTTGACTGTTTTTGGTCAGAGGTTCCTTGTGGTTTTAACTTATTCTCTAAGTTTTATTTGGATGTTATTTTATTTACAGAACACGTAGATGATGTAAGAGGTATTGTACAGCGAGCAGTTAAAGACGTCTATAGAATAATTACTGAAGACTTATGAGGGTCTGGTTAAGTAAAATATTTGACTTCGGCTCCATTCCAGAAATAAGACAAAACCCACAGACCTCCCACAGGCTGTAAGTAGTATATCAACTGTTTCACCCGCAACAAACAATAAGTTTTTTTTCATGTCATAATATTAAGGGCCTAAGTAGCTGGGTGGTCTTTAGAACATGGCGTATATTTCCAGCGCTTAATAAAACTTGTCTAAGTTTCTTTTACTAGTCCATTTTGTGTCGGACAAGTGAGATTGATCATGCTTATCGGAGAGATGGCCAATATTTGCAAATTTTAAGTTAAGGAAAATCATAGTTAAGGAATGATTGTGAAACTGGGGCCAGGACTTTTATTTTGTATAAATTTTAATTTTACTTGATAAAGAATTCAATGTGGGAATATTCTTTTAAAAAAATTATGAAAACAACTTCAAAATGTCTATTTCAGAACAAAGAGTAAGTCACAGAGTGAAGGTGTACAATCACAACAGCATCTCGCTGTGCACAGTTGTAGTCAAGGAAGAACGACTAGTCGTATCTCTAACCAGAGTTCACACAGTAGAAATAAGTAAAGTGGTATGGCTTCATCACCTAACTTGTTACTTGCAGTAAGAATAATTTAATTTATCTAGCACCTAATTCACAGTTCACTAGTCAACACTAGTCCAATGTCATTAAAGGGTCAAAATTCAATGTTCAACTTGTATAAATTTTTTCAACTTACTACTTCTGGGTCAAAGTTTAACATCCATCCAGTGTTGTTTAAGGATAAAAAATTAACATAATTCTAGGTTTTTTTGGTTTTTTTTTTTTTTCATTTTTTCATTGAAATGGGTCAATGTTCAAACTCTGGCTCTATTTTTTTCTTCCAAATCAGTGTTAAAAGGTCAAGGTTAATTAAGGTTTTATAGATTTATCAGCATTATGAAGGATTTTGAAGGTCAAGGGTCTGTTATGATGGTTTTCTTGGGATACTCTGGATTCCTCCACCACCCCAAAACTGCTACTGCCACATCATCAATAAGTCATAAAATGGGACATAAAATTGAGTTATTCCACTTCATTATTTACCAGGAAAGCATTTTGGGTCCTTTAGGCCCCTTTTTTATTTTGTTGTTCTCAGTTTTATATGTTCAAAGGTCAAGGTCATACCTGCTTTTAGATGTCTCCGAGATGATTAACAATTTTGGAATAATACACTGAACATATGCATATTAGCTACTTATAAATGCAATATGACTAAACAAGTCTAATTAAGTATTGTCACCAGTGGCAGTTCTAAATTTAAGACAACTGAAAGTTTCTGTTATTAATATATTGTCTATTTTGCAAACAATTATGGTCATATACTCAGGTGAGCGTTAAGGCCCATGGGGCTCTTGTTTAAAAAAAGCAGTAGCTTTAATTTACTAATCGGTGTTTTTCTAAAATTTGTAGTATGCACAATATGGATATTGGCATGGAAGAAGGCACTTAACTTCCATAGCAATCTGAGAAGAAAATCAGAAGGTAAAATAAAACGCATGAAACAGATCAACCCTACCTACTACATTTGTGAAAAAACCTTGGTTGAAATAAAAATCTACCTTGGGATTTAAGTAAGATTGATATTCATTGCACTAATTAAAAAAGTTTTGCATTGGTAAGGAGTAGAGTGGAGTAATGGTGTTTTACACCCCAGTCAAGATTCTTTCACTTATTTCGAGGTGTTCTAGGATGGTGGAGGAGACCTGAGTGCCTGGAGAAAACCACCGACCTTCGGCAAGCAAACTGACAAACTTTCTCACACAAGGATCTGTCCCAAGTGGGATTCAAACCCAGGCGGTGAGAGGTGCTGTCATCCATAAGCGCATGCTTTAGATCACTGTGCCACCGAGGCCATGGAAATAGTCTTTATTGTAATTTTTGTCTAGTGATATAATCTTAAACCTGTTATAAAATTTATCAAAAAAAAAAAAAAATGCTTTATCATTTGGACCTTAAATGACAAAATTATTGATCAAAATTCATTTACAAACAGAAAAAAAAGTAAATGAATAGAAATATAAATGAATGTTCTTTTAACTAACAGGTAGTTAAACAAAAATTTACTAAATTCTCAATACTTACGATTAATGTAAATTTCAGAATAAAATTGACATGTAGAATAAGTACCAATAGTCCATTGTTAACTGTATAGATGCACACTTCTCTACGATGGTCTTGGTAGTGAAGTTTTGTATGTCCATCAAAATAAGTCATCTTTAACTAATGCAAAGCTCTTTTTTTTTTTAAACTATTTGAAACAATAACATTGTTGGTCATTTCACTTCCACTATTTCACACTCATTATTACTTTCATCTGAAATGTCCTTTAATTTCCCAATTGCCCTGCTTAGGCCAAAAATAAAATTGCTATTGATTTCCCAACCCACTTAAAATGCCCCTACCCAAAAAAATTTAATTACTATCAAGTCCATTTTTTTTTTTTTAAATTTCCAACAATATAAGAAACAGTATTAAAGGGCAATAACCCTGGCAAGTAAGACGACCTGTGATCAGGTTTATACAGTAGTAAGGAAATTCCGCTGTTTTTCTCCATGGGAGAAAACAAGGAGGAACAAAGAAGACTTTAATAAAATGTGTTTTAAAAGAAACATTAAAAACTTTTCAAATAGATAGTTTTCAAAAAATAAAAATTTTTTCCTACCTACCTACCCACGTGAATAGCATGGGTAGAAAAACAGCAAACAAAGAATTTTTTAAGTCAGGCCTTAACTATTATCTAAATCATCATTATTGTCATTGGTGTTCATATCTTTGTCAAATGAAACAATGAGAGTTCACATTAATGTTCAATTTAATACCACTCGCAGAATGAACAAGTGGTATGTCACTGTAGATTGTCTTTATCAGAGGCACTGTCACTGATTAAACATCAACATGCAGAAAATGTGCACTTTAGCAGTGCTTTTAAAAACATCAATAGTTGAAGATGGAAAGAAAACAAAAAATGATAATGCTCAATACATGTTGTTGTACCTTGTTTTCTTATTTATTGCCAAAATCTATCTGTTTTGAACAGATGTGAAATTTACACACACACACACACACACACACACACACACACCCAAAATTACAATTACAATTAATAAAATTTTTTATTTGAAACATTTTTATTTCTTTATACTTTCAGATAAGTACAAGCATCAATTTGTTGCCGATGGTGTTGATGATGTGAAGATCATATCAGAGTATCTGTTCCCATGACGAACGAAGCTAAGTATCCATTTCAGTACACTTTATAAAATTAATGTAATTGTTTAACCCAGTCTTGATTTTTTCACTTACAAATAGTCAGTTTATGAATTAGTGGTTTTTCTACCCAGTTAGGATTATTTCACTTAGATTTTGGGTCAGATTGAGATTTGCCAGAGAAAACCTTTGGCAAGTCAACTGACAAACTTTCTCTCACGAAAATTTGCCACAGTGGGATTTGAACCTGAATTGTGAGAGAAAGTAGAGTGGCTCAAGTGGCTGTCTAAAGTTTGGGAGGGTTTTAATCAGTGTGGTCTCAACGAGTGTGTTTTAGATAGCTGTTGGTCACCCCTTCTTTCATCTTGTAGTGGTCTTGGTGGCTCATTTTCTAGTCGTCTTGTGTTCGATTTCAGTTTAGTGTTTTGTCCTTTTAGCAGTTCACCCCAATTCTTTTGGTAAGGGATGCGATTCAGAAACTTGGATACAGTATTTTAAAAATTAATTCCAGGTCCTTGATGTATAACAAAATTTAACATTTGGTGCTTTACGCGTTTACATAATATGTTATCAGTGACCAACTAATGGCAGAAAAAAAACCCATTACTTACATACACTAGACTAATACACTAACATGTCCAGTGCTAATCATGCATATAACTCTTGTCTTTCTCTTCTTAATCACTTTCATTCCCTATAACAATATTGTCATTATTCGGAAGTGGTACCGGTACCCCCATTGAGAAACATACTAAATTGATTTTATTGTCTCTTTTTATATACATTGGTGTATCTGTGTTAATTTGAGAAATGCTATATTCAAATTTTTGAATTTTGTTCTGCATTAGGAGTGTTGGGTTTGAACTATTGAAAGGGTGAAATGCTGTATTGAAATTAAAACCAAGAGGGCTGAGGCAGAGACAGCAAGCATCAACTACAGCATGAGACGAGGAAAGACTGACAGTACACACCTTGAGACCAGACTGATTGATAAATCTCAACTTGAGCAACCATTTGATACATTCTAATGGCATAAAATGAGTAACAATTTGTTACATGTCTCATCAGTGAGACTATTTTGTACCTGACCATGTTCAGGTTTTAAAGGAACTTGTCTGGTGAAGTGCCTGTGAAATCTACATCTTTTTCACAGGGAGTAACCAGAACAACAAGTTCCTTGTTTAAGATCTAAAAACTAGGCATCATTGTATTGTGCTGAGTTTTAGATTTTAAAGCCCATTGTTAAATCTTAACAATCTGCTGCCAGATAAATACCACTTAATTGAGCGAAGAATTGCTGCCAGATAATTACCACTTAATTTGAGCAAAGGTCTGCTACCAGCTTAATACCACTGAGCTTAGAGCAAAGGTTTGCTACCAGCTAAATACAACTGAGCTGAAATCTGCTGGAAAATAGTTTCTTGGCAGTAAGAGGGCTAAATTTAAAATTTTTTTTCATGGGCATCCATGAAAAATTGTAATAAATATTTTGACATGCTGTAACTTCTTTATCTTTTGTTTTTTACAGATATGGACAATGAACCCCACAACATGGATGAGGACTATGGATGGACCCTACAACATGGATGAGGACTACGGATGGACCCCACAACATGGATTAGGAGTATAAAAGATGCCACAACAGCGGTAATAATGTTTTTACTGAAAAAATACAACTGTTTACAACAAAATTTGCAAATTTTAAAAAAAAAGGGTAATAAGTACAATTTAGCTGAGGGTCTGCCATGAAAGATCACTGAGCATAAAACAAGGGTCTGCTATGAGATAACACTGAGCATAAAGGCATAAAAGAAAACTCGAAGCAAGGTTTTGCTGCCAAATATATACCATTGAGCTATGAAGTCTGCTGCCAGATAAATAAAGTATAACCTCAGAGAATCTGATGGTTATCTGGACCAGGGAAAAATCAGTTATGACAGGTTTCTGTTTATAAAAGGTTAACCATGAGTTATTTGCCCTTGATTGACTATGAAGGTAAATAAGGACATTAGGTCCCTTGGGATTTATTCATGTTGTATGCAATTTGTCCACTCTGATAGAGTCTGTATTAATAAAATTGACAGTTGTACAAAGGGAGAGCAAATAGTTGTTGCTTAGTCTGTTGTAATTTTGTCTCAAAACCTTTGAGTTGAATTGAGTAATGGTGTTTAACGTCCCAGTCAAGAATATTTCACTTATATCGAGACGTCACCTGCTTTAGGCAAAAGTGCAGAAATTTTGTCTGTGCGTTGCGCTGATGGCATTATACAGCAGGGTTCTTTATCGTGCCACGCCTACCATGACATGGGACCTCGTTTATTTTAAGTTCCCATCCAAAAGAACCGCGACTTTCATTTCGTAATGCTGAGCACTTGGCGAAAGAACAGTCACTACCCACTTTCAAGTCTTAAAACCTTTAAGAAGTATTGTCATAGTCAACAGAGCTTAATGAGATGTGCAGTGCACAAGAACAATAATTATTTTGCTTAATTTAAGAGCTTTTGCCCTTTGTTTCTTTTCATACTTAAATTTTGTCCAGAGCAAAACTCGAAACCTACTAGGGGTATTATAATGAAACTTCATGAATAGATAGATCTTGATAAGAAATGCAGTGCACAATTACTTTCCTTTGCAAAATTTTATTTAAACAAACATATTTGAATTAAGAGATAGTCCTTTTAGAAATGGCCTTTATGTATCCATTGGTTCTAACACACAATTACTTTCCTTTGCAAAATGTTATTTAAACATATTTGAATTAAGAGATAGTCCTTTTAGAAATGGCCTTTATCTATCCATTGGTTCTGAAGATTCTTTTGTATTTTGGAATGTTGCTTCAAAATAGTGACATCCTCAAACATTGCTTGATTAAAAAATTAATATGTACAAGTCGTCATGGTGCTTTGGGACGATCTGTTACCGTTTCACTTAGCATTCTTTAAGTTTTCTTAACTTAATTTTAAAATTATACTTTTGAATAACTAATGAATAAATTTAGCAGTTTGCTATGCATTGCAGTGCTGCTCTGTCACATTATGTCAAGGGTGTTATGAATCTTTAAATGTCTATTTACAAATTTTGAAAGCTTTTCTAGTTTTAACTGGCTTCCATATTCAGAATACTGACATCTACTTGTGCAACAAAAATTGATTAGTTAGCTGTATAATGTAGGTTGATTGGTAATTACAATCTTTGTCCATGTCCAATTGTCAACTAAATTCAAATTAAATAAACAACAAAAACTATCATGGGAAAAGTAATTTTTTACATACTTTATTTACTACTCTATTGTACCAATTAGAAGCATGTAAACTTTACAAAATGGATATCCGATACGGTAAATTCAAACATTTTTGCAGTACCCTTTAATAAGATAAAAGCTTGTATTTTTCATCCATATGATAATTGATAAATTATTTCATCATTTTGTTTATTTTTTAATGCAACTTTGGGAAAAAAAGAAAGAAAAATCAGTTTTCACATGTTAGACACTGAATTTTCTTCAGAAAATTGTGCTTTAGGCGAAAGTGCAGAAATTTTGCCTGTGCGTTGCGCTGATGGCATTATACAGCAGGGTTCTTTATTGTGCCATGCCTACCATGACATGGGACCTCGTTTATTTCAAGTTCCCATCTGAAAGAACCGCGACTTTCATTTCGTATTGCTGAGCACTTGGCGAAAGAACAGTCACTACCCACTTTCAAGTCTTTAAACCTTTAAGAAGTATTGACATAGTCAACAGAGCTTAATGAGATGTGCAGTGCACAAGAACAATAATTATTTTGCTTAATTTAAGAGCTTTTGCCCTTTGTTACTTTTCATACTTAAATTTTGCCCAGAGCAAAACTCAAAACCTTCTAGGGGTATTATAATGAAACTTCATGAATAGATAGATCTTGATTAAGAATGCAGTGCACAATTACTTTCCTTTGCAAAATTTTATCTAAACAAACATATTTGAATTAAGAGATAGTCCTTTTAGAAATGGCCTTTATGTATCCATTGGTTCTAACACACAATTACTTTCCTTTGCAAAATGTTATTTAAACATATTTGAATTAAGAGATAGTCCTTTTAGAAATAGCCTTTATCTATCCATTGGTTCTGAAGATTCTTTTGTATTTTGGAATGTTGCTTCAAAATAGTGACATCCTCAAACATTGCTTGATTAAAAAAATTAATATGTATAAGTCGTCATGGTGCTTTGGGACGATCTGTTACCGTTTCACTTAGCATTCTTTAAGTTTTTTTTACTTAATTTTAAAATTATACTTTTGAATAACTAATGAATAAATTTAGCAGTTTGCTATGCATTGCAGTGCTGCTCTGTCACATTATGTCAAGGGTGTTATGAATCTTTAAATGTCTATTTACAAATTTTGAAAGCTTTTCTAGTTTTAACTGGCTTCCATATTCAGAATACTGACATCTACTTGTGCAACAAAAATTGATTAGTTAGCTGTATAATGTAGGTTGATTGGTAATTACAATCTTTGTCCATGTCCAATTGTCAACTAAATTCAAATTAAATAAACAACAAAAACTATCATGGGAAAAGTAATTTTTTACATACTTTATTTACTACTCTATTGTACCAATTAGAAGCATGTAAACTTTACAAATGGATATCCGATACGGTAAATTCAAACATTTTTGCAGTACCCGTTAATAAGATAAAAGCTTGTATTTTTCATCCATATGATAATTGATAAATTATTTCATCATTTTGTTTATTTTTTAATGCAACTTTGGGAAAAAAAGAAAGAAAAATCAGTTTTCACATGTTAGACACTGAATTTTTCTTCAGAAAATTGGGCATTACTCAAAACCCTCTGGGTTTGGTTTTTAAAATAAAAAATTCCAGACTAAAGGATACAACTGGTTTTGACAGAATTTGTTTTCTAAGGATTCAGTTTCCGGGCTATACTGTATCACTGATCTTAGGGGTAAGGATCTGTTGGCAGAGAGGCGAGAAAGAATTCAGTCTTGAGACAAATGTTGTATGTTCTTTTGCTTTATACAGAAATGGACAAAGGACCCCACAACTGGATTAGGGCTACAGATGGACCCCACAACTGGATAAGGACTACAGAAGGACCCATCAGTGATGGATAAGGACTACAGATGGACCAAACAGCAATGGATGAGGACTGCAGATGGACCAACAACGATGGATAAGGACCATGGATGGACCACAATGCAATGGATGAGGATTACAGATGGACCAACAACAATGGTTAAGGACCACGGATGGACCAAACAGCAATGGATGAGGACTGCAGATGGACCAAAAATGTCGGATAAGGACCATGGATGGACCACACTGCAATGGATGAGGACTACAGATGGACCAACAACAATGGATAAGGACTACAGATGGACCACACAGCAATGGATAAGGACTACAGATGGACCACACAACAGTGAATTAGGACTAAAGATGGACCACACAACAATAGATTAGGACCATGGATGAACCTAAAAACAAGGGGTGAACAGGTGGAGGCAGAGTACAATGAAGAATCCAGGTTAGCAAATATATACATTTCATAACAAGCCACTAGACATCCCTATCCTTTCTAATAAAGCTATATATGAATTAAAGCTGTTCTGAAGCTTTGCTAGGCAATGTAACAAATATTTGTAAAGACGGAAACAATTTTAAAAAATGATTGAAGGGTGTTTCACAATAAATGTCCCATCTATTCCTAAAAATACAATATACATGTACTATGCAAAATATATATGCATTCCATGTATTGTTTTATATTGAAAATTTATTTGCACCAAAAAAATTAATTGCAGTATGGTTTTCATGGCATCAGTTACCTTATATAATGCATTCCAGATGTTTTTCCCTTTCTTTGATTACCTTTGAGATATGCACATGGAAATTTCTTACAACTGCTTTGAATATTTTTAATGATATTTATTTTCATTTCCTGTACAATATTTCTATCATTTAAATATCTCCTAACAATTGTTGTTTACAAAGTGCACTACCAATTTAAGTTAGTCATATAGTTTGTAAGTTTTATAGAATTATGTCAATATGTTTTAAAGCTGCATGAAGTTTTTCAATTTTCTGAATTTTTTTTGATTTTCTAAAAATAAAATTTTTATAAAAACAGATCAACTTCTAATCACGATCTGTGAGATTAATTTTCTATAATTTCATTCCTTTTAGCTGTAAATAAATGGAATCCTCTAACTGGTTGGTTAATGTTTTAACGATGATTATTATGAGCTTGGAGCATGCGCATGGATGTACGGGAAAAAACCCATGAATTGAAGGTGAAGCATGACAAATTGCATTAATTGTCTGTCATTAATATCCAGATGTATTTGAAATAGTGTTATGTATCCCTTACTAAGTCACAAATGACAAATTCAACGAATTTCTGTGTTTAATTTAATTACCGTATTTCACCGTTTTGAAATTTGTGTTTAAATGACCTGGTTTTTCATGACGTAACCATGTTCTAATATTAGATCCTACATGCTACATCTGGCTGGGAAATTATTGTTGTTTCTGTATTTATTCGAGCTTTTATCGTTGAACCAAATGTAACGTTGTTCATTAGGAGCATTAATAATTAGATTAGCACCCTTTTAATTTTTTCTTTGGAAAACTTAATGCAGCTTTAAAGGACCTAAAAATGTGCATATTTTCAACAGTTTTTATAGAAATATTTTAAAAGAATTATGTCCCTTTTGGATGAGTATTTCCCTTTTGATTACGCTATGCTAACCTTGTTGTGTAGGTGTTCAAATGAGTATATACTGGCACACAAGTTGGCAAGTGATGAATCGTTATGAACATGAGTATAAAACTTAATCTAGGTCTTAAAAAAACTAAAAACTTTAAACATCTTACTGAGAAATAGATACACAAGCCCACACGTGGTTTTCTGTTGTAGCTGATCACACAAGTTTATTGTGCGGACGGATATGCTACACAAGTGCGCTTTGCGAAACTCCATACATTTGGATAGCATTATCAGCCTATTATTGAATTATTATCAATAACAATAATTTTGTTTATGAGAAATTCCTTATATTAAGGCCTGCACCTGTAATCAACAGGGTTAAACTTATAATTTGGAAAATCGCTTTATGGGTTAGAGAGTCATCTAAGGTCTCTTGATAAATTGTGATAATTTTGAGTTATATAAAATAATTCATTTGAGAAACATTATCAGTTGTAAATAAGTATTTCACATTTTAAAAAATTAATTTATTTTACCTAGGTTTTTCGTGCAATTTATAATAAGGCCAATTCAACTTAATTGGTAGATTCTCATCCCCGCCTGCCTAGAAGAAAGTGGGCGAACCCAAGTAATTTTATTTTCATTTCCCATCCCAGGTGTATTCAAAGTCTATTCCAAAATTATGACGAGTTCAGGGCACTTCCAAAAAGTTTTAAGCACTCCTGTAAAAACGAAAAATGCGAGGTTGAGATTGAAATAGCTTCATACATGCTACAGAATAGAGCATGGTTTGTCTTCAATTTGGCATCTCACCAGTGTTCTCAAAAGAATTACAGACATGGTACAGGGCCAAATAGTAGTAAGACACACAGCAGTTAGTGCGGGGTACAATAATTTAATAAGCAATGATATACACAAAAGAGCCCTATTGTTGATTGCAGATGTCAATCATTGAGAGCATTGCAAAAAACACTTTTAAAACACATGTAAAAAATGCAGATGTCAATCATTGAAGACATTGCAAAAAACACTTTTTAAAACACATGTAAAACAAAAAAAAAAAATATGAAACCCCCTATTGCCCAATATCTTTTTACAACCTGGATGAGAGTTTAACCATTAAGTTGAATTGGCCTAATAATGATTAAAATATAACATTAAGGCAAATTTAACATTGGTTCAATACAATAGGTAACTCAAACTGTCGGGATTTTCACATTGATATCAATGGAAGTGAAAAATGCGTATTTCAAACTGCTATAATAATGTAACAATTCTGATGCGTTTATCAATATTGTTATGTCTAAATGGCATATAAAACATTTATTGCTGAAAAACAATTTTTGGTCAGAGGTATCTTTAAGGCCAATTGGCTTATTGTTTATTAATTTATGTACATTATGCCTTCTGTTTTTTCAGTTGTACAATGAAGACAAAAAAAGCACTGACTGCAGTAATAAACTGGGATGTTAGCATCAACCAATAGTTATTCAAGTCCCTTCCTAAAGGTAATCCAATATTGTTGATCTGACTTGTAATTTGTTCATCTAACTTTGCATCTATCTTTGTTCTGTCTACTCATTTTACAATATTGGATGATATTCATACCAAAAATATGCTTTAAAAAAAGACTAAAATGATTAATTTGCAAGTTGTATAATATCTTGACCATGTAATAAATGCTTTTGGGGTAATATCTAACATCTCGAGATTTTGTGGATAATTTTAAGAAAATGCTCCAACAAACATTATTAAATCTTTTTATTTGAAATTACTCAAGTAGATATCAGACAAAATGCCATGTTTAACAAAAAACACCTTAAAATGGAGTTGAGTAATGTTCTTTTCCGAAGTCAGGTTTTCATTATATATAACCAACCAGTTCTGGAATGTTGGGGAATCATGTAATGCCTAAAGAAAACCGATAACTTATTAGAACCTCTGCAGTGAGTGGCACTTTGTCTCCAAGGCATTGGAGTACTTTTCCAAAACAAAAAAAATCCCCCCCCCCCCCCCCCCCCCCCCCAAAAAAAAAAAAAAAAATATTCCGTTATAATGATCTCAATCATTTTAAACTGCCAATGCTTTAATATTTATTCATAACAGAAATATTTTATACCTAACAGCCAGAAGTTAACATCAAAGGCTAGGACAAATGTTGTCGGGCAGGACAACCTTATCTGAGTATAAGAAATAAAGCAAGGACTGAAGATGATAAATGGTATGTTATTGTTTTAATGCTTTTATTTTGAAATGTGTATATGTTTAATTATATACCCATCACTCACCACTGTTTTATTGTGAACTCTTTTAAGCTATCTGTTCATTGGCTTTTTGCTTTTACATCTAACTCCAACGAAATGTTTTCAAACTTTAAGTTATATTACTTATAGCTAGAGAATGCACAGGTGCTTGTTTCTGATATTAAAATAAATAAAACCCCAAGACAATACCATAACACATGGTGTTCAACGTGCACTATTTTAATTTTTGGCCTACCTTGGTTTGGTCGTTTTTCTTTTTATCTGTGGGGAAATAAATAAAATAAATGAATATTTCTGAAACCTACATTGCAATGCCCTACAAAATGGTGCATATTGGACTGCCGTGGCTGTCTTTAAAAACGGGGCCTCAGTGGCCGAGTGGTCTAAAGTGCACACTTATGGACCACAGTGCCTCTCACCACCTGGGTTTGACTCCCACTCGGGACAGATCCTAGTGTGAGAAAGTTTGTCAGATCGCTTGCCAAAGGTCGATGGTTTTCTCTGGGCATGCAGGTTTCCTCCACCATCCCAGAACTGACAACCACAAAATAGGTGAAAGAATCTTGATTGGGGCGTAAAACACCACTACTCCACTCCTGTCTCTAAAGTCATAAAATAACAAGAGTTAAACTTCAACCAACACTTGTATGCACACACCATTTCACAATGGTGATTGTCATCCTGAGCTGAATCATGACGAATGTTCCGATTAGTCCATTTTCTGATTCAACTGTTTAATGGATAATGCTTGTCTGGCATACTGACTTGAGCTAGTACAATAAATTGTTCCTGAGTGACCAATAGTACAAGTCAGGGCTTTACAATAAAAGTTTGATTGTCCAGTACCAAATCATTTTGGAGATGTTTTTCATAGTTTATCATATTAAGGAAGTTTGGTAGTCTTGAATTTTAATACCTCGAAGCGAAAAAGTTCCCATTTCACATCATACTTCAAACAAGCACCAGATTTAATGTCAGTTTGTTCAGGTTGTAGTTTAAATAGTTTTGTTGCTGGTCTTAAATTATCCCAACAATAGTCCAGTAGTGATTACTATACAACTAAAAATACCAAAGTTATATACTTCATACATATTAAGACCATTGATTATAACATACTCGACTCGACTCAACAGACACTGAATATGTATCACTTCTTTTTGCTTTATTTATTTGGGCAGATTTTTGTTGAGCCTGGCATCGCCATAAAGCAAGACTTCGGTGTTACTTTTCTGGTGTGGTAGGCAGTGATGGTGGTGTGTTAAAATGTGAATGTTTATGTTAATTTATTTTCTACTTGATCAAAAACTAACCAGGCGAGACATATAAATCATTGGAGTTCTTGTTTAAATTTTAAATCAGTTTTTTTTTTATTATTCTGACAAGTAAAATTCATTTTTACTTGCCTAAGCAGACAAGCTCGATTACTCCAATTTTCAATTGGAGTTTGATAACACTTTGTCTGCTATTAACCTCTGAAATCATGGTTAGGTTCGATGTGTTAAGATTTGAGTAAATTATAAATTAGGAATCTGCATTCTGATTGGTTGGATTGTTTGCAGAGCAAAGCCAAGGTGAGCTTATGGCATGGTAAATTGTGCATCTCTCAACTTTAATCTTAGAAACTAATTGGCGAGTAGACCGGTTTTCAATTGTCCATTCCTCTTTCGGTTTCTTGCTTTAAGTAACTCATAATTACAACCTTTCTGAGCTTATCGTTAAAAAATTAACAGGATGTGCTTTATTGAAGCCTTCTCCAGCTGATGGCCATATTTTGTTAATCAATTTTACAGTTATCCAAATATAATTTTTTGGTTTGTCTAATCTCGATGAAACAAGCTGTAGTTGAATGGTAAAATGGCCGACTCACAGGTCAGATAACAATTGTGAGATTCCTACACTAAGTTTGAATCTTACTAGCAGTAGACCCTTGTGTAGAAATTATTTTTATTATTATTATTTTCACAAGCATATACATTAGATTGTGGATTTTAAAAGGCTAAAACATTCTACAATATGACCATTAGATTGTTGATTTTAAAAGGCTAAAACATTCTACAATATGACCTTGTCATTTCCTACTCAGTGGCTCCTTAAATGATCGTTACATAGTCTGATTGAATAGGTGAATTAAATTCTTTTTGGTTTTATTTAGAATATAAAATAAAATTATAAAATTTGGCTGAAATATATGTATGAGAATTTGCTTCACTCTTTATGTTAGATGTGTCACAATCATAAATAACATTTCACATTGCTGTTGTAAACAGATCTACATGAAAACCAGAGAACCTATACTCACAAATAGACAGATGTCACGTGATTTCTGTATAATTAACAAAAACAACAGTGAACAACAAAATTGTGTTTTAATAGACAACTAAAAATGGGTCTGTTCAAATGAAATTTGATATGAAAGATACTTAGTTGTTATAGATTAAAAATTTTATCTGACATGTCCATCCGAAATACAAGATGGCTATCTTTATTATAAATAGCAAAATCCAACAAATAGCTATTACAGGTTCATTTATGTACCTATTTTGTTAAAATTTGAAACATAGAAAATAGGTCTCGGGGGGATAAAACGTCTATAATTTTTCATTTTGGCAATAATTACTTCAGAATATGTAAAAAAAAAAAAAAAAAGGCGTATTTTTAGCCTACATCTAAAGTACTCTGAAAGTACTTGACAAGTTGAGAAATTTATGAGAAATATTTCGTCATATATCAGAAAATGGGGATATCGCTAGTAAGTTTTTTTGTTTGAAATAATTGGATACTTTTTAAAAGGAAAAGCCAAAAATAAAAGATAAAAAAAAAAAAAAAAAGAAAAGCAAAGAAAAAAAAAAACAAAAAAACAAAATTAAGTTATCTAGGTGAGCAATACAGGAACTATTGGGCCTCTTGTTCTGTAATATTAGATAATATTTCTTAGGGGGAAAAATATCGATATTCGGAACTCAAATCGGGCTAGATTTAGATTCATCCCTGTTTTGATTAAAGTTTGGTTGCTTCAATTCTCCAGTAAATGTGCAAGGAGGAGACATGTTGGTAAGTTACTGGACTTTCTTCTGGTTTCATGTGGATTTATTTACATCAGCGATGTGAAATATTAATAATGATTGTAGGCACATCTAATGTATAGCGAAGCAAATTCTTGTATGTATATTTTAGCCAAGTTTATTTGACAGTGATTAATTCAAGAAACATTTTTCTATATTTTCAGGCCATCCCAGGAATCAAACCTATGTTACATGGATCTGTAGAATCCAAAGTAAATAGGAAAGAACTTGTAGAATAACCTTTCAACTTTGGTATGAAATGGTTTTCAAAGTTCATCTGGAGGAATGGTCTATAGAATAGGAAGAAGACCACGAATTCCTCAAATGGCAGTAGGCAGGATATGTAATGTTTGTTTTTCTCTTTCTTTAATGTTGTAGTTTGGGCCTTTCTATGCTACTTGTGAAAGTTTTGAGAATTCAATTACTGGAACAGTTCACTGTATTCAACTAAGGCTAGTATAAGTTCTTCGACTTTAATATGGGTATAGTGGTCTTGGTGGCACACCAGTTTATTGAGGTTAATCCGCCTCAGTTGAAGTTTCCCTCCTTCCATGTTGGAATACTCAAATCTCGACACTATGGTCTTCGCATTAGGGATGAAAAAATGGATTTGGAAATCTTTGTAGTGTTAATAGATTAACTAAGGACCATTGCTGTATATAGCAAAATTTAATATTTGGTCATTTACATGTTATCGATGATCAAATAGTGGCAAACAACCCATTACTTACAGTCACTATACTAATACAGTGACATGTCCAAGTGCTAATATAATAACCCTCTTTCTCCTCTTCTTATTGCACACTTTCAATCCCCCATAACAAAATGTCAGTATTTGTAAAGGGGTATTTTCTGCCCTCATCGAGTAACGCTAAATTGGCTTTAGGTCATTATATACACAAATGTGCCTCTGTTAGTTGAAAAAACACTACACTGGTTTCCGAGTCCATTTTTTCATTGTTAGTGCTGGGATCATCTGAAGAGAGGACAGTTTCCCGCATGAAGTTGGGTAAATGGATCAGCTGCAGATGTGTCCCCTTGGTTGCAGAAATACACAATTGAAGTTGATGAATGGACGGCTGGATGTAGCAATACTTTGAACAAAAGTTCCTTAATTAAATTCAATTAACTGGAAGGGGTAGATTAGAAGCAGGTACAAACTACAACAGGAGGGAAGGAGAAGGCAGGATTGCATATACTGAGGGCAGAAACAGAATAGTGTTAAAGAAAACAGAAACCTGCAGTCACAGATGTTTCAAACAGTGAAAGATAGCAAAGATGGATGTTGGATAGTGAAAAAAAAGAAACCCTGCCAAAAAACAAGAATAAAAAGTTTGTACCAGAGATAAAGTCTATGCCAAGGAAAAAACACAAAAGATTAAAAGACAAATGGTGAACAGAATAAATCCCTGCACAAAGTCATTAAAAAAACCAGATAAGTTAATAAAGAAAAACCCTGCCACAAAATCACAAATCTGAAGTTAGATGGTAAAGGAAAAGGTCCCACAAGTCACAAAAAATGGTCGGTGAAATCAGTGTTTGATGGTGAAAAAAGAATAGAAACCCTATCCCAAATAGAAAAGACATTAGACAATGAAAACAAAATTTTTGCCTTGTTAGTGATAAAAAAAAAAGCCACGAAAATAAAAAAAATTGTAGAGAAAAAAGGAATCCCTGAAATAAAGCCAAAAGTCAACATAAGATAGTGAAGAAGATGCAGATAGTTGAAGAAATTTGTGATTATGGTAATAAGAATGGTTCCTGTATTGATGAAGGGAAGAAATGAAGAAACCTTGTCACAAAATCAGATAAAGATGTCACATAGTACAAATGAATTCCTTTAATAAAGATAAAGTCAAATAGAGAAATAACAACAAATTAACAAAGATAAAAATGCCAGATAGTGAAAAAATCCCTTCCAAGAAGTTACAATGATTGAAAAGAAAATGCTGCCACACAGTCACAAATATAAAGACAGAAAAGAAAATCTGACACAGATAAAAATGTTAGATGAGGAAGAAATGAAAAAACCAACAGAGGTCATGTGAAAATTTGAAGAGAGAATTACTGAAAAATCCCAGCCCTTGAATCACAAAGAAATCAAATGATGGAAGAAATGCTATAGGATAAATTTAAAGGTAAAAAGAAGAGCCCAAAGTCACAAAATTACAATTAACAGATGCTAAAGAAAAAATCCCTTCCAGAGTTGGAAAAAAAATTCTTGGACAAGAAACAAGAAACCTTGCCACAAAATGCTGAATAATAGAAACCCTTCCACAAAGTAACTAAGATGAAACAAATGCCATAAAAGAAAAACCCTGCTATAAAATACTGAATTAGAGAAACCATGCCACAAAGTTACCAAAATACACAAAATGCTATAGAAGACAAAACCTGCCACAAAGTTAACAAGATATGTCAAATGCTGTAGACAAGAATCCCTGCCATAAAATGCAGAATAAGAGAAACCCTGCCACACAATTAGCAAAATAGTTCAAATGATAGCTGTAGAAGAGAAACCCTGCCACAATGTTAGCAAGATAGTTCAAATGCTGTAGAAGAGAAACCCTGCCACAAAGTTAACAAGATAGTACAAGCTGTAGAAGAGAAACCCTGCCACAAAGTTAACAAGATAGTTCAAGCTGTAGAAGAGAAACCCTGCCACAAAGTTAACAAGATAGTACAAGCTGTAGAAGAGAAACCCTGCCACAAAGTTAGCAAGATAGTTCAAATGCTGTAGAAGAGAAACCCTGCCACAAAGTTAACAAGATAGTTCAAGCTGTAGAAGAGAAACCCTGCCACAAAGTTAACAAGATAGTTCAAGCTGTAGAAGAGAAACCCTGCCACAAAGTTAACAAGATAGTACAAGCTGTAGAAGAGAAACCCTGCCACAAAGTTAACAAGATAGTTCAAATGCTGTAGAAGAGAAACCCTGCCACAAAGTTAGCAAGATAGTTCAAATATTATAGACAAAAAAAATCCTGCCACAAAATTACCAAGATAGAAGGTCAAATGCTGTAGAAGAGAAATTCTGCCACAAAGTAAGCAAGATAGTTCAAATGCTGTAGAAGAGAAACCCTGCCACAAAGTAAGCAAGATAGTTCAAATGCTGTAGAAGAGAAATCCTGCCACAAAGTAAGCAAGATAGTTCAAATGCTGTAGAAGAGAAATCCTGCCACAAAGTAAGCAAGATAGTTCAAATGCTGTAGAAGAGAAACCCTGCCACAAAGTTAGCAAAATAGTTCAAATGTTATAGACAAAAAAAAAACCCTGCCACAAAATTACCAAGATAGAACGTCAAATGCTGTAGAAGAGAAATCCTGCCACAAAGTTAGTAAGATAGTTCAAATGTTGTAGACAAAAAAACCCTGCCACAAAATAACCAAAATGTCAATGCTGTAGACCAAAAACCCTGCCACAAAGTTAGCAAGATAGTTCAAATGCTGTAGAAGAGAAATCTGCCACAAAGTTTGCAAGATAGTTCATATGCTGTAGACCAAAAACCCTGCCACAAAATTAGCAAGATAGTTAAATTTCTGTACAAGAGAATCCCTGCCACAAAGTTACCAAGATAGAACATCAAATGCTGTAAAACAGAAACCCTGCCACAAAGTTGCAAATTAAATGAAGAAAACTGAAACCCTGCCAATATTCACAAGTGTAATGGTGAAAAAAGAGAAACTCTGCCAATATTTACAAATGTTGTGATGAAGAGAAATCCTGCCCATAGTTGAAAACAAGATGGTGAAGAAAAGAGAAATCCTGGCTATAGTTGAAAAAAAGATAGTGAAGTAAAGAGAAATCCTGCCCCTAGTTGAAAATAAGATGGTGAAGAAAAGAGAAATCCTGCCCATAGTTGAAAATAAGATGAAGAAAAGAGAAATCCTGCCCATAGTTCAAAATAAGATGGTGAAGAGAAATCCTGCCCATAGTTGAAAAAAAAGATGGTGAAGTAGAGAAAAACCCTGCCCATAGTTGAAAAAAAGATAGTAAAAAAAAGAGAAATCCTGCCCATAGTAAAAAGATAGTGAAGTAAAGAGAAATCTTGCCCATAGTTGAAAAAAAGATAGTGAAGAGAAATCCTGCCCAAAGTTGAAAATAAGATGGTGAAGTTAAATCCTGCCCATAGTTGAAAAAAAGATAGTGAAGAGAAATCCTGCCAATAGTTGAAAAAAAGATAGTGAAAAAAGAGAAATCCTGCAATAGTTGAAAAAAAGATGGTGAAGAAAAGAAATCCTGCCCATAGTTGAAAATAAGATAGTGAAGTAAAGAGAATTCCTGCCCTAGTTGAAAAAAAGATGGTGAAGAAAAGAGAAATCCTGCCCATAGTTGAAAAAAGATAGTGAAGAGAAATCCTGCCCATAGTTGAAAAAAAGATGGTGAAGAGCCTGCCCATAGTTGAAAAAAGATAGTGAAGAAAAGAGAAATCCTGCCCTTAGTCGACAATAAGATGGTGAAGAAAAGAGAAATCCTGCCCATAGTTCAAAATAAGATGGTGAAGAGAAATCCTGCCCATAGTTGAAAAAAAAGATGGTGAAGTAGAGAAAAACCCTGCCCATAGTTGAAAAAAAGATAGTAAAAAAAAGAGAAATCCTGCCCATAGTTGAAAATAAGATGAAGAAAAGAGAAATCCTGCCCATAGTTCAAAATAAGATGGTGAAGAGAAATCCTGCCCATAGTTGAAAAAAAAGATGGTGAAGTAGAGAAAAATCCTGCCCCTAGTTGAAAATAAGATGAAGAAAAGAGAAATCCTGCCCATAGTTCAAAATAAGATGGTGAAGAGAAATCCTGCCCATAGTTGAAAAAAAAGATGGTGAAGTAGAGAAAAACCCTGCCCATAGTTGAAAAAAAGATAGTAAAAAAAAGAGAAATCCTGCCCATAGTAAAAAGATAGTGAAGTAAAGAGAAATGCTGCCCATAGTTGAAAAAAAGATAGTGAAGAGAAATCCTGCCTATAGTTGAAAAAAAAGATGGTGAAGTAGAGAAAAACCCTGCCCATAGTTGAAAAAAAGATAGTAAAAAAAAGAGAAATCCTGCCCATAGTAAAAAGATAGTGAAGTAAAGAGAAATGCTGCCCATAGTTGAAAAAAAGATAGTGAAGAGAAATCCTGCCCATAGTTGAAAACAAGATGGTGAAGAAAAGAGAAATCCTGGCTATAGTTGAAAAAAAGATAGTGAAGTAAAGAGAAATCCTGCCCCTAGTTGAAAATAAGATGGTGAAGAAAAGAGAAATCCTGCCCATAGTTGAAAATAAGATGAAGAAAAGAGAAATCCTGCCCATAGTTCAAAATAAGATGGTGAAGAGAAATCCTGCCCATAGTTGAAAAAAAAGATGGTGAATTAGAGAAAAACCCTGCCCATAGTTGAAAAAAAGATAGTAAAAAAAAAGAGAAATCCTGCCCATAGTAAAAAGATAGTGAAGTAAAGAGAAATCTTGCCCATAGTTGAAAAAAAGATAGTGAAGAGAAATCCTGCCCAAAGTTGAAAATAAGATGGTGAAGTTAAATCCTGCCCATAGTTGAAAAAAAGATAGTGAAGAGAAATCCTGCCAATAGTTGAAAAAAAGATAGTGAAAAAAGAGAAATCCTGCAATAGTTGAAAAAAAGATGGTGAAGAAAAGAAATCCTGCCCATAGTTGAAAATAAGATAGTGAAGTAAAGAGAATTCCTGCCCTAGTTGAAAAAAAGATGGTGAAGAAAAGAGAAATCCTGCCCATAGTTGAAAAAAGATAGTGAAGAGAAATCCTGCCCATAGTTGAAAAAAAGATGGTGAAGAGCCTGCCCATAGTTGAAAAAAGATAGTGAAGAAAAGAGAAATCCTGCCCTTAGTCGACAATAAGATGGTGAAGAAAAGAGAAATCCTGCCCAAAGTTGAAAAAAAGATAGTAAAGAAAAGAGAAATGCTGCCCATAGTTGAAAAAAAGATAGTGAAGAGAAATCCTGCCCATAGTTGAAATTAAGATGGTGTAGTAGAGAAAAACCCTGCCCATAGTTGAAAAAAAGATAGTGAAGAAAAGAGAAATCCTGCCCATAGTTGAAAAAAGATAGTGAAGAGAAATCCTGCCCATAGTTGAAAAAAAGATGGTGAAGAGCCTGCCCATAGTTGAAAAAAGATAGTGAAGAAAAGAGAAATCCTGCCCTTAGTCGACAATAAGATGGTGAAGAAAAGAGAAATCCTGCCCAAAGTTGAAAAAAAGATAGTAAAGAAAAGAGAAATGCTGCCCATAGTTGAAAAAAAGATAGTGAAGAGAAATCCTGCCCATAGTTGAAATTAAGATGGTGTAGTAGAGAAAAACCCTGCCCATAGTTGAAAAAAAGATAGTGAAGAAAAGAGAAATCCTGCCCATAGTTGAAAAAAAGATAGTGAAGAAAAGAGAAATCCTGCCCATAGTTGAAAAAAAGATAGTGAAGTAAAGAGAAATGCTGCCCATAGTTGAAAAAAAGATAGTGAAGAAAAATCCTGCCTATAGTTGAAAAAAAATATGGTGAAGAAAAGAAAAACCCTGCCCATAGTTGAAAAAAAGATAGTGAAGAGAAATCCTGCCCAAAGTTGAAAATAAGATGGTGAAGTTAAATCCTGCCCATAGTTGAAAAAAAGATAGTGAAGAGAAATCCTGCCAATAGTTGAAAAAAAGATAGTGAAAAAAGAGAAATCCTGCCATAGTTGAAAAAAAGATGGTGAAGAAAAGAAATCCTGCCCGTAGTTGAAAATAAGATAGTGAAGTAAAGAGAATTCCTGCCCTAGTTGAAAAAAAAGATAGTGAAGTGAAGAGAAATCCTGCCCATAGTTGAAAAAAAAGATAGTGAAGTGAAGAGAAATCCTGCCCATAGTTGAGAAAAAGATGGTGAAGTAAGAGAAACCCTGCCCATAGTTGAAAAAAAGATGGTGAAGAAAAGAGAAATCCTGCCCATAGTTGAAAAAAGATAGTGAAGAGAAATCCTGCCCATAGTTGAAAAAAAGATGGTGAAGAGCCTGCCCATAGTTGAAAAAAGATAGTGAAGAAAAGAGAAATGCTGCCCATAGTTGAAAAAAAGATAGTGAAGAGAAATCCTGCCCATAGTTGAAATTAAGATGGTAAAGAAAAGAGAAATCCTGCCCATAGTTGAAAAAAGATAGTAAAGAAAAATCCTGCCCATAGTTGAAAAAAAATATAGTGAAAAGAAATCCTGCCCATAGTTGAAAAATAAAAATAGTGAAGTAAAGAGAATTCCTGCCCACAGTTAAAAAAAGATAGTAAAGAAAAGAGAAATCCTGCCCATAGTTGAAAAAAGATAGTAAAGAAAAATCCTGCCCATAGTTGAAAAAAAAATATGGTGAAGAAAAGAGAAACCTCCCTATAGTTCAAAATAAGATGGTGAAGTAAAGAGAAATCCTGCCTATAGTTGAAAATAACATGAAGAAAAGAGAAATCCTGCCCTTAGTTGAAAAAAAAGATGGTGAAAAAAAGAGAAACCCTGCCCATAGTTCAAAAAAGATAGTGAAGAGAAATCCTGCCCATAGTTGAAAAAAAGATGAAGAAAAGAGAAACCCTGCCCTTAGTTGAAAAAAAGATGAAGAAAAGAGAAACCCTGCCTATAGTTGAAAATAAGATGAAGAAAAGAGAAACCCTGCCCATAGTTGAAAATAAGATGGTGAAGAAAAGAGAAATCCTGCCCATAGTTGAAAATAAGATGGTGAAGAAAAGAGAAATCCTGCCCATAGTTGAAAATAAGATGAAGAAAAGAGAAACCCTGCCCATAGTTGAAAAAAAGATGAAGAAAAGAGAAACCCTGCCTATAGTTGAAAATAAGATGGTGAAGAAAAGAGAAATCCTGCCCATAGTTGAAAATAAGATGGTGAAGAAAAGAGAAATCCTGCCCATAGTTGAAAATAAGATGGTGAAGAAAAGAGAAACCCTGCCCATAGTTGAAAATAAGATGAAGAAAAGAGAAACCCTGCCCATAGTTGAAAATAAGATGAAGAAAAGAGAAACCCTGCCTATAGTTGAAAATAAGATGGTGAAGAAAAGAGAAATCCTGCCCATAGTTGAAAAAAAGATGAAGAAAAGAGAAACCCTGCCCATAGTTGAAAATAAGATGAAGAAAAGAGAAATCCTGCCTATAGTTGAAAATAAGATGGTGAAGAAAAGAGAAACCCTGCCCATAGTTGAAAATAAGATGAAGAAAAGAGAAACCCTGCCCATAGTTGAAAATAAGATGAAGAAAAGAGAAACCCTGCCTATAGTTGAAAATAAGATGGTGAAGAAAAGAGAAATCCTGCCCATAGTTGAAAAAAAGATGAAGAAAAGAGAAACCCTGCCCATAGTTGAAAAAAAGATGAAGAAAAGAGAAATCCTGCCCATAGTTGAAAATAAGATGAAGAAAAGAGAAACCCTGCCTTTAGTTGAAAATAAGATAGTGAAGAAAAGAGAAACCCTGCCCATAGTCGCAATTGTTATGGTGAAGAAAAGAGAGAAACCCTGCCCGATGTTGCAAATGTTATGGTGAAGAAAAGTAAAACCATGCCCATAGTCGCAAATGTTATGGTGAAGAAAAGAGAAACCCTGCCCATAGTCGCAAATGTTATGGTGAAGAAAAGTGAAACCCTGCCCATAGTCGCAAATGTTATGGTGAAGAAAAGTGAAACCCTGCCCATAGTTGCAATTGTTATGGTGAAGAAAAGATAAACCCTGGTGAAGAAAAGTGAAACCCTGCCCATAGTCGCAAATGTTATGAAACCCTGCCCATATTAAAAAAAAAAAAAATTATTATAATTGTTGAAGTAAAAGAAACCCTGCCGATAGTCACATATGAGATGGTGAAGAAAAGAGAAACCCTGTGCATAGCTTAAAATTAGATGTTAAAGAAAATCTGTCCATAGTCACAAATGAGATGGTAAAAAAAACTAAAAATGAGACGGTGAAGAGAAAAAAGAATAACTTCCAAAATTGATTAAGGAAAATTAAGGAAAACAAAAGAAGTCACGGATAAAGATGAAAAAACTGCAAAATCTATAGCAAGATGAAAAGACACCAATTAATAGAAGAATCAGAGCTGCATGGAAAGAAATAATGGACAATAAGCAGAAAATGATTTGCCAAAATCCCACAAATTAGGTAATATATAATTTTTTGTTTTTCACTTGCATAGGAGTGTTCTTGATACGTGTATATGTGTTTCTATTGAGTTTTTTTTTTTTTTCTCAATATTGACATATTTTGTAATTCAGATTTGAACAGAATTGTGAAGTTTGAGGTTACTTGTATTTTTTTTACTAAGAATAAACCTTTTTTTTAACGAATAGATTTTTCATTAAAATAAGAACATATCTTTGTAAAATTGGATAGCTCACTTATTAAATGTTGAGGTTAAAAGGTCAAATGAAAACATGCTAAATGTTCATATTTTTATTCAAACTTAGAAAGATACTTATGCTGTTAAAAATTATTAAGCATTTTTGCTTTCATAAATAAAAAGTTAAACTGAGCATGACCTTATAATACTTGTTTTGGCCCCAGTTTCACAATTATTCACAATTGATTGTTCACTCAACTCAAATTCGGGAATATGTCGGTATAAATTTTTAAGACGTGTCACAGTAAAAGATGAATATCTAATGCTATATGTAAATTGTTTAGTGTGGTTTTGTTGAACAATACAAAATATTGTCTCATAAAACTTTTTTTTTTTTTAAATGTTGATGAGAATATTACAATCTCTGAGTTGAGTAAATGATTGTGAAACTGGAGCCTGGTCTAAATCCAGCTTTAAAAAAATCGGGCATTTCTTTATTATGTTTGTGAGTCAACTCTGTTTTTCCCAACAGTGATGCAGAATTTTATTTTTCTCAAAACACACTGGTAGAAAATGATTACTCTAGCATATACCTTGGTAGTAATTTCATATCTTTAATTAAAATATTATTTCTATTTGATCAGGTAAATCAAGAAAAAGAAAGCAACAGATAGAAATAGAGGTAATTATTAAAATTATCTCCCTTTTTCAACTATGATTCAGAAGCAAGAGTGATTTGGGGTAAAATTGAGATTCATTCAATTATTCTAAGGGGTTTTTGCATCCAAATCAAGAATATTTCACTTATATCAAGACATCACCTATAAGAAGTCGCCACAATTTGACCTTTGCATGATGCACGGGCGTTCTGCATGAAGGGTTCTTTTAGAGTGCCACACCTTCCATAACACATGGCATCTCTTTAAGGTCTCACATGAAGGACCCTGTGACTCGCTTATAAATGCTAAATGTGTGACAAAAGAACAGTCACTGCCATATTCCCAAGTCTTGGTCAGACTCAACCAGGGTTTGAACCCCAACCTTCCACATAGGAAGCAACACTCTACAAGCTGAGCTACTGTAGTGGTTAGGTAGTATTAAAAATATTTTACCAAGTCAAGGCAGTGAGGTAATAAATGGTGGATTGGTTATTTGAATGTTTTGATTTGATTAGCCGTTTCTGGAGATGATTTTTATTAATCTTCAGAATTAATCTAAACACCGTTTATTGTGTGCATCTATTATGCATTGTTTTAGTGCATATTTATGCAACCTTTAGTGCTATGCAATGTTGCAGATACATTGCAGACCACTCCCTTTATTAAACCAGGGGCGTCGGTGGCCGAGTGGTCTAAAGCGCATGCTTACGGATCACAGAGACTCAACGCCTGGGTTTGAATCCCACTCGAGACAGACCCTTAATTGTGTGAGAAAGTTTGTCAGTATGCTTGCTGAAGGTCGGTGGTTTTCTCCAGGCACTCCGGTTTCCTCCACCATCCCAGAACTTAATCTTATTTAAATTATGTTATATTCTACATAAATCTTTTTTTGTACTTTTAGGAAATGGTACAAGGAACAATACATTAATTTCTACATAACTACACCAAGAAAAAAGCCCTTATTTAAAAAAAAAAGCAATAGTGATTTTATTTTGAGGAAAACAACAAGAGTATACACCAACCCATAAATAAATGGTATTTCGGAAATGATGTATGATTGGGGAACATAATATCATACAAATACAGTTTCAGACAAAAAAAAAGTCAATATGCTGAGAACAATGGACATTTGGGGAAAAAATTTTGCAAATTTGATTTGCAGACAAAAATGGACAATTTATTGAGCACAATGGACAATATTTCAGGAACACACGGACATTACAAGTCAGATTGTGTCAAAAACTGCAAAAAATCTGACACAAAACTTCCAAATTTGTAGTAAAATGAAGAGATACTAGCTGTTAGAACCAAAACTTCACAGAAATAATGGACATTAAGAAACCATATTCCTATAGATTAGGTAATAAATAATTTCCTGTTTTCATGTCTTTTTGCACAAATGTAGAGGTCATGATTTAAACATCTTGCTTCCATTGGTTTTTTTCCTTAAATACTGTAATGTTGTTATTTTATATCACTAAAAATTTCATTTTTTATCTATAGATTATCAGTAAAATAATATATCTTTGTTAATTAAACTTTGGATAAATCACCAAATTACTGAATATTAAATGTCAAGGTCAAGAGGTCAATTTTATTAAATTTGAAACAGAAAATATGCTGGGGATAAAACATGTAAAGGGTATTTCTATACAATTTCTTCGTTTTGGCAATAACAACTTAATTTTTGCAGATAAGTTGTATTTTTAGCTTGAAAATCTTCTCCTCTGAAAGTACATGGCTAATTTAAAGGAAATTTATAATAAATAAATCTTGAAACAATGAAAATTAAGATATTGTTTATGTTTTAATGCTCAGATATATTTTAAAAAGAAAAGGCCAAAAACAATTAAAGGTGTTACAGGCAATCATACAGGCCCTTTTGGGCTCTTAATATTATTATTACTTTTTTGGGTGAGGGAGGAGTTGAAGATGCATTTATTTTAACATAATCATTTGTTGTATTTATATATAATAATAAATGATAATTTTTTTTCAGGTAAATCAAGAAGAGAAAAAAAAACCTAAATTGAGAAAAAAAGAACTAATAGGAATATATTAAGGTAATATAAAAAAAGTGAAATTATCTCCCTTATATTCAACTATAATAATGTAATAATGTTTTATGGTTATCAAAGGTGGGAGTAATGCATTCTGGGTATGGGGTGTTGGAGTAAATTTGAAAAAAAAAAAAAATGTTCAACATATAAACTAACAAAACTTCCTTGGTTTAGAATTTTCCTAAATGAGATATTCGGGCCTTGCCCAAAAACAAAAGAAAAAGGCAGATAAATGTTCAGAAAAGTTATTCCTATCAAACTGGCTATTCTATTGTGGAAAAGCTTTTTGATGCTTTTTGCAAGTTGCAGATAAAGCATTAAAATGGTGACATTTTTGTATGCTCAAGTGTCAATGTTTAGATGAAGCCTTGCTAATTAGACTTATAATTTAAAACCCAATTTTCGTTTTTGTCTAGCCTGGCATCACCATAAGGTGAGACTTAGGTGTTACTTTTTCAGTGTCAGCGGCGGTGTGTCAAAATGTGAAAGTTATGTATTTTCTACTCGATCAAAAACTAACCAGGTGAGACATTTAAATCCGTGGAATGAATACTTTATTAATTATCTTTTTTTAAGAAAAAAAAACTAAGCAATTTTTTACATCGACGTTTTTGTATTTTTAGGAAAGATTACAAGGATCCATATATTTTCTGGACAGCTACAAGAAGGAAACACTTAGTTTATAAACACAACGTCATTTTAATTTGAAGAACAACAAGAATATATTCATAAACCTATGGAAATATTATTCAATATTTTGAAGATGATGGACAACATTTTAAGGAACACATTAGGGAAAAAAAACCATATATCTGTGGACAATCATGTTTAATAATTTGAGGATCATAATAAAATAATGGAAACCCTTACGGACAGAACTGGTCAATACGTTCTGTGTATAATATATTCTGAGGAACTATATATAATACAAACCTATTTTATAGACACTACTCGTTAACACGGTGAGGACAGTGGACAATATTCTGAAGAACTTGATAAAATACAAACCTATTTAGAGACACTAATGGTCAATATGATTGGACAATGGACACTACTGGTCAAAAAGATAGGACAGTGGTCACAACTGGTCAATAAGGTAGGACAGTGGTCACTACTGATCATTATGTTAGGACAGTGGACATTTTTTTTAAGGAACTCTATAACAACAGATACATTGAGAAAATTTTTTTAGCTTTCCGAGTTATAGCAGACCAGTATATGTATTTAGAATTTTTACTGTTATATATATATATGTTTTTATTGTTATCTTCTTTCAGTGTTAGTTTGTGTCTGGTTGCTCCGCTTCAATCCTGGCGGTTTTTCAACATCAAAATCGGATTCTTGTCCTTTTAGTGGTTTGGTCGTGTCATCACTAGTGAAGGGTTGGGTTTGGAAATTGGGGTTTTGTGTTTTGAAATTAACTTGGTATTATTGAGGTATAATAAAATTAAATATTTGGCATATATACATTTTGTATATATATGTTAACGATGGTCAGATAATGACAAACATTCCATTAGTTAACATATCACTTTACTAATACACTAAAATGTCCATTGCTAATCATTTAACCTTCTTTCTCTCTTCTTAATTCACTTTCTGTCCCCTCTAACATGTCATTATTTGTAAAGGGTAAGTTTTACCCTCATCGGAAAACATACCTAAATTGATTTTTTGGTCTTCTTACATGCATCAATATACCTTAGTTAATGGAGACATGCTCTGCCTTGGTCTTTGAGTCTGATTTTTCATTAGTGGTGGCTGACCCGCTGGGAGGATAATGCCGATATTGTTGATTAACTAAAGGGAGAGAAGTAGAAATGTCAGTACAACCTACATTGACAGAAGAAACATACACCAACACACGCACACATGCACACAACATCTGCACCAACACACACAAAAACACACGCATACACAGAGCTGTCATTGATATATTAAGATAAATACCAATACTGTATATTAAGTGATTCGATTGTAAACAAGTGGCAACCTGCAGTTTTTATAGATATTTCAATTCTTGTTCAGGGATTCTGTTTTAATATATCAATGACAGCTCTAATCCAAAGTTAATAAATTATTTTTTATTTATTTATAATATGATCTTGTTATATTTTTTTGAAATGCACATAATTTTAATGAAGTGGTTGGCTGAAAATGTTTTACTTCACATCAGCAATTTTTCAGCTATTCAAGACAAGACAATTTTTATTAACCTTGAGAATAAATCTTAAAAAGTTCATGGTGCATGAGTGTTTCTGATCTTCATTGACTAGTGCACATTTATAGTGCTAGTACACTTATGTATATATCGTAACAGATGAACATGCAGACCACTTGATTCCTTATACCAATGGCGAGCCAACCCATAAATATCTACGGGCTGAGAGGTCTAAAGCGGATTTGAACCAAGACAGAGAGGCATTCTAATCCGTAAGCGTGCCACTGGGAACAGATCCTAGTGTGAGAAATTTCGTTAGTTAGCTTGTCAAAGGTTGGTGTTTTTCTCGAGGTGCTCGGGTTTCCGCCACTATCCAAGAACTGACCACCTCGAAATAAGTTAAAAAAAATCTTGACTGGCGTAAAACATCATTACTCCACTCTACAAAGACAAACATTTTATACTTGCAGTTGTTGGGTCAAACCGACAGCAGTGAGATGTCAGGAGTTAGGTTAACATAGTTACCACCTGACCCCTTTGATGGAAGTAAAAGTAAATTAATACTTGAAAACTGGCTTCAGTTTCACAATCTTCCTTAACTAAGATTTTCTTTAACTTAAATTAGGCAAATTTGAAATCTAAAAAAATTAATTAATTTTTATTGATATTGAAGGTGTGATTTTCTCAACTTATAAGATTTGTATTAAGTTTTGTCAAAAATGCTTCTCAGTAGTTCCAGAAAAAGTTGCTAAAATTTGCTAAATTTTAAGTTAAGGAAAATCTTAGTTATGTAATGATTGTGAAGCTGAAGCCAGAATACAAGACATTAAAAAGGGCTTAAATTGTTCAAGGTTTTGTTTGCATATTATGCTTGTAGATTATTTCTTTTGTTTAAACAAATTTTGATAGGTTTTGTCCACATTTTTATATATACCAGTGGTTTTGTTTGCCTAAAATTGGGTAGTAATTTTAGGCAGTTTCCCCCTTGAGAAATAAAATTTCCCAATTTGACAACTAAAATTCCCAAAAAGGCAACAGTGACACAAAAAATGTTAGATATTGTCACAATGAATTTCAAAATTCTGAGCGTAATATGCGACATAAAAAGGGTCCAAATTTTCCCAATCTGACAGGTAGAAGGTAGTTTTTTAAAAACCATAACAAAATCACTGTATACAATGTACATGTTTATCAAAGATATCAATTATAATATTGTTTATGGATTTTCTCCAAATTTTCCAGAATTTAGAACTTGGTTAACTATTTAAGAATTGACTTCAGACTGACCCCATATGTTATTTATCAGTATTAAGATTTTGAAATTCTAACAAAGCTTTGAACAATTTTTATATCTACAAAAGATTTCACTACTTAGAAGTTTTGGGTTGTTGAGGAACTTGGAACTTACATCTAGACTTCATCAAATATAGATGTTACATTTATCAATTTGCATTTTTGATAGTTAACTTACATTGAGACACAACCAGTCATAAAACATTGGAGTTCATGTCAATTTATGATAGTTAACTTATATTAAGACACAACCAGTCAATACATTGGAGTAAATGTCAATTTATGATGGTTAACTTCTATTGAGACACAACCAGTCACAATACATTGGAGTTCATGTCAATTTATGATAGTTAACTTATATTAAGACACAACCAGTCAATACATTGGAGTTAATGTCAATTTATGATGGTTAACTTCTATTGAGACACAACCAGTCACAATACATTGGAGTAAATGTCAATTTATGATGGTTAACTTATATTGAGACACAACCAGTCACAATACATTGGAGTTAATGTCAATTTATGATAGTTAACTTATATTAAGACACAACCAGTCAATACATTGGAGTTAATGTCAATTTATGATAGTTAACTTATATTAAGACACAACCAGTCAATACATTGGAGTTAATGTCAATTTATGATAGTTAACTTTTATTGAGACACAACCAGTCACAATACATTGGAGTTAATGTCAATTTATGATGGTTAACTTATATTGAGACACAACCAGTCACAATACATTGGAGTTAATGTCAATTTATGATGGTTAACTTATACTGAGACACAACCAGTCATAATACATTGGAGTTAATGTCAATTTATGATAGTTAACTTATATTGATACACAACCAGTCACAATACATTGGAGTTAATGTCAATTTATGATGGTTAACTTCTATTGAGACACAACCAGTCACAATACATTGGAGTTAATGTCAATTTATGATAGTTAACTTATATTGAGACACAACCAGTCACAATACATTGGAGTTAATGTCAATTTATGATAGTTAACTTATATTGAGACACAACCAGTCACAATACATTGGAGTTAATGTCAATTTATGATAGTTAACTTATATTGAGACACAACCAGTCACAATACATTGGAGTTAATGTCAATTTATGATAGTTAACTTATATTGAGACACAACCAGTCACAATACAATGGGGTTAATGTCCAGTTTAAGATGATTATTAACTTGTATTGGATCTATACCATCCATAGATATATTTGTTGTAAAATATTTCAATTGCATTGAAATGTCTACTTGCAGTTACTTTATTTGAAATGGACTTTTGGTCTACTTACGTCTAGACATCACCAGTTGGTTGTATTGTTTTTAAAGGAGTTTCGAATCCAATTTGCAAGAAGTATATTTCCAGTTTTTGATGCATTGTTAATTATTATTCGACGCATAGTGTTCACTTGGATTGAGACATCACCAATTATTTTTTTTTTTTATCAATGGTATCTAAATCATTCTTGGAGATGATTGTGCCTAGGGTTTGAATCCCACTCTGGCATACAATTCAGTAACAGTTTGATTGGTTGGTTGTAATTTGTTGAAAATTGCATCAGCAATTTAAATTTTTTTTTTGTCTTTTTTTTTTTCTTCTTTTTTTTTGATAAGAGCTATTTTATTGATTTTAGGATTAATCTACATAAGTTTGTGCATGTGCAATTGTGTATATTGGTCTTCCTTGTATTAGTGTGTACTTGGAGCAACTTTTGTCAAGGTGCTAGCGTATTGATACATAGCCAGCTATTGATGTAGTATTGAGGCATAGCCAGCCATCGATAAAGTAGCATTGAGACATAGCCAGCCATTAATGGAGAAGTATTAAAACATAGCCAGACATTGATAAAGTAGTATTTAGGCATAGCCAGCCATTGATGAAGTAATTTTAACACATAGCCAGCTATTAATGTAGTATTAAGTCATAGCCAGCCATTTATAAAGTAGTATTGAGACATATCCAGCCATTGATGAAGGAGAATTAAAACATAGCCAGCCATTTATGAAGAAGTATTAAAACATAGCCAGCCATTTTTAAAGTAGCATTGAGACATATCCAGCCATTGATGAAGGACTATTTAGACATAGCCAGCCATTAATGAAGAAGTATTAAAACATAGCCAGCCACTGATAAAGTAGTATTTAGACATAGCCAGCCATTGATGGAGAGGTATTTAAACATAGCCAACCATTTATGTAGTAGTATTAGGACATAGCCAGCCATTGATGAAGTAATTTTAACACATAGCCAGCTATTGATGAAAAAGAATTAATACATAGCCAGCCATTAATGAAGAAGCATTTAGACATAGCCATCCCTTAATGAGGTTGGATTAAGACATTAAGCAATTGATGAAGAAGTACTAGTATTTAGACATAGTCAGTCATTACTGAGGTTTTAATGAGACCTAGCCAGCCACTGATGGAGAATTATTTAGACATAACCAGCCATTGATGGAGAAGTATTAAAACATAGCCAGCTATTAATGAATTAGTATTTAGACACAGCCAGTCATTGATGAATCAAAATGGAAACATAGCCAATAATTGATGAAACATCAGCCAGCCTTTGATGAAGAAGTATTAAAACATAGCCAGCCATTGATGAAGTTGTATTCAGACATAGCCAGCCATTGATATAGAAGTATTAAGACATATCAAGCCATTGGTGAAGAAGCATCAAGACATAGCCAGCCATTGACGAAGTTATATTCAGACATAGCCAGCCATTGATGTAGTAGTATTAAGACATAGCCAGCCATTGATGAAGAAGTATTCAGCCATAGCCAGCCATTGATGAAGAAGTATTAAGACATATCCAGCCATTGATGAAGAAGCATTAAGACATAGCCAGCCATTGATGAAATTGTATTCAGACATAGCCAGCCATTGATGAAGTTGTATTCAGACATATCCAGCCATTGATGTAGTAGTATTAAGACAAAGCCAGCCATTGATGAAGAAGTATTCAGCCATAACCAGCCATTGATGAAGTTGTATTCAGACATGGCCAGCCTTTGATGTAGTAGTATTAAGACATAGCCAGCCATTGATGAAGAAGTATGAAGACATGGCCAGCCATTGATGAAGCTGTATTCAGACATATCCAGCCATTGATGTAGTAGTATTAAGACAAAGCCAGCCATTGATGAAGAAGTATTCAGCCATAACCAGCCATTGATGAAGAAGTATTCAGACATATCCAGCCATTGATGAAGTAGTATTTAGACATAGCCAGCCATTGATGTAGTAGTATTAAAACATAGCCAGCCATTGATGAAGAAGTATTCAGCCATAGCCAGCCATTGATGAAGTTGTATTCAGACATGGCCAGCCATTGATGTAGTAGTATTAAGACATAGCCAGCCATTGATGAAGAAGTATTCAGCCATAACCAGCCATTGATGAAGTTGTATTCAGACATATCCAGCCATTGATGTAGTAGTATTAAGACAAAGCCAGCCATTGATGAAGAAGTATTCAGCCATAACCAGCCATTGATGAAGTTGTATTCAGACATGGCCAGCCTTTGATGTAGTAGTATTAAGACATAGCCAGCCATTGATGAAGAAGTATGAAGACATGGCCAGCCATTGATGAAGCTGTATTCAGACATATCCAGCCATTGATGTAGTAGTATTAAGACAAAGCCAGCCATTGATGAAGAAGTATTCAGCCATAACCAGCCATTGATGAAGAAGTATTCAGACATATCCAGCCATTGATGAAGTAGTATTTAGACATAGCCAGCCATTGATGTAGTAGTATTAAAACATAGCCAGCCATTGATGAAGAAGTATTCAGCCATAGCCAGCCATTGATGAAGTTGTATTCAGACATGGCCAGCCATTGATGTAGTAGTATTAAGACATAGCCAGCCATTGAGGAAGAAGTATTGAGACATTGCCAGCCGTTGATGAAGCTGTATTCAGACATAGCCAGCCATTGATGTAGTAGTATTAAAACATAGCCAGACATTTATAAAACAGAATTGAGACATAGCCAGCCATTGATGAAGTAGTATTTACACATAGCCCACTATAAATGTAGTTTTTAGAGATAGACAGCAAATGATGAGTAGAATTTAGGCATATTCAGCTATTATGAAGAACATAGCCAGTTATTTATTAAGTTGTATTAAAACATGGCAAGCCATTGATGAAGTAGTATTTATACATAGCGAGCCATTGTTGAGATTTATTGAGACTTAGCAAGCCATTGATGAAGCAGTATTAAAACATAGCCAGTTATTTATTCAAGAAGTATTAAAACATAGCCAGTCATTGATGAAGTAGTATTAAGACATAGCCAGCCATTGATGAAAAAGTATTTAGACATAGCAAGCCATTGATAAAGTTGTATTTAGACATAGCCAGCCTTTGATGAAGAAGCATTAAACATAGCCAGCCATTGATAAAGTGATTTTGAGACAACCATTGATGAAGTAGAATAAAGACATAGCCAGCCATTGATTAAGTAGTATTTAAACTTAGCCAGCCATTGTTGAAGTAGTATTGAGACATAGCCAGCCATTGATGAAGTAGTATTTAGACATAGCCAGCAATTGATGTAGTAGTAGCCAGCCATTAATGAAGTATTATTAGGACATAACCAGCCATTGATGAAGTGGCATTCAGGCATAGCCAGCCATTAAGGAAGTAGTATTAGGACATAGCAAGCCATTTTGGAAGTAAGTAGTATGAAGACACCCAGGCATTTATAAAGTATATAACATAGCCAGTCATTCGTAAAGTAGTATTTAGACATAGCCAGCCATTGATAAAGGACTATTAATACCTAGCCAGCCATTGCTGAAGGCTGAAGTAATATTTAAAAAAAGTATTAATGAAGTAATATTAAGAAATGAGAAGCCATTGATCAACCAGTATTTGGTCACAGCTAGCCATTGATAAAATAGCACTTTTGTTTTTAGACCTTGACAGCCTTGATGAAGTACTTTTAGACATAGCCAGCCATTAATGAAAAAATTAAAACATGGCCAGCTATTGATGAAGTAATACTAAAAACATAGCCAGCCATTGATGAAGTAGTATTTAGAGATGTAGCCAGGTATTGATGAAGCATTATGTAGACATAGCCTGCCACTGATGAAAAAGTATTTAGAGATGTAGCCAGGTATTGATGAAGCATTATGTAGACATAGCCTGCCACTGATGAAAAAGTATTTAGACTTAGCCAGCCATTGATGAAGTAATACTTAAAACATAGCCAGTCATTGATAAAGTTATTTTTTAAAAACATAGCCAGCTTTGATAAAGTAGTGTTTATATGTAGCAAGTTATTGATAAGTACTATTTAGACATAACCAGCAACTGATAAGAAATATTAAAACATAGCCAGCCATTGATGAAATGGTTTTAAGACATAGCCAGCCATTAATGAAGTAGTATGAAGATAGCCCGTCATTGATGAAGTAGTATTTAGACATAGCCAACCTTTGACGAATGTCAGTTTTTAGACATAGCCAGCTATTGATAAAGTAATATTAAAACATAGCCAGCCATTGATGAAGTAGTATTGCGACATAGCCAGCCATTGATGAAGTGGTTTTGAGACATAGCCAGCCATTGATGAAGTTATATGAAGATAGCCCATCATTGACGAAGTAGTATAAGGACATTAAGATTACTTTACTTGAATCAAGACATTATAGTTAATATATTAAAATATATACGAAATACTTAAAATTTAACCAAAGGCTCAAATCAAAGGGACATAACTCCTTGAAAATCACTGAGCTGGAATAAGAAGACAATATATATATATAGTCAGTATAAACTCAAAGGGACATAACTCCTACAAACCATTCAACTGGAACATGACATTATATACAGGTATTGATGTTTACTATTGACAGTATAGGACAAAATTTGTGATGCACAGGTAGACTGAAAGCATCTCTTCTGTTTTCTCAGAAGCAAATCATTTTTGCGAGCTTGAATCTTCATGTATGGTACAAATGCATACAACTCAAAATTTGAATGTACTGACGTTATCCCACTTTCAATGTTTCATTTTGAAACACAAAAAGACCTAGGACGTTTGAAACATCATATATAACATCAGTAAATGAAGCTCTTCAAGGAAGTCAATTGAACTTGACCTTCCTTCAAGGTCACAGTGACCAGAAGAAAACTACTAAAACATCTTATTGCCATTGACTTTAATGCCTACAGACTTGAAACTTGATTTATAGCATGGATATATAAACCTACTAAACACGCAAAACTGGTTGATCTTGCTGACAAAATTTAATAATATTTCCGATTTTCCACCATGAAGTCAGGTGGAAGAGATGATGAAAACCACCAAACTCAAAAAAGCCATTTGACAAAGTATCTACCCAAGTGAGACTCCAACAAGGGCAGGGATGATACCGATGCATAAGCATCACTTGGCCACTGAGTACCCCACTCAGGGAATGCTGTGGGGAAATGCTGTTTTAAAACCCAGTCAATATTCTTGCAATTTTATCAAGCAAGTCCCACAAAGGAACTAAAAGTACAGGAAAAAAACCAACAACCAGCAGCAAGGAAAAATTCCTTACAATAGGATATTTATCCATGATTACATTGGAATTTGTGGTCCATGATTACACTCATAAATTTGATCCATAATTTCACTGTTATTTAAGATCCATGATTACACTGGGATTTGTGATTCATTATTATACTCGGATTTGTGGACTAAAACAACACTGGGTTTTGAAAATCGTGATTACATTTGGATTTGTGATTCATGATTACAGTACTGGGATTTGTGATCATAAATACACTGGGATTTGCGATTTATGATTTCACTCGGATTTGTGATCCACAATGTCACTTAGATTTGTGAACCATGATTAAACTGGGATTCATAATCCATGTTTACACCGGGATTTGTAATCCATTATTTTACTTGTGTTTCTTTATTATACTGGATTTGTGATCTATAACAAGACTGGGATTTCTGAATTCTGATAACACTCGAATTTGTGATCCAATATCATACTTGGATTTTAGATCATGAATTCACTGTGATTTGTTATCAATAATTACACTGGGACTGGTGATCCATGATCACACTGGGACAGGTGATCCATTATTAGACTGGAATTTGTAATCAATTATTTTGCTCAGATTCATGATCCATGATTGCATTTGGATTAATGATCCATTATTTACACCGGGATTTGTAATCCATTATTACACTGAGATTCATGATCTTTGATTACATTGGGATATGTGATCCAGATTCCACTGGGGTTTGTGATCCGTGGTTATACTTAGGCTTGAGATCCATGTTTATACTGGGATTTGTGATCCATGATTACACTCAGATTTATTATTCATCATTTTACGCAGACTTGTGATCCATGATTACACCGGGATTTGAAATCAATTATTATTCCTTGTGTTTCATTATTATACTGGATTTGTGATCTATAACAACACTGGGATTTGCGATTCATGATAACACTCAGATTTGTGATCCATAATTACAGTGGGACTTGTAATCAAATACATGTATTTTACTCGGATTTGTGATCCATGATAACACTGGGGTTTGAGATCCATGATAAACTGTGATTTGTGAACCAAATTCTACTCGGGCTCGAGATCCATGTTTACACTCGAATTTGTGATTCATGTTTTACTTGGATTTATGATTCATGATTACACTTGGATTTGAGATCTATGATTACATTGGCATTTGAGATCTATGATTACATTGGGATTTGAGATCTATGATTACATTGGGATTTAGTTATTGTTTAGTTTTGTATAGTTTTATTAAACATTGGTCATTTTGTCTATAGTATACTTGAATAAATAAATGAAAGAAAGGAATACACAAGTCTGTAACTAGATTTCTTTCAATATCTTCAGGTATCATCTACATATACAATAAAACAGGTTTAAATGTCTTGTTCAATATTTATATATATATATATTATAGATTGTTAATGAGCAATCAGAGGCCTAGACTGAACAGATTAGATTACATTAGTGGTGTTTTAAAATTTTTTCACATATATCAAGGCATTTGATGAGAGGTATTTTTTTCAAAAATATTACTGGAATGAAACTTTCATTTCTTAATCAGGTAAAATCATATTAATTTATTTCAAGATGTTTGTTTTTACCTCAAGTTTTTGATTGTAATGATATACAAAATAAACAAATACTATAAATGCTATGTGAAGAATAAGCTTAAACGTCATGTAAACAAAAGATTGGAAAGTTTTTTTTATGAAAGATGATGTGAATTATTGTGAATTTCCGATAAGTAGGCATAGGTAATATGAAAAGTAACAAATATGTTTTCATGAAAACACGTTTGCAATTTTTCTGACGTCACTTCTTTTAGAACGTCTCAATAACAAATAAGAATGGTTTTCCCTAACTCTGACACAATTATTAATTGCTTGAAACAAAGCTAAAAAAAGTCCCAATTGGGACTTCTTGTTTTTTAAAGAAACAGGTTTATTTTGCTTGAATTTTGCAATAGCATATGTTTTTGAGTTTTGAATTATTTATGCAATCTGCCGTTGTTTCGTACTTGTTAAGTCTGCTAATATCACCCAACAATATACCTGCATCATCCTCACTAGAGTACCGTAAAATGGCCTCAAAGATGGCGTTTCCAGGAACTGTTTGTATAAGCAATCGAACAACCTTTTCATTTTTGGGCAAACGTTGATTCAGTAAAATTATTTCAGTTCCTGAGATAACATTTTTTAACTTTAGTTTTTCACATATGTCTAGATAATGTTTAATTTGCCTATTTAGGTTATCCAAAACAATTTGCGCCAAAATCACAACAACGCGTTCGGATGTATTGAGTTTCTTCTCAGGATAGCAAGCACACCACTGGGTGTCTATGCCAGCATTTTCACAATCACGATTCTCTGGAATTTTTGTAAATAAACTGTAACCTTTTGTATTCGGATTTTTGTCGACGGGCGATTTAAAATCTAATACATGTTCTAAAGTTTTGTATATATCAAAAGGTGAGGTAAGACGCCTAGAGTTAGTAACTAAAGAATTATACATCGTCTGATTCTTTGATTTGAATGATTCAGGGGGGATAACTATGCACATAGGGAGTCGTTTTTCTAGCCTTGAATTGTAAGTATGTCTTCTTCCAAACCGGAAACCATGGTCACTGAAAAAAATTGTTAATGCGTCTGTCTGTATTTTTTGTAATGATTTAAAAAACTTAAGATAAATTGTATCAGCTGTTGCCAATTTTGGCAAAGAGTCATGAGTTAAGTGTGTATTGAATGTGAAACCAAAATAACCTGACTTCCTGTACATGCGCACAAACTCAGTTGTATATTCTAAAAAATCTTCTACTTCTGTCCTCCCCTTGAAACAAAGCCGAGTGTTACTTAAAGCATGGTGTTTCCACATCGCTCGGCTGTATGGTCTATTGTAATAATCAGTTGGGATATTTCTAAATCCTGGTTTAAAATAATCAAAAATGGCGATCTTAGGCCAATCTTCCGCAAACAAAGTCTTGTAACCATTTCTTGAAAAGTTATTCCACAAAAAATTGAATCTATCCAATGGAACTGGCTTTCTGACATCGTAAGGCAACTCTTTTATAGACTTTCCTGTTAACATTGCCACTATATTCGGAAATGTATTATCACCGACTTTGTTATAACCTAACATTTCTACTCCACCCATCTTGTTCAAAATAAAATCTCTTGTTTTAGGCAAATATCTAATAGAATTCAAGCGTGATATTGAATCCATTCCTATCAACAAAACGTTTATCTTTTTATTTTCACTACCAATAGTTTTTTTGTTTTTATTCGTCTTTGCTTGAAAGAACATATAAAAATTAGTGTAAATTTTAGAACCATTTTTACAAAAGCATTCAACTTTTATGAACTCATCCATTATTTTAATACTTGTTTTGAAAAATTCACTTTGATTGACAAATTCAAAATAATCATGATTTTTGTTCAAACGAGGTCGATAAATTGTTTTCGTCTGGCATTTGTCAAATTTTGTACTAAAGGGAGATAACCTGACGGCTGTCCAGTTGATATAAAGTCTGTTTTTGTCTTTATAAGTTAGAATAACAGGTCCTCGATTCATGCAATTAATGAATATCGGTTTTTCGATTCTTCCTTTGAACGGATCCACATTAGGAATTTTACAGGAAGGTGTGTCTACTAACAACTCACTGAAAGATTTGCCTCCCTTTGAAAAATTCTGTCCATAAATTTTTCCAGTCTTCAGTGTGAAATTCTGTTCATGATTTTTCCGTCTTTTTAGTATCAAATCCTGTCCATAAAAATTTCCAACTTTCAATCTGGAATATTGCCTATGGTGCTTTCTGCTTTTCATCTTGAAATTTAGTTTTAAATGTCTTTCAGTTTCCTTATATGGATTAAGCCTGTCAATTGTTCCAGATTCTACTTTATAATGTTTTCCAGTTTCCATTTTAAAATCATGTCTGTACTGATTTCCGGTTTCTATTTTGGAATACTTTCCATTTCTCATCATAAATATATTTTTGTAATTTGTTCCAGAGCTCAACAACATATCAGGCATGAATTTTTGAACGTTATATTTTATTAGTTTCTTGGTAACAATTTGTCGATGATATTTCCCAAATATGAAAACTCCCAGTACAAAGACAACTCCCATCATAAAAAGGATTTTTTTCTGTTTTAAGGATGACATCATGCGATTCTGAAAAAAAAAGAAAATCAGATGTTACGTTTTAGTCAATATGATTGAACTAATTTCGTAAACTTGGAAATCCTTCTTCTATCAATTCATAATTGTCATGTCATGTCATGTATCAGTTTTGAATTTAATCATAGATACATTCAAAAATGACACATGACAATCATTAACATATTTGTAGAACATAACTCGACATTCAAACAAATTTATTCAAAAATTCAGAAAGTCCATGTTGAATTTACTGACCTTATATGGAAAAATAACCAGACTTATTAAAATGTTCCTTTAATTCTGTGCTTATAACAATTTTTAATGTTTTCAAAAAGATAATGATCTACGACCAAAATATACCTTATACACCTTATATCAAGGAATATTAAGTTAACCACTGCGGTAGCTCAGGTATGTGGTAGAGTGCTAGCTCTGTAAGTGGGAGGTTGTGGGTTCGAACCCCGACTGGGTCTGACCCAAGACTTGAAAGTGGGTAATGACTGTTCTTTCGCCAAGCACTCGGCATTCCGATATGAAAGTCATGGTTCTATCGGATGGGAACTTAAAATAAACGAGGTCCCGTGTCACGGTAAGGCTGGCACGATAAAGAACCCTGCTGTATAATGCCATTAGCGCAACACACAGGCAAAATATCTGCACTTTCGCCTATAGCTGGCGACATCTCGATATAAGTGAAATCTTGACTGGGACGTTAAACACCATTACTCAACTCAACTTGTCTCCAGGAATATTAATTCTTCTGATACATTTTCTGTTTTTTGTTTGGTATTATAAGCATAATTTTAAAGTCATGCTTTCATTAGAAATACTTATTGACCTAGTTTGCCGTGTGTTTCTCTTTCCATTCAATGTTTGCCTACTTGACGAATATAAACACTTTCTAAAATTTATCAATTACATACCACTGGCTCCAGTTTCACAATCATTTCTAAATTAAGATTTTCCTTTTCTTCCATATCTGCTCATGTGAGATAGGGTTTTTCCCTATGTGAGAAATGTGTTTCTTGCACCCCAATTAGAAATTTCCATATAAAGAGCGGTGCTAGATATTTCCATCTTGTACCCCCCCCCACCTTGTACAAGATAGCTTACACGCTCTTTTTTCCCATGAAGATTTACCAATGAAATCAGAGGAGTATCAATACTTTGAGAACCTTTTTAAACCCAAGAATCTGGCATACCTTTGCATAAACAAATAAATGGAACAGGTAATACTACAGTTTTTATTTAAAATGTAATTTTAAAAACTTTTTTTTTTCTTAATCAATAACAAATTTATTTCATATTACAATAATTTTATATGACGTAATGTTAATATGAATTATGACGTCACGCTTTTTTCTGTATTTTGTTTTCACACGTCACTTTCATTATATGTTGAATTTTGATTTTTAATAGAACTTGTATATTTTGTGGTGCAAGAAATAGAATCAATCACTACTTATGGTGTCAGATAGGGAAATCTCAACCCTCGTTCTAATATATCTGGCCCAGAACTCGGCAAGCCTCGTTCTGGACCAGATATATTAGAACTCTGGTTGAGATTTCCCTATCTGGCACCACAAGTAGTGATAGATTCTTTTAATCTCACATGGGCTTGACGTCACAGTTACGTGACAATCACATGATGTCATCCTTTGAGTAAATGATGTCATTTTGCGGGAAAATGACAGCCGGACCTCCAAAATTTAGAAATTTTTAAATGCCTTTCAAATGTTAATACTCAGATTTTATAACAAATAACTTTTCTTCAAGTTTATACACTTTGTATAAACCAAAATTAAGTATAGTCTATCTGATGGTCATATTTATTTTTATATAGAATGTTGAATTTTTCAAACATGGCGCCCATGGATATGTAAATCATATTTGAAGCCAAAAATTGACATCAAAATGGAAGAAAAAGAATCCATTATGAGTTTATCCATGGATACTCATAATGAATTCTTATAATCTTAAAAAACATGCATCGAATTTAAAATAATCTAAATAAATTTGTTAATTGTTTAGATATTTAGAGAATTGTGGCGATATCACTTCAAGCTGAAAACATCAGTGTCGTAAAAACATGTTCGTTGTTTAAAAAAAAAAAATTGCCAAATTTTTTACAGGTTTGGGTTAAGAAAAGTCTTAGTTAAGGAATGAATGTGAAACTGGGGCCTGGTACGTTGCTCCTAAATCACGACGCGTTTCTTGGGATGATTGCCATATTCATAAAATAATTCGCGACGTAAATACTAAATATTACTCAACTCATATAATAATTTATGACAATCGATTTCAATTTCACATCAATTTTACTCTTACGACTCATCAATGATAAACTTCAAATTAATTAATTTCTAGCTTTTACTTTAAATTAATAATTCATACAGGTTTTCTCAAAATGATATGTGGTCATAATCTTAAGAGAAATGACCTCAAAGTCCACATTTGCCTTTGGATCAGTGTAACAACACTTTCACATGTTAAAAATGACGTGGAAATTCGATTTTTAAAATTACATAATGATATTTTAGAAAATTGGGTTTATTTTCAAATATGAACAATGAAAAGCTCTTTGGACATTCAAATTCAACTTACAGTTTGAAAGCTACAAAATGGACATACTTTTTTAAATTTATTTTTAAAACATTTTCTTGTAGATGTACAGATCTAAGTTACGCATATTTTTAATATTGAAACATTTTTTCTAAATAGTTACCAAGCTTGATCCATTGTATGTTGTTGGCATGGGGCAAAATGTGGACCGTGAATGTGGTTCAAATTATTTAATACATGTACAGGGTGTCCCAAAACATGTGTTACACTTTTAAACTGTTGTAAAATTTAAATACCTTCAGTTATATTTATGAAATTTACAAAATATGACAAAAAGGTTTTAAATTTTTTGTCAACCCTCTTGCTGCCGTAGGGACATATATGTCCCGTCCGACCCGCTGCCGTTGGGACATATATGTCCCATAGATCTACATGAATATAAGAATATTGATGTTTGTTTATTGTTTATAATTCATACCATGATACATGTATTGAAAAGCCAGTACAGAATTATTCAATACATATTTTGACATCACGGTAAACGGAATCTTCACCTGAAATCAGACGTCATAAATGACGTCGGTCTTGATTTGTGACGTCATAATTAATATAGAAGAGGGTGGAAACGGAATAGATACCGGAATGCGGAATCAATGATTCGACCTTGCTTTCAACAGCAAGAAGAAAGGTTTGGCCCTTGGTCTGTTTATAGTTATGATGATTACGAGATGCCCCATTCTCCTTTAGAATTTTCTTCAAATTATGGCATAGTGTCGCCCCCTGGTTTCCATGCAAGCCATTAATTACTTTTAGAAAAATGATAACTGATCGAGACATGTGTATTTCTGTTATTGATACAGATAGATCTATATGCACGATTAATAAATAATTTAGTTAAAGGAAGAAATTCTCTTTTAACAGATTGGCATGGCTTCAACGATAATACTGAAATGGAAGCATTTAGGTTTGTTATTGGGGATGGATGTTGTAAACAACTGAATAAAAGTATAAAAGAGAATCAATACATACATGCAGTTATTCAAAATTTCTGTCTAGAAATAGATTCCAAAATATACCACACTTTTTAATGATAACGAGCTGCAGATGCCTAAAACTTCACATGATTACAATCTAGCATATTAAATACGGCCTATACTAAGTATTATGAATAAAACTTTCAGTAGAAGCTATAATTTAGCCAGAGATATAGCCATTGACGAATCTATAGTGGGCTTCAAAGGCCGTCATCACTTGGTTCAGTACCTGCAGGCTAAAAAAAAAGGCACCGCTGGGTAATTCTCATCAACCTTGCACAAAATGATCATCTTTTATAAGCTAGGTCAATATTTAGGCCATTGGTGTTAAACTATCGAAGAACTCTGTTAACCTTTTATAGGTAACATGATTTCAATGAGCTAAATGCAAATTATTCTCAGATGAGCACACAGGGCCTCGTGGCCCTTTTGTTCAGACCAAGTTCATAAAGTGCTAATCTCCTATATCGGTATAAAAATATAAAGTTTTACCTTGATTATGATGTGTTTTGTATCCCATATGTAATCTTTAAATGTTTTAAATGATTTATATAATCAATATTTAGTTGGATTGTCGTTAATCCTCCAATCCAAGATTACTTCATCTATATTGAGACAGTCAGTTTTAAAATGTTTACAAAATAGTATATGTTGGGAAACATAAAGAGTTACTGATAAGTTAAACAAAATGGTCCACAACAAAGAAATTCAGTTTCGGAACCAGACTGATGAGACATTATTAACTTACTAAAGTAAAATTTAAACACTTTCATCACATTGATGAACACCACGAACACAGGTGTTTATAATCCGTGATCCAAACATACTTCATTTTACAGCTACAGTCTTGTATATTTCACTGTACTTAATTTTATCGGGAAAACGCAAATTCAAGCATTTAAAATCACATTGTAAGGATGAAACTCGGATACTTATGTTGTATAAAATGTATCAGCTCATTTTACTTTTATTACATATTTTCAATAATATCAAAATCAAGAAGAGAAGGCTATGCAGTTCACTTATTAACTGTATTCACGGATGATAGATTCGCGGAATAGATTTTTACTCTCCATAGAAGGTCAGAAACTTTAGATGATATGTCAGAAATTTAAACCTTTGTAGTATGTTTTAGGCAGTTAGCAGGGTTTTTATCTTGTCATGCCCAGCATAACTACAGACATGGATTAAACGGTCTCATCCAAAGGACCTGTGATTTCACTTCTAAATGACATATCTTCAGCGAAAGTACAGTCATAACTTTTTTAAATCTTATTCAGACCTAACCTCGGGCTCCTACATACGGAACTTACAAATTGAATATATTTGTCATAAATAAAAAAAAAATGAATATTTTGTTTTCATAATTTTCTATGGATAACATTTAGATGTTAGAAGGGATTGTTAAGTCATTGTTTTGTAAATCAAGTGGGACTGTCGAGGGCCTTATAGCACTATAACCACATCAATGGACATATAGTCTGGTGTCAGTTCACAGTATCGGTGGTTTCAATATGTGTATCTTTGCATGATTTCATCATTTGCTTGTATTGTAGCGTATTCTCGGTTGTTGACAATTACATGTATTTATGTTACAAATATCCTCGTTCTATTTTAAATTTTTTCGAGTCATGTAAAATACGATTGTTGTTGATGACCTACATGTATGTCATAAACAGAATTCAAAAGGAACACATTAATACATGTACATCACTATTCAAATTAACAATTGACATGTATTCCGGAGGTAATAACAGTATATAATAAGAAGATGAGAGGTGTGGACTCTGAAGATATATGTCAAAAATATCATACACATAAGAATGTATTGGAAAATTATGTTACAAAATTCTACCCCCCTTTTCATGATATGTCAAATCTAGAAAAATGAAATGCTTACTTAATAGTAAAACTTCTGAAATATTAAACATGTGTCAGACTTTATTGTGCTGTTTTATCAATACAAAAGAGACTCAAACGATTTAAGTCTAATTGTGTTGTACATCTTATACATAATGCACCATTTTATATATTTATTAACTTGTCTATTTAGAAATGTTAGTGTAAATTTATAATCTTGAGTCAATTAAGCTATTATTATATTCTAATTAAGCTATTTTATATTCTAATATTACTGTACTTTTTATTATATTTTTGCAATTTATTTTGTATTTGCCATAACTTTGTACTCGAGTTTGAGCAATAATTTACTGTCCTGAAGTGAGATCAGTGAAATTATGGAAGATGTTGGTAAAACATTTGCTGCGAGCTATGGGTTCTTAGTTAAAATAATTTTATCACTATAACTTCAGACATCTAGAATTACTTTTAGTGACAACATTTTTAAAAGCCGAAAAAATCAAAGTATGTGTATATGTATTACTAATCAGAAGGAAAACAGAATGAAAATTTTTTAATTTTTGTAATGTTGAATTTTATGAGAAATTTTTTAAGGGAGAGAGAGAGAGAGAGAGAGAGAGAGAGAGAGAGAGAGAGAGAAACCCATCATTTCAACAAACAATAGTAATATTTATTTTTAGTAGACAGTGAATTAAGGGTAAAAGATTTGGGAGTCATTTTTCTCAATAATATTGAGTATAATTTTCTAGCACTTATTTTGCTGTATACTGTAGCTATAAACAAGTTTTGAGTAAATATATATTTTATCAAAACTGTTTTTGGACTCATATATATATGTTGACTACTATTGTGGGGAATACAAATCATAGTAAACATTGAGGTAATGTTGAATTTGAAATCTTTGTTAACAGAAAGTCGTCGTCGACCATGTGCAGTGTGCGATACTAGACAAGGTGACCGCCACAGGAAACGTGTTCGAACTTGGTGCAGTTCCTGTGATGTCAGACTTTGTATTGGTGACTGTTTTCACATCTTTCACACAAGAGATAACTACAGTAATGCAGTAGTAGAAGAATGAGTTGTGTATTATCTTACCTGGATTAAACTATGACATCAAATGACTATTGAAATTTGTATATTAGTATATTTCAAACTAATTTTTTTTTTTTTGGAAAAAAAATTACTACATACATTATATCAAATGACGATTAAAATGCGTAATTTAGCGCTTGCTTGCTTACGCGCGTGTGTCTGTGTGTGGAACTATAAGTATATGTAGTTCAAATATTTTCCATCAACTTTGGCAAGACATTGTGTTAAATAGAAAAAGATTATTACTTTTTCAGGTTAAATTATTTTTAGCATTGAATCTAATTTCGTAGTAGTTTATTTAGAACATGACTTCACCGGACATTGTAACACTGCGTGTAGTTTTTAGCCAAAATGCCTTCAATTTTTTGTATTTTTTTATTATTACTTTACACAAATTAATTAAAATAACAATAAAATAACTAATATAAAACTAAAAATTCAAAACAACATGTGCTCTTAAATCTTCTTTTTTAAAAGTGAAGAAGGTTTTATGAAAATCGGACGATAAATAAGATGATCAACAAAAGTTTATTTTTTCTAAATTTGTCAAGAATAACAAGTGCGACAGATGAATTCTTATCGTTGATGCAACGTAACTATGACGTCGCGGCTATTCGTTATTGTTTTTCGATTCCACCGTGGCAGCAAGAGGGTTAAGCATACATTTGTCACAGTTTTCTTATTAATCACCAAAAACTTTCTTTGGAGAAAAATACAAAAAAATGTATGTCATTTTACAATAAATGTTCCAAATGACGTCCTTTTGCCTTCAACATTGTTTGAACACGATTTCTAAAGTTTTTTATCACAGCTTTACATGTATCAACAGAGATTGATCTAATTTCTCGTGTAATTGCTGTTGTAGGTCCTCTGTTGTTTGTGTGGAAGGATAGTACACTTTGTCTTTCAGGTAACCCCACAAAAAGAAATCAAGGGGGTTCAGATCGGGGGAGTGCGGTGGCCAAACATTTGCGGTAAGATAAGAAATGTATTGATCACCAAACGTTTTCTCAAGCCACTGTAGAACACAACCTGCAGTGTGTGGTGTAGCACCGTCCTGTTGATACCACACATTATCCAAATTTACAACTTTCCGTCTAATGGCTGGCAGAAATTTAGACTTCATTAACCTTAAATATCGTTTAGAATTTACGGTAACTGCATGACCTTCGGAGTCTTTGAAGAAAAAAGGGCCAATCATTCTGCTTGAACAGTTTCTGCCAGCTGTTCACTTGAAGGTTTCATCTTGAAAATGTGATGACGTCATTATGATGTCATAACAACCTGAATGTTTAACAGATTTTCCCGAAATTTTGTGAAAAAAAATTATACTAATATACTAGATGTTGGCAAGATACATTTGTAATTGCTTTTGATTTGACAAAGTTATAGATGATTAAAAGTGTAACACATGTTTTGGGACACCCTGTACTTTAAAAAACTTACAAATATACGTTTTATACGCCATTCACAATTGGTCAGTTTTTAAATTTTATTTTCAAAGAAAGCCTTTTTATTCCTTTTATTAAATAGTCTTAGTTTTACAAAAATGTTCCTTAAATGTAAATAATTTGACATCTTAATGATTTTGATAATTTTTTAAATAAATGATTTATAAAGATTTTTAGGAAATTACGGTGTCATTCTGACGATCACTTTAAGCTTATAGCATATGCATTTAGTTTTATCAAAAATGTTTAATTTGTAGTTTCAAAAGATTGTCAAAATTTTCTAAATTGGTGACCTTCCAATATGAATGCCAAATGTCACGCCTGGTAAACGAAGTTTAGAAGGAAAACTAAGAACACAAGCCATGAGTTATCCAATTTTCAAAAGACCAAATGACTTTGTATGTTTTACAAACTCTAGCCAGCCCCAATAATTTTTGTGCAGTGAATGATAATGTTTTACTTTTTTTCAGCCGTTATAGAAAAAAATCTAAAATGTAATTTAAAATTCATCATTTCAAATATTTTTCAAATATAATTATGAATTGTATTATTAAGTAGCATAACAAGTAGGTTTTTAATTTAAAAACCGGTTCATGAAATCAACAACTGACTCTTGTTTTAATCCACCCATCCCTTTGAATTATACGACACAAATGCCATATACCATTTTTGATTAAATTAAAAAATTATATAAACCGCCTATTAAAGGTTTTGAATATCTCGTTTACATTATCATTACATTATTGTAAATTTGTGTCAATATACACTGCTTGAAATAACAGTAACATAACGTAATAACTTCTTCCGTGATCGTAGTCTATTCGCAAAGAAAACTTTTACAAAAAGTAAATACATATGCATATTTTACGCTACCTATCAGTTTTAAACAAACGTATATCATAATAGTTTAATACTTACGCGCTGTTTTAGCAAACTTATAGATTAACCTATCCGCCTTCCAAATGTCAAATCTAAGCTGTAAGTCACGTGGCGATCAATATCACGGTGGAAAACCTGTATTTTCGTAGACGCAAAGCCATTTACTCGAGGGTGGTCGGGTGATTGGTGTTTTCATTCCATCAGCATTTTTTCACCTATTTGCAACAAGACAATTCTGTAACTTATCTCTAGGATTAATCTGAATACTATTTTATGTGGTACATGAGTTGGTTTTAGTACTTCTGGACGACTTTGAGAATGCATGCCCTTCTCAGTCACCGAACCATCCAATAAAGACCTACGGCAAGGAAAACATCTTTTCTCACTTGAGGACGACCAGGGCGGTCGACGCTTTAACCATTCATGGTCTCACTGTCTTAGTGGTACAGCGTCCGTCTGATGTGCAGGATGTCTTGGGTTCGAATCTCAGCCGGGTCAAACATAAGACTTAAAAAACTGAGATATTGCTGCCTCGCTTGGCGCTCGGCATTTAGAGAACAGAGTATTGGCTCGATTCCTCGGTGCCATGATAAGGTAACCTGGGGTAGTGGTATGCTTTTCTGTGACAAATTCTATAATTTTCTCTGATCTGATATTCTGATAAACTTGTTTAGCGAGGTCACTCAATTAAAGTTTAATTTCAGGAGAAAGATCAGCAGCAGTTAAGTGGTTAATGCGTTAGTATTCAAACCCAAGCCGGCTTTTTACCTCGTCGACCACAAGCGATAAAGTATTTCTTTTTCCTTGATGTTTCTTCTAAGCCGTTACTTGTTTCCAGTATAATAGACGAAGTGGTATGTGATGTTTATCTGGGACATTCGACGAGTGTCCTATCACTTTAAAGGCCGCTATAAGTGTCAACTAAAATTAACTGCGACATTCGACGAGTGTCCTATCACTTTAAAGGTCGCTATAAGTGTCAACTAAAATTAACTGCGACATTCGACGAGTGTCTTATCACTTTAAAGGTCGCTATAAGTGTCAACTAAAATTAACTGCGACATTCGACGAGTGTCCTATCACTTTAAAGGTCGCTATAAGTGTCAACTAAGACAAGGAGAAAACACTTGCACACTCACGAAACACATTTATACTTGTCCTCATTTACTGCTTGCAACTAGGGTATTTAAAACAGCGCAAGTTTATAAAATTTTCGTATAATATTTATTTTATCATAAATCTAAATTCAAATTTATAAAACATATAAGTATTTCCTTAAAAATGTACATTTTTATTATTTTAACTCCAATGAAATGCAAGATCTGCAGGTGATAAAAAAAGTTTTTGTCGTCTCAATCACCACATTTCCCGCCACTTCTGCTACTGAAGGGCGAAAAACACCGTCGCCCTTCTGTTAGAATGAGGAAATGTAACCTTGTCAAAATAGAATGCATTACTTTACTGAAACTAATACTAAATAAATAAATACATGAATAATTAATGGATAGATAGATAGATAGATAGATAGATAGATAGATAGATAGATAATCTTAATAACTATACAGTTAGAAAAAAAAATATCTTATAAGATTTCATAACTCCAGAAATAAAAAGGCCGTATCTTTCTTTTTCAAAACATTTGAAATGGAACTGAAGAAAGAATGAGAGAAGGTGCTTTCAACTTTCACTTCATTTATATTCAGTGTCTTAATTTGTTGATTGTCATTTGCTTAATTTTTTACTAAATAATTGTATAAAACTGCCATCACATCAAAGTTTGATACATGTTGGAAATTATTTCCCTTTAATAAGTTAATATTCTTAATTTTAAAGCAAAATAATAGGAATTTTTTTATAAACTATAATTACAATAAAATTCTTAATAAAATAAATAATTTTATTTTAATTTTTGTAAATAATGATTTAAAAATGTGATTTTTTAAAATGTTTTGATAAAAAAATGTCAAGCAAACATAAATCAAGGTAAATATTAAAGACAAATCGGATAGAATAATACTTTAGAACGTCTGTTTCTTTCACCTATTGGCATAAAAGATTTTCAAAGAATTGGAATTTTGAAAACCCGGAGTATTACGTACTACGGGGTGAAAATGTAATGTTTGCCTGTCGCGGTTTGTCAATATTGACGGGAAATTGTCTCAAGACAACCCCGATTTTTGCAGACAAAGTCTGGAACCAAACGGTTATTTTTTGAAACGTATGTATCAATATTTAAATTACATACTATACATCTAGACTTCTCTGGACAGATCCAAAATATTTTTTGAAAAAAATGCGGGGGGGGAGAGAATTTTGTCATGAGATGAGCGTCGAAGGTTAAAGCTCTCTAGCGGAGAGAATGTTGGGGCCGCTAAGAACTCAGCAGGTCCAGGGCAAATACCTGTTGGGGGTCCAAGGGGCAAACTCCCCGGCGGTAAATGAATTTAAATATCCCAGGGACCATTTTGCCACGTTTTGCTCGCTTTCTATTTCTTTTGAATTGTTCAAATGTGTGTGTGTGTGGGGGGGGGGATTTAGTAGGTGAACGATGGTTAATGTTGCAAACGGTCCGCTAAAATGAAATGAAAGGCCAACAAAGTTTATAAATTTTGTTTGTGGCGAAATTTTAAACAAATTTCCCAAATTGTTGGCGCTGAATATGAATGTTATTAATGAATGACAAGCTAGCATTTAAAATTTGCTGTTGGCGTCTTGTTGCGAAAAACTGAAAAATTGCTGGTCTGAGGAAAAACAATATACAACCAATCAACTGTAACCAGTTCACACCTCTCCGCATTAAGCTTGACATGGAAACTAGGTAAAAACTTGGGTTTTCATAAATTATAGAGTTATTGTGCCCGATTCGTGTCATTTTATCTTTCCTTTTGGTAATGTAAAAATATATGAAGAAAAATAATTAAATTATTAAGTGTTAAAATTCAAGTAAATTCATTCAAATCCTGGTCATGGCGCTACGCTGATTAGGAATTAGCGTAACTCGACAAAAAAATCCCTCCCATAGGCTCAAAAGAGGCCAATAGGTGACCAAGTTGTCTATAATGGGATTACTACGTCTCCCACGGCCTTGGTTTGAATCCCGCTCGGGATATTAGAAAGTTTGTCAATTCGGTTGCCAAAAGACAGTGGTTTTCTCCCGTCACTTTGGTTTCCTCTACAATCCCAGAACTGACGATTTGGTGAAAGAATCTTGACTAGAGCATAAAACACCATTAATTAAAGGCGTGTCGAGATTGGATTTATAATTTTAAGGCCACGAAAATCTGTTGTTGTTGTGTCCTTGTCGTCGTTGTTGTGTTCTAGTATCCGATGATCCCACTCCAGAATTTTATATTATCATTTACAACCAGTGTGAAATAATATTGTGTTGTATATCTGTATAGCTTTATTTTTTAAGTTTGATGTATCGCAGCGCCCGTTAATACGACGTTTTGGTAATCGAACCTGTTTGAAAAATTCATAGTGTGGTATAAAGTGGATTTCAGAGAAGATACTCATATTCCAGATGTTTACTAAATATCTGTAGCGGTGAACAAATTATACCTCTTACAATGTCCGTTTTCTTTTTATTTACATAGTTTATCTCAAAGAATCCTAACAATGTAATGTATGACATTCTACAACCTCGGCCGCGATATGGTCACAATTTGGAAACACTTTACAGGTGTTTTATTTGCATTAGCACAATAATGAATTCGAAAAGCGCACTTGAAATTGAACTGGCGGTTCATATTGTATTGTCATGAACTACGTTTGAATTGCATTACACGCAGCTCTGTGTCGTTGAGTTTATGAGAGTTGTCTCCCTTAGACCAGAAAATGCAAGTAGGCTGGCTGGGGCCCGCTAATTGTCGGTTTAGCTGTTCGAGAAAAGGTAATTTTTCTCATTGATAACAAAGATGAATTTAAAACAAAATACCAATTGGTGAGTGAGTTTATGCAAGATGTGTACTATTTAGCTCTTATCCCACAATGCCGTTGACCACTTAGCCCAAAAAATGACCCGATGGCCAAAAAAGTCCGTCTAAGTGATACATTTTACAACATCATATAAAAACTCAATATGTAACTAGACAGTGTCACTGTGCAGGCACACTGACAAACAAGACCCCCACCGCCGCCACATTCTTGACCCCCGAATTAATGAATTACAAGAAAATGGAAATATATGCATCTCCATCAATAAAACTATTCACCTTTAGATGATGCTAGTTATCTGCAGAAAGTTTCAAGTTGATATGACTTTCCATTCCTGAGAAAAGTGACAAAATTTGGGCGGAAGAAAAATAAGAAACAGTACAAAAAACAATAAGTCTCTCCCCCCCCCCCCCCACATTCGTGGGTGTGAAATTTTATGATAAACCGTTAACTCAGTGTACCAATTTAAGACTTTTATAAGGGTTTTGGAGGCCATTTCATCATTTCCGACTAAGAACTCATTAAAGTTCGTTCTATTAAGTAAGGAAACTTGATTTATCTCTCCAAACTATAGTGATTACGGTCTAAGGGAGACAACTCTTATAAACTCATTGACCGAAGAAGTGGGGCCTCATTGGACGAGTGGTCTAAAGCGGATCAGAGCGCTTCTCACCGTCTGGGTTCAAATCCCACTCGGGACAGAATGTGAGAAAGTTTGTAAGTTTGCCGAAGCCGTCGGTGATTTTTCTCCGGGCACTCCGGTTTCCTTCACCAGAACTGACCGCCTCGAAAAAAGTGAAGGAATCTTGACTGGGGCGTAAAACACCATTACTCCATTAACCGAAGACATCTCGCCGCTGTGGGTTCCACCCAGACCGGCGATCTCACGTATAAAGTGTTTCCCAATGATTGTTTTCGTTCCACTATAATAGACTAAGCCGCCTGTGATGTTATCTGCTACTATACGTGCAAGTGCACTAACGCTCTTTTACCGACCGTTATCGGTGCACACTGGTACAATACAGATCAGAAACTCTAGCAAAAATTCACTTACCACATGAACTTATCTTAAGAACAAATGGGCCGAAATTTTGGATTTACGGCCCTTGATCCCCTATAGGGCAAGTACTTCAAGGGAATTCACCGCTGTAACTATATAACACATATATACCTGATAAATTTTGATGTGCCATATGTGCACATTTCGGTAAATCATTCCTCATCAGTGACACTAGGGGTCAAAATGTTTGAAAGATAAAAAACATAAGCCAAACAGTTGAAAAATAATGAATCTAAAGTTCCAAAATTATATGAATCCAAATCCAGCTAAGGAATGTTTTGCATGAGGGAACAAACCCTAGTTTGAAATAAGTTTTAAAAGATTAAGAGCGCAGAAAATTTTGCTAAATGGTATATTTACCATCATTTCTTTAAGAAAAGCTGAGAATTATTGATATATAGCAAGCACCTTTAACCCATTATATATTAATCTATGAAGGATATTATTGAACACGTAATTATGTTCTAAATGTACACCTTACATTAACAGATTCTCAAGTAACTTAAATATGATAAAAAACACATAATTTTAGTCTTTAAATCGGTGCCGAAATTACATCGATGCCGAAATGACTTTTTACATTGGTGTCGAAATAACTTGATACCAAAAATACATTTAGTTCAAACATCGAAATTTATTTTAAACAGATTAAATGCAATAACATAGAGTTTAACACGACGAAACTTTTAAATATATCGGACGGTAGTATATATATATATATATATATATATATATATACAGTGTAGGAAACCGGAATACCCAGAGAAAAACTCCTATCTTCGGCTAGCGATTTGTCACACTACGATTACACTATGTCTGAGCGGGGTTCGAACTTAGACGGTGAAAGCGTCAGATCTGTGAGCCAGCACTTTATACCACTTGGCCATCAAGTCCCGGCCGTCATGTGTTCTTATATAAATGTTACAGAAAAGTTAGAATACTCAGGTGAACTTTATATAGATGTGTAATTTAACGTATATAATACGAAACTCAGGTTGTCTCCATCTATACTGGTTATGTTTAAGGCAGGTTTGATTGCATGACGGCTTTACAGTATGGCTGTAATAATTAGTCAACCATGAAAACACCCCCGCAGCTAATGTTCAATTTAGTGCAAAATCGTCAGATAGACAGACAACCTATCCTAAAATCAAACGTGCATGAAAGCTGATTCGTGCCATTTCGCCTTTTCGCGTGGTGAGTTTTACCAGAAGTCCATGAATTACTAGTAATTCATGGACTTCTGGTTTTACTAAACAAAAGGATTAATAACTGAGGCGATAAGATGAAAAACTACACACACCGCGAACAGGCGAAACATACGTCGCGTTTATCACGGAAAAGGCAACTTGGAAAGATACAATACCAGCATGTGCCATGTAAAGGAAGAAATAATGCCATGCGCGATGTCAATTAACGTCACGAGCCGTGCGAATAGAAAGGGAAATAACAACTCGCCACAGTACAAAATGGCACAAAACAGCCACCATCAAAGTGTAAAAGTGACACGAACACTGAATATTAGGTACATGTCTGAAAATCAGATTTAAATACAAATGACTAATCGTTAATAATCCATTAGTTTGATAACTCATGTCCGTTTTCCATCAATTGTAACAGGAAAATTATTAACCGACCTTATTTAATTTTAAAATAAAGGACGTTTTAAGTTCTAAACAACCGTTTGTTTTACATATATTTATTTGTTTTATATATCCCCCTGATAATGTTTTTATATTAATAATTTTTAAGCACGTGCGGAAGTTTTAAAGCAGGACTGTATATATAGGGTTCTGTTTTTAAAAAGTGGTCAATTTTTAGAAAAAAAAAGTTCAATCGGAAAAAATTAATTCGTGGAATTTAAAAACAATTTATTTAAAGCTTTGATTTTCTGAAGATGAAGAAATTAATTCCTATTTTGTGGTTTTTGATCCTGCGTATATATTTTTCAGGTAAGTTTTCATCGTTGACAAGTTTGACTGTATAACTTAAAATAAGACTTTGTTTTTATTCAACAAAAGTAACACTATTTTCCTTCAACCCTCTGGAAAAATACACAAAAACACTTTCTCTTCTGTTATTTTAAATTAATTTTCGTTCAACTGTTAACTGTGATGAATTGGTCAGTTTTTTAAGAATATTTTTAGTCCGGGAGTTTTTGACGAGGAATGACTATTTTTTATGAAGCCATTCTTAAGATGTAAACAAATTTGTTTCCAAGTTTTAAATAAACTTTGACTTTCGTTTAAATAATAATAATAATAATAATAATAATAATAATAATAATAATAATAATATTCTTTATTGGAATCATGTGACCATGGTAATACAAACACTACACCGTACATAATAATAATAACAATAATAATAATTAATGTAAACAAATTCGTTTCCAAATGAAAAAACTTTGACTTTCGTTTAAAAAAATGATGATGATGATGATGATGATGATGATGAACTATGATAACAGCGACATTTAACGTTTTAAAAGTAACTGATTATAATAATAATAGTTGTATATTATGTTTGAACAAAAATTATCTAAGTAGCTGGCTGATGACAGTGTAGGACCTCCAAATATCCTTAATTAACTGATACATGTAGTTATAAAACAGAAATACAGGCCTTTCATATTATCAGATGATGTGACGTATCTTACTAAAATTCTAATTAACACTAAGTAATTTACAGATAACATCACTGTAAATGTGACTCATTACGCCATTTAACCTGTCATTTTCTGCTCTAAGTGTAAAGCTTCTGATTGATTAACGATAACCGATTACGCCCCTTGGGCAAATTATTTAACATTTACGAAAGTTAAAATATTAAACGTGGAAACAGTCATATTACTGATTACTGTATGCGTCTGTTGTACTTTTGGGTCAATCTGTGCAAATATTGGAGTTTTTGGTTTGTAGAAGTTTTGGCGAATCGGACTTTTACCGGAGTTATCTCCCTTTTCAAAGTGAAAATCTTGCAAAGATTGCAATTTTTCTAAACGTTATTTTCGTCTTATCAGATCTTTTGCTTTGTTTATTTTTTATACATTATTGTAAAAAAGTCGCGCAATTTTTCTATTGCAATTGGTTTTGAGACCAAACCCTGTTTGACTGGCCCAATGATGCATTTTTACTAAAGAGTGATCAGTTTTTTCGATAAGCGTTTAAAGTCCCTTCCTGTTGTACACACTATCAGGTTTAGCAGTGTTTGGGTTGAGCGTAGAGGGCGTACCCTACTTCATCTTTATGACGCTGGTTATACATTGTAGGTTTTTATTTATAATTCAGACACTCTACTACTAAGAATGCAACAGATTGCAGGATTTTGCATAGTTTTTTCAGTCCTTTCCTATTTGATCCTCGCCTCAAGCACATGCAGTCAAAAGAAAGCCATTCAAACCTCTCCAGTGAAACACTGCCGTAGTGAGGAATTCGGGTACCATGGATATGCCGAGTCGGTGTAAAAATTAATTAAAAACCCTCTTTGACTACACCTAAGTCATCTTTTCTGGTATGGCAATCCTTTCTGTTATCCAGTCACTAATAGCGAACAATTCACGTCCTTTTAATGCAGAAAGCAATTTAGACCCTTTTGTAAACAAGCAAGTCTCTACTGTCGGTTAGAACAAACAGCAGGCAATGTACGTTCATCTGCTTTATTAGCTATAATAGTCAAATCAAGTTCTTTCTGATGTGGATCCTCAGTGGACAGGGGTGTAGTTGTGCGTATATATATATATATATATATATATATATATATATATATATATATATATATATATATATATATATATATATATATATATATATATATATATAAAAGTAAAGTTTATATGTAATTACATTAGATGAGCAGTTGAGCTAATTATATTTCTAAATTTTATAATTGATGATATAGCCAAATTAGAAAATAACAGCTATTTTGCGAAAAGCACTTCTGCACCATAAAGCCTCAGTGACCTAGCGGTTTAAAGCCCAGTTTTACGGGTCAGGTCGCCTCCCACTGCCTCCACTTTAAACCTACAAGCGACAGATTTCCATGGCTGTCCGAAATTCAATGACTAGTTCAGGATAGAGGCACTTTTGGCTTATATTTTTCTAAATTTAGAATGGTTTGTGTCGTGTTCTCGCTTGTACTTGCTTATACAATCGTCTCAACAAGTCCTCTTCTATCGTACGCAGCAAGAAAAACCATTTCTAACTTGAGGTTGACTGGGTCGATTATGCAGAAGAATAAGTTTCTTGACCTGACAATATCACGGAGAAAGATATTGCCCAAATAAGGGATCAATGTTATACACGTACTTGTTTAAAATATAGAAACGTGTTCTTAAAATAGTAGCACTCAATGTATTCTGTTTACACGACATAGTTTATTTCAACAAGTCAAAAATATGGAACGCCGTTACTGTCTTAAGATCACGCTTGTTATAACACAAGGTCAACTTTTTATATTAAGTTATTTTAACAAAATGACCATTTAATATAAAATGTTGACCATATGTTATAACAAAATGACCATTTAATATAAAAAGTTGACCATATGTTGTAAGAAACATGACCTTAAGACAGCTATGGCGTTCCATTAAAAACTGATATGTGTACATACGTAGTACAAATTTTTTATCAAAGCGATACATAACTATACCATTATTATACAAACAATGTAATTATTAAAATAGTCACTTTGTGGAAAAGTTGTAAACACGAATATTTCATGTTAAAGGTTAATTACAGATCTCAAATACATGATAAAATCGTCAAAAATTTGACTTTTATTTGCATTACTTTATTGTTAAACTTTGTGTCGATATGACTAACTTTTATATCTATAAACGTGCAATACCAGGGGCGTGGCTCACTGGCGCTTGGAGTCGGGTTTTTTTTATTATGTTATTATTTTGTTTTATCAGACAAGTATTTTAAATTTTTCTTAATTTTCTTTTTTTATATGGAGAAAATTAAGAAAATTTTAAAATGCAATTTTATCGATTTATTTTTTACGCATTCAACTCAGAACGATACCAGACATGAAAAAGTAATATAATTGATAAATATCTGTCTGATAAAAACAAAATAAAAACATAAATAATGATAACCTACTCCAAGTCCCGCTGGCATATAGCTTACTATGAGGCAACCGAGTAAACTGCCTCAGTAATAATCAGATCGTATTTTTTTTTTAAATTGTCACAGAAACACAAAGAAAATAGAACAGGATAAAAAATAATTTACAGTGAACAATTATTAAATTATGTTTTGTCCTTAGTAGAACAGACTTAATTATTCAAACGGTCTTAACAAATATCAGGCTCAGGTGTCGCCAGAATGCACCAATTAACGCTATTTCTCAATTATTCCAGGGGAGCATGCCCCCGGACCACCTACATTTGAAACTCCTTCGGCACCTCTATTTCTTGCCTCGGTTATAATTAGTTGCTATCTACGCCCCTGAATGACATTGTACAAACGGGGTGGCTGGTTATAATTGTTGTATCTATTAACCTTACCCTGAATAGTTAGATAAAATGTTGTTTAACGTAGCATCAGCGATTTTATAGCTATTCGCGACGAAAGCAAGGTTATTAAACTCTAAGGATTCTGAAGAAAACCTTTTCTCCTATTGTAAAATTAACATTTCTGCTAGGGTTTTTTTGTGCTGTGGCCTTTTCATTGGGATCTCGGTTCAAGTGCTGTGGGCCTTCCGCTGGGATCCCGGTTCAAGTGCTTTGACCCTTACATTGGGATTTCGATTTCAGTGCTGTAACTCTTCGGTTGGGATCTCGGTTCATGGGCTGTCACTGTTTCGTTTGGATCTCGGTACAAATGTTTTGGCCTTTCCGTTCGGATCTCGAATCAAGTGCTGTGGGCCTTCCGCTGGGATCTCGGTTCAAGTGCTATGACCCTTCCGTTGGAGTTTCGATTCAAGTGCTGTCACTCTTCCGTTTGGATCTCGGTTCATGTGCTGTCACTCTTCCGTTGGGATCTCGGTACAAGTGTAGTGGCCTTTCCGTTCGGATCTTGACTCAAGTGCTGTGACCCTTCCGTTGGGATTTCGATTCAAGTGCTGTCACTCCTCCGTTCGGATCTCGACTCAAGTGATGTGACCCTTCCTTTTGGGATTTTGGTCCAAATGTTAGGACCCTTCCATTTGGGATCTCGGTTCAAATGCTGTTACCCTTTCGTTGGGATGTAGTACTGTAAGGAGATAGCTTACGGAGTATGATGATTTTTGTCATTCTAGACCGAGTCCAATTTTAGACCATATATATCATCTTGTGTAGTCAACGTCTCAAGTCGAGAATGTCTGTTTTCTCCAGGTAATCCGCTTTTCTCTACCATATCAGAAATGAGTAAAATATCATTATCTTGACTTAAGAGTGAAAAAATCATTAAATCACCAATCAAACATATTGATCAAGAATTCAGAACTTTCACCGATTAAATATATTATACTATCTTATAGTACGCTATCTATACACTTGATTCTCAGGTTGAACCAAAGTTCAACCTAAGACTTTTGCTGAATTAATCATCTTATGATAAAAAATGGACGTATTTTGACACACCCTGTATATAATCTATCATATATAAAGTACTTTACATTTTTTTCGGATCTAGAACAACTTTGGTCAGGTGGTGTCTTCAATGTTCTATAAAGATTGGTTCAGCCATGCAATGTTTTTAAATTATTTTTATGGTTTATTCTTACGGTTTACTCCTATAGAAATGACATTTTACAAAGGACGAAATGTTCTAGCGCATTTGTAGATTCTTTTTGTATTCAAATATATATGCAAATTATTGTTCTATTAACAGTTTAAAATTAATTATTAATGAAATGGCAAGATGAATTCATTGATACAATATCTAAAGTCGAGTTTCAACAATACAGTGTATATGTCTAGCTAAAAAAAATTAATCTCTCTCTCTCTCATACACACACTCTCTCCTTCTCTCTCTCTCTCTCTCCCCCCCCCCCTCTCTCTCTCTCTCTCTCTCTCTCTCTCTCTCTCTCTCTCTCCTCTCTCTCTCTCTCTCTCTCTCTCTCACACACACATTGATGATTAATTATATTTGAATTGTATATATAAAGCAGCATGTATGTATAATATAGTGACAAATTTATTACTTTATTGTTTTCTCAATGATTCATTCAGATTTATACCACCTCTTCAATGGAATATTTATAGTCATTAACTCAAGATTAAATACATATAAGGGGGGGGGGGTGTTCATTTTTGTCATTATAACAAAAAATGTTCTTTTTCTTAATTCAGTTGGTTTTGTACATATTAGCTCGTCAAAGATCGTTCATTCGTCAAAATGTTGCACCGAGTGTGCTGGCTGTGAATTACGTGAAACTTCAAACGGAAATGATTTTTCTTTGCTTCACAAACTACATACCAGAAGTTTTTTTATCTGCTTTTTTTCTTCAAATTTTGGCAAATATATACTAGTATCTACATTTTAATCACATCTGGACATGTCACTACCACACCGGAGCTGAGAGATCACAGTTTACCTACAACAGTGATTCACCTTTTAACATGTCACTACAATGCAGAGGGATGACTATTTATCACTACCACACCGGAGCTGAGAGATCACAGTTTACCTACAACAGTGATTCACCTTTTAACATGTCACTACAATGCAGAGGGATGACTATTTATCACCACCACACCGGAGCTGAGAGATCACAATTTACCCATAACAGTGATTCCCCTTTTAACATGTCACTACAATGCAGAGAGATGACTATTTATCACCACCACACCGGAGCTGAGAGATCACAATTTACCCATAACAGTGATTCGCCTTTAACATGTCACTACAATGCAGAGAGATGACTATTTATCACCACCACACCGGAGCTGAGAGATCACAATTTACCCATAACAGTGATTCGCCTTTTAACATGTCACTACAATGCAGAGAGATGACTATTTATCACCGCCACACCGGAGCTGAGAGATCACAATTTACCCATAACAGTGATTCGCCTTTTAACATGTCACTACAATGCAGAGAGATGACTATTTATCACCACCACATCGGAGCTGAGAGATCACAGTTTACCTACAACAGTGATTCGCCTTTTAACATGTCACTACAATGCAGAGGGATGACTATTTATCACCACCACACCGGAGCTGAGAGATCACAATTTACCCATAACAGTGATTCCCCTTTTAACATGTCACTACAATGCAGAGAGATGACTATTTATCACCACCACACCGGAGCTGAGAGATCACAATTTACCCATAACAGTGATTCCCCTTTTAACATGTCACTACAATGCAGAGAGATGACTATTTATCACCACCACACCGGAGCTGAGATATCACAGTTTACCTACAACATTGATTCACCTATAAACATTTCACTACAATGCAGGGAGATTACTATTTATCGCCACCACACCGGAGCTGAGAGATCACAATTTACCCATAACAGTGATTCCCCTTTTAACATGTCACTACAATGCAGGGAGGTGACTGTTTATCTATCACATTGGTTAACTTTGAAAAGTGTCACTTCCAGCCCAGTGCTAAGAGATCACTATTTACCTATCACAAAGGTGAATTTTCAGACGTGTAACCGCCTCACCATTGCTAAAAGATGCCTGTGTATCTGTATACGGGTATGCATTTTAAAGCACACCACAATTCAATCCCATATGTGTTGCGATATCAAAATTTTGATATCAGAGTAGTGCACTTTAAGACGTGTCACCACCACACCGGTTCAGAGAAATCACTATTTATCCGCCACAGTGGTTTGAGATAGTCCCTACCATACTAAAGTTTGGTGATCACTATTTATCCGCCACAGTGGTTTGAGATAGTCACTACCATACTAATGTTGGGGGATCACTATTTATCCGCCACAGTGGTTTGAGATAGTCACTACCATACTAAAGTTGGGTGATCACTATTTATCCGCCACAGTGGTTTGAGATAGTCACTACCATACTAAAGTTGGGGGATCACTATTTATCCGCCACAGTGGTTTGAGATAGTAACTACCATACTAAAGTTGGGTGATCACTATTTATCCGCCACAGTGGTTTGAGATAGTCACTACCATACTGAAGTTGGGGGATCACTATTTATCCGCCACAGTGGTTTGAGATAGTCACTACCATACTGATGTTGGGGGATCACTATTTATCCGCCACAGTGGTTTGAGATAGTCACTACCATACTAACGTTGGGTGATCACTATTTATCCGCAACAGTGGTTTGAGATAGTCACTACCATACTGAAGTTGGGTGAACACTATTTATCCACAACAGTGATTTGAGATAGTCACTACCATACTGAAGTTGGGGGATCACTATTTATCCGCCACAGTGGTTTGAGATAGTCACTACCATACTGAAGTTGGGGGATCACTATTTATCCGCCACAGTGGTTTGAGATAGTCACTACCATACTGAAGTTGGGGGATCACTATTTATCCACAACAGTGGTTTGAGATAGTCACTACCATACTAAAGTTGGGTGATCACTATTTATCCACAACAGTGGTTTGAGATAGTCACTACCATACTAAAGTTGGGTGATCACTATTTATCCGCAACAGTGGTTTGAGATAGTCACTACCATACTGGAGTTGGGTGATAACTATTTATCCACAACAGTGGTTTGAGATAGTCACTTCCATACTGAAGTTGGGTGATCACTATTTATCCGCCACAGTGGTTTGAGATAGTCACTACCATACTAAAGTTGGGTGATAACTATTTATCCGCCACAGTGGTTTGAGATAGTCACTACCATACTAAAGTTGGGTGATCACTATTTATCCACAACAGTGGTTTGAGATAGTCACTACCATACTAAAGTTGGGTGATCACTATTTATCCACAACAGTGGTTTGAGATAGTCACTACCATACTAAAGTTGGGTGATCACTATTTATCCGCCACAGTGGTTTGAGATAGTCACTACCATACTAAAGTTGGGTGATCACTATTTATCCACAACAGTGGTTTGAGATAGTCACTACCATACTAAAGTTGGGTGATCACTATTTATCCACAACAGTGGTTTGAGATAGTCACTACCATACTAAAGTTGGGTGATCACTATTTATCCGCCACAGTGGTTTGAGATAGTCACTACCATACTAAAGTTGGGTGATCACTATTTATCCGCCACAGTGGTTTGAGATAGTCACTACCATACTAAAGTTGGGTGATCACTATTTATCCGCCACAGTGGTTTGAGATAGTCACTACCATACTAAAGTTGGGTGATCACTATTTATCTGCCACAGTGGTTTGAGATAGTCACTACCATACTGAAGTTGGGTGATCACTATTTATCCGCCACAGTGGTTTGAGATAGTCACTACCATACTAAAGTTGGGTGATCACTATTTTTTTGCCACAGTGATGCACTTTGAAACATGTTATCAACAAATCAATGCTGAGAGATCACTTTTTATCTACTAAAGAAATAGTGTGTGACGTGTCACCACCGCATTGTTGGTTGGTTGGAATGTTGTTTAACGTCGCATCAGCAATTTAAGCTATTCGAGACTAGAGAAGGTTTAATTATCTCTAAGGAGATTTAGAGACGTGTCACCATTACCCCTTGCTGAGAAATCTCTATTTATCTACCACAGCGGTGCACTTGACAAATGTCACCACCACACCATTACTAAAAGATCAAGTTTAATCTTCTATAATGGTGCATTAATTGATACGTGCCACCACGATTTCGGGGTTGATACTATCCCTAATCTAGCACTACAATGCAGCTTCAGACAAGTCACCACCACAACGATGCTAAGAGATCAATATTTATCTATCACGGTGAAATAAGTTTGGATGTGTCACCACCACAGATAACCAGCTATATATCTACCACAGCAGTGCACATGTCACTACAACCCAAGCACATAAAGATCAGTTATAATCTCCCACAATGGTGCACTTTTTAAACGAGCTAAAACCACTCCTATCTAACATTTGTCTATCACAGTGGGGAATAAGTAGAAACTTTTCACCTGTTTAATATCATATTATAAACTCTATTTCTCTTTACTGAGTAACAATTCACATGCATGAGTTCATTTAAGATAGATTTCTTCTTTTCGTGGGGGGGGGGGGGGTGTCTTGGTGCCCGAGTTTTCTAAAGCAAACGCTTTCCGATCAAAATGTGTCTCACTCCCAAGGCTGGAACCCAGCTGTGTAAAAGTTTGTCAGTTTGCTTGTCGAAGGTAGGAGGTTTTCCCATGACACTCAGGCTTCCCCCACCATCCCAGGTGAAAAGTGAAAGAAAGTAAACTGTAACTTTTAACGCCATTACTCAACTCACAATCACGCGCATAGTATATAGTTATTATCTCGAAATAACTATTGGGATTAAAAACAATACTACTTCAATAAAGAAAACAATTTTTTTCATGTTTACATGTCACATTACAGTCTCCATAAGTCAGTAGCAGACGATAAAATCTAGGATTACTAGTAAATATGGTTTAACAATAGGAAATGAAAGGAAAGATTCATTTCCTTCCGCGATTGTACTCTTAACTAGCATTAATCATGATCATTTGATAGATACATGTATATATATATATATGCACATCAAAATTTGTGTTATATATTTAAGAAGAAAATTAGTTTTATTTTACAAGTTTCATGCGCTGAATTTTGAACCCCCCCCTCCCACAAAAAAAAAAAAAAAAAAAAAAAAAAAAAAAAAAAAAAAAAAAAAAAAAAAAAAAAAAATCTATTTTTCAATTTTTCAAGTTCCATGTGCTGTTCAAATTATGAATTTTAAACAAATCAAAATTCTATTCTTTCAAGTTTCTTGGTGCTGAATTTTGAGCATTTTCTTTGCTAGTGCAAATTCAAAATTCTGCCCATGACATCTCAGAAAATATTGAAATTGTCAATGGACATCTCATATTAATTTGGATATTCATAATAAAATGTTTCCCGATTCTGGAGTTCGAATTTCCTAACGAAGACCCTAACGCACTTTATACCTAACGGTTTAATGTACGAACAGAATTATTTCAATAGTAAAAATCCCGGGATTTATCAAAACTAACACCACCGCCTCATTCCGTTAGACTAAAAAATGTGGAACTGTATAAAAATCACTTATCTTGATACATCGGTGAATGATTTGTCTGAAATATTAGAATGTCAGGGTTTTGCAAGGTGGCCTAGTTGATTAAAAATGGAAGAAGAGGTCGGCAAACAACCACACTAAAATTGATCAGAATTCTCACACAAGCGACAATGATATCTTGAAATATATAAATATTTTGGAAGACAAAATTATTCAACTTTTTCGATAGAGTTAGTAACTTTTGTACATTCCAATACTTATATTTATGTCTGAAACGATGGTGTCCCTTCCGACACCAGTTAGTATCGGAAAATCAGTTTTATATAGAAATTTTCAAGTTCTACGTGTACACGTCGTTAGATATATAAGGTGTTAGTGTATAGAAGAAAATCTGTCTACTCGTACAGCTACGTAAATTCCGCGTAATTCCATAAATGCTGTGTATTTTTAAAACTACGACGTTTTCTCTCGCCCTAAAGCAGTGCTATTTTAATGCATAAATGCAAAAAAAAATATTATTACTAGGATGGATTTCTGTCTTTCCGTTCGAAAAATCCGACAAACAACCAAACATTGCGGGTGACCAAAGATATGGACAACTTAAATTTGTGGCATAAATGTAAAAAATAATGAAGCAGATTATTTATAATTAATTAAAAATTTCATGCATTTTGTAATTATGGAATGTTTTTCTTTCAGTTTCGGTAACAGATCCGATCCTCATAACGCCATCTTCACTACAACTAGAAATCGGAGAAGATTGTACATTCTCTATACGTATTTTTACTGCAGACAATGAATCATCATTGAACATTGCCAAAGAAGACGTTGCAAAAAATGTAAGAACTGTTCTCGATATCACAGGCGGAAGTTACAATGTGGGCGACATCTGGGAGTCTAAAGCACAAGTGACATTGTCACGTGTTTTCTCCAATGAAACAATAGTTACAATTTCATTGGTTCCTGTCCGTTTAGAGGACGACGGATTATATGTTGCCAAGGTTAAAGGATCTGCTGGAAATGATGTTAAAAGGTTTCGTATAAAAACATACGGTAAGTATGTTTTCAAAATTTAATTTAAACACACACACACACACACACACACACGTACACACACGCACCATTGACGTGCACTAAGATATATTTCTCATCATAGAACAAGAATGAAGAGTTCAGTTTAGTTGAATAATGGTGTTTAATGTCAGTCAAGAACATTTCACATATATCGAGGAGTCGCTAGCTATTGACGAAAATGCAGAAATTTTGCCGTGCGTTGCGCAGTTGGCATTATATAAAACAGGGTTCTTTATCGTGCCTTGCCTATCGTAACACGGGCGGGACTTCATTTATTTTAAGTTCCCATCCGAAAGAACCGTGACTTTCACTTCGTAATGCCGAGTGCTTGGCGAAAGAAGAGTCACTGCCCACTGTCAAGTCTTGTGTCAGACCCTGTCGGGTTTCGAACCCACGACTTCTCACGTACGGAACGAGCACTCTACCAACTGAGCTACCTCAGTGGTCGTGACACATCTGGGGGTAACGCCCCAGTTAAAGTGTTTTACACTTACATCGAAGCTACCAGTCTTGGGATTGTTGAGGAAACAGGGTTGCCATGAGAAAACCGCCGACACTGTGCAAGCGAACTGAAAACTACTATTCTGACATTAGGGTCTGTCCCAAGTGGAATTCGAACACAGGCGGTTAGAGACATAGTGATCCGTAAGTATGTGCTTTAGACCGCTCGGACACCGAAGCGTTTTATATAAAAGAAACTGGGATAAGTGAATCAGAAATATACTTCAATTTGGAACTGCGTCCTTTAAATTTGGAAATTTTAGGAAATTGAATAAAATACTCTGCATTGTTACTGAACTGTGCGTTAAAGCGAGAATATAAAATGACAATACATCCACAATCTTATAAAGAGAATAATGACATAATATTTTTCATTATGTTGTTTCTGTTTTCAAAATAGTTTTTTTTCGCTAATAAAAAAACTTAACGTTAAAAATTTAAAAATACATGCAGTTCAGTGATGACGCCCATATATAAACTTTCAGTTATTTTTTGTACTTTGTTTTCATTATTGTTCAACATCTTTTAACATTAGTTTTATTTTGATACAAAACAATTTTGAAATACGTGTATTTAAAAAAATATTTTACAGCTAGACCACAAGATCTGCGGCTCCAGATTTCACCCCCGGGGCCCCGGGTAAACACCAACACCGTGGTGAACATTACTTGTAGTGGTAATGTCGGCAGACCATTGCCAGTCATACGACTACTCCGGGCTAATCCATTCAATCCAGCATACCCCTATACAGTTCAAACTGCAAAAAATGGTTTAAATAAGTCAGATGGAACTTTCCATGTGGATAACGTGTTTCGATATCAAGTGGCACCGAGTGATAGTGGATTTTTAAATTTTACATGCGATATGTATTATGACGTGGTTTTGTCCACTTTAATACCTACTGTTAGCAGCCAGTCCGTGTCTCTTGAAGTTTTAGGTAAGTTAAGTTGAGTGATGTCACAGCCAAGAATATTTCCCTTATATCGAGACGTCGTCAGCTTTTGGTTGAGGATACGGAAATTTTGCCTGTGCGTTGCGCTGTTGGAATTATACAGCAGGGTTCTTTATCGTGCCAGGCCTACCGTGACACGGGACCTTGTTTATTTTAAGTTCATCCGAAAGAACCGTGACTTACATTGCTTAATGTCGAGTGTTTGGCGAAAGAATAGTCACTACCTACTTTCAAGTCTTGGGTCAGACCCGGTCGGGGTTCGAACCAACGACCTCCGACTTACGGAGCGAGCACTCTAGATATCAATTAAACGAATTGTTTTTTTAAGTAAGTGAATGAGAACAAAAATTATTTTCCTGATTTAGAATTAATTAGCCAGTTATTTCGATTCTATTCAAGGAAAGAAATCATTGAAAAGAGTGAGTGAGTTATTGTTTTAAGCCACATCAGCAATTTTGAAGCTATTCGCGGCTATCTTTGGAAAGAATTCGATGTCGAAAAGAATTCAGAGAGATGGATTAGAGAGTGACTGAGTTATTTGTTCAAAGGAGCATCAGCATTATTGCAGCTATTCGCAGCTCTGTTTAGAGACAAATTTATCGAAGTTCTATTTGCAAATTTGAACCTTATGACGTTTATCCGTTCAACGTTGCTAACGAATAAACTTTCCTACTCGATAGGAGTTTTCCGGACTAAACTTGCATTTAAAACAATACCGGTCTTTGGATGAGAGTAGAGTAGAGTAATGGTGTTTTACGCCCCAGTCAAGATCATTTCACTTATTTCGAGGCTGTCAGTTCAGGGGTGGTGGAGGAAACCGGAGTGCCCGGAGAAAACCACCGACCTTCGGCAAGCGAACTAACAAACTTTTCTCACACTAGGATCTGTCCCGAGTGGGATACGAACCCAGGCGGTGAGAGGAGCTTTGTTCCGTAAGTGCGCGTTTTAGAACACCTCTCAACCGAGACCCCTACCAGTGGCTGGATGAGAGTGGATTGGAGTAATGGTGTTTTACGCTAAGTCAATATTCTTTCACTTGTGTCGACGCAGTCTGTTCTGGCATGGTGGAGGAAACCTGAATGCCCGAAGAAAACCGCCAAAATTCGGCAGGCGAATCTTTCTTACGCTAGGAGCAGTCCGAGAGAGATTCAAGCCTAGATGTTGTGAGGCATTGTGATTCGTGTAAGCGTGCGATTTAGTCAACTCCCCCCCCCCCCCCCACCACCACCACCCGATCGTTTGACGAGGTGTTGGTCTTATCGGTTTGATTTCTCATTTTAACATCTTTACCTATATAAAAGAATAAATATAACCGCGTTATACAAATAATATAATTAAAAATTCTGGTCATTTTTCGCATTAAAACGTGATTAAAAAAAATCTGTATGACGTCCATGTAATGCAATATGTTGTATTGTATATATAGATAATGACATCACGTGACTGTATATATACTGTTTTAAAATATTTGACATATTTAGGTTTATTCTCGTATTGTACCGTGATTTCTCAACAATGGCTCACACGTATCAGTTGTATTGCAACTATGGAAAAAAATCAAAACAGTAATACAATATTGGTATAATTAAACGTAGGTCGAGCTATCTGCCTTAATGGTGATGAATTACTTTTAGCGTTTGCTAACGTGTTACGAAGTTATGTCATATTTAAAATAAATTAATTTTTAAAATGAAATATTTAAAAATTAATAAATTAATATAATTTAAATTATTTATAATATATATAATTAATATAAGTTTATACAATATAACAGTAATATAAAAAAGTAAATTATTAAAGTTCAGGCAGATGGTTCGGCCTACGCTGACGCCATTTATATCAATTATTCTTTTATTTGCTACATCAATCCGTGACACAGATAGATGACCAACATAAAATTAGAATGTAAGGTTAAAATATAACGAGTAGCCTTAAATGATGTTTCAACTTGCGATCTCTAGTTTTGTCCACAGGGGCTTGGTGTCAGGATTTCGGTATTTTTCTTTTAAAGATTATTAATTGGTGTTTTTTTTACATGCGAGGTTGGTACTTTGCCTGAAATCCATTTTTAACAAACTTAAAAAAAATTCCGAAATATATAACATTAAAAAACATTTTATTATTTTTATTGTTATATATTTCGGAATTTTTTTAAGTTTGTTAAAAATGGATTTCCGGCAAAGTTATTGATATGTATGAACTTGTATCAACCTCGCATATAATAAAAACACAAATAAATAATCTTTAAAACAAAATTACAAAAATCCTGACACCAAGCCCCTGTGGTTTTGTCGAAACTTTTTTTCTTGTTAAGTATTACAAATAGGAGATTCCAATTGACGGCAGGAAAAAATAAATAAATAAACCAAACAAAACAAATAATCAATAATAAATAAATAAAATGAATAAATAAATAAATAAATGAATAAATAAACCAAAGAAATAAAACAAATAAAAAATTATAAATAAATAAAATGAATAAATAATAAATAAAAGATAAATAAATAAATAAATAATAAATGAATAAATAAAACAAATAAATAATAATAAATAAAATAAATAAATAAATAAATAAATAAAATACTACTACTACTACTTATTATTATTATTATTATTATTATTATTATTATTATTATTATTATTATTATTATTATTATTATTAAAGCGACAAGAAGAGAACAATAGGCATTTTTCTGACTTTAGCTTCCATTAGGAAATATTTCAAGAAGAAAAAAATAATTATATTGAATTTTTATATGGTCAATGGTCAGCTATAATTTTCCCGAATTTCTAAATTGTTTTTTCTCATCAGAAGACACTTCGACTCATTTTCATTTGGAATCGTAAATATTGCATATTAAACTATTTACGGAAACAGTAAAGTAAAAAATAAAAATCATAACCAGAAGCTGACACCCCCCCACCCCCGAACTTTATAAATCAATCACAAATGGCATTTAACAGAAATCAGTTACAGATGACATTTAACAGAATTCAGTTACAGATGACATTTAACAGAAATCAGTCACAGATGACATTTAACAGAAATCAGTTACAAATGACATTTAACAGAAATCAGTTACAGATGACATTTAACAGAAATCAGTCACAGATGACATTTAACAGAAATCAGTCACAAATGACATTTAACAGAAATCAGTCACAGATGACATTTAACAGAAATCAGTCACAGATGACATTAAACAGAAATCAGTCACAGATGACATTTAACAGAAATCAGTCACAGATGACATTTAACAGAAATCAGTCACAGATGACATTTAACAGAAATCAATCACAGATGACATTAAACAGAAATCAGTTACAGATGACATTAAACAGAAATCAGTCACAGATGACATTTAACAGAAATCAGTCACAGATGACATTAAACAGAAATCATCACAGATGACATTTAACAGAAATCAGTCACAGATGACATTAAACAGAAATCAATCACAGATGACATTTAACAGAAATCAGTCACAAATGACATTTAACAGAAATCAGTCACAGATGACATTTAACAGAAATCAATCACAGATGACATTTAACAGAAATCAGTCACAGATGACATTTAACAGAAATCAGTCACAGATGACATTAAACAGAAATCAATCACAGATGACATTTAACAGAAATCAGTCACAGATGACATTAAACAGAAATCAATCACAGATGACATTTAACAGAAATCAGTCACAAATGACATTTAACAGAAATCAATCACAGATGACATTTAACAGAAATCAGTCACAGATGACATTAAACAGAAATCAATCACAGATGACATTTAACAGAAATCAGTCACAGATGACATTAAACAGAAATCAATCACAGATGACATTTAACAGAAATCAGTCACAGATGACATTTGACAGAAATCAATCACAGATGACTTTTAACAGAAATCAGTCACAAATGACATTTAACAGAAATCAGTCACAGATGACATTTAACAGAAATCAATCACAGATGACATTTAACAGAAATCAGTCACAGATGACATTAAACAGAAATCAATCACAGATGACATTTAACAGAAATCAATCACAGATGACATTTAACAGAAATCAATCACAGATGACATTTAACAGAAATCAGTCACAGATGACATTTAACAGAAATCAATCAAAGATGACATTAAACAGAAATCAGTCACAGATGACATTTAACAGAAATCAGTCACAAATGACATTTAACAGAAATCAGTCACAGATGACATTTAACAGAAATCAGTCACAGATGACATTAAACAGAAATCAGTCACAGATGACATTTAACAGAAATCAGTCACAGATGACATTAAACAGAAATCAATCACAGATGACATTTAACAGAAATCAGTCACAGATGACATTAAACAGAAATCAGTCACAGATGACATTTAACAGAAATCAGTCACAGATGACATTTAACAGAAATCAATCACAGATGACATTTAACAGAAATCAGTCACAGATGACATTTAACAGAAATCAGTTACAGATGACATTTAACAGAAATCAGTCACAGATGACATTTAACAGAAATCAGTTACAGATGACATTTAACAGAAATCAGTCACAGATGACATTTAACAGAAATCAGTTACAGATGACATTTAACAGAAATCAGTCACAGATGACATTTAACAGAAATCAGTCACAGATGACATTTAACAGAAATCAGTCACAGATGACATTTAACAGAAATCAGTCACAGATGACATTTAACAGAAATCAGTTACAGATGACATTTAACAGAAATCAGTCACAAATGACATAGAAGACTTTACACTTACGGAATTAATAGAAAATCCTACAATTTAGTTTGTCATTTTTAAATTTTAAAAACAATTTTAAAATTATTATCAAAAACTGAAAAAACCAACCGACTTTATAAATCAGTCACATATATTACTTAACTTAAACCAGTCAAAGATGATCTTACAATTTAGATCAATCACATACACCTGCCTACACATTAAAAAGTGACCGATATTCCACACTGAAATCAGTCGTAGATGAATCTACACTTGTGTAAGACCCAGATGACAGTACACTTGAATCTTTCATTGATGACCTCCGACTGAAGTCAGTCACAGATGAACCTACACTTGTGTAAGTCACAAATGACACTACACTGAGTCTGTCATTGATGACCTCCGACTTAAGTCAGTCACAGATGAACTTAAACTAAGGTTAGTCACAAATGACACTACACTGAGTCTGTCACTGATGACCTCCGACTAAGGTCAGTCACAGATGAACCTACACTTGTGTAAGTCACAAATGACACTACACTGAGTCTGTCATTGATGACCTCCGACTTAAGTCAGTCACAGATGAACTTAAACTAAGGTTAGTCACAAATGACACTACACTGAGTCTGTCACTGATGACCTCCGACTAAGGTCAGTCACAGATGAACCTACACTTGTGTAAGTCACAAATGACACTACACTGAGTCTGTCATTGATGACCTCCGACTTAAGTCAGTCACAGATGAACTTAAACTAAGGTTAGTCACAAATGACACTACACTGAGTCTGTCACTGATGACCTCCGACTAAGGTCAGTCACAGATGAACCTACACTCGCGTAAGTCCCAAATGACACTACACTGAGTCTGTCACTGATGACCTCCGACTAAGGTCAGTCACAGATGAACCTACACTCGCGTAAGTCACAAATGACACTACACTTGAATCTGTCATTGATGACCTCCAACTGAAGTCAGTCACAGATGAACCTACACTTTGTGTAAGTCCCAGATGACACTACACTACTAGCGATGCTTCCATGAGTTAGTGATGTTATTAAATAAAAAAAAATAAATGCTTTTTGTGATTTGTTCAAAATTGTTGTTATCCTATTTCTTTAGGAGCTCGAAATGATAGAACTTTAATAAACAATAACATTAAAGTAACATCCAAGGATCTAAACTTTGCGTCACTCTACCCTTTTCCCTGAGAGAGAGAGAGAGAGAGAGAGAGAGAGAGAGAGAGAGAGAGAGAGAGAGAGAGAGAGAGAGAGAGAGAGAGAGATTCTTGTCATGAGCTTATTTTGACACTACACGTAAGCCTGCCACTTAGGACAGTCTGGAGGACCCTACATTTAAGCCAGTCACTTAAATATTCTTACATCTAAGTCGGTGATAGATGACCCAACACTTTGCAAGTCAGGTTGACTCTACTTTTAAGCCAGTCACTGAATAACCCTACACCTAAGTCAGTGACAGCTGACTCTTCACTTTAGCCATTCACTGAATAACCCTACACCTAAATCAGTCACAGGTAGCCCTTCACTTTCGCCAGTCCAGATGACACTACATTTAAGTCGGTCACTGGAAATCCCTACACTTAAGTCAGTCACATATTATTCTTCACCTAGCCAGTCCACCGGGGTGACCCTACATTTAAGTCAATCCCTGGACATTAATGTCAGTCACAGATGACCCTTCACCTAGCCAATCCACCGGGGTAACCCTACATTTAAGCCAATCCCTGGACACTTATGTCAGTCACAGATGACCTTTCACCTAGCCAGTCCACCGGGGTGACCCTACATTTAAGCCAATCCCTGGACACTTATGTCAGTCACAGATGACCCTTCACCTAGCCAATCCACCGGGGTAACACTACATTTAAGCCAATCCTTGGACACTTATGTCAATCACAGATGACCCTTCACCTAGCCAGTCTACCGGGGTGACCCTACATTTAAACCAATCCCTGGACACTTATGTCTGTCACAGATGACCCTTCACCTAGCCAGTCCACCAGTGTGACCTTACATTTAAGCCAATCACTGGACACTTAAGTCAGTCACAGATGACCCTTCACCTAGCCAGTCCGCCGGGGTGACCCTACATTTAAGCCAATCCTTGGACACTTAAATTAGTCACAGATGATCCTTCACCTAGCCAGTCCACCGGGGTGACCCTACATTTAAGTCAATCCCTGGCCATTAATGTCAGTCACAGATGACCCTTCACCTAGCCAATCCACCGGGGTAACCCTACATTTAAGCCAATCCCTGGACACTTATGTCAGTCACAGATGACCTTTCACCTAGCCAGTCCACCGGGGTGACCCTACATTTAAGCCAATCCCTGGACACTTATGTCAGTCACAGATGACCCTTCACCTAGCCAATCCACCGGGGTAACACTACATTTAAGCCAATCCTTGGACACTTATGTCAATCACAGATGACCCTTCACCTAGCCAGTCTACCGGGGTGACCCTACATTTAAACCAATCCCTGGACACTTATGTCTGTCACAGATGACCCTTCACCTAGCCAGTCCACCAGTGTGACCTTACATTTAAGCCAATCACTGGACACTTAAGTCAGTCACAGATGACCCTTCACCTAGCCAGTCCGCCGGGGTGACCCTACATTTTAGCCAATCACAGATGACTTTCCATTTCATTTAAGTGGTTCCTTTCAAAATTCACGAGTTGCTCCAGTATTTGCATTATAAATACCTTTATTATTTTTACATCGTGTTAAAACATAACATCTCAAAAGACATTTAAGATCTTAACTTTGATGTAGAAAACTCAAGGTCATTATACATAGCCTTTTTGTCCAACATTTAAAGTCATAATCTTAAAGTAGTCTTAAGAAGGCTATGTGTTGTGCTTTATAAATTAAATCTATTTTCGTTGATTATTTATGTCATGTACTACTTTTAAATTTTTTTTTATAAAATAATACAAATTGAAATGTGCTACTTTTGAATTGTATTTTTTTTTAAATAAAAATTCAAACGTAACACATGACATTTATGTAAAATACGTGATAGTATTTTTAAATTCCTGACTAAAACATCGCTATTTTATTGATGTCTTTATTTATTTATCTATTATTTTTTGGATAGATCACTTGTTTAAACGTTTGATCTAACTCCGTCATCCGTTTAAATCAAGTGTGCACTTGCATAAAATAACAAAAAACTGTATAGATCTACATGTTTGTTAATATTGCGAGAGATAGTTACGTTTGTTCGCGGGGTTTCAAGTTAGTTCTATTACTTCAACTTTGTTACAAATAATAATAATAATAATAATAATAATAATAACAACAACAACAACAACAACAACAATAATAATGATGATGATGATGATGATGATGATGGTGATGATGATGATGATAATAATATTCTTTATTGGAATACCATGGTAATACAAGCACTACTCCGTACATATATGATGCAATAGTGTTCTCCATACAAAAAATAAATAAAATAAATAATAATGATGATGATGATGATGATGATAATCATCATCATAATCATTATTGGCGCTATCTGTTCCACAATTCTAAAATGAAGAAATATGAATCATATCTATAAAATTTTGTGGGTTTTTAAAATTATGTTGATCATGATTGATTAAAATAACTTATTCTTGATAAATCTTGCATTATTCATGTAATGGGAGCTCTTGCATTTTTCGTGCAAGTTATTTTTGAATTCATTGATTAATGATCTTTCTCAGTCGTCAACGTTAGCTCACGTAGTTTTAGGAATCAAAACCGGTCCGTGTTAAAATTACAATTCCGAAAGCAAACCAGGAAGTAATTCTTCAGGTCAAAGTTCAAAATTTCGGGTGGTCAATTTTTCATGTACGTGTACATTTTTGAAGTTTTATATAATTTATAAACCGTTTATATTTTTTAAAGAAAATAAAAATACATGACCAAAAAAGAAAAAAATCCATCACAACTTCGATGTCTTTTTAGGAATAAGGATACAACATTTTTTAAAAAAGAAAAAAAAAAAAAAATAATAATCATAAAAATTACATGTCGAACACATAGTGACATATCCAATTATAAAAAAGCTTATTTATTACTGGGAGATGATTTCATTATATTATTTTGCTATCAATTTTAAGCCCCCGGATTGTTTTGAATTATTCTATAGTTCCCATTTCAAACCGTTTTATTTACTGTACAAAATGTCGGTGTACGACTACATGTCCATGTATATGATTAACAGATAAAATTCGTTAATTTTCTATCATATATTCATAATATTGTTTGTTAGTTAAGAGCTGCTCTCTCTCTCCGAGTCTAAAAACAGACTTAATACATATATTATCATATACATATATTTACATTTCAAATGAAAAAGCATGTTATTAAGTTTTATATTACAAATTACTGATATATTGTTAGTGAGTTTGGATATCCAGTATCAGCAACAGCATCTAAAATGTTTGATTTGTATCATACTGCTTAAGTAATAACTAATCATGTAACAAAAGTTAACCAAATTATAGATAAATTAGCATTTACTTTGCATCCAAATTCATAAATATACATATATTGTGGTCTGTAAATTGAAAATTCAGGGTGATGAACCCTGGGCACCCAACCCTGGCATCAGCCCTGCCCTAAGTTAGTTAAGTCTGGGCAAAATAAAAAAAAAAAAAAAAAAAAAAAAAACTTAATTTTTGTACAATTTTGTCATTCTACAGTTTTTTCATGATTTACTTTTGTGTATTTATTTTTAATGCTCACAGTCACAGAACAAATAACAATAATTTCTATATTTGTCAGACATGCTGATGTGTCATCAAATTGACTTATTTAACCACAACGAATGGTAAGCCTGCTATTTTGTGTCTCCGATTCCCACACCCGGTTTTAAATATGACACAGGTATGCTTCGCGACCTAGTTAGTAATCGTACAGGTGCGAGATATCCATCCGCTGAAATTCCTGTCAAAATAGTCCGTACTTTAAATGAAGAAATAAATAACAGAAAATATTTTTGTCTGTCATTCAACATTATTTACCATTTATAATAATATATAATCATATATTTTCTAATTTTAAATAATTTTAAACTATTTTGCGAATGAATTTATGACTTGTTTATAGCGGAAGGATATTAAGTTGAAGGACGTTAACTGTTTATCGTGAGAAATAACCGCCATGATTTTAGACTTATGAACAGGAAGAGAATTTAAGAGTTTCAAGCATCATCAGAATATTATATAACGATGAAGTCTTATATTGCAATATTGTGCTTTATTTACGTTTTTCACACAGGTAGGTTTTTTATCCATAATGCACATTCTGAAACGCACTTGTAGTGTCCAGGTGTAAACATAATTTACCTGGATTTTTTTTTTCAAACTTGATCCTTAGTTTTTTGTTTTTGTTTTTTTATGATTTGTAGTTTTAAACTAAATATTGTTTTTATCTCAAACAAAAATAAATGAAATCGGTACAATGTATCAGTAGTTAAGACGGGACGGGTCAGTCTTTGGTCTCTAGGAAGTGATTAAGCGTATGTGTGTGTCTAATTGTCAGTTTTCACCCCCCCTTTCCTCTCCCAACTGTCATATAATTGTTTGAACCTAGTTTTAACTGTTACAGACCATGGCCTTCCTCAAACATTTACGAAATTACGAATAGTACCTTTTTAACAGTGAAAAAATTAATTGGAAGGGTTTCACTTTGCCCTCACTAAAATATTTATTTCTTAACTAAAAATAAAACATGACTAAATCAAGCCATATTGAATATTTCTTCAAAAATTTTAAATATAAGTCTTACAAAATGGTTACAATCATACTTTCATACTTTTTAAACAAAAATGTGGAGCTAGTGGTGCGTCCATGATTTGTTAATCTTTAAACTCTAAACTTAGTGCATACAGAGACATATATTACAAATATATGTCTCTGGTGCATAATGTGATTTGTTAAAAATTGTCATAATTTGTAAACCGTTTTAAGGAGATTGAATTAATATGCAGGGGCTGTTCTGCCATTTATAAATTAGCTTATTGCCATCTTGTAATCTCTGGCTCAAAAATTTACATTAATTTCATTATGAGCTTTTAGTCTCTGAGATACCCTGAAACTGTTACATAAAAATTAGCCACAATTTCACAGCTGACCAACTTCTTGGTTTCTGCTTTTCTAGAGGCAGAGCTAACCCTAATTTTTACTAAAATATACAATATGATCAAAGTAACACTAAAATATCTTGAATACCGTAATCCTTCTATGTATTCGGACAGATTTTAATAATTTCATTTTCAAGTGTCCGGGAACTTAGAAATTTAAAAATTAAATATCTTGAAAATTGGAGGTGTCCGAATATTTAGAGTGTCCGAGAAATTGGAGACATTTTGGAGCCGATTTTTGGTCCCGGTTACCTCTCGGCATTTTAACACATTACCACGCATAACTCAATGATGAATTAAAGTTTTAAATAAGATACAAGTAAAAGTTACCTTCTGTGTTGTTTATTTCATTAATTATTATTTTTTAAAGGGTTTGTTGATCAATGATTATGATTCTCTAAGTAATACACATCGAGGTCGCCATTTTGTTTACAAGTAAACAACATGACTTTTTTCATTAAATCCCAACATTTGAGGTGCACCAACATGCCGCATTCTACTTGTTGTTGTCTGCAGTGAAATTATTATTACACATCGTGTGTTGCATTATTTTTGGATCAAGTTCAGAGAATTTCGTTTCAATCAAATATTCAATAATTTACCATATGCGTATGCGTGTACATTTTAAGAAATGACAATGCAAAGATAGAAAAAGTCCCGACTTTCGCAAATAAAAGTTAAAAATTAAATTATTTTAAATCATATTTCAATCATTTTAATGTAATTCTCATCTTGGAAGACAGTTTTTTATTGTGTCTGTCGGCTGGAACAATCACATGGTCGTTTCTGGAATTCCCATAACAAACACTAAATGAGAATATAAGTGAAAAACGTCACTTCCTGTTTTCATCAGAAAAAATGTCTTTGATGTTGAACTAGTGTACCAACAAGATTCTGTCACACGATTTTCTCGGCAGTGAACATTAATTAATCAACTTTCATTTTCATAGAAAATTAAAGCACTTATCAAAGGTATGATTTTATTTAGTTTACATAAAAACATTAATACATTGCACATACCTGTTTCACGTTACGATGCAATGGCGCCAATACACAATGAAACGAACGTCTGAAAAAATAAAACAATTTAAAGTTTAAATAATGGAAAACCACAAAGTTTCTTCTTGATTTTTTTAGATCTTTATTTCAAACGCTCTGCATAACATTCTGCCACTGATTTTCAGCAAAAACATGTCCGGATTTAGAGGTAAAAAATTGCTGTCCGAAATTAGAGGTAAAAAATTGCTGTCCGAAATTAGAGGAAATTTAAAAATTACTAAAATTTGAAATCTAGGGTGTCCGAAAACATAGAGGGTCGGAAAACATCGAAGGATTACGGTATTCTAAGATTTCTCTCTTGTTTTCTATCAGACCCCCCTCCCCAAAAGAAAGAAAAAGAAATGAAAAAGCAAATTCAGGTTTTGAGACTGTTTTGATCAAGTCAACATTTTTAATTTAAAGACAATTTATTATAACGATTGTTTATAGTATGTTTGTAAGTTAATTCATTTAATTCATGAGTTATCTTACATAAATAAATGTTAAGATAACTATTTCGCAATCAGTTCAATAATGTTACTTGAAGCAGGCTACAGTATCAATGACCAGCTTTACTTTTATGAAGTACAAATAACTAGAGAGTGGATGTGCCAGTGACAAGCTTCATTTTTATAAAGTAATAGCTAGAGACTTGTAGATGCTATGTATATACCATGTGTATATCTACATGTAGTGCACTTATGAACTTAAACCACTTGTCTTCTTCTGCAATCAAATAGACATACTAACTCATCATCGTTTTCCAGTTTAGATTATCCAGGCCTTTGATTTTTCCTTTTACAAATGTGAGGCCTGACTGTCCAGTTGAGAACAAAGTCTTCCTGTCCATGCTCAGTGATCCAGTGGGTTAGTATTACACATTCTAGGGTATTTATGGTCGTGTTTTACTAGGTCATCCCAAGTCATTTTTGATCTACCTTAGGTCTGAATACCAGTGACATTTAGAGTACAGATGTACTCTACACTTGCAAAGCCTTCCACTTATATTAAGCTCTGATTGGTGGAGGAAACCTTGACCACGTGTCTTTAGCAAACAAAATGATTAACTACATTATCCCTAAGGAATGGGTAATTTCTAATCCACTAGATTGCTGAGCATGGAAATGGAGGGGGCACTTTGATTTTTTAACCGGACAACCAGGCCTTACCCTTGTATAACAAATATTCGAATGTCGGGATAATCTAATTTGGATAATGATGACGATGATGTCTTTGGCAAAAAAAATAGCCAACTATCCCACACTTTAACAAAGCCCCCATTTATATACAGTTCTGGTTGGTAGAGCAAACCCTGAGTGCCTATTTTAAATCACTTGTCTTTAGCAAACAAAATGATTAACTAATCAAAAAAGTGCAAAATGCTAAAAAGTATTATTTGCTTGTTTGGCCATTTCATCAAAATTTTAGAGAAAGATTGCAGTGGTCATTGATATAAGGTTTGATAGAATTTTATTTTTCATCAGAATGATTGTATGAGATTTTTAAATTTTATTTAAAGCTTTGGCTTATTGAAAAATATAAGCCTTTGCGTTAGAAAAGCCTGTTGTACAAATGTATGTCAGTGTGTTTTAAATGCATGTAGACATAGGGAGTTCAAGTCCAGAGAGAAGATAAAGTAATTATTGTATTGCTGCAAGACTTAAAAGATATTTATAATCATAAGATAAATTTTTAAATAACTTGATGGCTTTTCTTATTTTATGTGTATGAATAATTCATTGAATTTTTATTACTTTTTCAGCTTCGGGTCAGAATGCTAGAATTAATGCTCCAGCCCAATTCATTCTCAACACTGATATGGTCCAGATTGATTGCCAACCTGCAGGGACATTATATAATTCAATTAGTGTCATTTCCATCCTAAAAAATGGTCAGCCTATGGTCTCTGTTGGGAAACTAAATGGGGTAACTTCAATTGCTTGGTCAGATTCAACTGTACAGAGTAGAGCAACAACAAACACACCTAATCTAGATGCTGTATCAACAGCACAGCTGAGAATGACAATAGAAGCCACTAGTACACAATGTGATGATCAAGCTATGTATACTTGTAAAGTTACTGGTTTAGATTCTACTTTTAACCCAGTAGATAACAATGAAGTATCAGCCAATGTCTCAGTTGTTGGTAAGTTAAAAGTTAATACAGATGTAAGTTTACCAGCCTTTACTCTAGTTGCTATTTATTTAATTTTGTTGTTAGAATTAGTTACTATAATTAGAAATAAGTTATGCATAATACTTACTCTGTGTAAATTTATTGAAAGAATCCACTTTGATTTAAAGCTGCATTAAGTTTATCAATTTTCTGAATTTTTTTTGATTTTCTAAAAATATGTTTTTTTAAAAATAGATATCTGTGACATTCATTTTCTAAAATTTCATTTCTCTTAGATGTAAATAAACGAAATCCTCTGACCGGTTGGTCAGTGTTTTACAATGGTAATTATGAGCTTGGAGCATGCACACGGATGTACTGAAAACCCTAGAATTGAAGGTGAAACATGACAGATTGCATTAATTGTCCTTCATTAATATCCAGATGTATTTGAAATGGTGTTATGTATCCCTTACTAAGTCACAAATGACAAAGTCAAAGAAGTTCTGTGTTAAATCTATTGTATTTCACCATTTTGAAAGTTGTGTTTAAATGACCCGGGTTTTGATGACGTAACCATGTTCTAATATTAGATCCCAAATGCTGCATCTCACTCGGTAATTTCTGTAATTTCTGCATTTATTCGAGCTTTTATCATTGAACCTAATGTAGCATTGTTCATTAGGAACATCATTAGTTAGATTAGCACTGTTTTAATTTTTTCTTTAGAAAACTTAATTTTATATCATCCAAATGATAATTACCATTCATCAAAAATAGAGTGTTTTTTCTTCTGAAATTTAATCAAAATGTTCTTGCAGAAACCATTAAAAGATTTTCATTTGAAAGAAAATAGAAACAGAATAAACTGACGGACACTGTTACAGTAAATTATGCTGTTATGCTTTGTGGCCAATAAAGAAAAAAAAACTACTTAAAAAGCCCAGGTTAAGGATAAAAAAATGCAATGCTATATCCATTAATAATATGTAAAAGAGTCATTAGAAACCAATTGTATGAATATTCCAATCTTTAGTACACATCTGATTGAAAACCAAGCACCTGTTAGTGTCTCCTGATTAATGAGTGATGTAACAGTTGCTTTTATTCATGTAAGTACAGTGGTTTTGTTTGCATAAAATTACTACCAAATAAAGGTAGAAATATGATTTAAGCTTCCAAATTTGAACACTAAAATGCCGCAAAAGCCAACATTGACACACATTTAAATAGTTTTAAGTTAAATCCAGTTTCTAAAACTGTCTAGGCCAACAAAAAATGTCAGATATTGTTTTTGTTTTCTTTCTAGTAAAGCCAGATAGAATGGATGAAATGAAAGTATCACCTCCACCATCGACAGCAGGACAGTATTCAGAGGGACAAAACATTACATTATCCTGTACTGGAACTGTAGGGGCATATGCCGACCCACCGAGAATAGCTTGGTGTATACAAAGGAATGGGGACTTTAGTCCATCAGATTTGGAGTCAGATAGTTATTTTAGATCAATTTCACAGTCCAATGCTCAAGTAGTGGGTTCAGGTCTAACAACAAGTTGTCAGTTTCAAAGGACCAGTATAGTTGTTTATCAAGTGGCTAACACAGATACAGATACAACATTATGGTGCCAGATTACGGCACCTGGTGATAGCCCTGTTTGTGGGCAAGGGACCGTTAGGCAGCAAAAGAGCATAGAAGTTGGTATGTATTGTAGTAAATCATTTGTAAAGTTGGTCCTCAGCTATAGGTGAAGTGGCAGAAATTTTGACCTTTGCAGTGAGCCTAGGGCAATGTGTACAGAGGGTTCTTCTACATACTATGCCTGACATGACACAGCATCGGTTTTTAAGGTCTTATTCAATGGACCACATAACATTCATTTCCAAATGCCAAGTGCTTGGAAAAAAGAATGGTCACTACCTATTTTCAAAACTTTGGTCAGACCTGACCAGGGTTAGAATCCCCCCACCTCTAACTTATTAGCAAAAAGTGTAAAATAGCCATTGCAGGTTTATTAATTTACCAATTGAGTTCAAATTTGATATACAGAGAGTATATAGATAGCCATTTGATATAGAATGGGATTTTCCATAACATTTATGATTAGCTTCTGATTAACAAAATATGCAAATAAGCGACTTAAAAAAGCTAATTCTTTGAAAATCTTCTCCCCTGAAACTACTGAGCCTAATGGAACCATATTGGGTGTAGAAGGTCCCTAAGTGAAGTAGTTTAAAGTTTATACAAATCAACTTCTTTTGACAGCCAAGATGGAAGACATCACTATAAATATCAGAAAGTGCTAAATGGTCATTACAGGTTGAATTATCAACCGATTTAGTTCAAATTTGATATTTAGAGAGTAGATTGATAGCAGTTTTAACATTCGAAACAGGATTGTTCTGCACATTTTTTAGCTCGTAAAGTGCAAAATAGCAAAAAAGTGCTAAAGTAGCTAATTCTTTGAAAATCTTCTCCACTGAAAGTACTGAGCCAAAAGGAACCATATTTGGTATGGAAGGTTCCTAGGTGAAGTGGTTTAAAATTTATACAAAATCAGCTTCTTGTGAGATCCAAGATGGCTGTCGTCCCTAGGCAGAGTAGTTTATAGTTTGTACAAATCAACTTCTTGCGACTTCCTGACAGTACCAAAAAAAAGCTTTATCTAATGTATGCATCAAACACTTTTGCCCAAGAGGTTTTTATTTGAATAGTCCAATTAATTGCATAAAATTTGCTTTGCTGACAAACAGACTATGCAATTAAGCATCATCTACTGTATATACTTTTCATATAAACACACAATTATCAGTAATTTTGGTTTTTGATGGTAACTATGGTAATTAGTGGTAAACACATATGACTTATCATTCTTTTTTTCATAAAAAATTTCTTGGCATACAGAAGTTTTTTCTTACACACCAGTCAAGATTCTTTCACTTATTTTAAGGTGGTCAGTTTTTGGATGGTGGAGGAAAGCATAATGCCCAGAGAAAATCACTGATCTTCGGCAAGCGAACTGACAAACTTTCTCACACTAGGATCTGTCCTGAATGAGATTGTAACCCAGGCAGTGAGGGGCACTGTGACCCGTAAGCGCACACTTTAAACCACTCAGCCATCAAGTCCCCAAAGTAACCATGTACTGTATATATAATGGAACTTGTTCTTGACACTCTGTTATTGTTATATTTCAGCTAGTACTACACCGGCACCTGGATCTGGTGCTCAAACTGGTGCTGGTAAGTATATAGGGGTTACAGGGTCATCTATCAGGGTCAAAGTATCATGACTTAATCAATGAATATAAAAACACAAATCAATGAAAAAATCTTTAAATTTTTGAGGACCTTTTTTTATTTCTGGAAATTGGCATCCATGGTAAATACCAAAAAATCTTGATGAATTGATATCTTTTGTCAACTTTAGATGTTAACTTAGAAAGGGGATTAGAAAACATTCAAAAGTACAAAAGATAACAACAGTAATAGAAAGCAGGACCAACTGCTTGGCATCATGGATGTTGCCAATGGTGTTTTTTTTGTGAGGAAATTTAGCTCCTGGCATTTATTTTGCAGAGATGTGAACTCTTCTGATCTGAGCATATTTATTATGCTGTAAGGATCATTTTATTCATTCGAGATCTGAATGCAATTGTAATGCTTAAAATTGAGTGTAGTAATCAGAGCGCAAGTAACACATAATATTTCTTTCATCAATAGTGCATTTTAGTGAGGAAGCTGATGACTGATAACCAGTATAGCAAAATTGGCAATATAAGTTTAATTTACATATTACTTTCAACCATTTCTTTTAAAACACTCATTAGATTCTTATGAAACAGTGAAAATATAAACATGATGTAATAATTAGCGTATTTTCTGCTTTTCTGGATGTTAATTTATTATTTAGTTTCAAAGAGAGAATTTTTTATTATAACAGGAAATAAAAATTATGTTTCCGTGACTTTTTTTTCTAATGAAGGATTTTGTTTTTGGCTTTTAAACCTTTTCTTCTATAAATAAAAATAATACATCTTCTTAAAAATAAAGAAATCTGTTTTCTTTAGAGTTATGGATTTCGCCAGTCCATATAAAAAAATTATCGTTAAGGATATTAGTTATGTAAGGTATGAATGATTATATTTGGTATATTTAGGCACAGCTAACGCAGGAGCCATTGCAGGAGGAGTCATTGGAGGATTAGCCTTTATCATTTTGGACGTCTTAATAATTTACTTTGTTTTTGTTAGAAAGAGAAATCCAAGTGAAACATGTACGTATACAAAATCTTTCCCTTTCTTTTATTTTTTATTATTTTATAACTATATGTTTTAGAAGCGGCCATTGCTGGACCGATTGCTGGTGGCATCCTTGGGGGAGTGGTGGCTATAATCGTCATCTTAATCATTGTATACGTCGTCTGCATTAGACGAAAGAATTCTGGCGAAACATGTATGTTGTTTGTTGAACCCTGCATTGTAGATTAGCATACACAATGTAATCTCTGTCTTGCGGCAATGGGGAAAATATGTATATATCTAATACACCTTACCGTCTGTAAAGTTTTAAACATAACATTTAAATACAAGTTGTTACAAACTCTTGATGTTGATTTGAATACTGAAGTAAGGAATTTCTGAGTTCAGAATACTACATTTTTGTTTGAAAGACTGCTAAAGTGACAAGACAGAACATGTAGCGATTCTGCCTGGACCATTGGGGATGAGACCCATAGGGGCCAGCACAAGACAACCGTATGTATAAGGATTTATCGTTAGTAATTTAAAGTATATTCTGACCCCCAAAAAATTCATTGTATGTGCATATACTGTGTGTGTGTGTGTGTGTGTGTGTGTGTGTGTGTGTGTGTGTGTGTGTGACAAAGTGGGTCTGACTTTACTTACCATACTTATAGGTCTAACTACAATAATTAAAGAATGACGAACTCAGAGATTTCCTTCTTTAGGTTCTATTTTCTTTTTGACCCTTTTTAGTATCTCAGCTACATAAAAACAATCATTCCCTTCTTAAACCAAAATGCATGCAAATATATATAAACCTAGAAATTTAGATCTACTACAGTTTACCTAATAACCAATCATATTGATCATAGATATAAGAGGTCAATGCATATCAAGTTGAGTCGTTTTTGCAAGTGTTTTTATGCAAGATAGCGTTAGTAAATTGATTTGACTAAATCTAGTTTTGATAGTACCTCACCTGGTAGGATCTTAGTTTTATTTGAGGTTGGCCATATTGAGTCTGGAAGTCCTGTCACTAGTGATATTGGAAAATAAGTGAGTCATTTAGAAGTGGACAGAATGGATTTAAAACCTTTAGCTTGTATTTTTCTGCCTTCCGATTTTACACATCACAGTGCCTCTCACCACCTAGCTAGGTTCACCCCCTATCTGTCATTATTCTAGTGTGTCATTTTGCCTTATTAAATTGAGTGGTTTTTCTTCGGGCACTGGGGGTTTCTCCGCCATCCTAGAATCTTGGTTGGGAAGTAAAACCCCATTGGCTTCTCTTTGTTTCCTGACTTTTTTCATTCAACAAGTCATCTTTAAAAAAGCACTTTATTATTATTTTTTGTTTATAGTATACCTGTAGGCTTAGTTGTCTGAAAAAATATTGTCTTCGGTAATTTACTTTGTGTGTTCATTAGATTTTACAATTTTAATTATAATTTTTTTTTTTGGATTGAAAATTTGAGTCTTATCTCTCTCTCTCTCTCTCTTTCTCTTTCTCTCTTAAACTTTAAATTCAGTGTTAATATTTCAACTGCTAAAGTACAGCATTATTTTTCAAATAGGTCCTGGCACTGATCTTTTAAAAATATGTGGGTTTTTTTTTTTAAAATAATAAAAGATCTCTCCTAGGGAACAGTCAAATCTAAAACCTTGAGTCTCATTATAAATATTAACACAAAAGCATGTTTTAGAAACGGTGCATTAATTCTTTAATTGTTTAATTTAGAATCCTTGATATATATATATATTTTTATATGTTTATATTTTACATCTACATAAATGTGCATGTGTAACACAAATTGGTATTGGGACAAATGTATTATAGATGTTAAGTATCTGTAACTGTTATCGCAGTGTTTCTCAGCCCTGTGCCACTTTGAAAACCAAATGATAAGTCTATTTTTAGCTCACCTGAGCACAAAGTGCTCAAGTGAGCTATTGTGGTGGGTCATTTTCCAGTGTGCGTCGTGCGACGTGCGTCAACTTTTGATTGTTAACACTCCTGAGGCCACAATTTAAGTGCAATCTTAATCAAACTTTCTCAGAATGATCATCTTGACAAAAGCTAGCTCAAGTTCGTAAATGGGCCATGTTGGGTCAATATCTAGGTCACTAGGTCAAATTGTAGAAAAACCTTGTTAACACTCCTGAGGACCCGATTTCAGTCGAATCTTCATCAAACTTAGTCAGAATGATCATCTTGACAAAAGCTAGCTCAAGTTCGTATATGGGCCATGTTGGGTCAATAAGTAGGTCACTAGGTCAAATTGTAGAAAAACCTTGTTAACACTCCTGAGGCCCCAATTTTAGACCAATCTTCATTAAATTTGGTCAGAATGATGCTCTTGAAAAAAACTAGTTCAAGTTCGTATATGGGCCATGTTGGGTCAATAAGTAGGTCACTAGATCAAATTGTAGAAAAACCTTGTTAACACTCCTGAGGACTCAATTTAAGTGCAATCTTAATCAAACTTTCTCAGAATGATCCTCTTGACAAAAGCTAGCTCAAGTTCGTATATTGGCCATGTTGGGTCAATAAGTAGGTCACTAGGTCAAATTGTAGAAAAACCTTAACACTCCTGAGAACCCAATTTTAGTCCAATCTTCATCAAACTTAGTCAGAATGATCATTTTGACAAAAGCTAGTTCAAGTTCGTATATGGGCCATGTTGGGTCAATAAGTAGGTCACTAGGTCAAATTGTAGAAAAACCTTGTTAACACTCCTGAGGACCCAATTTAAGTCCAATCTTCATCAAACTTAGTCAGAATGATGCTCTTGACAAAAGCTAGCTCAAGTTCGTATATGGGTCATGTGGGGTCAATAAGTAGGTCACTAAGTCAAATTGTAAGAAAACCTTGCTAACACTCCTGGGGCACCAATTTTAGTCCAATCTTCATCAAACTTAGTCAGAATGATGCTCTTGACAAAAGCTAGCTCAAGTTCGTATATGGGTCATGTGGGGTCAATAAGTAGGTCACTAAGTCAAATTGTAAGAAAACCTTGCTAACACTCCTGGGGCCCCAATTTTAGTCCAATCTTCATCAAACTTAGTCAGAAGGATGCTCTTGACAAAAGCTAGCTCGAGTTTGTATATGGGCTTTGTTGGGTCAATAAGTAGGTCACTAGGTCGAATTATATAAAAACCTTGTTAACACATATGAGGGGATCCATTTTGGACCAATCTTATCAAACTGTCTCAGAATGATGCTCTTGACAAAAGCTAGCTCAAGTTAATATATGGGTCATTTTGTGTCAATAAGTAGGTCACTAGCTTGAAATATAGGAAAAAATCTCTTTTAAGAATAGAAGCTCCAGTTTGCCAAAATCAAGCTGAGTGTACATCATTTTCAGGTGAGCGTCCAGGGCCTTCATGGCACTCTTGTATAAAATAATGAATGGGTACTTGGCATGTTTTTTGTAAACCAGGAGGCTCATTTATTTCTATCATCAGTAATGAAATTAAACAAAAATCTTCTATTCCATCCAACAAGTGTTGCAAAATCAAATGAATTTTCATAAGGCCAAATACAATCATATACTTGTTTCAGGTGTCATTCCAAAAATTAATAGGGTTGGTAGGTATTTATTTTTCTTCCTTGATCTTTTTTTATTTATTGACATTACTAATATTTTGTAAATTGAAACAAAATATTGAAAAACGAAAAACGTGTTACTCAGGATCTATCATTCTGTAAAATTTTAAAAACTTTTATGCAGACTTTGTAACTATGGGTTCTTCTAGATAATGGCAAACAGTGAAGTGAAAAACGATAACAAGGAAAAATATGGAATCTTGATTGAAAAAGCTGAAGGGTTGCCTTTACTAAAATGGCATCGGTTGGAAAGCTGGAAACACATTCAATTTTCTGTTTGGCCTAAATATATATTTTGATAAATGTAAAGTTTTATCAAATATTTTAAAGTTACCCGGGTAATTCATTATAAAGTGCATGTGTATATGTGGCAAAATTCAAGAAATAAGGCCATGGTAAAAAATTTAAGCTATAGTTTAATATCCATTTATTTGCATGTGTTACTGAGGTAATGGAAAAAGATGTCATTTTTGTATGGCATGGCTTTTGCAATAGTTGCCACAGTTTGACTTTTTCCTTTCATAAAGAACAAATCTCGCATTTCAAAAATGAAATTTTCAAATCTTCAAATTTATTAAACTTTTTGAATAAACATTCATACAAATTGAAAAAAATGTTTATGCAAGTCGTACAGGGCTCTTTTGCATATTGATTTATTCTATTTATTTTCATATGGGTAGGGTGTTTTAACTATGGTGACCAGTCTAAAAAAGCAAATCTATAAATTTAGAAAGCTAGAGGCTACTTTGTTGTGTTGAAGGATGGCTTCTTGCTTAAGCCTAATATTTGCCATGTGCAGTTTGCTTATTAATTTCATATTTGTGGCCTTGGTTTGCAAGTGGTCTAAAGAAAATGTCTACACATCAAAGTGCCTTGTACAACATATGTTCAAATCCCTCTGTCATATCCTAGTATAAGAAAGTTTGGGCACGTGTATATATATATAATTATGTATGTATGTATATAAATGAATGTCCATGTGAAACACAATGGGCATGGTAAATCGAATGAATTATTATTAGCAGACACACATACTGTAGTATTAGTTACAAACTTGTGTAAGAGAAACTTTTAAAGAAAGCCTTTGTATTTTAATGAAAATCAATTGCCAGAGTGTCTACTTTTTCTTTTAGAAGTGATGTTTTGGTACCAGTCAGATTTTTCAGTTTTATTGGGTCTGTCAATTTTTTAATGGTTGAGAAAACAAGAGTACCCCCCCCCCCCCCCCCCCCCCCCCCCCAAGAGGGAGAAAAAAAAAAAAAAAAAAAAAAAAAAAAAAAAAAAAAAAAAAAAAAAAAAAAAAAAACACGGAACTTTGGCAAAAACTTCACAACTTTTTAATCTGACCATAATACAACTTAGGAGGAAGAGGCACTGTGATTCTTCAGCTGGGTTTGGTTTAACCTCTCTCAACACCCAATCCACCCCAAAATGCCTATACTTCTAGAAGCAGCTTCATATTTATCACAGTTAAATATAAAATTAAATCCTTTACCCCTCCCTTTCTTCTCCTTTTCTTAAGCATTTTATATTACATGTAAATATAACATTGGTATATATACGTATTTTTAAATGATCAGGTACTATATGCTCCTGTGTTTTTTCGGCAGTCCCCACAACTGAGGAAATGGGCACAAGTATTGTTTAATTTATATTCCTTTATATATATATATATACATGTATAAAAAAAACTTTACTTAACAAATATATTATCGGATTTATTTATATTATTTATGGTTTATTAATTTGTTTCATTATGTATTTGACCGGTTATTATTTTACATTTGTTTTGTGAGTTTTTGTTTGTTAAGGCCTAAAATGAAAATAGTTGTGTGTTTTCTCTTTTATATGAAAATTTGCATATGGTATTGGGCCTTTACAGTTCCATTTTTCATAATCTTGCTTTGAGAAATGAGCTGGGAGGGTAGGGGTACCGGTTTTAGATATGTACATAATGAATATAATCAACATGAATATTACTTTAAGTTAAGTTTCAAAATGTTCTTATTAAGTGAAGTCAAGCAAATTTTGTAAAAAAAAAAAAAAAAAAAAAAAAAAAAGAAAAAAAGGAGAAAATTTTTTGGACTTTTTTTTACTCCATTTAGAAAAATGAGTAAGTTTGTGATTTAATAATATTTTAAGCTGTATCTGCGATTTTTGAACCTTTTGGTGGCTACTGTATGTTAGGAATATTTTTTTATAACTTTAGTAAAGAGAGCTTTGTTTTTAAAAGAACAAAAAAGTGAAAGCACACAAAATTTTTAGGTGGAAATTTAAGCATATAAACAGACTGTCTCATTATAAATGCATGAGGTTATTTTTTACATAAATCAGGTTTTTATGTGCAATATTCTTTTTACTTTTAAAGAAGAAATTTAATTTTTCAATGACAGTTTTGCTTTTTTAATATTTATTTTTTTGTTTTAAATATTTATTGATCACATTTTTTATAGTAACCATCTGTCAGTCTTTACAATCAAATCATGATTAACTGACTATTACTGTTTGAACAGTAATTTGACATTACAAAAAATGAAAAATAAATATGTTTGAATAGTATTGGCATTACAAAAAATGAAAAATAAATAAATAAATAAATAAATAAATAAATAAATAAATAAAATTAATTGTATTTGACTTTTGGGGGAAAAGACTTAGATTTGTGAATGAACACTTGTTGTAATGTTGACCTATGCATTTGTCATTATTTGAAACATTTTTATGCAATACAAATTATTATTTACCCTGCAAAATAAGGAAGGTAACATAGTATGATGTTTATAAGCATGAAAAAAGATTAAAAAAGATTTTTTATAGAAGTTATGTTCTATATACCACATTTTCTTTTACCCGCTATGATATGATATTTTTTTACACATGGAAAATAAAACCCACAGAGGTTATAATCAGGACATGATATGCATTGATAATAAATGTTAATAAGATTAACTTTACAGTGGTGAGGATCAATATATACAGTAATATTAGTCGATAAATTAAGATGTTTTTTCCTATACAGTAATATTGGACAATAAATGAAGGTGCTTTTTTCCTTGTTTTTCGCAAACCTGTTGGGGAATAGTAATTGGAGTCTACATAACTCTTGAGTTTTCTAAATGGTCATAAATACTTCATCAATACTGTTTCTTGATTTTCCGCAAACCTATTGAGGAATAATATATAAAGTCTTGGTTAGGTAACTCAGAGGTATGTAAATGGTTATAAACACTTAATACCTACCAGTATTTAACATATAGGTGTTAAGTATTTGTAACTGTTAGCTTTGTGTTTCTCGGCCTCATGTCACATTGAAAACAACATTACAAGTCTATGAGATAAAGTGAGGAATAGGTACATGTTTTTGTGAACCATTAAACTCATTTTTTTATCAACAGCAATAAAATTGAACAAAATTCTTCAGTTAAGGATAACCCAACCATATTTAATTAAAAAAAATTTTAAATCATTTTTATATAATGTTATATAAATTAAACTTTTTGAATAAAATTTTATGCAAATTTATACAGTGCTCATTTGCATAAAGTTTTATTCAAGTTTTTTACGTATATGTTGTAATAAATTTATATCAGAAAAATTATACCTGGACCACATAAGGGTATTGAGTTATTTATATACTATATTGTAAAATCATAAATATTTGAGGGATTAAATTTTGGGGAATTGTTTTTTCAGGATAAATCATATTGGGGATCTTGACCTGATATGTCTTGTTGAAGTTGGATTCCGTTGTATTGACTATTTTCAAAAAAAAAAAAATTAAGGAAAAAAATTTTTCAAACATTTATGATTTTACAGATTTAAACCATTGACATGTACTTGTATTATTCTACATTCTAATTTATTTATTTTAGTTTTGATTTCAGCATTTATACCGCAAATGAAAATTTTTTTATGCATTGCTTTCATTACAATTTAATGTATTTTTCTGACTTGAATTTTGGGAATTGAAAATCATTTTATTATGCAAACGTTTTAATTTTTATTTAAGATATTTAGAAAATTCAACTGGTTGTCATTTTTTGGTGGATTAACAGATAAAATTTTAAGTTTTTAAATTTGATATATCCATATCATCAGAAATCTATATATTAGTATTTAAGTTATATATGGAATCCAGAAATAATCAACTAATCTACAATTTTTTTTCCAGGAAACGGTGGTTTTTTTTTTTTTAATGATATTGGAAATAAATATATATATATAAAAAGTTATTTTTAAGAACTTAATAATGTAGATATAGAAAAAAAAAGATTATATGATGTGTAAAAAAGTTTAATTCTATTGACAATATTTCATTAATACATATAGAATTAGTTAATATGATATGTATTATCAAATTATATCAACAGTTTTATTTTTAATTTTCTTTGTTTTTTATTTACAGATAGAACAAGAGAAGAAAAAGAGTAAGTATTTATTTTTCTGGGAATTCTGGGAGAAAACTTTTGAAACTGATGCCATTGTCGGGAATAGGCAAGGCAGCTAATAGAACATTTGTTGTTTATTACCTTAAGTTGCATTGCTGAGATAAAGATTTTCAAAGCATGTTGTTGGTGAAGTCTTAATGTAAGGGAAATAATTTTGACTTAGACTTGAAACTTCAAGTAACTCTTCATCACAAATGCTTTCTGTTTAAACAGCTGTGTGATAAAAGGATCTATACCTGGAATTGTGTAGATGGGGTATATAATAAGTTTCAAATGTAGATAAAATTTACAAGTTCTGCACTTGATTGTTGTTGTATAATGTGAACTTGAATTCAAAGAATCTACAGCTTTTTTGTTAAATGAATGTAGAGATTTATAGAAATTCAGTCATACTTTGTGATATTATTCTATAAAAAATTGAAAATAATACAACATACTTCCCTAGCAAATTATTAATGGTTGATGGATTGAATCTAGACCAATGGCAATTGACAAAAATATAGACTTTAGAATTTGGAAACTATACTTTGTTCATGTATTGAAAATAAATGTTGTTTATTTTTTAGTGGTAAAGGAAATCCAAATGTAGGAAATGAAGCTCCAGTGTACAGTGTACCAGGAAAACATGGGGTAAGTCAGCTTTGTTTCTTTTTGTCATTATATCTACAAAATGTCTAGAAACATCATTTGTCCCAAGTAGCTTTAGCACAACTTTACAAATCACAGTGCCTCTCGCATCTTACATGTGGGCTTAAGTCTCACTTATAAGCAGATCCTTTTTTTTGCGGAGATTTGTCAGTATATTTATTTCTGGATGCTCAGAAAACCACTTATGTCACTTTCAGAAACTGAACCAACAGAATTTCTTATGCTAGGTTCAGCTTGAAATAGATTTAATCCTATTAGTTGAGATGCACTGTGATTATTTCTAAGGTAGCATCCATTATTCTTTATACACTGAGGCCCTGAACGATTCCATGGTTAGGAATTTTTATGTAGGTGTTGCCCTTTTTTGAGATGCTTGCATTAATATTTGCAATGGATTTTATATGAAGTTTTTATGTCACTTTTGATATATGGTGTAGCTATTGTATTGGAAAAATGATATGGTCATTTCAATAATATCTTATGTGGTAACTATACTGTAATGATAGTTAAACTTGAGTGTTTGGAATGTTGACAAGAATCAACATTTATGGTAGTCATGACTACTGAAGACAAATGAAAATGATTGGTCATGAAAGAATAACAAAAAGACAAATGTAAAATAGGAAATCTTTTGGTTCATTTACTAAAATATGTTTCTGCAATAAAATTTCTTGTGTAAACAGTTAACTTTGTTTTTAACATATACAGGAATTTGTGTATTAAAGGGACAAACAAAACATCTTTATTTTTTAAATACATATACATTTGTCTTGGGGAAAGTAATCTTTTATGACTAACAAGTAACAGGTTAAAGGTTCTTGCACAACAAATCCAGTGTATAAGAGCTATTGTTATTCCAAGGATGAACTTAATTTATCGTAAATATCCTAAATTTTTTTTTATGATGATGAAAAGGAAAATAAATAAATCATCTGTGAGTATATTTTATCAGAAAGAAATTTTTATTTTTTTTTCACTGTGTTTATAACAAGAAAACTGTTTTTGCATTCTATTATATAACTATACATATTTTTTGAGTTTAATGCTATTTTTCCTAACATTTTTTTGTAAATGTTGTTTAAACTTTGCAATGATTTACGAGAGAGTTTACTTAGTTATTAGTCTTGTTTGATGTTACAATAAGAACAAAAGCCAATTGTTTTACAGATATGGATTTTTTTTCTTTTTCTAACTAGTGGAGTTAAACTACATGTAACATTTTTTTAAAGCTGCTTTAAGTTTTCCTTTGCAAAATGTATAAATGGCAAATTTTTCTTAATTATGCCTCTCATGAAAAATGTAATACTTGGTTCCATGAATCCTTGGAGTCAATTTGTCCTAGTTGGCCTGGTTCCATGAATCCTTGGAGTCAATTTGTCCTAGTTGGCCCTTGTTCTTTTCTTTGCAGAATCTGTTGTCATTCTTTTCGAGTTGCCCTAAGCTTTTAGGATTTTTATTTATTATGAAACGTGGATTTTTTCATTGTTGGTAAGATGTAAAGAAAGTTAATAATTTTTAGTTAATACACAATCTTTTAGAAATGAAGAAATGCATGCATTTCCAAAATATATACATTTCTGGAAAAAACTACTTTCACTTTTAACTTGATCATGTGTTATTAATCTTAGCTTGTTGTAATTTTATACATGTATATATATATGAATATGTAATCAGAGATGGAAAACTTGATGAAAATGCATGGCAGAGATCTCACTAATAAAGATTAAAAAAAAGGTTCAAGAGCAGTAAAAAAAATTATTGCACAATTTAATGGCCTGAAATCTCCTGTTCCTGTGAAGAGGCCGTATTTAGAATATTTGAAGTCCATATATGAAGCATATATGGAAATGTTACTGACTGTTTACAGGACACAGCAATTTCCAAGCTTTTAACATGTCTGAAAAATGCTGAATCTTCTAGCTCTATCAGGAGTTTAAGTTTAACTGAAAAAAAAAACTTTTTGGCTTATAACTCTAAAAATGTATATCTGACATTTATTCTCTACTTAAATATTTAAGTACACTGACTTAGCATGTTTATTTTCATTTCTTAAAAGATTTTAAACTTTATAGATTCAAATGTTTGAAAACTGCCGTGCATTTTTGCTTTGTAATAAGTTTTCCCTTTCTGATTCTATTAGGGTTCCAATAATGGCGTACCTATTCGAGAAAGTAATCCAGAAAATTCCCAGCCACCTAAAGTCGAATTACATTATGCCGATTTAGACATAGCATCAAATCCGCCACAAAGACCAAAGATGAAAAAAGAACAGACAGAATATTCGTCCGTTAGATTTGTTTGATAAAATTTATATTTTTTATGATTATATGGTATACTAACTTATTTTTGACACACACACACACACACACACACACACACACACATACACACGTGTATGCTTGATTTTGAAATGTTTATGAAACATGTGTACTTGTAAATGTGTTTATGTCCATAAGTTTCCAATATTTTACCTTTTTTCTTAGAACTTATACAAATATAATCTCAGCTAACCATGTTTACAAAGGCAGAACTGACCGCCTGAATGTAATGAAAAGAATCTTGTAAAATGCTCTTAAACCATTCTTTTCTCTATGGCATCATTTGAAAATAAAAGATTAATAAATCCATTTATGATTTGAATTTGGATGTATAAAACGGTCATCGGGAGGTCTGGAATTAAGCAATTTGAACATAGAAACTTTATAAAAATATATTGTTTACTAGATATTCTTTCTTTATGAAATGATTTGAATACATGAATGTTACTGTGTATACATTTCAAGTAAAAGATTGAGTACTAGGTTTGAAAAACAAAACTAGTAAGCAAAAAAAAAAAAAAATTGATAATGAATATACTGCATGGTCCTTTATGTTTGTGTGGTAACTATGGTAACTTTTATAAAGGTAAGATTTACATATTGTAGAGTCATGCTAATTGACCAAATATTTCGAGAAATTTCCATCAGAAGGTTTTTGTCGAGCCTGGTATCGCCATAAGGCAAGATGTAGGTTTACTTTTTCGGTGTTGTTGGCGGCGGCATCGTGTCAAAATGTGAACGTTTATGTTAAAGTAATGTATTTTCTACTCGATCAAAAACTAAGCAGGTGAGGCATTTAAATCTGTGGAATTCTTGCTCATAAGTTATGCAAGCAGGTAAACTTTGCAGAACATTTCATATAAGGTGAGTTACAGAGCCTAGAGAACAAATTATTTAAAGAATGTTGGAGCCTTTGTAGAAAAAACACATTTAAAAGTACACAACAAAATATTATGTTTTTTGTTACAATCAATTGTTATAACCTGTACACAGTATAATGTTATAATCATTGTTATATCTGGTGCTTAGTTACAATTTTAATGTTCATTCCAAATGTTATCACACTGTCTCATGTTATAAAACATAATGAAAGTACTTGTACCTAATGAAAGTACTTGTGCCTTATGATAGTACTTGTGCCTTATGATAGTATTGTACCTACTGAAAGTACTTGTACCTAATGATTCGTGCTTCATACCTTACTTGTAAATAACAAATATTAAAATAGTCTGTATATTGTTTATGTTTTAAAAAGCCATACAGGTTTAAATGGTCCATGTTATTTTGTTAAAAGGCCATAAAATTGAATAATGGCCAATGTTTTCTTGTTCAAAGGCCATAGAAATGAAAAATGGTCTATGTTAAAAGGCCTAAGGCTTATAGATAGAGAAAGATCTATGTAGGTTTTTCTCGTTTGGATGGTATAAATGTGAAGAACGGACTATGTTAAAGGCTGAGAATAATTTATTTCAGAGGGTCATAGAGGTAGAGAAACGCTATAGGCACGTGTAAGCTTTATGTTTCTGGCTATATATATATGTCTAAGTTTTTGACTAAAAGATCATTGAGATGAAAGTGTTGTTGCTTTGTATTGCATCTTCATAAGAGCATAGAAATCAAAGTTTTCTTAATCATTGTCATTTTGCCAAAATTTGATAATCATTCATTGAAGAAAAATCAAAACTATTTTCAATTATTTTCATTTTGCCAAAATTTGATAATCATTCAATGACGAAAAATCAAAACTATTTTCAATCATCTTCATTTTGCCAAAATTTGATCACCACTCAATGAGAAGAAATCAAAACTATTTACAATCGTTTTCATTTTGCCAAAATTTGATAATCGTTCAATGAAGAAAAATCAAAACTATTTTTAATCATTTTCATTTTGCCAAAATTTGATTATCATTCAATGACGAAAAATCAAAACTATTTTCAATCATCTTCATTTTGCCAAAATTTGATCACCACTCAATGAGAAGAAATCAAAACTATTAACAATCGTTTTCATTTTGCCAAAATTTGATAATCGTTCAATGAAGAAAAATCAAAACTGTTTTCAATCATTTGCATTTTGCGAAAATTTAATCACCACCCAATGAAGAGAAATCAAAACTGTTTTCAATCATTTTCATTTTGCCAAAATTTGATAATTGTTCAATGAAAAAAATTAAAACTATTTTCAATCATTTGCATTTTGCCAAAATTTGATCACCACCCAATGAAGAGAAATCAAAACTGTTTTCAATTATTTTCATTTTGCCAAAACTTGAGAACCATCCAACAAAAATAATTCCTGAAGCTAAGTGTATGGCTTTCACTGAATTAAAATTCCCATTAGAAAAATCCTTTTATATAGGGAAAGATTTTTCCTAATCATTTACAAAATTCACTGATGCCATGTTGGACATTTTCAACAAAAATAAAACTGTTTGAACTTTTACTTGTAAATACATATGTATATAATTGCAATGGTCTATGCAAATAAAAGAGAAGGAAAAATTTTGAAAAATAAGCTTCATAGAATGTAAGGGAAAATTTTTTATCATTACAAATGTTGTTTCTTACCAAAACTTATAGACACAAACATTATTTGCTTACTGTAATTAAGATTGATAACAAAGTGATTTTAAGTATGGAGATGTATTATAGATGGTTGACGATTCTGTCATAAGCTGTAAAATGGAGCTGAAATCTTTAACATAAATTTAAACGAGAATAACCTCCTTAGAGATTAAAGCGTTAATTGTCCCACCTTATTAATTGTAAATGAAAAGTTTGTTTTAATTACATTTTTATTTTGTCGTATTTATGGTTGCTTGATAAGCCAGGAAAACCAATTAAATGGTAATTTCAATCTGTGATTTATGTTGATAGAAACTTTTTTGATAGACTGAGAATTTTGTAATTTTTTGATGATAAAAGGTCCGTCTGATAATGAAATATTTTGTGAAGAATTTTTGTAGATTTTTTTTATGATAAAAGGTCTGGATGTTGATGAAAAATTTCGTTAAGAATTTTTTGTAGTTTTTTGATGATTGTCTGGTTGTTGATGAAAACATTATTATAGAATTTTTTTGTAGTTTTTTGGTGATAAAAGGTTAATCTGTTGCTGAAAACTTTTTATAAAAAACGTTTTGTAGTTGTTTGACAATAAAAGGTCCATCAGACTGTATGTAGTCCTGTAGAAAGTTGAAACGTGATTAGGATGGTTAGTGGATCTATTTCATATGTTTACGAAAATGTACAGGACATTGATGTTTTTTTTTTTTTGTTTTGTTACAAAAAGCTGAGTTTATCAGCAATTATTGGATTACAGGACCTCTTAACAGCATTGTCCCTTTTCCAATTCTGGGCAGTACTTGCTGTAGAAAACTTTTTCAGCTTGCTTTCAGGAGATTGGTTTTCTCTAGTTATTATTCCAAAAACTGGAGTGAAATGATTTTACAGACTTTACTGTTGGATCCTGTTGAAATTTTATCAGAGTTAAAAGTTGGTGACCAAAAATTGACCATAATCAGCTAGTTGAAGTTAAATAATGTTACAGATTTTTATGTTGCATCCTGTTGAAATGTTATCAGAGTTAAAAGTTACTGTTTATGTTTAAAATGTTGCCATTTCATTCCAACACTTGTTACAATATTCACAGTTTTATAGTTATAATGTTAAACCATTAAGTATTAACTTTTTTTAAAAAGTTTTAAATCAAAACTTTTTTATTTTCATATTATCTGTTTGTCTGTTGATATTTTTTTTTTTTTTTAAATCTTTGCAATGTTTACTGTTTATTGAAAGATTTTTGAAAATTCTGTTTGTGTTCGAGTTGTTATCATGTAAATGCCTAAAGTTATTAATGCAGGTTATTGATAGAAGTTATCCCCCCTGAAAAATCTCTTTCTAGCCATAAAATACTACTATTATCTTCCTTAATTTTGATAAATAAAAAAATGAATTCAAGTTAAAAAAGATTTACTTTCTTTGTCAGTGTTTACTTTTCAAAAAAAGTGCAGCTGAATTTTGTGTATTTTTCCGATGATTTATATTTGACAGCCCTCAATTTTGTCTACTAAAATGGTGGCCAAATCGACCTGGAATTGTGTCTGGCGACCTAAAATTTATAAATGGTGGCCAGCTTGTCCACTTTAAATTTAAACTTTTGTGACTAGAAAACAGATATTATTTCTGTGTTACAAAATTTTCATGACACTGTTGCAATATAATGATACTGTTCAGGCAATATAATGGACACTTTACATCATCATTATTGTTATTAATACCACTAATGTAAGTGATTGTAAGTCATTTTTAAAAATGTGCATTTTTATTTTCCATAACTAAAAGTTGCCTTAATTTTTCATCATTTGGAAGAAAAAATTGCCTGCCCACTTGGAATTTCCACTGGCCACCAGAAAATTTAAATTTTTCATCATTTGGAAGAAAAGATTGCCTGCCCACTTGGAATTTCCACTGGCCACCAGAAAATTTAAATTGGTGGCCAGCTGGCCACTTAGTTTTGAAACCCACTTTGAGGGCTGTTTGATCAAATCTCTTTTTGGGTTATTTGCAGAATGTATTGATAGTTTTAATTTTTTTTCTTTTCACTCACACTGGAACTAAATAGTTTAAATTCTTTATCAAGGATTTTGATTTAAAACATAATTAGAAAGCTTCTAAGTGGATCTATTTTGTGTATTATGGAATAGATTATTTGATGCAATAAATCTTTGATAATTCAAAATGTACAGGATGTTGATGATAGCTCGGGGTTTCCATGGTTTTTGAGTAGAGATGATTTTGGTATTTTTTTGTTCTAGTTTACCTATGAACAAAATTACACATATTGCCAAACAAATCAACCTTTGTTGTTTTGTCTTCTTTAAAAAAAACTATACTGTGATGGCGTTAAGCAGTATTTATTTGTAAATGTTTTATGTAAATATGTATATTCATGTGCCATAATTTTGTGTAAATAATCTATAAATGAATTTTGAATATATACGTATTATGAAAACTATTTAAAATTAACCTGTTACAATTTTCTCAATTTATCTTTCATGGAGTTTTATAGCATATGCAGATTTTTTTTTCCATTGTTAGAGTTTGTTTCTTAGTAGTGAAGTATGTCAAATAGTACAGTAATGTTTAAGTAAACAATGTTTCTTGAAAAAATTAAACAAGTAACTGACCAATAGAAATGGGGGTAAAATTGCATAAACATTGAAATAACAATTATCTCCCTTTAACTCCTCTTGTCTGTTGTATTTGATGATAACTTTCTTGTAAGACTTCTTATACTGGTTAAGCTTAGTCCACATAGCTTTGTAGTTATGTAATGCATTCCAAGGTTCACTTAAAAATTGTTACCCTGGTTTCAATTTTGCAATAAATTCTTAACAAAGATTTTTCTCAACTTAAATTTAGAATTGTTTGTCAATTTCATATGGGATCATGAATTTGTAAATTTAGAATTGTTTGTCAATTTCATATGGGATCATGAATTTGTAAATTTAGAATTGTTTGTCAATTTCATATGGGATCATGAATTTGTGAAAAAAATAAATACATGTGCTCAAAACATAATGATCTTCAATAAACTCAATCAATTTTACAGGTAACAAAAACTATTAAGATTTTAAATTTACCAGGTTTAAGTTAAGGAAAATCTTAGTTTCCTTATGATTGTGAAACTGGAGCCAAGATGTTCTTTGTAAAAACATTACTATAGAATCATTTATAGTTTATTGGGGTTATAATTTCATGTAAAAAAAATATTGATATTATAAGATTTTTGGGTTAAAAATGTCCTGGAATTGTGTTTTGTAAAAAAATCTTATTGGGATCCTTGATACAAGTACAGTCAAACCTGCCTTAAAGTCCACCTCTCCATAAGGGCCACCTGCTTATAAAGGCCAATAAAATTCTATCCTATTTGCTCTTTGTCTAGAGTATTTGAACTTGTATATAAAGGCCACCTGTCCATAAAGGCCACTTTTACTGATTTCCACAGGTGGTGTTTATAGACAGGTTTGACTGTATATATATGTTGTATGTTATATTTTTGTGGTACATGTATTTACAATACCATATAATAGCAAAATTTTATTCCTCACAATTATTTGTGATTTTACTAGTAATAACATACCAAATGTCTCTTACTTTGTTTATTTAGTTATTTTGGTCATATTATTGTTATGATATGTCCTCATATCATTTTGTGCTAAGGATGATGAACATTTGGAAAGGGGGTATGTTTTTGTTTTTGTTTTTTGTTGTTTTTTTTTTTTCACAACCAGTTGGTAATTTTGAGTAGAAATTTGTAAGATATGATTTAAAACATTCCACATTGCTGTTTTTAAATTGTAAATAGAACTGTAACTTGTTAATGCATTGCTGATTTGATTAGATTACTACGCACTCTTTGATTTTCAAGAAATTTATGATTAGGTGTGTGAACACGCCTGTGTTTGTGCATTCAGTGTGTGTGTGTGTGTGTGTGTGTGTGTGTGTGTGTGGTAAGATTGTTTTGATTATAATTTATTTTATTGTTTTACAAATTGACTTTATATAAGAATGATGTAGATATTGTATATGGTATATTTTGACACAATATTTTTTCCGAGTTTCCCCTACCTTGTGGTATAATTAGGTCATATAATTTCAAAATGTAGGTATATAACAGATCAGATCACAAACGGTTACTAAAAGTAGTCTGTAACAATATCAATGGCTGTAAACCTCATTTTGTTACGGTGGGCTTAAGTAGATAATGTTTTCTTTAGGGTATTCTAGTTTCCTCCACCATTTCAAACTTGCCCTTAAGTGAATTAAATTAAACTGGTTTCTTGAAGCATTATTTTAACACCACCACCACCCCCCCCCCCCCCCCCCCCCCCCCAAAAAAAAAAAAAACAAAAAAACAAAAAACAAAAAACAAAAACAAAAACAAAAAAAATTTGGGCCTAATTGTCTGAAGTGGTTTAAAACATTATTCACTGCCTTGATTTAAATCCACCTCGGGCAGATCCTAGTTTAAGTTTGTCACTTGCTGAAGGTGAGTGGTCTTCTCTTGCCTGCTCGGTGGCCGAGTGGTCTAAAGCCTACACTTACGGATTACAGGGCCTCTCACCACCTGGGTTTGATTCCCACTCAGTGCAGATCTTAGTGTGATAAAGTTTGTAAGTTCACTTGCCGAAGGTTGGTAGTTTTCTCCAGGTACTCCAGTTTCCTCCAACATTCCAGAACTGACCGCCTCGAAATAAGTGCAAAAATCTTGACTGGGGCGTAAAACACCATTACTCTACTCCACTCTTGCATCCTCCATCATTAATGTACTGAATGTCTTTATAAAAATTAAAGACTTTTGCCATTGGCAAACACCATTACACCACCTCAGCCACTGTTTTACTTCTAATATCCAAGGAATTTGGTAATTAATGGTGTAATCAGTAAATATTATTTTTCAGTATTATTATGGTTATAATGTTGTTCTTCAGCAATTTAGATTTAGAAAAAAATAATTAAGATTTTTTTCATTTTGGGAATTGAGAGTTTACCCAGCAAGCATTAGAATGTTGCTGTAGTTAACTGGAATGAATATACTTTCAGGAAGAATATTACTGACCAGTATTTGGCATATAGTCCCATAGAATCATAGTAAATTTGGTGCATATTAGATTAAGTGCAATTAATGTGATTAAATATACATGTACTTTGTCAGTAAACCATGCTTTCCTTATACATGTATATAAATGTTTGTGATATGTTTTATGTATATAAAATCTACCTTTGGACTGGGAATATGAGTTGTATAAAAATCAAAAACTGTATATACATGCATTTTAAACAATTTTACTTATTTTTTCAAACTTTGTTACTTGTTAGAAGAAATTAACAGGAATCAAGTTCTGGATATAGTTTTCTTGATCAATCCGTTAGGTCTTTTTTGTGAGTAAATGCTCAAAAAGCACTTGATTATATTTAAGTGTTTTTACAGAAATCAGCATTTCCCTGAAATCAATGTTTCCCACAAATCAGTGTTTCCAAAAGATCAATTTTTCCCATGTATCAATGTTTTCTCACAAATCATTATTTTGTTTTCCATGAATAATGTTTCCCACAGATCAGCATTTTCCACTGGTCAGTGTTTCCCACAAATCAATGTTTCCCAAAGATCAACATTTCCCACTGGTCAATGTTTCTCACTAATCAATGTTTCCCAAAGATAAACATTTCCCACTGGTCTATGTTTCTCACAAATCAATGTTTCTGACAAAACAAGTTATCAAAGTTTCTTACAGATCATGTTTCCCACCATCTTTTTTCACAGTTTCTACAAATCCTATTGTAAGACAGTTTGTCCTTCCAATTTCTAAAGATCAATAGTTTTTATCCAGATGCTACATTTTCTTTTATTATTTAAGAATTTAATCAATTGCATTCTGCAACAATAATAATTATTGTACTGTCACTCGATGCATCATCATTCCACCTGTCTTTTAGCTTTTTACCCACTGTCCTTCCAATTTTTAGACAGCAGACATTAGTTTTAGTTGTATGAGGGATAGTAGGGCTAGTTCTATGATTCGTCAATATCACCATGTGCCTTTTTTATAAGAATGGTGACTTATTTGGTTTCTGGCAAAAAAGTTTAGCTTCAAAATTAAAACATGCATGGAAGAATTTGGGTATCAAAACACATAGCCAAAAAAAATTAGGCTTTTGGTTATATTGTAAGTGACAAAATGTATTAAGCCAAAGCCAACCCTGAAAAAGAATGTACCTTTACCTCTGTCGGTAAGCATAAATATTTTTATGTATGATCTTAAGTTTGATTATCTTAACTTCAGTTCATTCCTCTGATATGTCACTTAACTTGGACAAAGAGTGATTGTTATGTTATAACAGACTTTTTCAGTTTGATATATATATACTTAATATATTTTATAAGCATTTTAAGGAAGTATGTAAAATTTCTTTTAAGTTAATTATATTTTAATTTTTATAAGTATCATGAAAAGGATGTAAATTTTCTTTCAAATAACTATTTGTATTTATATGTATACATGCACCATTATATATATGAACAAAGACTTGTTTTTTCTATACACACATGTACAATAAATAACAATACATACATACATACATATATATATATATATATATATATATATATATATATATATGGATACTTTTACTGTGTTACATTACATATTACTGTATTTGTGGTATTCATAGGACAACATTCTGCTTTGAAATGTTAATTATTCGAAAATTATTTGCTAAAAGGACAATCAATTTTGAAATCTATAGTAAGTAGTGTTTTGTTAAGTATTGTATCTGACCTAAGGCCAAACAAACTAAATTAAAATTACCTGAATCTTATGATAAATTTACAGCTGACAATCTTCAGTTTCAGTACTTATTTGTAGCTAAGTTAGCCATTTATTTTATTTGGTTTAAACATTAGAATTCCAAAGTAGGTTTTGAGGATATATAAATGTGACCGTTTGATAAATAGCTTAAAAGGAACAGCTTTATTGTTTCATTTGTAATTTTAAGTTGTCCTCTGATCTCAAATTATAATTAATTGAAGGAGGACGTGAATAACAACATTATTTTTGTGTTGACTTTATTCTAAAGTCAAATAAAAATTTTATTCCAGAACAAGGCCTCAATGTTCAAATCTTTGTTTGCTTCAATGTTTTGGTGAAAAATTGTGTTTTCTTTCAGCATTTGTTGATGGAATTCTTGTCTACCAATCACAATTTCAAAGTTAATAAAAACATTAATTTTGATTTGCCTTATTTAGTGTAAAAAATAAAGGAGAGTAAAAAAAAAGAAATTTAATTTTTCATGAAAATGGCCTCAAATGTTCAAGTATTTCTTAACTTTAACCATTTTTTATGTCCCTTATCAGCCATTTTTGTTGGAATTCTTTTAATTTCATAATTGCAGATTACTACAATCACAACATTAATTTTGTTTTGCCTTTGTTTGAAGTCAGAATTTAGTTTTTTAAGGCCTTAGTGTTCAAATCTGTGTTAGCCTCAACAGTTTTTCTGGTGTGCGTAAAAATCAGCCATTATTGTTTGTGTGCTATCTTTACTTAAATTATAAAACTAAATTAGCTTGACTTCATGATTTGAAGCTTTTTAAGGAAGTGTTGGCTAAAATGATAAAATAAAACTTGTCAGATAGTTTAAACTGCTATAATGTATTAGTGTAACTTTAAACTTGTCAGTGATCATTGTTTGATTTATATTTTTATATTCTTTTTTTTCTCTCAGTGTACTCAAGATCTCCAATATAAATTGAATTTATTGTTGTTGTTATGGTAACTAACGGGTAACCAGAGTCTTTGTATACATTTATCTTGTATTTTCATCATTCATCATTTTTGACCTGATATTAACAGATGCACATTCATATTATTAAACCAAGATTTCACTACCATTCCTTTTTACTTTAATCAAGTCATTGTTGAATCTAGAACAGAGGCTAGTTGGGCCAACCCTGGCTCAGGCTAGTTGAACCAACCCTGGTTCAGTCCTTGGTGAAATAAGGACCTTTTTTTTAAAAAAAAAAAAATGGGGGATTGACATTTAACATGAATTGATATGGTCCACTGACAGTTTGTGGGAATCTTTTATTTTTAATTTTTGGGCTGATAGTGCCAAGAGCTCCTTTCAGATTGAACAATGCCTCTGTATTTAAAAAAAATTGAATAGTCCTTTTTTGATGTAATTTAGATTTACAGCCAGAGTTTTGAACTTAAATCATTACCCTTGTTCTATATGTTATATATGCATATGTTTGTGTTCATAGCTCTATTCCAGAAAAACCAGAATTGCCTTACATATTTATATGCATACTTTTTTGAAACATTTTGTGTAATAAAATTTTAAACATAATTTAATTTTTTTTGTTTTTGTTATATTTATATATGTATGTGGGTTTAATAAAAAAAATTCTTGGTCACAGTGGTCAAACAAAAAACTTTTTATGATATTACCAACAAAGAAGTTGATCGGATTAATTAAAATTGTCCATGCATCTTCAGTTTTACATGACTTCCATAAAAAATCCTTTTATTTTCTTTGATAAATAATTACAATTGTAAGTGAAAAATTATCAGTGCAGAAGGAAGTGTTTATTTCTACATCAACATCTAACATCACTATGGCAACTCAGTTAGTACACTAGGAGATATTTCCCATACCCAGTCAGGGACACCTTTTACTTTATTATACCAAAATTTGTTGGTATTTTGTTCTAGAACTATTTACTAAGAATACAGGACACATCAAGCCCCAGTTTCATTCCTGAATTAAGATTTTCCTAAGCTTAAAACTAGCTAATTTTGGCATTCTCTTTTTGAATTACAAAAAATGTTTTTGATAATTCAGATGTTATATGCTTAAAGAGATCTCAAAATTGACACCTTTAATTACTGAATATCTAAACAATTAGTCAAATTATCAAAATTTCAAATTTTACAAGTTTAAGTTAAGGAGATTTTTAGTTCAGGAATTATTGTGAATAAAGACATCTAGGATCAAATTTCGGTTTGTAAAATAGTTTGTACATTTCCTTTTTGTATTTTTTGTTTGGTTAAGTTATTCAGAAAATAAAAAGATTGTCATAAATGTTCAGCGTTAACTTTTACAAAATCATTCCCCAAACAAGATTCTGGTGCTATCTATGTGAATTGGAATAAAATGTCATCACTGACATATCAGTGTGTGGTTTATACTGTAAAGCAAGGTTTTTTTTGCATATTTTGGCAGTAGTTTTAAAATTACTAAAATTAAAATTGTAAAAAATATTTGTATACCAGTCAAGCATAAGCGAGTTGTTTTAGGTCAACAAAATAAATATGCTAAAATTTTCAGCTGATTTGGCTCATTAGTCATGACATGGATGGTACTTGCTGCCAGGCATGTCAGATCTCAGATTGGTTCCGATCATTTTTGCACCAAATTTTCTCCTGTATAAACATATAGAAAAACCTGTCATAACATTTGGTTCTACCGATCGTTGCATTTTTCATCAGAATCTTTTTGACTGGCTAAAATTGCCAAATTTTAGCCTGGGTAAAATTACCTGCTGTAATAATAATGTACATGAAGTTCAGTTATTATTATTATTAAACAAGACTGTTGAGTTGTATGAATAATGACAAGAAACTATTTGTTTCCATGTTGAGCAGTAAATATTGCAGTTATATATATATATATATATATATATATGTTTTAGGAGTTGATTCGGCATGATAGAATTATAGCTAATGACATTTATTGCAATAAGTATAAAATAAACAGTGCAGATTAGGAACACTTGTACACTCATGGAACACAGAAACTTGTTTTAAGTTCAATCTTAAATAAAAATAGTCTGTCACAAATAGCTGAAAAATGCAAATAAAAATAGTCCATCACAAATGCAAATAACAATAGTCCATCACAAATAGCTGAAAAATGCAAATAAAAGTAGTCTGTCACAAATAGCTGAAAAATGCAAATAAAAATAGTCTGTCACAAATAGCTGAAAAATGCAAATAAAAGTAGTCTGTCACAAATAGCTGAAAAATGCAAATAAAAATAGTCTGTCACAAATAACTGAAAAATGCAAATAAAAATAGTCTGTCACAAATAACTGAAAAAATGCAAATAAAAGTAGTCTGTCACAAATAGCTAAAATTCTGATGTGACGTAAAGCAACATTTACCAATTCAACCAACCAATTTTAATCACATTATTGTCAGCTTTTGGGATATATTTCTCTTGTTTTGTTTTTGTTACAAACTATTGTCAACACTTTTTTTTGAAATATTTTAAGCCCAGCTTTAAAACTTTTATAACAGTTGACAATTACTTCTCAAATGAAGACAGAAAATTCTTAATATTTCTTGAATTTGTTTACTTGCAGAAAGAAGGCTATGAGAACAAAGCTATTGATGAGCCACATACAAAACCAAGAGGTGCCCGCCCTGATCGTCATGAAAGAGATCGTGATCACCGTCGCCATGATGGCCGAGGACATGCAAATCCAGCAATGTACAACCACAATGACATTGATAGGGATTTCGATCGAGACGGAACACCAGAACCGCGTAATGCCCATCCTGGTGGACCGATGGGCTCAGCTGTGTAGTTTTTGTTTTGTAGTTATTTTAGGTCATTTAACAAATTATACTAATATTTTTAAATGTTACTATGGAAACATATCAAAGTGGTATTTTATATGGTTACTATAGTTACTGATTAATGTTAAATTCTATCTATGATTCAGGTAAATCAAGATTTTTATGTTGTTTTTTAAACAGAGATCTGTACTACCATACTGTATTATGCATGCCATGGAATTTCTACATTTCTTAAACCATATTGACATCATATGCAATCAGACAGTGTGTTTTATTCGTGTTAATATGTATATGAAATACATGTTATAAAGATTACAATTGTTAGATCAAAGCTGAGCTGAGTGTCTTGGGGAAATTCCCACAAGTAAACTTATTGGGAAAAAACTGTTTGTTAAATTGGTAGCTTAGTATTGAGACAATACCATGGGTTCTGTTTAAGCTATGGTAGGGTTGTACAAGTTTCAATTGAAAATTATGATTTCATGCCTAATGAACTCAAAACATTAGAAAGCATGAGAAGTGAATGTAGCCAGGAACTTTAGAAATAAAAACAAAGATTCATGATATTAATAAACAAGTTTTCTTTGCAATATTGGATAGTTGTACTCAAAAATCGAGAAAAATTGATAAATATTAAGGATATTTTGTGAAACGTATTTTGTTATTGGTTGTGAAATGCTTGATGCTAAGATCTTCCATGTATATAAAGCATTCTGGTAGATATAAGAAATGTATGTAAAAGCTTGATGCTGCCATTAACAGAGCCAGGTCTCATGTCAGAAATATAGGTAAGAAATTTGGAGCTTTTAAGAAAAGACATTTCCGTAATTCATGTTAAGTTGGTCTCATAAGAATGTTATTAGATCATTCATTACATATTTGCACTCTATGATATTATGTTTTATTCAGTGTATATAGACCATCTTAAACACATCATCATTGATAGCATCATATACACGGATTTAGCCTCAAGACAAGGGCAGATAATCTGAATGTCAAAGACAAGGGTAGATAAACTGAAGGTTCAAGACAAGGGCAGATAATCTTAAGGTTCAAGACAAGGGCAGATAATCTTAAGCTCCAGGACTTATTTGATATTCAAAGTTAGAGAGATTTGATCTAACGTTTTCTTGCAGTGATTTTTAAGATTTCTTTTTTGTTAGTGGTTACTTGAGGAGGTATAATTGCATTTGTTTGCCATTTTGGCAGTCTACAAGATGAGTTTCGCCAGATAAAATCCCACAATCACATAATTAGATATGTATAGAGTGCTAGCTTAAATTCAGTCTGTGCTTTGTTTGTGTATAATAGTTTTAATTAATGTGTGCAATTAGTTTAATTATTTTTATATGTATAATTTTTCATTTTGTCAGATAAGTGGAACTTGTCAAAACTAAACATCATTGGACTTAAAATTCTGTTTGAAATCAGGTCTGTCAATCCAATTTATTTTTGGCTGAAAATGAGCCCTAATCCAATCATGGTATTTTGAATAAAATTTCCCATTTTGAAAAGTAAGGTAATATTTGTTTTATGTTTCTATATGATTATTGGTATTTTTCATCAGATGATTTTACCTAAAATTTTCAGGAAACAATGCTGAAATTCCTAATTCTAAGGGCCAAGCACCCAGTACCAAAAAGGGGTGTCTGTGTGTGAGAGAGACAGCCCTTTGGATTAAATAGATTTTTGTGATTCCATGGTTTATAAAAATTGAAAATCTTTGTAGGATGATCTATACTGAAGTTTGGTTTTGAGAAATATATGGTTTACACGGGGTTCAGTTTCACAGGTTCCATTTTATACTTTTTTGGTAGTGATGTTTTGTGTAGAATTAGTCAATTATTTTTTATTTTACTGCATGACATTTTTACATATGTGCCATAATAATAAGAGTTAAGTTCTTTCATTCTGAAAAAAATAACTGAAACTGGGAATTTGAAAATTGAGAAATTTCGCCAATAAAAGTGGTAATTCTGAGGAATGCCTAATTGTGATTGGTATTTGTTCAGTATAAATTTATTTTTTATATACAGGTAAAACTTTTAATTGCAAATTGTTCTCAAAAGATAATTTATAGTAAAATATAACATATCTTTAGCTTTGATTAATTATTGTAAACAGAACTATTGAAGTAAATACTACCTCAGATATCTAATTTATAAATTTGTGTACATTTTTAGCTCAAAAATTGAAGAAAAAAAACGGAATAGCATGTATTATACCCTGGCTTAAGTTGGTTAAATTTTAAAGTTTTTATTTTTTTATGGACTGGATGAAGAGCAAGCTTTGTTGATTTCCTTACAGCTTGTTCAATTTGCTTGACAGTTTTTCTATGCTGTTCTGATGATATTTTCTGGTTGATGAACTAGGTGCACAGGCAAACTTTGCTGTACTTCTGACAAATTTTAATTTGTGGACTAGACAAACATCCAAGCTATGCTGTTCTTGTGACATTTCTTGGTTACTGGTCTTGGTGAACAGGCAAGTTATGCTGCACTTCTGATAAATGATGTGTGATAGACTAGACACCAGAGCATTGCTGTTCCTGTGACAGCTCTTGGAGTATGGGCTATTCTTGCAATAGCTTTTGCATTTGTCTATTGTATACACTTGGACAACTCTATCAATGGCCTAATGCTTATCCATTATCAACTTGGTTGTGATTTCTGATATTTATTGTAATTTTCTTTGATTTTTTCTCTTTTATGCTGCCAGGCTTAATAGAATTTTGGCTGATTTTTTCCAAAACAGCTGCATTTAGTTTCCTGCTAAAAAGTGGCAAGTAGTTAATCAGTTTTGTAAAAAGACTAATGTACATATCAAAACAGTGAGTTGTTTAAACCATGGTTATACATGTATCAGGGTTACTTTTACTACTAGAGAAAGAATTCTAGCTTGATTGTACATGTTTTTTTTCTCAAAAATTTACAAGTTTGTGTTGCAGACATGACTTTAAAAGCACACTCATTTTGAATATGATTTTTTGTTTAGAAATAGATGATTATTTTACATTCCATTCCAGTTTCTATAACATTTTCAAAAGATTTTCCAGTAATTGTAATCTGACAATATTCCGTTCCAGTTTCTGTAACAATTTCAAAAGATTTTCCAGCAATTGTAACCTGACAACAATCCATTCAGGTTTTTAGTAACACTTTTAAGATTTTCCATTAATCTATTACATTCCAGTTTGAAACACTTTTTTAAAATAAGATTTTCCAGTAATATGACAAATTTTCAATTCCATTGTTTGAAACACTCTAGAAAGATTTTCCAGTAATCTGACAACATTCCATTTGTTTTGTATCAATTTTATATTTTAATTTCTAGAAGTAGTAAGATTTATATTTTAGTCTGTATCACAATTTTTTGTAAGATTCACTTTTTTGTCTGAAACTTCATTGTAAGATTCACATTTTAGTGTACATTCATTTTGTAAATATATATATATATATATATATATATATATATATATATATATATATATATATATATATATATATATCATAGTGATTATGGCTGAATGGTGATTTGTCTTAAAAAGGCATAATCTTTGTAAAATAAAATCATGGTTGTATAAGTTAGTGTAGCATATGATTTTCATTAATTTTTTTTTTTTAAATTTAAAATATTAATTTTTCTATTTATAAGAATTCATATACATTGTACATTTAATATAAGCCTTTACACATATATATTATATATTATATATATTTGCAAGATATCAAAATATGAATAAATGTGTGAATTAAATTATTAGTATGTAATAGTAGCGAACTATAAAACATTAATGGTTGTTATTTGTTAATTTTTATTAATTGGTACAATTATTCTCTTAAGGAACCATAATATGCACTTCCAAATGAAAAGTGATTATTTTATAATTAATGGGCATCTCTCTCTCTCTCTCTCTCTCTCTCTCTCTCTCTCTCTCTCTCTAAATTTGACAAGGTTGTGAAATTTCATTTAAGACTAGAAATGGTTGTGTCAACATACACACACACACACACACACACACACACACACACACACACACACACACACAAATGCTCAGAACAGCATACATGCACACACACACACACACACACACACACGTTTTGACATTTTTTTCATGCATGGTTGTTCAATAGAATGGTTCATATTTAATGATTAAACCTGTTTTATTCTAGATGTTCATAACTTTATTTTTGCTTATAGATATTAGATGTTCATTAGGATAAGTAATTAGAAATATAAAGTAGTGGCGTTTGTAATCAGATGGTTCATTTAATTTAGTAGACTAAATACCAACTATCCTGTAATCAAAACTTGAAGGAAAACAATTGAGTAAAATTTCATATATAGGTATTTTACAAAAGAACAAAGAATCAGTTTGAAACAGTCCTCTTGAAGTAATATGGCTTGAAGTTATTACTGAAACAACTTTATTGAAGTTGGAGTTTTTGCTTAAATTCTTGAGTAATTAACCAAAACTGCTTCACTGAGAGTTTTGCTGAAACTACTTCATTGGAACAAATTAGATGTCGAGATTTAAAGCTTTTTTCTGTGCAGAGTTAGAGGGATGCTGTCCAATGCACTTAACAGATTCATTTAGACACTATCTGAAAATGGTTTCAGGTAGATAATTTCATAATTTTCCGTGCTGTAAAAGAATTTTAATAAGTTATAATAAAGAATAAAATTTTGGGGTTCTTTTCTGAAATTAGTGGTCAACTTGTAGAATACCATTCCATTGTAATGTTTGAGTTTTTCCAGGTTCAAGTTCCAAGTAAATTTTTGCCATATGTATCAAATATTTTTCATGGTTTTCCCTAATTAATGTAATTATTGTTAACAATTATGATTTTGTGTGATAATTACTTAACCCGACTGTTTAACAGTATTGTTGTCCCAGTTTCAATGTTAAGCATAATTAATTGTTTTATTCACGTTTTGAATCTGATTTTATATGAGAAATTAATTCAGTAGTGATTTCTCTTTTTGTTTTCAGTTTAATTTTTTTTTTAAAATAACTACCTTCTGCCATTTAGATATTCACTTTTTAAAACAAAAAGGGGAAAATTGAAGTTCTTGAATAAATAGCAAAGTGTTATATAAAATGCCCACAGAACATAAAAGTCCATAATGTAAAGATGTAATATTTTGATTATAACTAAAAATTTTCTGGGTAAGAATGTTATTTTGCAAATAGATTCTAATTTTGTAAACATTTTGTAAGATTTTATCGCTATTGTTTTAGGAATTTAAGTTTTCAAATTTGGAAATTTTTGTCACTTTTTCATATGCAGTAATGATTCTTGACAATCAAAATCACTGTGACATGAATTGATGATGAATATGCAACACTTTATATCATTTTTAACAACTTAAATCTATAGTTTTTCCAAATACAATAATTAAAAAATACATGCACATACATGTAGATACATTTTACAGCATCACCTGTCATAGTTTTTTACTCCCAAATCCCAAATTCATTCTGGTCACTTGGCAAGACACCAAGTCATTTTGTTACACTTAATTTATAAAGTCTTGGATGTCGAATGGTACCAGTTCAGCAATTATTTTTCAGTTGTTTTAACGTTTATCAATTTTGCATTTCTTAATAAAAAATTAACATTCCAATTTATCCTCTCACCCCCATTTACATATGGAAAAGTCCAAAATTTGAAGAACTGGACTGTGCCATTGTAAATTTAGAAGTGTATTTGAATTACTGTGATCACTGTAGATACTTTGTACAAAAACAAAATTATTTTTTCTATGATTGTTTTAAATATGATTGATTGATTTTAATGGAGAAAAATAAACCAAAAACAACAAAAATATATAAAATGTAATAAAGAGTATGAATATATGGGATGAATGAATGTGAAAATTTTTATGTAAAATATGTAAAAGTAATTAGGTATATATATACTAGTATATATATATATATATATATATATATATATATATATATATATGTACACTGTATATAATTTCTTTTTTTTTTTTTTTTTCATTTTTAAAATTTTTTAGCCATTAGATAAAACTGATTTTTAAAAATATATTCACAAAATCATTCAGCTTGAATTTAAATAAACATCAGATTTTTTATGAGAAGTTATATTTTTCTATTTGTTCTGTAGTTTGAAAAAAAAGCAAGAATGGATTTATAATGAAAATATTTTGTTTAAAAAAACTTTCCTTTACCTTCATACATATATGATTACACTGCCCTTAACTCATTATGCAACGCAAAAAACATCACTTTTGCTTTTTTTCTTTTAATTTCTTAATTTGCTTTTTATTTCTCCTTCATTTCTGAGTTAACTGTAATAAATTTTTGGCAAAATATTATGGAAAAACGGTTCAAAATTTTAAGTGGGTATTGTTCCAGTTGAAATTTATTTTTCTGAGGCTTATGAGCTAGTCTCGGTTATATTAATTACTCTTTTGTGACTACATTTTGGACTTATAAAATATGTTTTAGTCAAAATTAACATCTTGAATATGAATCTTAATTTTGTATTTTAAATGAAATTAGGTTGTCTAGGAAACAGTAAAATTGTTACTTTTTGTAAAAAAAAAATATCAACTTGTACTTCTTTTATATGCAGAATTTTGAATATCTTGAATATTTCTTTTAGTAAAAAAAAAAAATCAAAATTCAATAAAATTCTTACTTAAGTGAAAATGAAGTTTACTATTAATGCCATATTTTACTTCTTTCTTGTGCAGGATTTGGAATATTTGGAATATTTTCATTTAGTAAAAATTAAAAAAAAAAAAAAATAATAATAATAAATAAATAAAATCAAAATTCTGCACATTTGTAATTTTGAGTTTACTGTAAGTACCATTTACTTAGAATAATTCTGATTTTACTTACCATAGTAATTATAAGTTTCGTTTTAGTATAATTAATTTGATATACAATATATAAAATATAAGCATTATTTCTGTCGAGGTGAGTAAATGCACTGTGTGAGAGTGTTCTGTGTGTATGGTTGTTGTACGACTGTCAATGGCTTCACGTTAAATTCTGTATCTACAAATCCGTTCTTAATATTAAATAAAAGGCTTTTGATACACATTGTTGTCATGTTTTATTTCTGCATTATCCAGATATTTGGTAAAATGATTTTAGTGTTGAGCAAGACTTCAGCCAAGATAGGAAAGTGATAATCCACTTAGCATAATTGCTTAGAGTTATTTTATGAAAAGAAAAATAAATTCCTAACTGAACTACAATATCGTTATTCGAGATCCCGTAGAGTACATTGATTAGCAATTACAGAAACAAATCTGGTAGAAAAATTGCTGAGGGCAACATCTCTAAATTCAGTTTTGCACTATCCTAAGGGCGCCATAAATGAGCGTTAGTTGTTAGTACAAGGCAGATCAAAAACAATGCATACTCGCGTACCGCATTAACTTGTGTTACGATCGATCCTCGTGATTAATGAAGAAAACTTGTCTCGTCAGCGGTAACCGAATAATGCTGATGTGACATGAAACAACATTCAACTAACCAGCCAATTTTATGGAGTAGAATGGAGTAATTTTGTTTTACGCCCCAGTCAAGATTCTTTGACTTATTTCGAGCCGGTCCGAGTCTGGGATGGTGGAGGAAACCGGAGTACCCAGAGAAAACCACCGATCCTTCGGCAAGCGAACTGACAAACTTTCTCACACTAGGATCTGTCCCGAGTGGGATTCGAATCCAGGCAGTGAGAGGCGCTGTGATCCTTAATGCGCGCGCTTTAGACCACTCGGCCACCGTGGCCCCTAACCAATTTTATATAAATGTATTAATTACTTTGAGCAACCTCACTTAATGTCATTTTGCGAAGTGGACGACTGTTAAGGCATTAGTCTTAAAATACAAAGCGTTCCACCGATTTTGGTTCTACCCATGTAAAACGGGGTTTTCTTATTGTGCTTTACTGGTTGGTCCGGAATTAGTTTAATGAATTGAGTGGTCTGTGATATTTATTTGCGACATAATTGACAAATGTACCAGCACTTAAAATCGCGATTAGTGGTTACTAGTTCCAAGCAGATCAAAAATACATGCTCAAATTCGCGCACATTGTAACATGTTTTTAATCAAATTTAAGATAAATACGAAAGCTGTCTTCTTGCAAATAGCTAAAAAATGCTGATGGGACCTAAAACCAAACTCAAGTAACCTTCCGTCCATTGCTAAATCAAGTGATGTATGATGTAACAGTATAACGAGCTTCTGTTACATGATTTATGAAATATTGTTCTTGATATTTTTTAAAACTGCTTATGTATAGCGATACATCTATGGTGTCTCCTGGTATAATTGGAGCCTTGGTGCCGAATGGCCCTTAAGCGCCGGTGTAACGAAGAATTATGACCCGGGTTGAAAATTGACCCGGGGGTTCATTTTTCAACGTTGAATGAGACCGAAGATGTTGAATTTAGACCCTAGTCCGTTGAAAATTGAACTGCGTCGTTGAATTTTGATCGGAAAACCGGTTCAAAATTCAACAACATAAAAGTAAATATCAATGAACTTGGATCATAAACCATGATTTTTTCAATAAAAAAATTCAGTCAATTCCTCTATTTTTCTTTATAATCCTAAAATTCAATGATTTAATATTCAGGAAATGTTAGATGCGATTGATATATATTGATTGATATATAAGTAATGTTTTATTAAAGGGTGTGGGGGTAGTGGTGTTGGTTCGTTTAATGTGCTTTGTTTTGGGCATTTTGTTCTATTGAGTGGGGGCATTTTTGTGATTTTGTTTGTTTGGAGGTTTTGTTGGTTATTCTTTTTTTTTTTTTTTTTTTTTCGGGGGGGGGGGGGGGGGGTATGAAAAAAATCTAACACAAACAGATAACCCTGCTTTTAATCGGACAAAATAATTTTAGAATATTATATTGCTATGTGGCAAGTCCATTTAACTTTTTTAAGTCGAATGAATTGAATGTCATGATGTTGTCTAGTCGGATAATTATGACCCCTGTCATTAATAATGCTGTCAGATATATATTTTCGAGAATGTCTACTAATTTACCAGTTAAAATACATGTATGTTGGACTCGTATCGACTTGTTATTATACTGACAAGTTTATTTTAATTAGGGGACAATCATTTGACTCAGAGGAAGGGAGGGGTATTCGAAGCGGCTTTCTGCTTATATAAAAGAAAAAAAAATCAGTTACAAAGAGCCATGAATTCATTCGATGAGCAAAGATTACGCTGCAAATCCTAATAGACGTGTCCATGTGCGGGTCCAAAAATCCCATAAATTGTATTTATTTGATAAAGAATCATTATTAAAACGCAAAAATCAAAACCAATAAATGCCGTAAATTAAAAACACTGTCGTTGTTATTGACATCATGTGGCCTCAAACATGAAAATAAGTTAACCGTGTATTGCTTGACCTCAGACGAAATTTGACTTATTATTCTGGGCAAATTAACTTTTAAATTTAATATTTGATAAGTAGTGTCGTAACATTTTATTTGTATTTACAAACATCCAGTAAATTCAAAATTTGCAACATGACAGTAGATATAGATCAGTCTCATAGAGCAAATTTCAATGAAAGAGATATTTGTAGTTTGGGTCAATTTCCACGTGTTGAGGTCTTCAGCAATTAAAAAAAATCAAACCGTTGAAAAATGACCCCGGGTATAAATTTCACGACTTTTGGTCTCAGTTTTCAACGTTGAAAAAGCACCCGCGGGTCAATATTCAACGTTGAAAAATGAACCCCGGGTCAATTTTCAACCCGGGTCAATATTCTTCGTTACACCGGCTTATGGAAAACAGCACCTCTCAACGCCTAGCTTCCAATCCCGTTCGGACAGCTATTTGTGTGAGTAAATTTGTAAGTTTGCCGAAGGTCAGTGTTTTTTCCCCAAATACTCCGTTTTTCTTCTCCATCTAAGAACTGACGGTCTCGATGTAACTGAAAAATGTTGATGGGGCAGAAAAAATCATGACTCCACACCATTCCACACATTGTATTGCTATTGTTCATAAAAATATATCAATTTTTAGACATGTCCAACACAATTAGTGTTCTCAAATCTGATTGAGAGTCAGCATTTCGACATTGTTAATCTAAAAATAATTGAATCAAATTTCGTTTGGTCGCGTGTATGGACTAAGCATTCAGACATTAAGCAGGCTTGTTAATTCTGAAGTAGGGATGTTTATGGTCAAATAACCGATACTAATAATTCAGATGGCAGTGATTTTAACAACAAAGGTTTGATTTTAAGACATTATATCATATTATAGGACTATGGAGGTTAGACTTAATGGTGTGTATGTTGAATCTGTCTTACTAATTATGTCTGCATTCTGAGTGTGACGACTAACAGCAGAACGTTATTGCATTTCGCAGACCTTAAACAAAAATGTTACAATAATATAAATTCAATAAATGAGAACGAGCATTTGATGCTATATACAACTAGAGACGACTTTTAAGAGACGAATATTCCCCCTCCCCATCTCCAATTTCAAATATGAACAGGAAACAAGATTTGACCTTGTAATCTTGACATTTGATCTACACATGAAACACATCAACTTATATTAAAACACGTTTGTGCAAAGTTTGTTTAAAATACAGCCATCGGTTGCTCAGTTACAGATGGTTCCTCTCAAGAGCTAGATGTCGAAGGTTCGAACCCTGCAGGTTCATATCTAAGACTTTAATATTTAAAATGCAGATTTCTTGCCTTGCACTCGTCATTAAGGGGGAATACTATCGACTGGATCGTCCGGTGTCAGGATAATGGTATGCTCGTTTAAGGCGTTTTTAAATGGTGAACTAGCGTCTTAACAACAAGTCGCCTTCCAAGTGCGCGCTAGTACCCGACAAGGCCATAAAACTCATTTCCAAATCACAGCATACACGAACTTGTTCTTAGATAAATCTATAAAGATTAAATTAACAACGACGACGACAACAACAACGACGAGACGACGACGACAACAACAACGACGACGACGACGACGAGACGACGACAACAACAACAACGACGACGAGACGACGACAACACCAACAACGACGACGACAGCAACAACAACGACAGCGAGACGACGACGACGACGACAACAACAACAACAACAACAACATACAGTCTCTGTAAACTTTTAAAATTGATTTTTTGTTTGATCCAAATGGCATTAATACATATATACAATGTACTAGATGTTTGTGTAGACAAAATAATAATTTATCATTTCTTCAAACCCATTGCAATGTCTCAACAAGTAAAATGTAATATAGTTATATATTATTTAATGAGATGTGTCTCATTCCGTTTTAATTTAAAATATAATTAAAATATTAATTAATAATATAACCAGGAAATAATTATTTCTAGTTCGAGAACACAAACCCCAAATTATAATATCAATCTTCTCATTCACATGCTGATATGGACCAAGAATATTTCAAGCAAATGGACAATGTCCGAAACAGATGTACTTGTTAAGTAACTAATAAAGTACTAATCAATTCATGCACCTGTCATTTAACTTGTCACGTGTTAAATGTCAGTGACATTAATTACCTAACACGTTGGAAGAAATGAATACCAGTAACCTAATTAAATATTATATCGGATGAGTAACCAGAATTAATTTGTTGTTATAATTTGTATGGGGCAATGTTTATGGAGTTAAATACTATATTATGTCCTATCCTAGACTAATACCAATAATATACATCGGGCTAGTTTCTCTGATTTTAACCGAGTTCGATTTGTGTGTATGTGTAGAGGTAAGTCTGAAGAATGTGGAGTGGAGTTGAGATATGGTGCTTACGCCTCAAATTGGATTCAAAACCTAAGGAAAAGACACTGTGCTCCGTAAGCGCGCGCTTTAGCCAGAGCTTGCCTATGCAGACTCTAACAAAATTATAGACTCAATAAAAAGGTTATTTTTTATAGGATTTTTTTTTCAAATAGAGTTTTTCCATTGTGGACGGTTTCCTTGCAATTCTACTTACGCGGCTAGGGGCGTCTATAGTGATATTCTTTCATTATTAAGTTAAAACTCTGAGGAATAACAACATTAAATTACAGAGATAAATAAATAAATAAATAAATAAATAAATAAATAAATAATAAGACACCCCGAATGTATCTGAAAAGAAGTTTATACTCTCTCTCTCTCTCTCTCTCTCTCTCTCTCTCTCTCTCTCTCTCTCTCTCTCTCTCACACACACACACACACACACACACACACACACACACACACACACTCCCGCGCACAAGCATGTTATAATTTTTTTATCACAACGTTCAATCTGATTATATAACATGAAAACAAAAATTGAAGTTACGGGTGACCTTAACAGTTTTATCAAAGTAATAATTTTCACCTGAAATGTCGATTTCATCCAGGTAATAATTTTCACCTTTCATCCAGGTAATAATTTTCACCTGAAATGTCGATTTCAAACTGTTAATAATTATTATCTACCTAGATAAATAAAGTTTCTTAAATTCCTATTTATGAATGGGCCACAAATATTTACAAAGAAAATATTTGTGATAAACAAGCAGAGGGAAGCCCGTCTATGTTTACGTTGGGACATTTAATCATAATATTATTGACTTTAAAGATTCGAATTAAGATAATACGATTTTATTTCAAAAGAGGACATTATATTCTGTGTTTAAATTAACTTAGTTTAGTATCTTTTGTTAATTGGTTTATCTAGCGATTACTTTGTTCCCTTTTAAAATTCTGTCATTCGAAAATTTAACATAAAAATTTATTAAAAGTCAGCGATACGATAACGTAGTTACGGTAATTAATTTAGTTCAAAATGAACATTTCAGTAAATGTTGGCATTTTTCTGTGTCATAAGGAAAAATAGTCGTAACTTGAATGAGTGAAAGAGCGTTTGTCTTGAGAGCGGGAGGTTGTGGGTTTGAACTCCGACCGGGTCATACACAAGAATATGAGAGACTGCTTCCTCGCCTGGTGCTCGACATTTAGAGGACAGAGTATCGACTGGTTCACCCGGTAACAGGATAGTATGACTGGGAGTGTGGTATGCTTGTCTGCGGCATACCGCCTCGGTGAGCTACCACCTCACTGGAATGTCGCCCTGAGTGCGCGTTAGTACACATAAGACCTTCGTATACACTTTCACATCTCACGCATGCTCACTTGTTCTTGGAATAATACAATGACATTAATATCCTTGCTTTCGTCGCGGCATTTAACAATATTACATCAACAACAGCTACATATACATGGTATGTCTGTCACGTGCAAAATTTTGATTTTTTACAAAGTAATATTCAAAATTATGCACATGACATATACTATGGTTGCTTATGGGGTATATTGGGCCCCATAGGAAAGACAGAATTGCATCTTCTGCAAAATTCAAAATTTTGCACATGACATATACTATATTTGCTTATGGGGTATATTTGGCCCCATACGAAAGACAGAATTACATCTTTCTTCATTTTAAGTCGATCCTAACTAAAACTCAAAATTAAAAGTTTCTACCTAGAACAATCACACGCATTAGATTGGAAGTCGTTTTCTCTCCATAGACTCTAATCCATTACAACATTTCATTTACTGTTGTAATGCACATAGATTTTATCAACAAATTAGAATTTCCGATCGGATTGAATATAAAGAGTGATTATCCCAAACTACATAACAGCAATTTAAAAAAAATTTCGCCACTATAAAATCAGTTCTTTGGACTTAGCTTAAACGTCTTTCAAATGCAACGGATACAATCGCAACGCTATGACAGTTTTAAATGGAAATCATGAAATTCACGCCTTCCATAGCAATTTATTTCAACGATATAAGGAAAGTGTTTTTTTTCTAAAAATGTTCACGGAAAGTGCAACTTGTAGCAATACTTTTACGAGCTAGTTTACAACGTCATCGGCTTTTGCATTCGAGAAACATCGGTAAAACTCGCAAATCCAAACGTCACACTCGAGAATTACTAAAATTTTAGATTTTTGCTAAATTCAAACGTAACACTCGAGAACTGCTAAAATTTTAGATTTTAGCCAAATAGACACAGGAAAATAAAGTACCATTTATATAACTCGGACACATCTTTTCCTCATAATAATTATGTTTCCAGTAAATTATGAAATAGATTTGAAAATAGCGGGATGTCGCGAGAAAGCCGAAGAATTAAAGGGATATAATAGTCCGGTATCTATCAAAAATCTTCATATATCATTCTTAATAAAAACGGACGGTCTAGATACATCACATATCAATGATAATTAGGTATGAAAAGTGATTGATTCACATGGGAGTCGAAGTTATGGATAACATGATATCGAATGTAAACCTCCCGCCGAGATCTCGTGTAATTAACGCTGCTAGAACGAGATGACATGACGTACGATGCATCATTGGGGATTAAACTAAAGACACTTAACTTCTCCATATTAACTAAGAACAGCAGAAACAATATCAGCATAAATACATCATATTCACATTGGTTAATTTACTCCCTAAAACTAACGAATTCCCCACAATTATTTGTTTGAATTTATTGCAGCTTTCATGGACAAGCTGGTATAATGGCAGAACAGTAGCCATATTATATGCGGGATGGCTATATAATTATTTCCAAGATTACCAGAAGAATGCATTAATTTATGGCTTTCTCGCTGCATATGGTTTCAGTAAACATATTCATTTTGTTTTATCGTTTCCGTTTACAACAGAAGAGAGAGAGAGAGAGAGAGAGAGAGTAGTCAGTATTGTCCATATACAATTTTTTGACTCATTAAATGATTAAATCAAAAATGATATATGACGCTATTTAACTGAAATGTTT